>JAQSEB010000097.1:0-716014 GCA_030063045.1 Pratylenchus scribneri | reverse complement strand
CTTGTTTTGAAAACCAAATTACTTTATCTTAAAAATGCTATTTTGTTATATATAATTTTTGGACTAAAATTTTGCATAATTGGTTGTTGTATCAATTATTAGTATTAACATACGCCGCAATAAAGCCGCTCTAATTTTTCATTCTTAATAAATTCTTCCAAGCAAACCGGACAAGTTTTTTGAGGCATATTTACATCGAAAAATAAATCTAAAAAAATAATATTAATATTATTTAAAAATATAATTTTTTTGCAAATAATTTTTTATATCTAAGAATAGTAAAAATATAAGCAAGAAACAATTTAAATTATATTATATTTTCCTTAAAATTATTTGTAGTAATTAATGGCCATGCTTTTTTCTTCTAAATTAAATTTAAATCAAATTGCTAACATTGCCACAATTTTTACCAAGTTTAATAAAATTAGATGCAAAAAAACTCAATTTACTTAAAAAATTGTTTGATTATTAATAAAAAAATTTTTTAAATAAAAATATTTAATATTACCATGTGGAAATTGTCGCAAAAATAATTGTCCATGATTGAAATATTTGAGCAATTTCATTGCATCAATTTTTTCTTTAGTCACCATTTTTCCTTTTCTTTAAAAAATTCAAAATTAAATCTAGGGTTGCACCCCGGAGCCCGGGGAACGATTTTCGGGGACGGGGAATTGCGGGGAGGCAAGCTTCGGGGACGGAGACGGGGATTTTCCAAACTTCGGGGACGGGGACTGGGGACGGGGGCAAAAAATCCCGGGGACGGGGGCGGGGACCCCGAAATTTCGGGGATTTTGTAACTTTTTTTTTCATTTTTCAAAAAAATTTTTATAATGAATTGTGAAATGAAAAAAGAAGATGATTTATTTAAAGTATAAATATCATTTTATATGCAAGAAAATAAAGAAAAAAAAGATGATTTAGTTGAGTTTTTCAAAAAAAAAATCCTTAAAATTTCCCCCAAAATCCCCGAACTCACGGGGAGGGGAGCGGGGAATGGCTCCCAAATTTTCGGGGACGGGGACGGGGAACAGGGACAAAAAACCCGGGGACGGGGGCGGGGACGGGGACGGGGCGGGGACGGGGTGCAACCCTAATTAAATCAAGCAAAAAAATAATAAATTATACTCACAATTTAATGGGGTGATTGTGCTTCAGCATTATTTGTTCACATTTCTCCAGCTCCTCAAATCCATGCTCTCCCTCTTCATAAATTGTTTCCTCCGGTTTTGGTAATTGTAACCATTCCCATTGCAAAACATCATTTGGATGATTTTTATCATTTAATTTATTTTCTTTTAAAATTTTTTCTTTTTCTTCGCTAATTTTATCTTTTAATTCGTCCAAGAATATTGGTTTGATACTTCCAAATTGATAAAATTTAGAATTGACCAAAAAGTCAAGCATGCATTTTTGCAATGAATCTGTTTTAAAAGATATTTTATTTTTTTTATCTAATTCTATGCCTGATAAATTGATATTTTTGGTATGAGAAATGTGCTGAGGTTTCTATTCTAAGAAAATGAAAATTTGCTAAAATTTTTTTTGATTGTGTTGATTTTTCATAAAATTTTCATATCTTTCTTTAAAAAAATGCCTAAATTTTACATTGCGCTGCCAATTTTAGTTAAATTTTTACCCTGTGGGTCCAATTTTGTCTTAAATTTTTCACTTGCGGAGTAAAAATCTAAAGCTTAAAAAATTTGGAAATGAACAGAATAAATAAATTTTTATTGATTTTTAACCATTTTCCAAAATGTCTGAATTTTTGATCTCATTTGTCTGAATTTTAAAAAAATTTTTGATGGGAAAATTGTTCAAATTAACGAATAAACAATTGATTTTGTCAAATGAATTGGAAACCAAATTAGGTGAAAATATATATTTATTATTTACTTCTTCGGTAGGGTAGCCAATTCCACGATTGGAATTGATGGCTGCTGTTTCTGGTTGCAAAATGCTTGAATTTATAAAGAAGGAAATTGATTTGAAAATTGGCAATTATTATATATGGTCCGATTCAAAGGTGGTCTTGAGTTGGATACTCATCTCCAACGTGGATAAATTGCCAAAATTTGTGAAAAATAGAGTTTTGGAATTGAGAAAGGATACGAAAATAAAATGGAAATATGTGCCCACAGATGTGAACCCGGCTGATTTGGCAAGCCGTGGCTGCAGTTGTGCAGAATTAAAAGCCAATTCGATTTGGTGGGAAGGGCCAAACTTCCTAAAATTTGATGAAATTGAATGGCCAAAAGCACCTGAACTGATTAAAAATGAAAAAGAATGGGATAAAAAATTGGAAGAAATAAATATGGATATGCTTGTTAATGAAATTATTGACATAAAAATAAGAAATGAATGGCCAAAATTGGTAAATATTTCGGTTGCAACTTGCAGGGCAATTAAAATTTTTGGCCAAAAAATTAAATTTGAAACGGAATTTATGATTGATCTTCAAAATACTAAAAATGCAATTGAAATAAGAAAATTGGCTGAAATTTTGCTCATAAGCCAGGATCAGTATAAATATCCTCCAAGTGAAAAAGAAATGCAAAATTTATCTATGGAAAAAACAAAATATGGAATTTGGACATGCCCTGGACGATTGGGCAATTCTGGACAAAAAGCACAAATTTTTATTTCATATGAATCACCATTGGCTGAAATCATTTGTATTGAAGCGCATTTGCGCACACTTCACAGTGGTCTCCGGCAAAGTTTGACCGAATTAAGAAAAACATTTTGGATCCCAATGGGAAGGAAAAAGATGAAAATAACGATTAATAAATGCTTTTATTGCCGAAAAGCAAAATTGGAGCCAATCGCCTTCCCAAAAATGCCACATTTGCCAGCAGAAAGGACAAAGGTCTCCATTCCCTTCACAAATTGTGGAATGGATTATGCCGGGCCATTTGAAGTGAAAAATTTTAAAGGCGAAATTATGAAAGTTTGGATTGAAATTTTCACATGTATGGCCACCCGATTCACACATTTGGAATTAATTCCGGATGTATCGGCCAAATCCTGCATCAATGCTTTGCGAAGATTCATTGCCGAATATGGAAAACCAAAATATTTAATAAGCGATAATGGCACACAATATCGGTTGACTTATAAAGTAGTTAATGAAATCGAAAAGAAAATGGAATTGGAAAAAATTAAATGGACATTTATTCCTTCGGTCTCGCCATGGTTCGGCGGATTTTACGAAGCAATGGTTAAAATTATGAAAAAAGCCTTAAAGGCAGCCGTTGGACGAAAATTTTTATTTTTTGAAGAACTGCGAACAATTTTGCCGGAAGTAAAATTGGTAATGAATACCCGGCCTTTAACATATGTTTATGAAGATGTTGAAGAAAGTTTGGAAATTTTGAGGCCAATTGATTTGATGTTTCCAAAAAGGAATGAAAAAATTATTGATTTGGATAATCTGGAAATTGATGAATTTAAATTAAAAGAAACCCAAAGGGATGAACTAATTAAAAATTGGAAAAATGCAAACGATATGTTAAATTATTTTTGTAAAAAATGGGAAAAGGAATATTTGAATGAATTGAAGGAAAGGGCGGATCGTCACCGCCAAAAAATTGCCAAGAAAAATTATTTGCCACAAATTGGAGAAATTGTGTTAGTCCACCAAGAAAATGCTCCAAAATTTTCATGGAATTTGGGAAAAATGGTTGAATTAATTAAGAGCAAGGATGGATTAATAAGGGCGGCAAAAGTAAAATGCAAAGGTAAAATTTTGACAAGGGCAATTGTCCTTTTGTACCCTTTGGAATTGAGAGCAGAAACCCATGAAAAAGATGAAGAAAATAAACAAAATACAAAGCACCCAATGAAATTGAGGGAAAGAAAAAATGTAAAAAATTATAAAGAATACTCGGATGATGAAGATTTGAAATTTGGTGCATTTGTTTTGGAAGATCCTCCGAGTGATTCAGAGGAAGAACTGTGGTTAATCGATGAAGAAAATGAGGATGAATCACAAAATGAAAATGACTCTGAAATACATGAATGCATATATTGCGCACAAATGCGCGAAGAAATTGCAAATTCATCAAATTCGCTAACCGAGGATGAAGAGGAAATTTTTTATGAATCCGAAGCCGAATCAGGGTCTGGTGTGTATTGGTGCACTTGTTCATGTGCGCTTGGAAAAGGCAGATCGACCCCAATTGAATGCATTTGCAAATCATCCCTCAAACCGTGTTTGTGCCAGCCTAATAAGGGCAAAAAGAAAAATAATAAGTGTAAAGAAATGTTGGAGAAAATAAAAAAGGATTCCGATGATGAGCCGGAACCAGAACCAATGGAATTGGGAAGTGAGAATTTGGAGGAAGTGGTAATGTGCCCATTAGTTTTTGAAAGAAGCCGGCCGCGGCAAAATGCACCGGATGAATATTTAGAAGAGGGCGTATTTGATATAAGCCGGCAGCGCCCAAACGCACAAGCATCCAGAAAACAAAAACCGAGAAGAATGTGCCTATTCTGTGGAGAATGGCATTTTGAAAGAGAATGCAGAAAATTTTCTGCCAATGAGAAAATTGAATTTTGTGTGAAAAAAGTTGGAGAAAGCGATGAAAAAATAAATAATTTAAAACAATTACTGGAAAATAACAATAAAGAATTAACAGCGGTTAAATTAGAATTCATGAATGTGGTTGAAGAGATTAAAAAATTGGAAAATAAATTGGCAAAAGTTGAAGAAGAGGCCGGTTCGGCCAAATGGGGAATGTTAAGAATGCAAAATGAATTGTTCTCAAAAGAAAGTGGGTTGTCCAATTCCCCAAAAAAGAGTAAATCGAGCACTGTTTTGGCTGTTACGAGTGCAATTTTGATGATTATTTTCTTTTTATTTAATCCAATTGGTGCTTCTCCTTGTGCAAAAAATGAAAATAATCTGAAATTTCGGCATATGGATGAATGTGTTTCCGGCGGTTTAATAATAAATGAGAGAGAAGATGGAAGTTTATGTTGGGCAAAAATTGAATGCAACGGAACACATTTGAGAAGGGAATTTACCGCAAAAGGATACTGTGGGCCCAAGTGCGAATGTCCACCATGGACTGACCAATGTACCTTTTTTGATGGCCCAGCAGTCCAAAATTCCACAAAGAAAAACGAAAAAACCATGGAAATTCTGAAAAATTTAAAACCAAATTATTGTTCACTTGAGGCGACAGAGGAATGCAATAAAATCGCCAACTTGAAAGAATTTAATCAAATTGAATTATTTGATGGAGAAAAGTTTTTAGTAAAAGAAATAAATTTGGAAATAGAAGATGTGAATAAAGACGGCTTTGAATGCATCGGCGAAGGTTTGGCAACAGGATCCCCAAAATATTGTGCCGAACACACTTGCTCTGAAAAGGGCACAAAATTCTGCTATTTTCCTAGAAAGGAATTAAGTTTTTTGTTGACGCCTGATGGAAGAATTCCGATAAAAGCATGGGGCAAGGCGAAATTAAAATTTTTTGATTTCAAAGTGAAAAAGGTAGAATGCCCATGCCAATTGGAATGCACAAAAGAAGGAGTTCAATTAAAATCTGAAATTAAATTGGGCGGAATTGAAATTTGTAGTGGAGAATGTTTTTATATTGCCCATCCTGAAAAAATTGAAAATATTACAATGCCACAGGAAAAAATCATTTCTGGCTTTGAAGCCACGGCGAAAATTTTTAAAGAAGGGGAAATGATTAAAGAAATGGGAATAAAATGCAAAGCAAGGGATATTTGTGAAATTATCACTTGCAGATTTTGCCTGAATTATTTGAAGAATCCCCATTGCTTCCCCGAATTGGCTATGTTTTTATTTGGAATAGTATTTTATTTGGCCATGAATACAATTTACATGATTGGAAAAATTATAATCTGGATTTTGAAAATATTAAATATAATTGGAAGGGCAAAAATAAACTTTATACTTTGGACAGCAAGAAAAATTAGAAAATTGAAAAAGAAAAGTAGAAAGGTTGATTTGATGGATGAATTGGCAAGGGAAGTAGTACCCGTTGAAGAAATGGAGAGTTGGGCATCAAAGGTTAGCCCACTCAATCCAACAAATCGTAGTCCAGTTGGCACAAAATATGCAATGTTTGCAATAATTTTGTTTTTGTTATTATTTGGAAATGCCACTGGGCTCACAACATTATCAGCAAATGAAGAAAATTGTATAATTAAGAAAAATGGCGAAAGAGACTGTCTGTTTGACCATGTTTTGGAAATATCCCTCACAGCGGAGGAGCAAGAAATTCAAATAATGATGACTGATAATAGGGGAAAAATTGCCGGAGGAATTCAATTGAACGTTCCTCGAGTGGATTTGATTTGTCCAAAAAATTGGAAATTTTTTTCACGGACAGTGAATATTGAGGTAACTTCGGCAAAAAGTTGCGACGATGCCGGGAGTTGCAAAAATCAGAAATGTTCAAAACTGAAATTGGATGAAAAAATCAAAGAATTAAAAGTTGGAAATGATTATCCCGGAATAACACAATGCATGGAAACACCGGGCGGATGGGGCGTTGGATGCTTTTATTTCACCCCCGCTTGTTTATTTTATCGAATTTTTATGACCCCAGCCGAAAGTGAAATTTTAGAAGTTTTTAATTGTCCCACAATTTGGGAACGATTAATAAAAGTAAATGTGTCGATTATAAAAAATGGAGAGCAAAATGCAACTAAATTAATTGAATTGGCACCAGGAGAAAAGCAAAATTTCAAGGAATTGGAAATTACAGCCAAAGAAATTTCTGTGCCAAATATTCCACTGCTGGCCACAACATTTGTGACGGACGGAAAGCGTTGTGCAACATTGGATTTGGAAATGGAAAATAATTTGAAAAAATTAAAATGTAAAAGCAAAAAAGAGGCGATGGAATTTGCAAATTGCACAGTTGATGTTCAAAGCTGCAATTGCCATCCAGCCGATGGCACAGTAAAATGCCTTTGCCCGGAGGTGTCCTCAGGAGGACAAATTTTTAAGGAGGACAATGTCCTTCCATTCAATCATAATGGTTTGATGATAAAAAATGAAAATGGAAAGGTAGTGGCATCCCCCGACTTTACTTCCGCCACTTTACAGTTGAAAATATCTGGAATGAAATTGAAAACGGAAGTGGAAATGAACACATGCAAAATAAGTAATGTAAATTTAACGGGCTGCTATGAATGCGAAAAAGGCGCGCAGTTGGATATAATTTGTGAAACGGACTTTGGAAAGTCATTGGCAAATATTGTGTGCCCATCGGCAAAGTTATTAACCACATGTTCCCCAAAAGGGACAAAAAAGATCCATTCGGTCCATTTTTCGGCTGCCCAAATCGATGAGGAATGCGAAGTTTTCTGTGGAAGCACTTCAACGAAATTTGAATTGAAAGGAACATTGGCCTTCCCCGAAATGAAGGATGAAAGTGAATGGAAAATGGCCGTTGGGCCAGTGAATTTGATTAATGAATTTAAAGGCTTTGATTTTAAAAATTTATTGAAATATTTATTGGATCCAAAACAATTGATAATCTGGTTGGCAACGATTTTGGCAATGTTTGCAATCTTCTATTGCTCAGCGCCAATTCTTCTTCGGTTGCTTCTTCGGTTGCTGATGACACCTTTCGTCCCCCGGAGTGTCGTGACCGATGTTCATTCAAAGATTGTTTGATGATTGATATTTACATTTTTGGATACATTTAATTCACATTTATTAATTTTGTCCTTTCCATTTACATTTGATTTCCATCCCAATTCCCCAATTTGCTTTGTCATTGGCCAAAACCAACGCCTTTTGTGCTCGTTTTTGGCCCCCAAAAGCTTTGTCATTGTAGTTTTATTTAATGTTTGGCTTGTTCCCCCATTATTACCATTCCCACTGATCATTCACAAATAGTAAAAGAATTTATATTCACAAATAAATTGCTTGGATAAAATATAATTTTATTGGACTCAGTAAAAGAGTAATTTGGATTATTGTTGAGTCAATTGGGATTCAACACTGGCATTGATTTTGTATAGAATCAAAATCTAAAAAAGTTATGGCCATTTAAAATTGGCAAAAATGCCTAAAAAAATATGCTTGATTAAATTGGTCATCATAACTTTTTTTTAAAATTTTATTCAATAACAGATTCGGATCCGGCTCATCAAGACGCGTCGATTGATTTATAATTTATTGATTTAGAATCATTGATTTTTCATTATGTTATAGAATTTTTAATTCATAGGATATGAATTAAATGGATATCGGAATCGACTTCCTCGACCCCAAAAAACCACATTCGACATTTTTATTACGAAATTTGATTAGTTCATCGGAAATTTTGGCTTTTTAGACTATCGGACATTTTGGCGCTGGACTTTTCAGGGTAGGGCCATTTTCCTATTTAAATTATATTAATTAATTAATGACTTTTAATCTTAATTAAATCCATTTATTTTATTTACTATTTTTTTTGTCAATAATTTTCACAAAAAATAAAATTATAAAACATTAAAATATATAATTATAAAATTGTTTATAATTTTTTTTTCATTTTTTAAAATATATTCATACTTTTTTTAATTTCGCGGAAAAATAATTGTTCCTGATTGAAATATTTGAACAATTTCATTGCATCAATTTTTTCATTTTCGCCTGCAGCAATTTTGCCTTTCCTTTAACGGGAAAATTACCAATTTTGCAAATATTTAAAAAATTAAAAGAGAATATTTTTTTAATGACGTTTTTAAACTATTATATTTTTTAATAGTTATTATTTTCTAATTTGATTGTTTAGATGAAGAATTACCCATTTTCCTTTCTGATGTCCAATTCAATTTCTTCACACTTTTTCAATGCTTGGAATCCATGATCGCCTTCTTCAAAAATTAACCCATTTTGCATTTTCGCCCACCATTCGGCCTCCCATTTCCATTTTAAAGCTACATTTGGATAACTTTTGTCATGGAATTTATTTTGCTTTATTAATGCAATTTATTTTTCAATTTCTGTTAATTCTTTCCAATTTTCAGTTGCAGTTGTTCGAGCTTTCAAATCTTTCAGGAAAATTGTTTCGATTCTTCCAAATTTGAATAATTTTGAATTTATAATGAAATCAAGCATACAATTTTGCAGGGAATCTGCATACAAAATAATTTATTTAAATTTTGCTGGGAGGAGATAATGGTAAAAAATGAACTAATTAGGAGAATTTAAATATCAAATCATTATTTTTTTCACCAAATTTTGTAGTCCATTTTTCTGAGAAATAAATTTTATTCGCTTCAATCAATCCCGCCAATTTTTTCATTGTCAAATACTTCCCTTCTTTATCGAATGCTGTTTTGTTCATCGAAAAACATTCTTTTGTTTTTTCCTTGGCCTCTTTCATATTTTCTAATTTTTTAGAAAAATATTTTAATAAATCACTTTTCCGAATTTTTAAATTTTTTATCTCATCACTCAATACCATTCGTCTATATATTTCATATTTGGGAGATTCATATTGGGCAAATAATTCTGTTTGGAAATTTTGAGTAAAAACAATATAATTCCATATGCATTCTTGATGAAGTGCTAAAAAAGAAGAAAAACCGGATTATTTTTTATTTTATTAATTTTAAATTTACTTTTCCCCTGAAATATATAACTGGCTTTGTTGCAAATCCGGGAGAGACCAAATTTGTTGGAAATAATGGAAGGGAGAATAAAATAAATAATAAAAATAATGCAGAAAATTTTCATTATTTTTAATTTTAATTTTTTTTTTACTGAAAATTAAAATTGAAAAAGAAATTTATTTTAGATGATCCATCTTGGAAAAGGCATATTTGAAAATTAAATTTAAAAAAAATGTGAAAAAGGAATGATTGTTCATCCATAAATTTGAATAAAAATTTTATTTTAAAAAATTCCGAAAATAAATTTTTTCGGAAATTAAAATAATTCAAAATTATATAAAATATGACCATAATCTAAGTAAGATTAAATTTTGAGCGTTTAGCTGTAAAAAATTATATATATTTATTAAATAATTTAAATAAAAACTATTTTTAATATTATTTTAATAATATAATGAATATGGAATTTTAGCTGATTCGCTTATATGAATCTATCTTAAATAAAGGACTAATTAAAATTTCGATTCCACATTCCCCGATCAATTAAAGTTTCGGTTTTCGTAAATTATATTTCTTATATTTAAAATTGCTCGCCCCCCCCCCCCCCCCACCTTTTTGGATGGATCCTCCTTATTCACTTCTTATTATTTTCCATTTTGGATTCCATCCCAATTGCTCTTCCTCCGAGACTTTATTAATTTTGGCCCTTACTTACACACACCATACATTTTACCTTTATCCATTTTGGCCCCTATGACATTCGAGACTTTATCCATTCCTTCACATTAAATCCTAATTTTCGATCAATTTTCTGTCATTTCCCCTTCTCGAATCCTGATTTGTCATAAAGATCATCATCCGTAATTCTTTCTTACATTGATTCACATCCCCATAAAAATAGCCCTATCCAACAAATACATTGATGGCACAAGTGGGAAAAAGTTGCAGTGCAGCACAGGGATCAGAGCTGCATGAAATTTTAATTTCGATTCGAGAGTTTCGTAAATTTCGCAGTTTTTTGGAATTTCGTTTTCATTAGCAAATTTTGAGGATTTGGTTTCACTTTTTCGTTTCCGTCAGCCCAAATTTCATGGGAAAACAATATAAATTTACACTTCATATAATTGGAATTTTGACTCCAAATGTACCTTTAATTGAATTTTGGTTAATTAATATTATATGGTGGATTTTGGACTTGTCTCTATATAAAGAGTTGGTCAACACTTAGGACCCATACTCCCAACCTAACCTAACCTAACCTACCCTAACCATAGCCCTTAGCCCCTAGGACCCATGCTCCCACCCTAACCTACCCTAACCCTAGCCCAAAGTCCCTAGATCCGATGCTCCAACCCGTGTCTAATAAGTCCTAAATAGTGGCCCAAAACATATTTTGAATAAAAAATTTTAGATTTTTTTGAGCATTGAACGTTTGAAATGGGTTGGAGTAAATTTAATTTTATGATTTTTTAGAAAAAAAAACAAAAATTTCATTTTTGGGGTCATTGGCGGTAAAAAAGTGATTTTTGGAGGAAAAAAAGTCTTGGTAGTAAAAAAGATTTTTTGGCGGAAAAAAGTTTTTATTGGAGGAAAAAACGGTCATCACTATTGAAAATTGCGAATAGAATATTGAACATTGCGAAAAGTTTATAAAACGGTTTAACAGTTTGTCCTATGCCCCCAAACCTTAAACCCAATTGATAGATCTCGTCAAGACACGTTCTTTGGTATATAATTTTTCATAGTTTGATCAAAAATTAAGAGTTTTAAACCACTTAAAATATCTATGGAGGTTTGGTCAAAACCAATTAAACCATAACAAATTGTATAACTTTCGACGTGTTTTGACGAACTCTATTTAATGATATATGGTTTGTGAATTTTGGGCAAACCACCAAACCATAATAAAATTTTCGCAATTTTCAATACTCTATTCGTAATTTTAAATATTTCCCATATTTTTACAATTTTACAAAAAGAAAATATTTTTAAAATTTAAAATATGTTTTTGTAACCATGTTATGGTACAAAATATGTTTTTATTACATATCTTTACAATCCTCAACATTTTTTATATAACTCATAACTTTTTTTAATTTACCATTTAAAATTTCTTTATAGGATTAAAAATTGGAGATGAAATAAATTTTTTTTCGAGGATGGGCTTCTAATAGAGGGTTGGCTTCAAATAGAGTATTTAAAATATTTGGAAATTGAATGAATTTAGGTTTATAAATTTGAATGGAAAATTCGATTTATAAATTGTTTAAACTAAATTTAAAAAAATTATTTCATTTAGGCCTTTCATATATTTTAAATAAAAAAAAATTTTAAAATTATTTTAATAGAAGGAATAGGGAATTTTTGCAATTTATTTCGGCAATGTGAATTCCCCTCTCTCGAATTAATAAGCGAATTAAGTTTCGGTTTCGTATAATCTTCTGCATAGTTTCGTTTAACCGTTCAATTCAAACAAAGTTTCGTTTAATCTTCTACACCCTTTCCTATTCCTTTATTTGGCCCATTGGTTGGCAATGTGCGCGCTTGTCATAAATCCTTTGTATATTGACTCTCATACAAATTTTTCCATCTTGGATTCAATCCCATAAATGCGCATCCCCTTTACCAATTTTGGCCCATATAACATTTGGGAACCTCTTGCCCTCTCTGCATCAAATTCAAATCACATTTTTATGGTTAATTTTCTGCCAAATTCCCTTTATCGAATCACAATGCTGCTATTTTATTTACATTTACAATCCCTAAAAGATCAGCCGTAGATGGGACTGCAGCATGCATAAGTCATATTGCTATTTTAATTTCTTATGCTTTTATATTTTCGCAAAAAAAGTCAAATAAGTGCAAAAGCTGCTGAGAGTGTAAAACATGGGAGGATTCTTTTTCTGATATTTTCGCTGAACTTCGCCAATCGTCTCCTATTGTTTCTGGTCCTTATTGGAAACCATTTCTTACAGTTAATTTCGAGTTAAAGCAAAAGATCATTAAATATGTAAATAAATTTATATCAATATATAATATAAATATAAAAAGTATTACAATACGTAAAATTTCTTATATGTTGAAATAATTTTTACAGTTCTAGTTAATTCTCTAGAATTTACTAATTTTCAGAATTAGCTATAATATATCTATAGAGATAAATTTTCACCCCATTTCTTTTTTAATCGACTTTCAAATTCCCAAATGAGCGCGAGTTATCATATTTGCACGACAAATTGGACATATTTATATAATTGTTCTTTTTTCTGGAAATAAATTGAATTTATTTTTTAAATAATTTCTTTATCTTGCCTGTTCTCTTGAATACAATCAAAGTGGAAATAATGTTAAAAATAAAATTTAATTTTTAAAATAGTTAATTATTTTTGGAAAATTATTTATAAACATATTTAAAAATTATTATAATTAATAAATTCTTTTCCAATTTATCATTTTTCCGAATAATCAACCAAACAAATTGGGCAATGCTTTTCCGGAAAATTTGTATTTTCAATATAATTTACAGCTGAAAAAGGGATTAAAAATTTAAATTAAATAAAAAATCAATAAAAATAATAACAATTTTTATTGATTTTTGAATCCGAATGTTGTCATTTATTTACATTTTACAAACCTAATATTAGATCAGCAGCCGTACATTCTCCATCTCAATGGCAACTACACTGAATTGAGCGTGGAGGTGGATGGAAAATAACAAATAATGGACAACAAATTAAAAATTTTAACCAAAATGAATTTTTATTGGAAAAGGGAAAGTTTGCTTAAAAAATATCATAAGATTGTGAACAATTAAAAATTACACTTAAAAGAAAAAAAAATGGGGGAAAATTTTAATCAAAAATAAACCGATATAGTAGAGGGGAAATTTTAACGCAAAATTTTTATTTTTAGGGACAACAGAATAACAGTGAAGAAAAATTGTGGATTTGCAAGGACATTCTCATAAAATAAGGACATTTTTAATTTTTGAAGGACGAAGGTCATTTTTTAAGACTTTTAGAAAATAAGGAAGAATAATAATAACTTGAATAAATATCTGTATCTGTATTATAGATGATATCTCTCTTTCTCTTAGAGGGAAATTTCCTCATCAATTCTTTTTCTCGTCTTTTGTTCTCAAAACAGCGCGGCACAGTGGACATGTATTTTTACTTTTCCTGCAAATAAATTTTATTCATTTTTCAGTTAATTTCATGTTTTATCTTGCCTATTTTCTTGCATGCAATCCAAGTGGAAAAAATGCTAAAAATAAAATTAATAACATTTTTAATAATAAATAATATTAATATTTAAAAATTATTATAATTATTTGACTTACACCACAATGAGTTCGTTCCAATTTATCATTTTCCAAATAATCTTCCAAACATATTGGACATTCTTTTTCAGGGAAATTTTTATTTTCAGAATAAATAAATACTGAAAAAAGCAATAAAAATTAAATTAAATAAAAAAATAAATAGAGGAAAATGAAAACCTACAGATTTGAAATTACTCATAAATTTTTTATTTCTCGAAATTGTCGTTAATTTTCCCGTTTTAAAAAAGGAACCAGATTTGGAATATGAATGCTAATTATAAGAATAGACTAGGTAAATGCTAAAGAAGGGTACCCCTTAAAAATATATTTGAAATCTACCAAGTAGATTGAAAAAAAAATATATTTGAAATTTACTATTCCTATTTTTCTATTAAAAATGAAATGAAAAATAAAATCAAAAAAAAATTTCATAAATTACCAAATATTCATTTTTAATTATTACCTAATTCCCGCAAATATAATTGATCTTCTCTAAAATATTTGAGCAATTTCATTAAATCAATTTTCTTTTTCACTGGTTCCACAATTTTATCCTTTCTTAATTTTAAATTCAAAATTAATTTATTCAAAATAAATTATAAATACAATTCTGCGATATCCTGCTGCTGATTATTGACCTCCAATTTAGTCGAAGTTGAGGATGATGGCTCAATTTTGGAATTTATGGCATCACTAAAATTGATAAAATTAAAATATTTTATGGCCCGATTATGGGTTTGGGATGAGTTGATTAGGAAAAAATTAGCGGATTGGAAAAGAAATTTAAAAAAAAACAAAAATTATGATCAAAAATTGACTAATTTTAATTTCGGTCATAATTGTGTGCTGATATCAGTCATATCTAATATCAAATTCATTAAATATTATTCTGCTTTTATTAAGAATTTACCTGTTATTCTTCTTGATGACCAATTTCATTTGTTCACATTTCTTCAATTCCTCAAATCCCTCATCGCCTTCTTCATAAATTGTCTCCTCCGGTTTTAACTTTCTATTTTTGCCCCAATTCCATTTGAAAATAGCTTTTGAATTAATTTTATCACTGATGAGTTTATATTCCTTTAATATTTCCTTTTCTTCATGCGTTTTATCATCAATTTTGTCCATAAAAATTGTTTCTATATTTTCATTATTGAAAAATTTTGAATTCACCAAGAAATCAAGCAAACATTTTTGCAATAAAACTGCAAGTAATCCAAATTATTTTTATATTGAATTCGAGGAAAATATGATAATATCGAATTAAAAACTCACTCAATTTTTCCTTCCATTTCTCTGGCACTCTAAGTCGATTCTCTGTTAGGCTAAACAATTTTTCCATCGATAAAATATTTCCACCTTCATCTAATAAGGCTTGTTTATTCATAGAAAAACATTCTTTAGTTTTTTTATCGGCCTCTTCTTTATTTTCAAATTTTTCAAAATAATATTTGGTCATTTCATTTTTGTGTATTTTCATCATTTTCATCTCATCATTCGGCACAATTCTTCTAAATATTAGATATTTTTCGAGGTATAAATGTTCGGCATATATTTCCGTTTGAACAATCCGCGTCTCCAAAATATATTCCAAAATGCATTCAATTTCATGTAAATACGCTGAAAGACGATTTATAAAATAATTTGCCACATTTAAATTATTTTTTAATTAATTAATTAATGATTTTTGCGTTAAATTAAACCCATTTATTTTATAATTTTTTCGTCAATAAACTTTTTCAAGAAGTAAAATTATAAAAAAATATTAGAATATATAATTATTAAAATTGTTTTTACTTAAATGTGTTCTTACTTTTTTTAATTTTCCGGATAAATAATTGTTCCTGAAATACGCCGAATTCCAACAAGAATTTGAATATTTTCGCATAAACTGTAATAAATTAAATGGGCATGAATTCAAATTAACAGTATTTTAAAATTAAAAATAAATTTAATTTGTAATAATTCTTGAAGAATTTATGTTAATTTTGACAAATTACCTTTGAAATGAATTTGTGATGTGCCGAAAGTTTCAACAATTTTCTCTCCAATTCCAATCAATTCAACTTTGAAAGCAACATTTCCATTGATGTCATCTCCTCCTTTCGTATTCTGTAGCTGTTGGGAATTTGAGTGAAATATTTTGTAATTTTTTAGCCATATTTTATTTTTCCACCGAAAAACAGTTTAAAAAACCTCTTGAATATGATTTGGGATTTCGGATAATCATTTAAACCCTTATAATGAGATATTATATGGGGACTTCTTTTCAAACAATTTTAATGATTTTACTGCAAATCAAATCAAAAAATTAATAATTTACCAATGATACACATTGAATTTTATGAACATTTTTTGGGAAGAATTTTTGCTCAAATATTGGAGAACAATTCGTAAAAATATCATTCATTTCGGCCCCAGAGTCAATCCACTAAAACCTGTTTGAAAAATGTAAAAATGGAATTAAAATGATGAAAAAAATTTAATTTGTCAAAAAACAATGAAAATTGTCGAAAGATTTTAATGCTGCATAATGATTTAACTTGGATTCACAGAAGCTTAAACATATTTGAAGATTTCCTCAATAAAAACAACATTTGATTATCATTTGTCTTAGGTCAACCAATTCAAATAATTCTGAACCGAAAAATCAAAATTGGCTTAAACCTTTTTAATCTCCTTTATTTTGATCAGTCGAACACCCCAAACCACCTAAACAATAAACTTATTTTATTGAGCGCCTCAAGACACATTATTTGATTATTATTTGACTTAATTTTAACCGATTCTTACTTATGAACCGAAAAAAATCAAATTGGGTTCGAATTTACTTTAGTGTTATAAATCTAAATAGATTTGAGCCTCTACTCTAATTTTAACCAAATCAAGTTGAATTATTAACCTTTTGATGTGTCTTGACCTTCTCAATCAATTACTGTATGGTTTATGAATATGTGATGAAAAATTAAACCATTATAATTATTTTGGTTCTAATAGTCCTTTTCCATAATTACAATAACTGAATTCGCGGATTTCAATGTATTTTTGACAAATTAAATTAAAAAAATTCTGAGTTTTACCGCTGGATCAAAATAATTTTTATAACGCAATAAAATGAAGAGAACCGGCAAATTTAATCAAATTAGTTGAGACGGAAGCTGAATATATTTATTGAATTTAATTATTTTCCATACAATTTTTAAAAACCTTCAACAATGCGCATACATTCTCCACAAATAAAGCCAGAATATTGGCCCAAATCTCAACAAATATAACTCAATTCAGGCCCAACTGCAGATCGGTTCCAATCAATCTGTTAGGAATAAACGATAAAACAGTGAAAAAAGGAATTTATCGAAAAAAACATTGTAAATAGACAAAAGAGTAATGGTTCAATGGTTTAACCTAAACTCATCACATCTTAAAACATTTGATAGATCTCGTTAAGGATTTGAATAAGCATTCACATAGGTTTAGCCAATTTTAACTTAGTTTTGAACAATTAAACCAAAAGGGGTTTAAACCATTTAACACCCTTTAATTTTGATCAAACCATGGCAAACTATTTGATGTTATGAACTGCTGCTCTATCAATACAATGAATAATGCATTAAACTATTATAATTATTTGGCCTCAACTACTCGTTTTTCGACAGTTTTTTCAATTATCATTGAAAATATAAGTAAAATCTCTTAATTTTCTCAAAAATACTGTATATGGCCACGGATTATAATGCTTAAAGAAATTCATTCCAAACTCTCTATCCATATGGATAAATCTCATCAAGAGATATAATTTAATTATACTTTGCCATCAGTTTAGTAAATTCTGAACTGAAAATCCAAATAATTTGTCTAAACTGTTTAATATCCTTTAATTTTGACAATCATGAATAATCAATTGACATCATTTGATTATATTTTGCCATAGGGTTAATCAATTCTAACATGTTTCGATTTATAAGCCTAAAATCAAATTAAACCGTTTAATAAACCATTCATTTTGGCCAAATCATGCCAAATATTCAATGCATCTTGCCCAGATCAATCAAATGCAAAATATGTTTATGAATATAGATCAAACCATTAAACCGTTTAATTATTTGAACCTTCATCACTCTTTTTAGTTCATTTTCAATGTTTTTTTTCGAGGCCAATTTACCGAACAATCAAATACAGTTTTTGAAGCAATAAAATGAAGAAAAAACCAATTTGATGTGAATGTTGACTGTAATAAAAAATTGTTGATGCGTAATTTGATGAAAATGCAAAAATCGTATCAATATTGCAAAAATACGGCACCTGCTAAGAAAATTAGTGAAAATAAAAAAGAGAAATATCCAATTTGTTGGAAAAAACTGAAAATGAACAAAGTTAAAGGGGTTTGAGTGTTTAACCCAGTTCTGTCATCCTTATACTCAATCGATAGATCTCACCGGCCGGACGCATTTCTCATTTTGGCTTGGCTTTAACCAATTCAAATTAGGTTTTAAACTAAAAATTCATTTAAAAGCCTTAAAATCCTTTTAATATGCTTCAAAGTATGACAAAATATACACCATTCGATGCGTCTTGTCCCGCTCTATCTCGTACAATTAATATAGGATGAAAATTCTAAAATTATTTTTAGTATTTTAGTCCTTTAAGTTTTATGCCATATTAAATCCTTAAATTAAAATTTGCCAAATCGTAAATTTCAGATTATAAATTCACAAGCATTTTTTGAACAAAATGGCTTCAAAATATGGAAATTCGGGCAATTTTTACGATGAACTGTTCGATGGCCCTCCCGAATCATTATTCGAGAGGAGAACAACAAAAAAAATGACAACAAAAATGCCTAAAATTGGCCATTTCATAAAAATTCTGGGGATAGAGCCAGAAATCTCCAAATCAAGGAGAACCTATAGTGAAATTCTCGATCTAAAATTGCGGTTAAAAACATCGGAATTCAAGAATCCATCAAAGCATTTGGAACGCATTTTTGAATTTCTCCTTGGCCGTCTCCTAAAAAGCGCTCGTTTCAAAGGTTTTGCTTGCCGAAATTTATGAGCGAAAATTATTCTTTGTTTAGGAAATCCTAAAGGAATTTCGGTCCAAGTGGATAATAAATATTTTGACACACCGTTTTACGTCCCTCAGAGGCCGCTTCACCAGAACAACCCAAAAGCATTGGCCGCATCGCTCCTATGGCTTTCGGCACAATCTGGCGGCAAACTCCGAATATTTAAAACGCGGACTAGAGTGAAAATTTTTGGAGTATGGCCGCTTTACCCGAAAAAAAGTTTTTTAAAAAATCTCTCCTTATTATGATTAAATTTTTTAGCAAAATTTACAAAATTGGTTGGTGGAAAAAGCAGAAAAGGGCTCAAAAAAGAATGCGTCGTTATGGTGGTGGCCAATCGAATGAAACAAGATGGCTTTCAACAATGGACAAAAAGCGAAGAGGAATTATTCCCATTGAGAATAAAGACAAATTGTGCCTGTTCCGAGCAATTTCGGTTGGCTTAATTAATGCAATGTTTGGACCAAAAATGGCAAAAGAATTGGCAGAAAATGAGGAATTACAAAAGAAAATTGCATTGACCATTATGAAATGTGCAAAAATAAGGCCAAATTTACAAAAATACACATTGCAGCATGTGAACAAAATACAAAATTGGTTGAACAGAATATTACCAGGGCAATTTCGATTGGCCGTTTTTCATGCCGAATCTGGATTTCGGCTAATTTATAGAGGCAGAATTTGTTCGAAACAAAATATTTGTATTTTATTGAATGGCCAACATTATGACTTTATCTTCTCTACTAAAAAACTTTTTCAGGTGGGATATTTTTCGATCATCAATTAAATCCTTGATGAATTGTCGCACTAATGAATTGTCATGGATCATGGTGGAACCACAATTTTGTAATTTGCTATTAGTGGTCCATTTCTTGCGTTCTCTTCAGCTAATTTTCAATTAATTGAAGACCCGTACAAACATTTTTGGCCGAAAATTCCCTCATTTGATGAATTCTCCTTCTAAAATTTATCCACCATTTTTTTCAACAGCCAAAAAAATATTCCCTCTCATTTTGGTTGGACGCCTGCCTCATTTGTGTGCCGATGGGCCCCGCCACCATATTCGGTTTGCATGCACAAAACATTTACCAAAATGAAAGAAGAAAGGGAAGGGGAAGGACCATTTTCACTTCCACCTCAAAAAATGTGCTGCCGGCTGCCCAAACAAATTTGCCTCCGAATTTTTTGCTCATCCCAAAAAACGGAAAGGCTGCTTCTCCCCTCCCAAATTTGTGCATCACACAAATGCCCTTTTGGCCACCACCAAAACCCAACCATTTGGGGCCTTGAGGGAAGCATACATCCATTCCGCACATTTCTCCGGCGTCCATTCCCCCAGCCCTCCGCCGGCGGACCATTCGATTTTCCGGCCAGCCGCCTTTCCCCTTGTTTTTGGCCCCGAGCATCTTTCGACATCCGCTCCAACATTTTCCTTTCTCAAAAAATTTTTTGTGCCCTTCGGCCCAGATGCTCTCATCCTCCGACTTCCCCTTCGGAATCCAATAAATATAATGCGCCCAGAGATATTTGGAGGAAGTTGGAGGGTCATAGTAGAATTGGAGGAGGAAGGATGAGTTCCGTCGCCATCGCTGACGAAGTTGCTTTTGGCAATATTTGCCATTGTCTGCTTAATCTTTTTATTTAATGATAATTTTTTAAGGCTTTAAATTTTGGTGTTTTAATTTTATCCTCAAATTATCATTTTTAAAAATTGGCATTTTTAAGGCCAATTTGACCCATGATTAGATTAATTTTTAGTTAGGATTAGTGCTTAAAATTATGCATAATTTTAAAACGAAGCTCAATTTGGCCTCACTTAATTGCCTAAAAAATTCCGATTTTCATCAGTAAAAATTGAATTAATTGACATCCGAATAATAAAATTTATCCTCTTTTTATATTATCCAAATTTTTACATAAAAATAAATAAAATTTAAAATTTTTTAATTTTTAGTTTAATGTTATAGATTTTTTATTTTTCAATTTTTCGGGATATTTAGAAAATAAAAAAGTTGAAGATTGAGTTAGATTTTGGCTTATTTCAATAATTCTATTGTTATTAAAATTATAATTTGTCAGTTTCAAGAAAACTTTCGTCACTTCCATCACCACTCCGTCAATTTTTTCCCTCAAAATATGTTCCTTCCCTTTGGGCTTATTCTCGCCTCTCTTCTACGGCTGGCCAATGCAGCCGTAGGATATTCCTTCATCTCAAAAAATCCCCAAACAAATAATACCCCTGCCCACTGCCATTTTTATGCGAGAATGGGCGCTCTTCTATTCCCCCAAAGAGTCGAAAAATATGTCCAACAATGCGACTTAGGGGCCATTGCCTCTGCTGTGTTTGGGATTGGGACGCTTATCTCGCCTTTCCTTCCTCGCATTCCCCCGGCCCATTCATTCCTCCGTTTTCTTCCAGCCTTTCTCTTTGCTTATCCTCTCGGCTTCTTCCCGGCTTCTTTTTAATCCTTTATAAACCGACTGGCAGCTTGGCCCTCTACTGCTGCTGGCCTCTAACGCTTCTGGCTTCCCCCCCCCCCCCCTTCCAAAAAATATAATGCTCCCTGCGGGCGAAGGCCAACTGCAAACCGCATTTTTTCCGCCTTCTTTTCATCCATTTTGGACTCTGCTGCTGGGCTGCTTTTTATTCCCCGCCTCGCCCATTTTGGGGATTGTTCCAGCAACACCACCCAAAAAAAGACAAGTAAAAAGTAAAAAAAATGTAGGCAAATAAATGGGGGCTAAATTTGGGTCCCAAGAGATAATCATTCCCCTCAAGCCCAGTTCACATAAATATTTTTGTTTGTATTTTTTAAACAAATATTTTTACTAATTTTAATATATTTGACTTTTAAAAATATAAAAGAGGAACAATTTTAAGTGTTTTATAAATTAATTATTTTATTAATTTAAAATAAAATATTCTATTTTAAATATTTTCCGAGCTAATTTTTATAAATTAATTCAAAAAAAAAATAAATTTTTTTTAATATTTTGAGTATTCAATTCTTTAATATATTTTATTTTTAATGCAAAAATTTTTCCACTCAATTTTATTGAATTTTTTATTTCTCTTTTCTGTCGTTATAAATTTTTTGGGCTACACTTTATTTTCATATGAGAAAACAATTGTTTTTGGTGAATTGAATTCGGTGGCCACTGTGAGGACATTTTCTAGGGGACACAATTCAATAAAGTGAACAAACACAATAAACAGCAGCAAATGTTATTATTTTATAAACATTTTTCCAGATCTTTATATTGATTTCATTTTATACAAGAAAAATGTCCTCAGAAAAAATCTTTGCCACTTTTATTTATCCAACTTTGTCCCTTTATTAAATATTTCTCAAGAAATTTATTATTAATTTTATGATTTCAATTTTTAGAAATATGTAAATTATAAGAAGTGAATTTTCTTAAGTGATTTTTTTTCATAATTTTATACCAAAAATAATTAAAATTATTATTTTTCCTTCCAATTCAATTCTAATAAATTAATTTTTAATTTACAACTTACAAGTTTGATTTCCCAAATGAAAGACAACATTGAGGAAATATAGAAAATATTTGTTTTAATTTTTATCTAAAACTAATTAATTTTTATTTTTAGAAAATTTATATTTTTAAATTTTCTCTTGCCCACCATATGACAAATATCATTTTATAAATGGCTTGAAATAGCTGCCATTTCAACTGAACAATACAAAAAGGCCACAATGAATTCGTAAATTCTTGGCCAAAACCAAAAATGCCAAAAGACAACCAAAACAAACCATCACAACAATATAGGCGATGGATTTTGATAACGGGTGCAACGGATGGATTGGGCCAACAATTGGCGCAGGATTTGTCCGCAAATGTGAATGAGAATTTTGTAATTGTTCATGGAAGGTCGGTGGCAAAATGTCAGAAAACAGTGGATTTGCTGAATGCCGAAAATGGTCCAAAATTACGGGTGAATAACACAACAAAGGGTCCAAGCACAAATGTGGATTTTGTGGCAGCGGATTTTTCCAAATTGTCAGAGGTATTATTGAATTTTATTCATAAATTATTCATATTGTATTTTTCCGAATAATTTAAAAAAAAGAATCATTTATAATTACGGATTTGTTTTTTTTTTAAATTTTACGAGAACAAGGGTGAAGACAAAAAAATTAAAAAATAAATTAATAAATTTTTTTAAATTTTGAATTATTTTCAAAAAATAGAGAATATTTTCATGGCTGGAATTCTAGCTTTAAAAGCCTATTTTGGATTTCTAAAAATTAAATAAAATTTAGTTTTAATACTTGTTAATTTCCTCGCGATTTTTTAGACTGATATATTTTATGATTTTCGGAAATCACCAAATAATATTTCATTAATTTTTTTTATTTTTGAATATGATCAAAGGTGAATTATTAAATTGAAATTATATTCCAAATTTTAAAATTAAAAATACGAATAAATTTGCCAAAAAAGGTAACCAGAATGGCCGAAGAAATCCGGCTAAGATTTCCCCGACTGAACACATTCATTGCCTCTGCATCGGTGGTTGTGCCAAGGAGGATAAAAAGCCAAGATGGAATTGAATTAACTTTACAGGTCAAACAAAAATATTTTAATAAAAATAAAATAATTTTTTCAGATCAATCATTTGGCTCATGTTGTCCTTTGGAATGAGTTACTTCCCCTTCTGGAGCAGAATAGTCCATCCCGGATATTGACAGTTGGCTCAATGTTGCATAATTTGTGAGTGACACTTAAGGCAAAATAATTACAAAAATATTTTAATTACCGTGTATAATCTCTTTCCACCTAGGGAATATTTTTCAACTTCACAAAAATTGTGAAAATTAAGGACTACTTAATTTTTGGATTTTTTGAACTAATTATACCAGATTTTATAGATTTTTAGGGAAATAAGAAAATGCAAAATTTTTTGATGTTTACCCTTGTCCATGAACTACTATATAGGTCCTCAAAATTGAGGGAATTAAAAAAGGTTATAAGGAAAGTGTTTCGTTTCATTCGAATTTCCAAAGCTCTTGGTTAATTTTTTAAACGATTTATTTTTTTTTATTCTAATTTTTTTTCCAAAATTAGTACTTTTCAATGAGTTTTAATATATTTCTTAAATAAATTAAAAATCTGAAATTTTCAAATTTATCCTAATTAATTTTTAAAAATTAATTTTTTAACCCAATTCGAAAGAATTTTTTAAATGATCAGAAAAAATTTATCGGTTATCTATTTGCAGATGGTTTTGAAATGGAGGGTCCGATTAGTATTAGGACTACGGATACGTGAGGTGATACCCAATCCCCTACTGACTCTAACCCTATAGCAGACGATCCCATGGGTTACCGTAATTTTTTCTATGTTGACTCAAAAAAAAACTGCACATAGATAACCGACAAGTATCAAAACTTAATATATAATTCATTTTATTTCAATTTAATGAATTAATTTAAATATAAAATTAAGTTCCATTTAATTATTCCAAAAAATAATATCCCATCAATTGCATTTAGCAGCTCAATTGATTGGACCGATTTGAATTGTGAAC
This sequence comes from Pratylenchus scribneri, assembly GCA_030063045.1. Taxonomy (NCBI): domain Eukaryota; kingdom Metazoa; phylum Nematoda; class Chromadorea; order Rhabditida; family Pratylenchidae; genus Pratylenchus; species Pratylenchus scribneri. The sequence goes on along the minus strand of JAQSEB010000097.1, from coordinate 691,477 downwards.
GTTCCGTCTATGACAAATTCGCCCAATATTCGCGCACAAAATTGATGAACCATTTGGCCACACTTTACATTCATCGGCTCATGTTTAAACATAAAAAACAATTCCAAGTTACGGCAAATGTGGTGGACGCAGAGAAAAGAGTGGAGAAACGGTCGGGCACACCGTCACCGGCTGCCGCATTGTTCGTTTTTATTGGAATGGGATTAATTGAAGGGAGAATATTAAAAATAGTGACATATTTCTCTAAATTAGGCTATAAAGTAATGTTCTATAATGAATGTCATTTTTTGTTTAAAATCCCCATAAAAATACTTTAATTTAATCAAAAAATATGTCCAGATGGGACTTTAACTTTGTCTTATTAGCCTAATTCTAGAGCTTTACCAATATTTAATCCATCCAAAAACTTATTTTTGGGTACTTCAATTGTCCAGAATTTTAAGTCAAATCCCAATGAATTTCCTAAATATTAATTAATTAGTGATTATTTGGCTAAAAAGAATTATCTATTTACCAAAAGTGATCATTTTTTAAGACTCTTCTAGGGCTGAAATTATAATAAATGATACGGAACCATTTCTTAGAGAGTTCAACTCAAAATATTTGACTCAATGAAAATATTTGACTCTAGACTCTGCCCATTTCTGGCTATGAAAATTATATTTTAGAGCATGAAATTTTTAAGGGCAATAATAATTTTTATTAATAAATTTATATTTTTTATTAACAATAATTTTTATAATTATTATTATTTTATATTTATTTAAATATATTTCCATACTTTTTTTTGAAGAGCAGCATGTTCAACCCGCAGTCATTTGGGCACAATTTTGTCCGCCTCCGAATCGCATCTTTATCAGCACGAAAATGCGCTGGACACTTTGGTCAGATTGACAGAGGACCGTGAATTTGAGGGAATTAGTGGGAAATATTTTGACGCAAATGGCAAAGAATTGAGGCTGGGCGCCGATGTTTGCGATGTTCGCATTCAAGTGAGTTATTCATATTATAATAAATTAATTGAATTTTATTGTTATTCCATGCATACCTATAAATTATAAATTTATGTAATTTAAGATAATTTTAGGTTTAATTTTAACAAAAATTGTTTTTAAATATATAATATTTTCAAAATATCAACTAAGCGAATTTTACGCATTTGTCCATATCAATGTGAAATTTTTCAATCTATAAATAAATTTTTTCTTTATAATTTTTCTGTAGAACATAAAGATATAAAAATAATTGATCAAAACAAAATTGGTCAGAAATTTACATTAAATTGCCCGATTTTGGCATATTTTACTCCTTTTTGCCAAATCCAATGAATTCTTTTTTTTTAAAATCACAATCCAATTCAGTACTTTACAACGGTAATAAATTCATTAAAATTAAAAGCTAATATACAATTGATTTGGTGCACAAAATTTGGGTAGCAAATTTCTTTCCATAATTTTATTACATTATAAAATTTCCTATCTTTTCTCATACATAATAAATAGTAAAACTAATTTTCTCAATATTAAACATTCGATTTTATAATTTATTGTTTTTCAGGACCAACTTTGGACGGAGTCAAAATTATTATGTAATGGAGTGCTTGGAAGGCGAACAACAACAACCACAAATATTCCGAATAAAAAAATTGTTCAAAATTCCATTGGTCCCCGCACTTCAATGATGAATAATAACAATTCTATTGGCCATTAGAAAAATGTGTATTTTTAATTGAACAAAAAAAACAATTGACGGTGAATTCGCATTTTTCTCCATTTTCATGTTCAATTTTCTTGCCAATTATATGTAAATTATTTTACATTATTTTATTTAAATAAATTGCATAAATTCGTTTAGAATAAATTAAAAATATTTTCTTGGAATTTATGGATGAAATTGACATTATATATTTCCTCTATTAGAAGTACCGTCTACCGTGGCTTATAATTTTCATAGACAGCAGCAGAAGGGAGCTTCTATAAGCTTCAAATAGAGTGTGAATAGGGGGCTAATATATTTCAAAGAATTTCCAAGGAGGCAAAAATTATTTTTTTTACTTTTTTTCACCTTAAAAATATGGTAATAAAGGGAGCTTCAAATAGTGGAGAGCTAATAAATTTCCGAGACCTCTAGGGCGGGGTGTTTCAACTAAAGGAAATGAGTTACTTAAAACTCATATTTAAGCATTCGAATTTGAATTCATACATTTCGATCCGTCTCCATCTCATTGTTAAATTAAATGTCAATTTTGGGCATAGAAACATTTACAATAAAATAAAGACAAATCAGACTTTTTTAAATGTTATTCTGCTCCATTCTAAAATCCATTCCTAATCTAAGCCTTGATTAATATGGCAGGGCTGGGCCGGAATTTGGCCTCGGAATCGGAATTTGAATTTTTTTCGGAATCGGAACGGAACTCAAACACCGGAATTCCGGTATTCGGAACCGGAATTCGGAATTCCGGCCCCATCCCTGATATGGTCACAAAAACTATTTAAAAAGTGTTTATTCCAATGTTATGAAAATTTTATTATTACCTTAAAATTGAAATTGAAAGATTACTGAAATATTGATATTGACCCTTTGCCTTTGGGTAGATTTAGGAAGCCTTCTTTGAATACACATTTTGTCGTCATTCGTTTCCATGGAGATTGCTATTGACTGAAATTTTGGCAATTGCCATTTGTGTATATTGCAGTAAAGTTTTCAATTGTATTAAAATATTTTCTTATTTTGGCGCAATTATTTTGATGGCCTCTTCTGCTGGAGATGGTGGTGGTGGTGGTTCTCGTCCATTCAGCAGTCGATCCAAAAGTGCGGGCCGATTTTTTAATAGACAAAATGAAAGGCAAAAAGCAGCAATTGATGAACAAAAATTTGACGAAGAAATTCAACACCTCAGCGAAGGTTTTTTACATAATAAATGTGAAAATAAATATAAAATATTGAATAAAAAATATTTATATATTCTCTATTAATACCCCATGGGGAATTTCAACCCCTTTATAAAATTTGGGGTCTAATTAATTCTATAATTTGTTGATATTTTTGAACAAATTATGGCGAATTTTGTAGAGCTTTAGGGAATTAGGAAAATGCGATAAATTTTTTTGGTACTTTTCGGTTTTGCTACACCTCTAGAAAAAATGATGAAATTCACATCCTTGACATTTTCTTGGTAAAAGTCGGCAATATTTTACCAACATGGTAAGGTATGACAACAAGGATATCAGATTTGCTTTCTATGCCCAAAATTACCACTAGGAAGTGATTTTCATCATTTTTGGTGGGGATATAGCAAAACCGAAAGTGCCAAATTTTTCTTAAAATTCACCCAGTTAAGAAGATATGAGCCCCCAAAGTTTAGAGTTGGGAATTAATAGAGACTGATGTATTAAAAGAGAATTTACGGTAATTATTTTTTTTCGGATGAATATTTAATGGCTTAAATTACTTGACCCATAGAGAAATATTAGTATTAATTTAATTATTAAATTAAGCCGATTTAGGATTTATAAACAAAATTTGGTCACATTTATGGCTCGAAAATGCCAATTTTCGATAGGAATTTTCCATCTATTTATAAAGCATTTTATCCAGTATTTTAAATAAAATTTAGATTTGAATGTGCGTGTAAGGGAACGCGATCCCACAACGGCAGATGAAAGGCCCAGAAGCCGATTGGGATCACTCAAATTCAGTAAAAGTGGGAATGAATCGTCTTCGGCTGTGGGAGGTGGTACAAGCGCATCATTGGAACAAAAGGCAAATGAATTGAAAGGCACATTGTCTAGTAAGTCAATACGAAAAATAATTGGTATTTTTTACCTAATAAAACCTATTGAATTTTTGATGAATTTAAGAAGAATAAAATTCTATTTATTGCACTTAATTTACGGCATTTAGGACTAGTTTGAAATTTATTCATACTTAATTTTTTAATTACTCTATATTTTTTTTTCATTTTTAAACCCGGATTTTGTGAATTAAAATAAAATTTCTCCAATGATTACTCCGATTGGCTGTAATTTTAACAAAATTGGTATAAAATAAAATGCCATTTTTTGGATAAGGGATTTGATTGTAAATTGCAAAAAACTATGCTTAAAAACGGTAGAATAAGTTAATCGGGCAGTTTTTGTTTTTTGGCCATAATTTCGTGCCAAATTTATTTCGATTATTCATATGGATATCAAAAAACTTGAAAAAAGCAAACAATATAAAAATTTTATTGGGAGATTGCTGAAATTACTTAATTAATACGCAAAATTCGGGTATCCCATTAAAATACTAATATTCGGTAAGCCAATTAAAAAAAATATTAATATTCGTATAGCCTATTAAATATTAATATTCGGTAGTCTAATATCAATACAATTTCCATTCTAAATTTATATATAAATGAAAGATATTTTTCGCCGTTCCCAATCCACGGATCGTTCTTCCCAGCAACAACAACATGGAGGAATGCCGCAACAATCTTCGCCACCACAATCGATGGTACCCATTCCCAGCAACCTTCCTCCGCCGGCTTCATCCAATCCAGCACCAAGAGGCCCTTTAGCGAGTAGCCGGCAACAACAAGGCATTGGCCGACCACCGACGGCATCGGCAACAAATAGAGGAACAAATAGTGGCCAGAATAATAACAATTTGATTGTTGCCAACGGCAACCCTTCAATGGGAATTGGCACAACAAATTCAAATAATATAACCACTACAGGTTTTTTTTTTGCATACTATTATATCTGGGCGAGGAATTAACTTATCCGGATAGATTAATAAATTCCATTGGAAAGATGAAAATGTCCACTATACATGGTGGCAATTAAATAAAATTCATGAAATCCATTTTTGATAGAATTATACTGTATGCCATTGAATATATAAACTCGAATATTTTGTGAGGAAAGTCGACTATTTTACAATTTTTTGAAAAATTGATAAAGTTATTTTTGGTGGATATTTATAGAGCTTTCAAAGGGTATATCGCCTTTTAGAACTGTGCAAATTCTTTGTTTAGATACTGAAACCCCAGAATATTGTAATGGCAGTATTAATTAATATATCCCCCTTTAAAACACTACTACAGCGATTCGACCATTCTCTGCATTCCCTGGGAAAAGAGCAGCATCGCAAACCAGTGCTGAACAAACATCGTCTGCTGGTCAACCAAATGCAGCAAAATTTGAGGTTATACAATTTTTGGGTTCAAATCTTACTCATTACAAATATATCAACAATTTTCAAGGCTTTAAGCTATTAAAAGTTTTTTTAGTAGAGGCATTTTGATATCAAAATGATTAATTAAACAAAATTGGCCTGAAAATTATGGCAAAAAAAAGAGAAAAATTTCAGATTTTATATCTGTTTTGCCCTTATTAAGATATTATCAGTGATTCGGGTTTCGAAAATTTTATTGAGATATTTAATTCATATTGATTGTAAAAGATGAAAAAATACAGGGTTTAGAATCTTATGACCAATTTTAGTGGTAACATGGGTAATTTTAAGAGTGCAAAAATCTGTAATCTAATAGCGATAAGTACTATTATTTATTCATAATTTAATGCAATTTACAATCAAATTCATTAATCTATAACTTTATTTGATTAATTCATTCCTATTCCAAAGCTATAAAATAATATTAAATTCACTAATTAAATTAAAGCTAATCTTCATTTGAAAAATTGAATTTAATATGCAAAATTTGAGCACACAATTTGGTTTATCAATCATCATTTTAGACTGATTTGAGTGAGCAAGCATCAATTGCACCTCATATTAGCATGCGTCGTATTTCTGCCATTGCCACCGATCCGGTGGCCCTTTTCTTCAACAGACAATATCCACAAAGCACCGGCAGCAATGTTCAACAAACAAATCGAGGAAGTGCACGAAAAAATGGAGCAGCAGAGGAAATTGGTAAATGAATTTTAAGGTGAAAAGAATTTTTTGAAAATTTTAGATGTAAATTTCCTCTCCCGTTTTCTTTGCCCGGAGGATGAAATTCAAGATGAACAAATTCCATGGACCTGGGATTCATTGTAAATTAATTTTATAACTAATAGTTTGACCAAAATTTACTTCGTTGGCGTATTTTAACTTAAAATAGACCAAAAATACTTTTTATTCATATTTAATTTATATCATTTTAAAAAGGTAAATTTTAGTGCCTGTGGCTATTCTTTCAGCCATAGCTAAATAAAGAAATAATCAAACCAAGAAAATGATATGGCATTTGAAAGTCCTAAATTTCCTCAAAAAATGTGGATTTTCTAATTTTTTGATTAATTAAAAATTTTGTAGATAAGCGGTTTTTTCTCAGTAGTAAATTCGGGTTTATTACATTCAAAGAAGCGAAAAATTTTAAAAGTTTGATTTTATAAAAATTTAAAATTATTCTAGAGGACACTGGGCTTTAAAATTTGAAAATGGATCATCGCTTTTTCGGATAAATTATTTCTTTAGAGTTTTCTTCACTAAACTATCTATAATATGTTCTTTTTTGCTTAATTTTTCAAATTAAATAAAGATTTGCAAGTGTCTTTTTTGGGAAAATTTACTTCCATATTGGGTTCTTACTTCTATTCAAATATTTTCTCACAAAAATGGGTCTTAATTTTTATATCATATTTTCATTTCCAATTAATTTAATTACATAGATTTGCGAGTGTGACCAGCGAATTAAGGGAGGAATGGGCATTGGAAGAGGAGGCAAACAATAATGAAGGAGGAGGTGGTGCCGAAATGGGCCCAGCAGCAGCAGGTGTACCAAATGGAATGGCGCAACAACAACAACAACGGCAAGGTCAAGGATATATTCAACAAAGAGGATTTTAATTTTATGAGAATTGGATTAATTTTATGAATTTTTTTTTATTTTATGAAAATTAATTATGGCTTTGGTTAAAAAGCATAAATTTTGATTTTATTGGAATTTCAATTTTGACTAATTTTAAATTCAAATGTAGATTTTAAGAATATGATAATTAAGTTTTAATTTAGGTAACTGAAACTTGAAATAAAAATCGAACGTCCTCAATAGTGATCTTTCATTTTATGGTATTGGCCAATATCTCGACAATGCCTAAAATTATTTATAAAAGTTCTATTTTTATTTCTACATGTCATTCTAAAAAAAATTTTAATATCATCAATGATTAAATTGTATGCTCTGCTTATTTTCTATGCTTGATCAACATTATATAATGAACAACAATAAAGCTCCAAATTATAAAAATTTCACCATTTCCGAAAATTCGTGAGTGCAAAAATCTTGAGAAAATTTTAAACTGACATTCCAAACAATTGGCCACTCCAAGTGAAGCCTTCTCAACAGTTTTCTCTCAATTATATTGTTAAAACATTCAAAAATTTAGAGTAGTCGTCTCCTCCTTCATTAATAAACAATTTTTTGGATGGGCACGGGAAAATACTTTTCTATTTATTCTCTCTAAAATGTCAATGCCATTTTTGGGAGTATTTAGAGATGGCGTAAATGGCAAGGAAAATTGTCAAATTTTTGTCTATGGGTTTGCAAAAAAATTTACCGAAAATATTTATATCTTACTTTCATTTAGCATATTACCATATATTCTCTTTTAAAACTCCATGGGAATTATTATTCAACCTCAAAAATTTGAAAATTTCCGGTCTTACTCCTAAATTTCTGGACATTTAATGGATTTTGTAGAGTTTTAGAGAACTAAGAAAATGCAGTAAAATTTTTTAAAAATTTACCCTATTAATAAGAGCTATAGGTCCTCATAATCATAGTCTAGTGTGGGGTATTAAAAGAGGTTAAGATTATACGATATTCTTTATTCTCATTGAAAAATTAAAAATTTATAAAATAGAGGGAAATAGTTGCCTCGGAAGCGTAAATATTTGCAGTAAAATTATTCAAAAATTGTTTTAATTTAAAATAACAAAAAAATTTTGAGTAAATTAATTACCCAAATTTATGCAATATTAAATTCTTTGAAAATTCAACAAATTTATATTAAATGATTAATTCTTTAATTTGGCATCAATTTTGTTTATTCTTAGATAAAATAAAGAATTAAGTAATTTATAGTTCAACAAATATTTCAGGCTCCGATGCATGAAAATAATATACAATCAAATTAATTTTATGATAAATCTTTAAATATTTTATTTATTAAATCTTTTGTTGCTCATTTAATTTAGTCTAAAATTTAGAACACAATGTCAAATTAGTTGCTCACCAATGCAAACACCAAAATGAACACCGTGAATAAATTAAAGATTATTTTTTTTATTTAATCTGCTGAATGTAATAATAAATGCGAATATCCGGCATTAATATAAAAATGAACACATTCATCCCTCATTCATATTGCGTTTTTAGCAATCTTTAGTCATTTTTTAATTTATTATTAATATCAAAAATATTTTTTCATTAAACACCTGGAGAACATATAAAGGAGAAATCAAAAATTATAAAAATATTTGCCAATTTTCTCGGTACAACGATTTAATGTGTAATGTAAATTCTGCAATTAGGTATTAGCCAATTTTCCCATAATGTGTTTATTTTTTACTTATTGCAATTTTTGTGAACATAATGTCAAACTGATAGAACTTTTTTAAAAAATATTTATGTTGTTAATTGCGGCGAATATTTGAAATTGGTTAATACCGGAATTAACCAACTGCGTTGCTTGCTTAATTTTGGATATCTCGTCTTCTAGCTTTCATATTGACTCGAGAAAATAGACTCATTCGACTTGGCATGGTCGATTTACTATATTAAATTTCAATTTCAGAGTATTAGCTTGTTTTAGATCCCATCTCCGGCTCCCTATCCCTAGTTCTTTACCAACGTTAAAAACCGGTCTGATGAAATCGAAATTTAATACAGTAAATCGACCATGCTGAATCGATTGAGCTTACTCTTGAGTCTGTACGATGCCTAGAAGCCGATATTTCCAAAATTAGCTGCCGCCTTGTTATTTCTATTCCCGGTAATACACCAATTCCCAGAATTATCTGTTTACTGTTACACATATATTTAAAGAGTTGTCTTCAGTAATGCAAAAATTTATTTCCTGCCAATTCTTCCTTCTCCTCCTTATTAAGCAACATTTTTTACCATTAGCAAATGCTTTCTGTTTTTAAGGCATAAAACACGTAATAATAAATAAATAAATGAATGCGGAGTGAAGATGGTACGGACACGGATGAAGGCGATTAATACCAAGAAAAATGCCCATTCCCTCATTATTAATGAATATATTTTTTCCCCTCGATTAATCCTTGGATTTTACTGGAATGCCAAAACATACACACAGAAATGAATTATAAAAAATATTCTGATGATTCGCAATTTCTTTTTTTTTTTGTTTTCCGAATTATTTGGTTTTAGTTTTTTGTTTAGGTTATTTACTAAAATTATAATTCTTCCTATTTTTTAAAACCATAACCGGTACAAATTTTTTATTTTTAAGTAATTATAACATAATCTTTTCTGATTTCCATAAAATACATTAAAAATCTTTTTAAGCTCCCTCCCTCCCTCAATTAATTCCCCAGTCATAGAGAGGACCCATTGCTCATAGTAGGCAGTAGGGTGAACAAAAATTTTTATTGCATTTCCTTAGTTTCCTAAAGCTCTACAAAATCCGCTATAATTTGTTAAAAATTGTCGATAAATTAAAGAATTAAACATAGACACCTAATTTTACCAATTTTTAAGCGGTTGAAAAATAATTCCCAATGAGTGATTAAAAGACTATATACGGTAATCTAAATAGAAAGTAACTCTTTTTTATAATCCAGTGCCGATAATGACTTGACATTTTGTGGAATTAATATTTAATTATTAGAAAAAGGAATATATTTAATCTTTAAAATATATTTTATGAGGAATTTAATTTGTTCCCTGTTTAATTTAATTGTAATAAATGAATATGGCAAATTCAAATTTAAAAATTTATTCTAGCCAATCAATCATCATCCATGTGCTTTTACAAAATAGAAAAATGCAAATTTTTAGCACCCAAATCAAATATTCCTCTGCATATTTCCACTCCATTCCCTTCAATTTGGCATTCATTAAAAGCAAACATATCACACATTGTCGCATTCAAACATTTTTTTAATTTGTTGGACACAAAAAAAAACGAATAAAAACAAATAATGACTGTCAGCAAATGAGGCGCATCGAAAAATGCCATGGCATCGCATTTGCCATTTCCATCATCAATGATGCCCTCTGGGCGAATGAATGTGTACGGAAATTTTAATTAAAATTCCTTTTCCCATCCTTCCGGCTCAATTGGACGGGGATGAGTCGGGAAAATTGGCGGCAAAGGGCAAATAAAAGTTTTGCGCCAACAGCTGCTCCAAAAAATGTGTGGAATGCTAGCTAAAATTAGCGCAAATTCCGGCAAAAATTTGCCCTAAAATTGAAAGCCCTTTTGGACAGTCGATTTTATGGGAAGAGGGGAAATGACGCCTCAGGGCAAGGAAGTTGGGATGAAGTAGGAAAAAGTCCAAAAATGGAGCATTTTGCTTCCTAATTTGCACCATAAAATTAGTATTGTATTTTACATAGCTTCCGGCCACGCTTTTTTTTGGAAACCTCTGCGAACTATAATAAATGAAGAGCAAACAAATGGCAAACCCAATTTAGGCTAGGAAAACTAATTTTGAGTCAAGCAGAAAAGACAATTTATTTGAGTTCCAGAAAATGAAGAAAATTGTATTATATTACTAATTTTTTTACGCAGTTTAAAAACAAAAATCGCGCAAAAATCGAAAATTAAACCAACACAGAGAACAAAAAAATTAATTTCCACTATTTCAAATTTTTCTATTCATTTTCCAATTTTATAAATTATTATTTTTCCCATTTTCTAATTAGCTAAATCATCATTTTATATATATATTTTTTTCAATCAAAAATTTAATTATTATTTAATTCTTTTTTCATTCATATTTTTAAAAATTTTATTAATAAAATTTTTACTAATATTTTTAAATTTTTTCATTTTATTAGAATCTTGAAAGTTTTTTTTTAAAAAAAAGTAATACAAAAATTAATATTAAAATTTAAAATGAAAAAAATAATTCTAAGAAAAAATCCCAAATCTTCCCTTTAAATTCTCATAACAAAAATTTACAGTCATTTTTAAAATTTTTATTCATTTTTCAGAATCCTTAAGGTTTTTAAAAAAAGTAATTCAAAAATTAATCAAAATTTAATGGAAAAAACATAAAATAATTCTAAGAAAAAGTCCCAAAATCTCCACCTTAAGTTGAAATTGTCTCCTTGTCTATGATTGGCAGCTGAATTCAAAATCAAAATTTGAAGAAAAGAAAAGAGGAAATTTTCAATTTCCTTTTGGCCAAAAACACATCACCGCATTTTTGTTGGCACATTTGACGAATTTTTTGCCGGCATTTCTTTAAGGGCTTTTCATCCATTTTCCATTTGCCACCCACGTTTTTTATTTTCTAAGAAAATTAATTCAAACAAAACATTTTATTTCTTATTTGCATCCGTCGATCTTTTCATGAAAATTGTTTTTTGTTTGATTGATGTGTTTCTTTTTAATTTTAATTAAATTACCCAAATTCTTCACCGCTTTTTCTTTTATGCAATTTTATTTGCTAAAATGCAATTTTGCGCAACGTAATGGCATTCTTTCGGGCTACAAAAAATTTTATGTTAAGTTTTTTCTACATAGCATTTTGATACCAAAAATAATTGTTAAAATCTAGGTACTTATCAATTATCCGTCTCCCAGAAATTTTTCCGCCCCTAAAATCACTCTATGTTACCCCCAAAATCGGTCATAAAATTCTAACCATAAAATAGTATTTTTTTTATCGTTTTACAATCAAATATGAATAAGAGAATAAGAATCTAAAATTTTTTTTCAAATCTGGCGAAAAATAACCGAAAAGTAAAATAATCTATCTCTTTGACCAGAAAAAGTTATACACAAAAAATTAAAATTTATTTATTATATTTAAAAGTACATTTTAATTAAAATTTCCATAGAAAATTATTTTGATTATCTGAATTTTTAATGAAAAAAATTTAAAAATAAATCCCAAAGGAATAATTTAATAATAATAAAAAAGAATTATTTGTCCATTAAACATTAATTTAAAAATTTAAATAAATAGAATGAATCCAGACTATTTTCACATTTTTATATACAAAAATATAATAATATTTACTAAATAAATATAAATTCACCAAAAAATTTTGCTTAAAAATTCTCTCTTTCTTTCCCTTAATAGGTTTCATATCAAAAAATGACTTTTTCAATATTGAGGAAAATATTTTTGCCTTTTCTATGGTCCTTTTCTGGCACTTTTCCCAAGAATGGTGCATTCGTGTTTTTTTTAATTTCCATATGTTTATTTGGAAGGATTACTCGCCCACTCTCTTAATTTGCATCTCCAAAAATGGGGTTAATAAGAAGGAATAAAAATTTTATTTCTGTTGCAAAACAAATTTTTTATTAAAAATTGCAATTTTTATATCTATTTTTATTATTTTTTTAAAAAATTTAAAATTATTATTTTATTTTTTGATTTATAGAAATTTTGATACTTACTGTTTCCGAATTTGAAGATTTTTTTTCAGATTCTTATTTTATTATTTATATATGATTGCAAAATGATGAAAAATCACTATTTTAGGATTACAATCTCATGCCCAATTTTTGGGATAATTTAGTGTGATTTTGAATGAGAAAGACATATTAATAAGTAAGTATCAAAATTTTAGCCAAATTTTAATTTTTAACATATTTATTTTTCTTAAAATTTACAAAATTTTCTTTTGATTATTTTTATTTGTAAGTCATTTTTCGAAAATTTTTTAAAATACCCCAATTTTTGCCATTTTTCCATTCATTTATGATGAAAGTGCAAAAAATATGAAATTAGCATTTATATTAACCCATTCAATGAAAATACCAATATTCGAATAAATAAATAAGCTAATTCAACTGACATAATAGGCATAAATATGCAAATTTTCCACTGGCTATATTGGGGGAAAATTGTCAACAACCCACATGAATAATATGCCAAAAAATATAGAAATGTCCCTCGGGAAATCCATCAAAAATTGGACCTATTTTCTTTATAAGCCAATTTTTTTGACCAAAAATGCTGATGTCGATTTTAATGCCAAAATGGCCGTAAAATTTCAACAAATTTGAGTGCTTTTTTGATGCGTTTTTAATGTTAAATTCAGCATAAAAAAATTCCAATTTCCTTTTATGGATGTGGGTAAAATAAATTGGCCAAAATTCGAGGATAAAGTTCAAAAAATTTTTTCATTCATATAATTTGTTTGATTCAACACAGAACACACTCACTTCTTTATTTATAAGCCAATTGCGATGATGCAAATGTCCATAAACATGCTAAAAATAAGCCCATAAAATTTTCTCGTTCAATGTCAAATTCATCAAAAAAGATTCCAATTTCCTCTTATTAGTCAAACATTGGTAGATTGAAAATTTTCAGAAGGAAGACGAAGAATTTTAGGACCAAAACATCCTGGACATGCATTTTTTTATTATTTTGTCTTGTTTTGAAGTTACACAAAAATGTTTAAAATTGCCCAAAATTCTAAGGAAAACAATCTTTTAGATAAAATATAGAGAATTACAAAATATTGTAAATATTCTAATAGTTATTTTAAAAATCAAAAAAAATTATTGTAAAAAATTTGCCGCTAGCTGTGGTCGAACTTACGACCTTTTTGCTTGGTGTCTCGCTCATTTTTACAAATTAAGCTAAAGCGAACATAATCCGAATGCTCAAAAAATATAAAAAGTGTTCCAATTATAAATTTAAAATTTATTTAGAAAAAAGTACCGTAACTTGGGTCAAACTTCTAACCTTTTTTCGCTAACCAAATTGCTGCCATTTAAGTTATAACCATTTTTTCTGGGTAATTCAAAAAATTATAAGAAATTTTATTTAGTTCAAAAATAATAAAAATATATTTATTTAATACCATAAATATTTTTTATATATAATAAATCTGTCAAATGATGTTTTTGAACCAGCAAAAAATGGATGATGCCATTCAAAAAATGTGCTAAAATTCAAAAAGCCTCCACCGCATTTTTGCAGGCATTTTTAACACTTTTCCACTTCATTTTATAAAATCCATTTACAATTTTAAAAAAAAACCATTTTATTTGTCATTCCCATTCCTCACACTGATTTCTGCTCTAAAATTGACGGAATGTTTTTGTCTCCCACTCATAAAATAAGCCATTTTCCCAGCCAAAAATGCCTTTTTTGAGTGGCCATTCAAATTCATCCAAGCATTACTAATTTTCTTTTATGTTTTCTCTTTACAATCATTTTTAAAAGAATAAAAGACGCATAAAGACCGGAAAAGTGACAATTTTAGTACCAAAATGCCCAAAAAAGCCCCCAAAGAAAATATTTAAATTGGGACCAAAAACTTGGGGAGATGAAAGATTGAAGATTTTCAGAGTGGAGACGTCCAATTTTTGGGTTCAGAACATCCGGTGCCAATGCATTTTCCCCATTCTCATGAAGACATGCATTTTTAATATTAATTTACAATGCTTTTAACCCTAAACATTTTGGACCCATGGGAAAATTTTTTTTATTCTAATTTTCAATAAAGTTGAAAGCAATTTTTCCATTCATTAAAAAAACTTTAACAGCATTTATTTAAGCTATTTCTGTAGGGCAATTTTATAACAAAATGATTGACCCAAATACCGTATATATTCTCTTTTAATAACCTATTGGGAATTATTTTTCAACCCCACAAAAATTGGAAAAATTTGGGTTATCTAATTCCTTAATCTTGTGAATATTTCTGAACAAATTATACCGGATTTTAAAGAACTTTAGGGAATTAAGAAAATGCAGTAAATTTTTTTTTATAAAGTTCACCCAGCCAGGAGATATGAGTTTTTAAAAGTCGAGGGTGGGGAATTATTAGAGACTGGGGTATTAAAAAAGAATTTTCAGTATAATTGATCAGAAAGTTATGTCAAAAAATAACGAAAACGGTTGGCCGACACTTGCGGACGAAACGGTCTGGAGCCGAAGGTGGTAAAGCTGTGGTGACATTGTTTTTAGCTTATCATTAGGCATAAAATTAGCTACAAAGTGACATCAAATGCATTGGCCAATGTTGAATATTCAACAAGTTATGGCCAAAAAACCATCAAAATCGCAATTTTAATTAAATCAACGGTTTTTTGGCCATAACTCGGTGAATATTCAACAATGGCCAATGCTTTTGATGTCATTTTGTAGGTAATTTATGCCTAATAAAATGCTATAAACATTTCCACAACAGCTTTACCATCATCGGTACCAGACCATTTCGTCCGTAAGTGTCGGGTCAGCAAGTGTCGCAGTACGAACGAAAACTACTACCGATTTTGGCTTATTTTGTCCTTTTTTGGTGATAATTTTTCAATCCGCATAAATCCTTTAATTCTTTTTATTGATATGTTATTTCCAATCAGGACAAAATGATGGTAAAAAATATATTATAGAAAAAGCTAATTTCCACTAAAAATTATACACCAAATTTGTCCATAAAAAATTAGTAGAAAAAATAAAAATAATCTCTCTAAAAATTAATCACCATGATTTTGTAAAAGTTAAAGAAAAAAAATAATTATCATGTTTTTTTAGGAAAAGAATTCCAAAAATTATTTTTATCCTTCTAGTCCTGTCATTAATTCCAGCAGAATTTTGTCTGCATTGTTCTTTTCATGGAGGGTTGTTGAAAAAATGACTTGTCAATACGCGCCACCATTTTTTGGTGCTTCTCAACTTTGGTCTCAATTCGGGCCAAATTTGGCCATAAAAACAAAAAAATACTAAATTTTTTTAACTTTGAATGCATTCAAAATTTGGGAGAATGGCACAAAAAAAATAAAAGCTGAAATCGTTTTGGTGGAAATTTTTCAATTATTTTATTTTTGGTTCATTTTTTGATGAGACTTTTCAATCAAAATTTTTTGATTGACAAGAATATTTACAAAAATAGCTAATGGCAAAAGTAATCAGTCAAAAATTTCAAAAAAATCTCATTTTTCATTACTTTAAAATTCATGAAAATTTTTGGCCCATATTTTGCCAATTTAAAAAGGCTGTCAAAAGTTTCATTCATTTTTGTTGCCATTTTTTTGCATTATCCACCAAAAATACTCAAATACAAAGAAGATTAATCTTTTCTCTATTTATTTAAAAATATTTTTGGTTGAAATTTTCAATAAAATTAATTTTATATTTTACCAAATTATTCTTGAATGTAAATAAAAAATATCATTCCATTCAGCCATTCTGGGAAAATTTTTTAAAATGGCCTTTTTATGCGAGTTAATTGGCCAAATTTTGCCACAAATTCCATAAAGTAGTTTCTTTTCTACGAATTATTTTCTTCAAAATGAAAAATATTGCCAAAACACTAGGACAATGCCATCATAAGTTCCCATTCCCATTCCCATTAACTCAAGCAAAAAGCAATAACATTTTTTTTCTTCTTCATTTTTAATGAAAATTTGCCCATTAAATGCAATTGCAATGCAATGAATGACAAAGAAGTTCCTAATAAAGTTTTCATACTTTAGTCCATTTTACTCATTTCCCATAAATGTAAGAAGGCAAAAAAATGCAAATTATTTCCTGCTGGTGCCAACATATTTACAATTTTATATCTAATTTTCTTCCCAAAGGATTGCAACAATTTTTTGGGGAAATTTATCATCCATGCGAGAATAATTAATTTTATTAACTTCAATTATATTACTGTCACTGTCACCAAATTATCATTCATAAATTAAATTAATTGCGACAAAATGGCATCATCGTTTTATGTTTAATTTTTTATTGAACAAAAAATAATCAAACATTATTTGGACAAATATTAGAAATTATTTTTGGGAAATTTAATTATTATTCCTAGGTTCTTTAAAGTAATGGAAAGGAGGAATAAAAAATGGCCTTTTTGTCATAAATTGGTGCGCTTGAATTAGATTAATTTTTATGAATATTTTCTTTATTAAATTTAGAATGATTAATACATTTAATATGCCTACAAAAACATCATTTTCTCCTGAATTTATTGATCAAATTTATATTTGTTATAATTTTGGAAAATTCTATTTATTTTAAGAATGTTTTAGACTTTTTTTGATGCGTTCTTTTTTAAAATATCGAAAGTTCCAAATAATCATTAATTGAAAATTTCAATGACCAAAATATCTTTAAACGAATTGCCTCATATTCACAGGAATATGTCTAATTTTGGTAATTCTTTGTGGAATCGCCCACGAAAAAATAAAACATATTGTTCCCATTCGAATAAATTATGCAAATTGTCCACCCACCCATCCGTATGTATAATATTTAATATCATTTACGCGACTTTCTCCATCTTTGCCCGAATTTTATTCTGAAGTGAGTGAGTGCCATCCATTGTCCCCACAAATTCCTTCATTAATTCAGCGCCTTTCCCTTTTATTAATAATGAATGTCGATGGGGCGAGTATTTTGTCTATATTTTGGCAAATTTATTCCAAACTTCCCTGTTTGGACCATATATTTTCCCTTTTGACACCCAAAAAAAATGTTTTTGGCAATCCACGCAAATGCAACCCCCTCAACATCATTTTTTGATGTCAAATGCTTGTAATGGAAAATCTTTATGAAAAATTTTTGTCTTTCTATCCTTTAAAGAAAATTATTTTGCTCTTCATTCCTTTTAATATTTTATTTTTATTGTTTAAACAATTAGTAAAGGAAATTTTGAAGAAAAAATATTGGAAAAACAATTAAAATTTGTTGCAAGAAAACATAAAATTCCCAACTGCATCATCAAAAAATGATGTAAAATTAGCTGGGGTGGGAATTTTTTGTTTTTTTTGTTTGCTTTTTATTTGTTGTACTATTGCTAGGCTTTATGCCGTAAGCAGTATTCTGCTGATGTAAAATATTTATTTAAATTTGACACCCATTATTTTGACGGGAAAGAATTGTTGAATTGCAAATATTTGTTGCCATTCTTTTGGATTATTAAAAAAAATTAATATTTATATTTTTGTTGATATATATTTTGTCGAAAAATATATCAACAAAATCAGCTTTTTATTTTGACTTTAAAAATTGACCATAGTCAAATGTTAGATAGAACTTTTCGAGCCTGGGAATTAAAGTGATTGTCATAATTAATTTAAGAATATTTTGAAAATTTTTTAATTTAAATATTTTTATTATTAAAATTAATATCCAATTTGACCATTAATATTGCTTTTTTTAAAAATTCCTAAATCCCACAAAAAATATTTTCAACAATTAATAATATTGTACAACAATTTTTTGGAATAAATACTAAATATGCTTCCTAATCTTAATATACTAAATATTTAATAAATGAATTATGAAAGATTGTTTAAAATTGCTTTTTTAACATTTCCAGGAATTAATTTTGTAATAAGAAATTCCTTATTCTTCCACATTTGTCTTTTCTTTTCACATTCATAGTCAAATAATTGTTTGCATTAATACTCGACAATAAATAATTTGACTAATTTAGTCATATTTCTTTCGCAAATATCGCGCCGTTATTTCCAATAAAAATTGGCCAATAAATTAGCTAATTTTGGGCAAATGTGAATGTTCACATTATCTAAATTTGACTAATTTCTTCCAACATGAAAATTCTTGGCCTTTTCCAAATAATGTCTTTTCACTATTCACAAAATATTCTCTTTTAAATAATATTCCCAGGCATTCTGCTGGTCAAACTCATTATTTTTTTTCCAATTTTTAAGTGTTCAATGGAGTGTAGGAGACAGCAAAATGGCCGACATTTTTGCTGTCATTTCCGGGCGGCCCATCATTATCATTGTCATCATCATTAATAAGTGTGGATGCGGGTTGGCATTTTTTGCGTAAATTGTCAGTACAATCTGTTGATGTAGCTGATTCAAAAAAAGTGCTTGTGACAATTGCACTCATAATTTTCCCCAGAGGCCTCTTCATAAGTCATCACACCATATTACACATAGAATCCATGTTGAAAATGGCCAAAAAAGTGTGCCGAAAAAATCCCTTAAATTGTTGACTAAAGCAATTTTAAATGCCTTTTAAAGGTCAATTTTAATGGATTTTTTTAAAGAATTTTTATATACATAAAGATTTCACTTTTCATTGATAAAATTATAATTAAAATATATTCAATTAATTTACAATAATAATTATGTAATATTTGATTTTTTTTTAAAATAAGAATATATAAAATTAAGGAAAACATTTAGAAATTCACTCTATAAAAAATGCAAAAAATAAAAAATTAAAATTGTCAAAAAATTCTCAAAAATTTCCTCCACAATAGAGGACAAATATTTGGTTTAGGGTTCGGGTGTATATGTATATTTATATCTAATCACCAGTTTCTACAAAATATGGCGTTTTTATTTTAAATTTCTCCCTTTTATTAATCTTACAATATTAAAAAAATAAAGGAAAATAAAAATTGTATAATAAAATATTCCAAAACTATCCCTCCAAAATGTATGCCAAATTTAAAATGTCAAAAAATTGACAAAAAATTCTTGACCAAAAAAATTCTCACCCATCCTCCCACAGCACATCAACCCCCTTGCAAAAAGAGAAGGAGTCATATTCGCATCCTTTCTGTGTGAATAATAGAGTGCATTCTGCCGAACAAAATATATTTGTTAAAGGCACGATGACAAAAAAATGTGTGCGACTTTTTAAAATGTTCCCATCATCCATTATACTTATAAAATTTTCAAATATTTCTCGCGTAATTTTTTGTTTCTATTTTTAGAAAAGAGTAAAAAAGGTGGTCCATTCATTCCAATTTTCCGCCATTCATCGAGAACAATTCAAGTCGTGTCCATCTTCTCCATATTCAGCATCAGTCATCCGAAAATGTCGCAGAATAATTGTCACATTGCCGCCGTCCCATTCGCCAACAAATTGATGGCATTCTTCTTGATTCTGGCACTGATTTGCAATGTAAGTTTTTAATTGTGTTAAATGAAATTGCCTAAAATTGCCTAACTTATTTGGTACTAATTAATTATCCGCTTGATTTGACAAAAACGAGATCCTTATTCTATTATTCATATTTGATAAAACAATGAAAAAAATATGATTCGAGATGATTTTAGGGTACTTATGTACTTTGTGTGCACACTTTTGAAAAGTGCTTGGTCCCCCCTATGGTCTGGCATATTTCGGGTTAGGGTCAGTAAGGGTTGGGTTAGGGCTAAGATGGGATAAGAATCATCTTTCGGGTATCCTAAACCCAAACCCTCACCCAAACCCTAAAACCCAAAGGGGGGACCAAGCACTTTTCAAAAGTGTGCACACAAAGTACATAAGTACCGATTTTAGGGTAGGCCATTTTGGAGGTAACCTTAGAGGTAATTTTAGGGATGAAAAAAAAATCTGCAGGTGGGTAATTAACAATAACAAGTACCACTCAAATCAATTTTACTTGTGAATATTAACTTTAAGTTTAGCAAATTTGATAAAAATATAAATCCCATTGATCAGGATGAGATGATTAGAGAAAGAATCAGTCAATTTGATTGAAATAATAAAAAAATTACAAAAAATGACAAAATAAAATCAGACGGTTTTTGTTTTTTTGGACATAATTCAGGCCAATAAAATAGAGGTTTATATACTTTACATCCGCTTTTCGGAAAAATGAAGGGTCCGGTACCCTATGAGTCATCAGTATAAAGTTTAGGGTCATTCGGGGATGGGTTCCCGATAGAATGGATTAATCATTTCATGTAACCCCTAACCTATTCTTAACACCCGTCGAAGGGGTCCCTTTACTTTTACCCTTCTCACAGGAAAAAAGTGAATGTATAAACATAACAAATACTGAATTTGATTAATTATTATATAATTTAAAATGATTTTTAAAAATAGCATAACAAAATGTCATGAAATATTAATTATTAATTTGAATAATTATTAATTGCTAATAAGATGCTAGCCAATTGGTAACCATTTTAAAAATTCAAAAAATTAAATTTAGGATGATATTAATATTTTTTTAAATTTAACCTCATTTATTTTATACTAATTTACATTTTCATTGTAGTCTCTGCCAAATTGCCAAACCGCAATCTTCTCGATGGCCGATCTTCAACAACAGGATTCCTTGTTTTCGCCGTCCCACAATAATCCCAAAATGCTAATTGGCTGGGAAGAATTTCTGAAGCAGCGTCCAATGTACGGCCAAGAATTGGTTTTGGTTGACAAAATTGTGCCAAATCAAATTCCAACCAAATTTTCACCGTCAAAGGTGAGGAAAAAGGAAGCATTTTTAAAATTATTTTAAATTTTAGGGCCCAGCTAAAAGGGGCGATGAAAAGCGCAGAGATTTTGAACATGGCTGGGAACAATGCGAAGTAAGCAACAGATTTAATTTTTATCATTTATTTTTAAATTAATTTTTTTCATATTTTTATTTGAATTAATTTCTTAAATTAATTTATTAAAAGGTACTTAAAAAGTTTACATCAGCTTTTTTGGAAAGTGAAGGGCACCATCATCAGGATTAGGGTTAGGGTCATTCAGGGATAGATTACGAATATGATGGGGTAAAAATCATCTCAGATAACCCCTAAACCTACCCCGATACCCGAAGAGGGACTCTTCACTTTTTCCAGGTAACCGAAAAAGGGGATGTAATGTAAACTTAACTGTAGCAAATTTATTGAATTTGTCACTGCATATATCATTTTTGAAATAACAAAAATATCGTAATAAAAATTGGCAAGAATGAAAATTTTTTTCTAGTAGATTCTCGGTAATTTTGTTTTAAGCTGAGATTTCCGTTTTTTAATTTTTTGAATGACAAATTTACTAAAATTATTTTTGTCAATTTATTTTGATACTTATTAATTACCGTAAAACTTCTATTAGTAACCCCGGGGTTACTAATTTTCAGAGACTCTCCGAGTGACAACTTTTCTGAATTTTTTGAAACAAAAATGCTTATTTCGGCTTAATTTCACCTCTAAATTGGTTAGTTTTGATATGAATTTTTTCATAGGGGGTTACAAATAGAGAGGGGGTTTCTAATAGAAGTTTTACGGTAAGTGTGGGCTGGTTAGATGTATAAGAAATAAAGGGTCCCACCTTATTAATGATGATTATGAATTATGATTATGAATTATGATTATGATTAGGGTTACGGATATGCGAGACGATAACGTGTCCCATAAAAGACCCTAATCCTCTACCGGATGACCAACTGGGGTTACCGTTATCTCTCTCCCGATGACCAAAAAAAAATCTGCCCACCTGACAAGTCCCTATATTTTAATTAAATTAAATATTATTTTATTTTCCAATTCTCATTTACAGTTCTCGCCCATTTCATGCATGTTGAAACGCAGAAGGCGCTAAAAATGAGGCCATTAATGAGGGAGGAGGAAATTGTTGTGTGCATCAAAAAAGGCCCAAAATCACTCACAAAAACGAATTCCAAATCTAACAAAAAGTCCACAAAAACATCATAGAAAAATGAGCTTTTTGATTTTTCCTTTTCCCACTTAAAAATTAAAATGTTTTGCAATTTTACCCTTTATTCTTTATTTTTTATCCTTTTTTATGTTCAATTTGGCGGTGAAAGCAATGCATAAAATGAAAAATTTATTAATTTTGAATCATCTTTTTTGGCAAATGGAAAATATGCAAAAGCGGCACTAATTTTTTGCTAAATGGGAACGAATTTAAAAATTTGCAAATAAATAATTCAAAAATTGTTATGAAAAATTTAGCCAAATTATTTTTGGAATCGAATATTCATTCTTATTCTCAAAAAATTAAAAATTATTCTAGTCATTAATTTAGTAATTTTTATTGTCAAAAATATTTTTCATCTACATTTAAATTGAAAAGCACAATTATTGGTCATTGTTCTGACACTGGCCTAGCTCGACTAGAGGAAGCTTATCCTCACTGAACAGCGATAAGCCAATGAAAGGACAATAATATCTCATATTTAATTTTAAAGAAAGATTAATCTATCTTTGAGTTTAATAAAGCTGCGAATTTTATTAATTTATAATATTTTTGAATTTTTTAAAAAAATTGGGAAGGTCATTTTTTAGAAGGAATTTAGGGTTTTCGAATGGCGAATAGCTTCCCAAATTGTTTGATTCTTATTGAAACAATGGCTAAAAGTATGAAACAAGTATTGAAATTGCCGTACTAAAATGTTTTATTTCGTTTTTAATGAAATGAAAATGATAAAAAATTATTCAAAATTATTCTTAATTTCTTCTCTTATTTTTCTCTTCTTTCAGTATTCCTTCACACTTTCTTCGAAACATCATCATCATTGTTAGCAATGTTTGTTAATTGCTGCAGTTGGATATATTGAAGGGGTGTTGTTGGCAGTGGCATTAGCTGCAGGTTGCTGATGAGGGTCAATCAATGCAAAATTAGCAATTGAAGGATTTATGACGTATTGTTGTGGTTGCGTATTGTTGGTGGTGGTTGTGGTATTGATGACGGATTCCAACACCATGATTGGGGTCGGCGGATTCTCTAGTTTCCATTGTTTTTCCGCCTCCATATACCGATATGCCTAAAATTTTAGTAGAATTAGATTTGGACTAGAATAAGAATTTGGATGATAAATGTTCTGAATTTATAATATTCCTCAGTAAAGTATTGCTTATTTATGTTTGATAAATCAAACTATGCGAAACTCATTAGACTTTTTGAAGATTTATTTAATTTTTAAGTATTTATAATATTTTTCGGTTAGATTGGTATATTTGTGATTTAAAAGATAAATAAATAATTAAATTAGGTATTAATTTTTATTTATATTTTAATCAAATGTAATTCTAATCAATTTAACAAATCTACATATTTCCAGCAGCATTGCCGAATAAACATCAATTTAATTTATTAAGAAAGATGGATGAAAAAATTAATTCATAGGATATAATTTGAAGAATTGATTGGGAAATGGAAACTTGTTAAATTTATTTAAAGCCATAAAAGATATTTTTCTTAGAATTCAATAAAATTATATTTAAAAATAAATTTTTAATATTATATAACATTTAACAAGTTCTATTAAATGAAGTTAATTTAATTGGCCATAAATTTAACATATTTCCAAAATTTTTGTGTAATTTATTTTGGAATTGGAATAACAATGCCTAAAGTAAATTCAAAAATTGTAAATATTTTTTATTTTGTTATTTAAATTTTAGTTTGCAATTATTATTTCACACCTTCCAAATCACATAAAAATAGATGCCAGATATTGCAATCATCGGTAGGGATAAAAGGAACAAAATGGCAACCGCTGGATCCTCATTATTAATAATGTACCTAAACCAATAAATCAAAGCGCCGAACAAAGCCATACTGGTAGGAATCAAATAAATTCCCTAAAAAAATATAAAGTGAGAAGTAAATGGATGCTAAATATGATATAAAATATAATACATAAAAATATATAAATATATTTTGCAAATATAAATTAAATGAAAATTAATTTTTTATATTTAGATTTTGCAAAAGTTTCAAAAATTATTTCATACAAAAATAATTGAAAGGTAATTAATTTAACAAAATCTTCTAAAAAAATTATTGCCTTGATTGTTTTGGCCATACAATTTTATTTTCAGTATTCATTTCATAAATAAATTTAAATTCGTATAATTTTACAATCAAAAATTGATATATAATTTAAATAAAGGGATGGAAATATTGGAAGATATTCTAGGGTTTATTTTTAGATTTAGGACAGAACTTTGGAGTGAATGGGTTTTTTAAAAGGTTAGTAATACTTGTAAAGGGAAATTAAGTGCAATAAAATTTGTGGCTTAATTAATTAATATCCAAATTGAATGCATTAATTACCTGCAAAAGTAAACTGGACAAATAAAGATCCGGATTGCGTTTGGAATGACCGACGAGCAAGAAGATGGCAATCAAAATTTGGTATATTGTCAATGGTAACAAAAGCCAATTCACCAATAATGCTAGAAATAAATGAAAGACCAGTGAAATGATGGCCATAATATTGGCACCCTTAAATAAATTTGAATAATTACTTGGTCATTTATTTTAATTATTATAACAATTTAATAATAAAGTATATATTCTTTTAATACCCCATGGGAATTTATTTTTCCACCCTTCAAATATTTGGAAAATTAATGGTCAAACTTTTTAATTTGTGGACATTATTGAACAATTTATAGCGGATTTTGTAAATCTTTATAGGAAACAAAATTGAAAAATATTAATTTACATAAAAAATGACAATTTAAATAAATTCTTTCATGTCAAAAAATATTATATTTTTGAAGCCATATAACTTGGCCATAACTAGATATTAGGGCTCATCCGGGTTAGGATAGGGGCTAAGGGTTAGGGAATCTTAAAAAAGTCTGATTTGGCCAAGTTATTTAGTTTTAAAAAATATAATATTTTTCGACAAACGAAAGAATTTATGTAAATTCATCAGTCATTTTTTTATGTAAATTAATAGAGATCCAAATAATTTAATAAAAAAATTTCGGATATTAATCCTACCAGAAATTGTGGGTCCTCAAAATCGAGGCTGGAGAATTAATAGAGCATTAATATTAATTAGGATTTTTAAGGCTTAAAGTAAAAAATTAAATTTTTTGAGATTAAAATACTGCTCGTTCATGGATATTATTCTGACACTTTTCAATTTATTATTAAGGATTTGTATTTCCATTTTCCAATGACCTGCACTGCCGACATTGTCCCACAACAACATCGATATTTGGGATTGTTTTCCAATTCCATAAATTGTTTTTGGCATTCTTGGGCATTCATTTTGTTAAATTGATTCAGAGGAATATGTATAATTTCATTGTTATTGGCCATAATCTTTTTTGTAAATTGTGGCGACCAATCTAATTTGACAAATATTTCATTTTAAGAACTAAAATGTCGAATTAAGTGATAATATATTGGTTTTTTTTTATTGATGAATGAGTATGGATAGGATTTTTAGGTGGCAAAGATCACAAAATAAGTGGATGCTTATAGGTTTTTTCTTTCATTAAATTTGCAAAATAGATTTCGAGAACCTCAAAATGTGTAATTTTAATTTTAGACATCTTGTTGGATTTATATAATGAAGTTTTTTCTCAAAAGCTTTCAAAATAAGTAAAATATTTTAAAACTCAAAATATAAAAATACTAGAATTATTGATTTGCATTATAAAAAATTTAAATAAAAAGGTTAAAATTGAATTATTATGTTAAAAGTTGAAAAGTAAATTTTATCTTTTTTACTAAATATATTTAATATATCAGTGGAGTCATCATTTTTATCATACCTATTTCATTTTTCAATTGTTTGTCCCAAAATAAAATGATTAATGAAATGATAATTGATAAGCGATCAAAAATAACAAAAATCTTCCAGCAGAAATGAATTCGTCCCTTTAGTAAACAATTTGCTTTTACCATTTTTAACTTCCCTAAAAATTTTACTCTGTCCTGCAAAAAACAAGCGCTCGGTCGCCGCTACGCGGCTCCCGAGCGCTTGTTAAACATCATTAAATAAAAATATCTAAAAATCCTAAATACTATTATAATATTTTTATTATATTTAATCTATAAGAGAATGCGTTTTCGTTCTTGTAAACAATCTTATGTTTTTGTTTTCATCCAAACATTTTGAATTTTTGCTTCCTAAACATTTTTGTGTTTGTTTTCATAAAAACATGTTGGGTTATTGTTTCCCAAATAATTTGTGTTTTTTCTTTTTATTTCACGACCATTCCCGACTTTTTAGTTTTCATTCTCGACCATTCCCGTCTTTTTAGCCTTCATTCTCGACCATTCCCGTCTTTTTAGCCTTCATTCTCGACCATTCCCGTCTTTTTAGCCTTCATTCTCGACCATTCCCGTCTTTTTAGCCTTCATTCTCGACCATTCCCGTCTTTTTAGCCTTCATTCTCGACCATTCCAGTCTTTTTAGCCTTCATTCTCGACCATTCCCGTCTTTTTAGCCTTCATTCTCGACCATTCCAGTCTTTTTAGCCTTCATTCTCGACCATTCCCGTCTTTTTAGCCTTCATTCTCGACCATTCCCAGCTTTTTAACTTTCATTCTCGACCATTCCCGGCTTTTTAACTTTCATTCTCGACCATTCCCAGCTTTTTAACTTTCATTCTCGACCATTTATTATAGCTTTTTATCATTTATTCTCGGCCATTCTCGGCTTACCCTTCAATTCTCGATCATTCCCGGCTTTTTAACTTTCATTCTCGACCATTTATTATAGCTTTTTATCATTTATTCTCGGCCATTCTCGGCTTACCCTTCAATTCTCGATCATTCCCGGCTTTTTAACTTTCATTCTCGATCATTTCTGGCTTTTTGTCATTTATTCTCGGCCATTCTCGGCTTACCCTTCAATTCTCGATCATTCCCGGCTTTTTAACTTTCATTCTCGACCATTTCTGGTTTTTTGTCATTTATTCTCGACCGTTCCCGGCTTTTTACCCTTCAATTCTCGATCATTCCCGGCTTTTTACCATTCATTCTCGTGTATGCTCATCATTTTATGTACCTTTCTCGACTATTCCCTCTACTTTATAAATCTTGACAATTCCCAGCATTTATTCATCCATTCTCAAGAATTCCTGGCATTTTATATATTTAAATCATGACAATTCTCGGAATCTATCAATTATCGGTTTTTTATACACTCAACAATTTCCTGCATTTCCTCTTCATTCTTGAAACAATCCCGGCCATACCATATTCTTCCTTCCTATTCTCGGGTTTACCTTCTCATTCCTGCTATTTCTGACTCATTTAATCATTTTGTTATTAATTATTAGCTTTTTTTAAAAACCAAATCCCGACAAAATTTCTTATACTTATTTAACTCATTAAATGTTTTATCTCTCATTCCAAATTATTACTCTATCCTAGTCCTGGTTTTTCCCACTATTTCAATGAGTAAAATATTTAGCGGAAAGCCCGGTCGCCGCTGGCTCGGCTCTCAGTGCTTCGCTTCTTTTTTAATTATTTCTTTATTCAATATTTATAAATAATATTTATAAAGGCTTAATTTTATTTTTTATTAGACTTATTAATACATCATTAAAATATTTATTTTCTTTATTTCTTTATTCTACTTGTCTTTAAAATATTATTTATTCACTCTCACGGTGATTTCACTATGGGGAAGGAATGATCAAAAGGCGGGGCATAAAAAGAATAAAAGAAAAAGGGCAGAGTGAAAGAAGGGAGTCCCGCTGCCCGACCTCGACCCATAGAAGGGGGAAGAGAAAGAGGCGTAGGAAGGGAGAATGCTTGGAGAAGATGCGAGGGCATTTCATTGTATTTACAAATAAACCCGGTTTTGAACTAAAAGATGGATAACTTTCGTAAAAAATGGAATTTTCTAAAAATTTTTAGCCTATCTTGTAGCCTAGAGACTTTAGCACAAAATTGGAGTTGGAATTTAAAAACTTAAGTTTGGGAGCAGAGATAGCCTTGGTCACCCTAATCGACCTTTTTTTTGATGAGATAGTAGGGGAAAATATGCAGGCATTGGGAAAAAAGTGATATAGAATGAAGGGGTTTTGAAAAAATCTCCCCATAGTGAAACCACCGTGACTCTATCATTTAATTTTTGGACAAAAAATCCAAAATTTTTAAAAATACAAAACGCCAAAAAAGCGATAATTTAACTGACCCTTTATTGATGACAAACAAATCCGTTTAGTATATTAGGATTTTATTGTCAAAAAAGTGCAAATGAATTTAAAAATAAATTTATTCAATTAAATATAAAATAAATAACATTTATTTAACACGTAAATATAATGTAAAGGGAATTAGAGTAATAATTTGTGATAAGTAAAAGAAATAATATAATTAAATTCAATGGATTGGGTGTGTTTAATCCAAAAGAATTGTGCCATTTTCAAATTTTATTAGCGCCCAATCTGCTATGGGCAGGAAATTTTCACGCATATACGATGTATTTAATAACAATTTCTTCTTAAACAGCCAATCATTTATAATTTGTAGTCACAATTGAATTTGTTCACGTCAAAATTTATGGGATCCAACAATTTGTCTCGATTATAACGTACATGAAAAGAAAAGACAAAATAGATTTTTAATTAAATTTAAATATAATTTAACAATAATTAATTTTCTCTTCCCTTCCTAAATGTTGCTTAATTCATGGAAACGTTACTCCATAGTCCATACTCTATTCTAATCATAATCATTAAAAACTTAAGAATCTAGAATTATTGGAAATTTATTATATGATATCAGATTTTTAGTTTCGTATACGATTTTGCCGCCAAAAATGTCAAAACAATTCAATATTAAATTATCGGTTAGCCGAGTTAAATATTGGAAAACGAAAAATTGTTTCTTCGAATATTTTAACATTATATGTACATTTTGCGGTAGTATTTACTATAAAATAGGCGGGAAATTTTGGAAATCTCGGCTTCTAAGTGTCATACGGACTCGACTGTGGGCCCATTTGATTCAGCAAGGTCGATTTACTATATGAAATTTCTGTTTCAAAGGTTAGGGTTATACGTTATATCGGTCTGAAATCGAAATTTCATATAGTAAATCTACCATTCCCAGTCGAATGTGTCAACTCTCAAGATGTATGACGATTAGAAGCCGAGATTTCCAGAATTTATCAGCCTAATTTCTGCTAAAAATCGGAAATTACCAATTTCCAATATTTAAGCAACTTATATATATATACTTGTGGGAGTTCTGAATAATATTCCTTGCGCAATCTATGCAAGCCTCGTTCAAAATGTGTTCTATTGTATATCATTTCATGGATGCATTCAATGGCACCCGCATCCATCTGAATTCACAATTGAGTAATTTTAAATTTTCATTCTTCTATTATAAATTTAACCTCCGGCATCATTTTGTTGGCAAAAAGAGATGACGTTTGTCGCAGCATTGCCACCTCTTCCAGCCCTAATACACAAATTCCATGGCGTCATTGTCCACTTTGGCAGAGTTCATTAGGCGCCCAAATGGAAAATCTATTAAAATTAAAATTAATATTGGTACTTATCGGTTATCTGGGACCAGATTTTGAAAAAATTTTTCGTGATTCTTACTTTAATATTCATAATTGTTTGTAAAACGATGAAAAAACATGATTTTAGGTGATTCTAAGATTTTCAATTTTTGGGGGTTACATAAGGTAATTTTGGGGGTGAAAAAAATCTGGTCCCAGATAACCGATAAGTACCTTAATATTAATCTATATCTATACATATTCAATATGTTTTATATTAAGATTATTTGCAAATTTGAAGCTTAATTGACATTTTTGGTTATTTTTTTTTTTTGAAAATTGATTTTATTAATCGCTATTTTCCTATCTAAGGATTTAATTAAATAAAAAAAGCAGTGAATTCCGTTGACAAAATAGAATATGCTGTTTTTCGAGAACTAGTTTAATATCAGTTCATTTGTTTTGCGAAAGTTATTATTTTAATTTAACCTGGTAAAAGCAGGTACATAAATTTTTTGATCAAAACATTTTTGGGTGAAACCGCCTGGTGCTTCCAAGAATTCATTTGCGGACAATACGCCCCAAAAATGTTCATCATTGGCGAAAAATGTCAATTGGTCCAGCATTGGTCCCAAATTCAAATTTTCCAACATCCAATCGACGAATGCTCGACTCAGACTGACTTGAAAAGCACCTTTACTGTAACGCAAAGCCAGCAATTGGCCGGCATGATCTCGCCGCAAATTCATGCTTTCTTCAATTTTTGAAAAAATTTTTATTACAAAAATGCATTTTATTCACCAATTTGTTCTTAAAATGTTCATCAAAATATATATTTCCCTTGATCAATTGTAAAACTTATTACATTCTTTTAAATATAGCGTAGTAATTTTTTCTTATTTTTTTCATTTTAATTTTATTGCCGGATCAAAAATTTTGCCATTTTTAACGAAAAATAAAATATGACAATACCTAATCTTTCAATTTCGAGAGTTATTAATAAATTGAAGATTTAAATATAAATGGCTCTAATCAAATGATAAATATAATTATCATTGATATTTTTCTTTCAAAAAATTATCAAATAATTTTCATACCATTTTTATACAAATGCAAATTGGCAAGCGTCCAATTCCCGGCATTGTAAAACGCATTTCTAACGTTGTTCGGTGTATATTCAATATCGTTTGTGCCGTTCATCCATTTGAAAATTTGCACCAATTCTTGGTTTGTTTTCAACTGGACATCGTGATTCTGAATAATGAATTAGGATTATGGGATAGTATTTACTGAATACATAATTGAAAAAACCGAAAAGAATCCTTGCTGAAAATGTCGAAAAGTTTATAATTGTTCAGAAAAAAATAGTAAATAAAAACAAATAGTTTGAAAAAGTTTTTTTTAAATGAATGAAAAAAATAACAAAAAATAGAAAAAGAAAGATTTTTACCCAATACCTTCAAATCTTATACCATTCGATTGAATTCGTCAAGAAGTATCTATCTATTGGTATTTTGTCCAAAAATTAAAACCTTTAAAATCGTTTTCTCGTCTTCTATGCAAGACTAAGACTACTTTAAAATTGATTAAATCTATGTAAATCATTATCAATATCAAACAATTTATCTCATCGAGATCTATCGAATTGGTATAGTAATAGGATATAGGCATCTAAGATAAATTTCTAGACAGTATAAGCTGGTAAATAGTATTCTGAATTTTCAGTAAATTTCATAGGCATTTTAAATATTTCCTTTATTAAGATTCAGAGCTGTGTCTAGCTCCGACTTAAGCTCCGACTTAAGCTCCGGCTCCGCTCTGGAGCCGGAGCTGGAGCCGGAGCTAAAAATTTTATGGGTCGGAGCTAAAAATTTTGGGTGACTCCGGACTCCGGTCGACTTTTTTTTTTGAGAAAAATTTTCTTTTTTAGATCATTTTTTATTAAATTTTCATTTTAATGAATTGAAAATAAAATTTAATTTATTTGTGAAGATTAAATTTATACTATTTTTCAAAATTGTTTTCCAAAAAAATGAGTCGGTGCCAATTCGGAGCCAGAAAATTTTTTCCAGCTCCGGAGCCGGAGTTGGAACCGGAGCTAAAAATTTGAAAGGCCGGAGCCCGGAGCTGGAGCCGGAGCTAAGAATTATGAAAAGCACAGCTCTGTTAAGATTATTATAAAAATTAAATAGAATTGCGTATGAATAAATAATAACCAAATTTATAAAATCTACATTATTTGTAATCACATATTTCCATCCATATTTGGGCTGAGCAAGCAATTTTAAACATTGAACAGTGGAATAAAGCTGTGAAAATAATTTGAATGTATTATCCGTCAACAAATCCTTGTTTGTCTCATTCTTAAACTTAATTCACCCAATCCGGTGCTACATCGTTACTCAAATGCAAAAATAAAAAATTTTAATGATCGCATTTTTATTTTTTTTACATTATCCAGATGAAAAAAAAATGATTAAAAATAGGTACTAATCCGTTATCCTTACCAAACACCCAATTTGTTTTCGTCACCAAATTATCTTAAATTACCCCCAAAAATTGATCGTGGTAGGTCATTACCCAAAAAAATGCAAAAATAAATCGATCGATATGGGCGTTCCCCAAAAAAATGCAAAAATAAATCGATCGATATGGGCGTTCCCCAAAAAAATGCAAAAATAAATCGATCGATATGGGCGTTCCCCAAAAAAATGCAAAAATAAATCGATCGATATGGGCGTTCCCCAAAAAAATGCAAAAACGGGCGTTCCCCAAAAAAATGCAAAAATAAAAAATTTTTTTCTTAATTTTGGGTGGGCCTTATTACAAATTCAATTAATAAAATGAACTAATTTTTTCAAAATTTTATAATATTTTTTTTCAATTTAACCATTTAAAAAACTATTAAAGCTTCACAAATTTTGGCCAAATAAAGATTTATCTTAATTTATATAATTTAATCAAAATTAAAATGCATGTGCATTTTTTAACCCGTAAAAATAGTAGGAACATTTTTTAAACCGTACTTTCAATTCTTTTAACCCGTAAAAAGTTCGCTCAATTCCTAAGGCCTATTTTGATCATATAAACCATATTAAATGGTTTTTAAACATTCCAAGGATGAGCGGAAGTCAAAAAGAAGTGCGGGGTTTAAGCCTAGGGGATTAAGTTGGATATAGGAAGATTAAGCCCCTAAATGGATGGGAAATCGCCCAGAGGGCCTGTGGGAGATCGGGGAAATGTGACAGAGGCCCGGAGAGTGCGCGAGATTAAGCCGGATAAAGGGTAGGGGATTAAGGTGGATATAGGGGGATTAAGTTGGATTAAGCTCCGAAATAGATGTAGGGTTAGGCCCTAATCCCTATACGGAGCCACTGATGGCTCTTGATTGGTCATCCTGCCCTGAATCCCTAAATAGATTTAATCCGGCTTATTCCCCCATTATCCACGTTAATCCTTCTATATCCTGCTATATCCCGCTTGCTCCGAACCCCTAAACTCCTAGCCCCTAGATCCCATGCCGCCCCTAACCATAACTTTACATAAATTCATGCATTGAAAATAATCATATTACAAATATCATTTACAAAATTTTTATTTTTGCATTTTTTTGGGGAACGCCCGTTTTTGCATTTTTTTGGGGAACGCCCTTTTTGCATTTTTTGGGGAACGACGTAGCACCAAATTGATCAACCCTGATATTACCTAAAATCATGTTTTATTGTTTTATAAACAAATTTGAATATTAGAATAAGTATCTCAAATTTTTTTTCAAATCTTATGCTAGATAACCGATAAGTACTAAAAATATGTCAGATTTGTGGTAAGCAACAAAATAACTTTTATGGCACTATTTTCATAATTTTTGGTGGGGGTACCATATAACATAAAACCCAACCTTTTTGCACTTTTTTTTGGGTAAATGCCATATCAATTGATATATTTTTGCATTTTTTGGTACAATAATCACCTATTATTAGAGATCGGCATGGCGTTTCGGTCGGGTTCCGGTTCGCCGAAAAACCCGTGGGTTTTTCGGATTTTCGTTAATCTTCAATAAATAATGTAAAAATCGGAAAAAATTTTTCGAATGTTGAAAAATGTTAAATAAACAATTTAAAGAAAATATTTGTGTAGAATATGGAAGTGTGCGATTAAAAAGATCAACATTAATCTTTCTTGGATGCATGCATGATCTCCGATAATTATTTGTATTCCTAGTAGTTGGAAAGTTTCTTGCAGTCTTTGCCAAATAAATAATCGCTACTACAGCCAAATTTTGTAAATCTTTGACGTTTACTTCTTAAAAATCGAAAGGATTTAATCTGGAAGTGACAAATTAGTACCTAGACTTTTTTGATATAAATTCACAAGCAATTGCGCCGCAAGCAAATTTTTCAAGAAAACTTATTCCAGCAGGAAAAATTTTTACCAAAAAAGGCACCGCCGAAAATTTTTTAGCAAAAATGCTCAAAAAAATGCCAAAAGATGACCTTTTATCAGCGAATTTTGCCTCGGTCGGGATCCGGTTCGGGCGAATCAGACCCGAGTCGGGTTCCCGAAAAAACCCGATCGGGAACCTGACCCGTCCGATCTCTACTTACTATATTCAATCCAGCGCCATCCATTTTTCGTTCTTTCTCTTTAGGCAACACAAAAACATTTGGAAAACAACCAGCCAATAAGCGTATTTGTTTATGAAATAATACTGGGGATTTGGCATCGATTGCATAACAATAGAAATTTTGTGGAGCATAAGAGAGGCAAATTCGTCTTCCAGCATTCGGTAATCCTTACAATTTATGGAGCAATATATTTTGGCATTAATTTTAATTATATGTGAATTTGGTTCAAAATTGATTTAAATCACAAAAAAAAGAAAGAAAATAGTTTAAAGCGATTATTCAGAATTTATCCTTTTATGTTCTAATAATTAGTAAAAAAAAAACTAAAATGTAAGAAAAAGATGGTTCAATGCATTTTTAACGATGCTTTTGATTAAATTTAATGAACACTCCGATAAAGAGAAAAGGTTTTTGCCAAAAGATCAGTTTTTTTGAGTATATAACTTATTATGCTTGATCTTAGACCCACAAACCTTTTACGCATTAAATTGCATTGAGAAGTATTGTTTGATATTGATTTCGTTCGGATTAAGCTAATAATAAAGTAGTTTTGAACCACCAAAAAGCAAAAAAAAAAAACGGTTCAAAAGGTTTAATACCCTTAATTTTTGATAAAATGATGACATTTTATATACCATTCGATGCGTCTCGACGAGATCTATTAAATGGTAATAAGATTTGGGGTCTATGTTCTACTAAAAGTTATACCCAAAAAACTGATCTTTCGGCAAAAAAACTGCAACCATTCAATAAATTGTTAATAAATGCCAATTTGAATGCTTTATTTTAATTACAATAATTATTAAAATAAATTTATATTAATATTTATCTTTCAAATACGCTGACCAACCTTGAAGACTGTCCTTACGAATGCAATTGGGAATTGCCTTTCCTCTTCAAAATAATTATCAGATGTATTGAATAAATGGAAATTGTGGCGTTCATATATGGATCGGCAATCCATTTCTTCCATCTTATATTCAATTTGTTTCCGCCTTCCATTTTTTGCCAATTCTCCACGAATATATTCTCCATCACCTTTTGTAATAATGAATAATTAAATAAATCATTTAATTTGACTGTCAAAAAGAGTACTTTTTTCCTTTTTTTTGCTATTTAATTAGTCAGAGTTTTGAAGAAATTTGTTCAACAGATGAGATTAAAAATTAATTGAATATCCCGTAGAATTTTTCAACTAAATTGTAATGAGACAAAAAAGGTCATATTCATTATAAAATTAACTGCGATTACCGATTAGGTACACTATTTTATTTCCCTAAATTTCTTTAATCAATTCAAAAATTTTTTTAATAATTAAAGTAAAAATATTATGAATTAAAAATCTTTTAAAATAATATAATAAATATTTTTTATTAAAATTTATTTACCATTTATGATTTTGGCACAATTCAAGTCAGGATAATGTTTTTTGAAGGGAGGAATTTCCTTAAAATTGATAAATATAAAATTATTTTTTCTAAATTTCATTTTTTAAAAATGCACAAAAATTCGGATAGAGAGCCGAATTTCTGGATTCCCTTGATGAATCCCCGGAAAATGGAACATAATGTTTCGAAAAATATACAACGACAAAAAATTTCACTGGTTATTTTATCAAGCCTTATTATTTTAAATGAGGGTTTTGTTTCAAAAGTCGGAAATTTAACAAAAATTTAGTTTATAAAATAAATTCTGCTCCCATTTCTGAATTCAGTTGGGTTTTTTACTTCGAATAAATTGTTCCAAAGAATATCTTCTAGGAATGGGCCATCGGCAATTTGTTTAAAAAGCTCTATTTGCAATGTAAAATCCGAATAATTTTTAATATTTCTTTCATTTGGCCAAGTCAAAATATTTTCCATTCTAAATTTGAATCGTTTTGTTGTTTTATAAGTTTTTTCCTCCAGATTCGGACTCAATGCATCAAAACATATTTTTCTGAAATTTGTAATAATAATTATTAGTTTTTTCGATATTTTATGTTTTGTCCAAATTTTTTATATTAAGGCAGAAAATAATGCTGAAAATGCAGAAAAGTCTATACCAGCTTATAACTATTAGGTGGTTTGTCCTAGACCCACAAACCATATACCCATTCGATATATCTCGATGAGACACATCGTTTGATAATGGGTTTGGCTTATTAGGTTTAACCAGTTTTAACATGATTTAAACCAAAATTGTTTAAACGGTTTAAGATCTTTAATTTTTTGCCAAAACTCGACAAATTATATACCATTCAATGCGTCTTGACGAGATCTATCAATTGGTTATATAGTTTTGGGGTCTAGGACGAACCACTAAACCGGTAAAAATTTTTCTCCAATTTCAGCATTTTTTGCCAGTAATTTTTTCTGCAAATTAAATACTATCCCTTTTTATATTTAATATTCAAGGAAATTTGACACAATCATAGGTTCTGAAATGGGTTATGATTATAATTTAATGATATTATCAGATTCGGTTTAAGACTCGTCAAAAATAACATTTTATTTGGATTTCGCGCATCAATATACCCATTAATCCTTCATTTTCCCAAAAACCAATCAAACCCAACTCCATTTTAATTAATTATAAAAATGGTATAACTTCCTGGTTCCAAAATTTTTTCATTAAATTGGATAAAAATGAAAAAATTGAAAGGATGCGATAGCAAAAAGTTATAACATTTCTTCAAATAGAATTGTTTAAGGAGCTCATTTTACGAATGTAAACCGGTTTAAAAAAATATATTGTTAAGCCAATAGATTCTTTAATGTTTAATCCTATTTTGGAGGGGTGGATATATGTTATAGGCAATATTTGAGTGAAAAGTTCGATTGTAAAAGCAAATTCAACCAAATTATTTTATGCAAAATATTATCATTTTACCGATCTTTATCGCATTTGATTGTCCATTCTTTCATCAGCGTTTTGCATCCACAATTTTTCAAATCAATTCCATTTTCACAAGGAAAACAACTGTAGAAAAAATGTAATAAAAAATTTGTTTAAAAAATGAATAAAGCCTTGAATCGTCGGTGCCAACACAAATGATGGTAAAAAAAGTAAGAAAAATAATAATTTCAATGAGTAACAGGTAATTTCCAGTAAGTCTCATTTTATAAATATTTATTAAAGAGAAGTGGCTGGGTAGAACGATTTCTAAATTTAAATAATTAGAATAAAAGGAATAAATACAAAAAAATTACTAAATTAAAAAAGGAATTTTGCCCACTAAAACAGTTTTTGACTTCTAATAAATCAGAAATAGATTTTATAAACTATACAAACCTTATATCAATTTGTAGATCTCATCGAGATGAATCGAATGGTAAATAATATGTTATGGTTTGACTCAAAAGAGTTTTAAACCAAAAACTGGAAAAATGGTTTAAGAGGTTTAATACCCTTTAAATTTGACCAAACCATGACATAAATCGTCTTGTGCAATCAATAAAATGGGATTTGTAGGGTCTAAAACCGGTTTTTGTTTTATTAAAAGTCAAAAACTACTTTTGATGCAAAAAAAACATCTTTTGATGTACTAAAAAATAGTATCCATTAAAAAGTGTCAGTGCAATTATGAAATTAACATTATTTGTTGTGAATTTTTCAAGTAAAATTGTCATTTAATATTTTATTTTTATAATTAATTTAATTTAAAATGAATTTACAAATTAATGAATTTAATATGCTGACTGTGTAGTGTAGTGTGAATCATTATGATGAGATGATTCATTCCGAGAGAAGGATGGGCTAGAATTTTTTTTGAAAAAAGCAAAATGGAAACGCAAGAAACCCAAAATAAAATTTTGCGTATGTTCTATAATTTCTAAAAATGTTTGGAAACAGGCGGAATTAAATGTTTTTGAAATAGGCGGAATTAATAAATGTCAGGAGAAAGTTATGGCCATTGGGGGAAGTGGAAAGAATTTGAAAGAATGACTCATTTTCATTATTTAAACCAGAGGAAAAGTCATTTTTCCTCATTATAACATTTTTGTACTGGTTCCTAGACCTCCAAACCTTATACTCATTTTATAGAGCTCATCATGACACATCAAATGCTATATAATTTGTCAAGGTTTGGCTAAAATTCAAACTGTTAAACCGTTTAAACCATATTTTGGTTTATAACTCTTTTATTTTTGAACCAAATCCCGACAAATAATTTATCAATCGACGCGTCTCGATGAGTTCTATAAAATGGGTAAAGATTTGGGGGTCTAGGATCAATCAATAACAAGTTATTAACCGATTTCTCGGCAAAAGAACTCAATTCTCTTGGCAAGAAATCACACCCGTTTTTGGTGATTTCCTCAAGAACATTTTTTTATGTATTTAACATTTTGAAAAAATTTTTTTAAAGGATCTTGTTCAGAGCTGGGTCCAACTCCGACTCGGCTCCGGAGCTGGAGTCGGAGTCAAAAATTGAAAAGGCCGGAGTCCGGAGTCGGAGCTGGAGTTAAAATTTTCAAAGGTCGGAGTTGGGAGTCGGAGTCAAAAATTTTGATCGACTCCGGACTCCGGTCGACTCCGGATTTTTATTTTAAAAAATTGTATTTTTTTAACTAATTTTTTAAAAATTTCCCTTTTCAATTTTTTAAAATTAAATTTTTTGGTTTATTTTGACTAAAATTGAAATTTTCATACCGAAATTATATCATTTTCGGAAATAGATATTAATTTTAAACAAAAATGCCCTGGAGCCAAATCGAAATTACTTAAAAAAAGAGTCGGAGTCGAATTTTAGAACGACTCCGGAGCTGGAATCGGAATCGGAGCCAAAAATAGGAAAGCCCGGAGTCCGGAGTCGGAGCTAAATTTTTGAAAGGTCGGAGTCCGGAGACAAGATTTATGAAAAGCACAGCTCCTATCTTGTTATTTGAATTAAAAATCGATTAAGAGGAATGATTAACTTAATAATGGTGTAATTAATTGATAATTTATAAAATTAAACATTTATACCTTCTCAAAAAATCAATTAACAACGACCGGGAAATAATAAAATGCATTTAAAAGAAAAAGAGTATATAATAAAATAATGAGATATGTTTTAATTTTGGCATTTAATGGATTTCATATCAGAATAAATTTGTTCAAATTCCTTCAATGAACCAGCTCCCCAAAGGGCACACAAATTTGGGATGCCATCCGTACATTCTTCCCGTTCGCGTAACTAAAAATTAAATTGATTTTAGAAAATGTAACATTTTTATTTTTCACCTTTTTTCCAACCCAAAAAATGTCCTTATGATCAGAAAGTGCGACATTTGCCTTTTGGGCCAAAATACCAGTGAATAGGACATCGTCCATGTTGAAGCCGTCAACTTGGTTTGTGAATTTTAGTACGGCATTGATGGCTTGCCTAAATAAAAAATTCAGTTAAATATTCGCCATTTTTTTTAAAAAAAATTTATAAAAAATTAGTAATTATTTACCTTGAAGCAACATAAGTGGCTCCTTGCATATAGGGCGGATAATGATCACTTGGATAGGCACTTTTTGGCACAAACCCTTAAAAAAATTAAAAATTTAATTCTTCATTTAATATTCCCCACCATTTATGGTTCGGATCACGGATTGGTCCAACATCCGATATCATTAAACCAAAATATGTGGCCTCATTTTGCTTCAATTTTGGCCGAAATTTATGTTCAATCCAATGATCCAATCGGGGCAAATGGACTATGGTGTCATCATCGGCTTTCATAATCCATTCAGTTTGAGGACAAAATGCCTGTTGCCAATGAAGGCCAGCAAGCCACTAATAAAATATTGGAAAAGTAATTAATTATTAATATTTACATGTATTATAGTATTTTACAGAATGCAAGATAAAAGGGAAGATGAAGAAGATAATGATGACGAAGACGATGATGAACGAAAATGAATATGATGATGACGAAGGAAGATGATGAACGAAAATGAATATGATGATGACGAAGATGATGACGATGAAGATGAAGAAGATGATGATGAAGAAGATGAGGATAAACGAAAATGAATATGATGATGACGAAGATGATGATGATGAAGATGAAGAAGATGATGATGAAGAAGATGAGGATGAACGAAAATGAATATGATGATGACGAAGATGATGATGATGAAGATGAAGAAGATGATGATGAAGAAGATGAGGATAAACGAAAATTAATATGATGATGACGAAGATGATTATGATGAAGAAGATGATGAACGAAAATGAATATGATGATGACGAAGATGATGATGATGAAGAAGATGATGATGAAGAAGATGGTGATGAAGGAGATGAGGATAAACGAAAATGAATATGATGATGAGTGATGACGAAGATGATGATGATGAAGAAGATGATGATGAAGAAGATGAGGATGAACGAAAATGAATATGATGATGACGAAGATGATGATGATGATGATGAAGAAGATGATGATGAAGAAGATGAGGATAAACGAAAATGAATATGATGATGACGAAGATGATGAAATATTATCCTCGGCTTCATCTTTTCTTCTTCATCATCATCATCCCATTCTTTTTCCCTTCCATCCTGCAAACTGCAATACTGCCAAGAAATAGTGGCATTATTGCGGTTCACGGGATGGAAGAGAAAATGGATGATGAAGATGGAGAAGAAGACGAAGATAATGAAGAGGATTATTATTGATGACGATGAAGAAGACGAATAAGTTGATGATAAAGAAAATGATGAAGGAGACGATCATGAAGAGGATGATGAAGAAGATGATGATAGAAAATGATGAAGGAGACGATCATGAAGAGGATGATGAAGAAGATGATGATAGAAAATGATGAAGGAGACGATCATGAAGAGAATGAGGACGAAGAAGAAGATGATGAGGATTATTATAATAAGGATGATGAAGAAAATGATGAAGGAGATGATGATGAAAAAGATGAGGATGATAATGATGAGGATGATAATGAAAGAGAAGAAAATGATAAGGATTATTTATCATTATAATGAGGAAGATGAAGAAGATCACTCATCTTCATCTATTCTTCTTCATCATCTTAAACTGCAATAATATCGAAATGTATAAGCAATGAATTTTTGTTTTTTTTTGGAGATCATAGCTCAATTGATAAATTTTCGAGGATTCACATTAATAAAAGTATTTCGGAATTCTCTGCGGAATTCCTTGATTCAAACAAAAGAATTGGGTTGCATTATTTTTAAATAAATTTATCGCCCGAATAAAAATACAATAAAATTCACATTAAATTGACATCAAACAATAAAATAAATGGCATTGTTATTGGATTATTCCCATTTGCCTAATAGAGATAATTCCTTAAATATACAATAAATTAACATCAAATAACACAGAAAATATTATTTATGGCATTATTATTGGATTATTCCCATTTGCTTCAGTCCTTCATTCACAATTTTCTCATTGTATTTCCATCTCCGGTCAATTTGAGTGTATATTTTGGCATATTCTTCTGGAGTATGAATTTTTCTGTTTTCCTAAATAATTAATTATTAAGCTTACAAAAATGATTGAATTTACGATATTTTTAGAGGATTTGTCCCAAATGAATTTGGAGGTTGGGAAGTCGATTTGCCATTCTTTGCCATATTCGGACTGAAATATTCACAAATTTGGATTGAATTATGTTAATTATTTTACAATGATGACTGCATCAAAATTGCAGGGAAAATGGACGAGATGGCCGAGTAATTCGCCTGCACAAAATTCCGAAATTCGTGGAAAAACCCAAAAGAAGAGTTGCCTAAAATTCATTTGGATAATTCGAATATTTAAAAAAAAACTAGCCTTTTGTTGGGGCGGAAACCGGCAATATAGGATTTGTTGGTTTTGTTTTCTGGATGCGGATAAACATAGAACATATCAATTCGGACTCCGTCAATGTCAAATTTAATTATTAAACTTTCGTTCAAATGTCCTGAAATTATATCTCTATTGGTGAACAAAAATAAGCCGCCCACCCAATGCAAATGCGCCATCGAAAGACTTGATCAATGCTCGAACCAAGCCTTCACTGTGTTCTTCGCGCAAAATGCCCAAATCGATGTCATGATCATGAGGAATGAATGAGCATTCACGTCGCCACCCTTAAAAAATATTTTATATAAATGTTAAAATGATTTATTAGGCTTTAGGCAATTATGCAATATGTCGGATGTCGGTTATTAGGTAATATATGCATACGCAACTTTTAATTTCTGGACCGATAGGGCCGAATGATAGCTCATTCGACCCAGCTCTCCGAGCTGAGTCGAATTAGGGGTGGGGGAAGTTGATTGCAATTGGAAGCCTGGTTAAAAATTTATCAAGAAAATTGAAAAAGTTGAGCGACCCTCCACCCCCCCCCCCCCCCCCCCTAACGGTCGAGACTCGAAAATTTGTAAAAAATTTTTAGACCGAATTATACTCATTCGACGCGTATCGATACGAGGAACCCGAATCTGCAATTGGTTTCGCTTAAAGCCCGAAAATAAAAAAGTTATGACCATATTTATTTTCACATTAGAGCTAAGATTAGGGCAAGGGCTCGGAGCATAAGAATCTTAAAGAAGTCTAACAGTGGCGGTTTTAGAGGGGAGGGGGGGGGGGGGTGCGCAGTACGCACCCCCCCCCCCCCCCCCCCTCTCTTGGGGGGGGGGGGGGGGGGGGGGTGGAATGGAACCCCGGGGTGCCGTGGGGATAGGA
This sequence comes from Pratylenchus scribneri, assembly GCA_030063045.1. Lineage (NCBI taxonomy): Eukaryota > Metazoa > Nematoda > Chromadorea > Rhabditida > Pratylenchidae > Pratylenchus > Pratylenchus scribneri. Next base: position 648,071 of record JAQSEB010000097.1, on the reverse strand, counting down.
GGGAGAAAAATAAGGATTTTTCCTTTGTAAATTTTCAGTCTTTAGGCCTAAAAATTGCGAAAAATTTTGCTCATGCCTATCAGCGCTCGCAAATTGAAATTTTTGAAAGAGCACCCCGGGGTGTTGAAATTTTTCCCTTTGGCGCACCCCTCCCACCACCGGCAAAATCCTGGAACTGCCACTGATGAGTCTAACATATCGTTAATCGCTGGGTTGTAATTTTGCCAGAAAATAACATTCTAAGTTGCGCGGCACGCGGCTACATGCGTTACTCAGTAGTTGCCGAGTAACACGGCGCAACTTTGTCCATCCCTGCCCCCTAGGATCGATTTAGCTCGGCGAGCACTTTCAAATGAGCCATCACTCGCCCCGATCGGTCCAGTAATTAAAATTTAAAACTACTTGCCTATATGCCTTAATTTTTAGTATTTGCAATTTATAGATTTATCCAAAAAAGCAAACCTAGTAGTGTACCACCAAACAAAATCCCAGTCGCATTGTGCCTCTCCAACAAATCCATAAATTCGGCCAATCTTTTCACAAAATTCAATGGAATAATTTGTTTTTCCTTTTCGTCATCTGTCCGCTTAAGCAAAGGACGGCCTTTTCCATCGCCACATTCAAATTGGGAATTTCATTTTGGTCAAATTGGGTTGAAAATGAAGAAAATGGAACGGTTGAGAATCTGAAAAAGAAATGAGATTATACAATAAATATAAGTTCATACCTTTTTGTGGCTATTTGACCATTTGTTGAAGAGGCATTGGAAATTGGACTGAAAAGCCAAAAATCCTTTCCGCGACTCTTATTCCAATGAAATTCCGATTTGATTTTGCCTTCAAATGTGCCAAATTGTTGTTCATTCTCATTGTCAATTTCGGCTGCTATTCGAATCGGCAATTCGCATTTCAAATTCCGTGAAACGCGTTCCAAACAAATAGGATCAATCAAAATCAACCTTTTCATAAAAATATGAAATTTAAATATTTTTAATAAATTTTTCCTGACCTTGACTTTATATTTGATGATTCCAAATGCTTATATGCGGCCATTTGTGGTTGAGATGTGAAGAAAATGAAGCAGGAGAAAATCAATAACAATATAATACATAAGACGAATGTTTTCTTCATTCGAAACATTTTTGGATTATAATTCTGCTGAAATTTATTGGATTTTATTTTATTTGACAAGGATTTTTTGAGAAGAGAACAAGATTTAATTAATAAATTACAATTTTAAAAAAAGTACAAAACAATCTCATTCCCGGTGGTGCGGGTGCTGGCTATGGCTCTCAATTCATTCAACTTTCAACAAAAAAAATTAAGACATTTTATCCAAAACGATTTTCGCTTTTTTACATGGATTAAGCCAAAAATCAAATCAATAAAGTTTTTGAGATAATATTAATTTGGCAAAAAAACACTGAATTTGGCAAAAATCTTTCGTGTCGAAAAATATTATATTTTTGAGGCCATATAACTTGGCCCTAACTAGGGGCTTAGGGCTAGGGTTAGAGTTCAGGGCAGGATGTAAATCTGCAGAAATATTTAATCGAAACTGTCCAGAATAAAAATATAAGATGTGAGAAAATTTAGTGATTGTATAAGTGAAGGATGGAAGGAACCCTTATTATATATATATTTTAAAGACTAAAATAAGGTAATGAAGAAAACATTCGTCTTATGTATTATATTGTTATTGATTTTCTCCTGCTTCATTTTCTTCACATCTCAACCACAAATGGCCGCATATAAGCATTTGGAATCATCAAATACAAAGTCAAGGTCAGGAAAAATTTATTAAAAATATTTAAATTTCATATTTTTATGAAAAGGTTGATTTTGATTGATCCTATTTGTTTGGAACGCGTTTCACGGAATTTGGAATGCGAATTGCCGATTCGAATAGCAGCCGAAATTGACAATGAGAATGAACAACAATTTGGCACATTTGAAGGCAAAATCAAATCGGAATTTCATTGGAATAAGAGTCGCGGAAAGGATTTTTGGCTTTTCAGTCCAATTTCCAATGCCTCTTCAACAAATGGTCAAATAGCCACAAAAAGGTATGAACTTATATTTATTGTATAATCTCATTTCTTTTTCAGATTCTCAACCGTTCCATTTTCTTCATTTTCAACCCAATTTGACCAAAATGAAATTCCCAATTTGGATGTGCCCATTCCAATTCAATCGTTCTTAAAATCATGGAAAAGAGGAAAATTTTTTGAATGTGGCGATGGAAAAGGCCGTCCTTTGCTTAAGCGGACAGATGACGAAAAGGAAAAACAAATTATTCCATTGAATTTTGTGAAAAGATTGGCCGAATTTATGGATTTGTTGGAGAGGCACAATGCGACTGGGATTTTGTTTGGTGGTACACTACTTGGTTGGTCTTAGTTTTCTAACATTTAAATCACAATCACTTTGGTATAAAATACAAATACTTTTTTTTCATTTAATTTAAATAATTTTTAATACAGAAAAAATGTAAACTCTAAATTAATCTAAACACTAAGTAAACCCAAACCCAATCGTGCATAAACCCCATCGGAACCTAAAGTGTTACAATGTTTTTGGAGAAATAAAAACATTAAAATGTTGGGAGAAACAAAAACATTTTTTGGAGAAATAAAAACATTAAAATGTTGGGAGAAACAAAAACATTTTTTGGAGAAATAAAAACATTAAAATGTTGGGAGAAACAAAAACATTTTTTGGAGAAATAAAAACATTAAAATGTTGGGAGAAACAAAAACATTTTTTGGAGAAATAAAAACATTAAAATGTTGGGAGAAACAAAAACATTTTTTGGAGAAATAAAAACATTAAAATATTGGGAGAAACAAAAACATTTGGGAGAAATAAAAACATTAAAATGTTGGGAGAAACAAAAACATTTAAATGTTGGGAGAAACAAAAACATTTAAATGTTGGGAGAAACAAAAACATTTGAGAGAAATAAAAACATTAAAATGTTGGGAGAAACAAAAACATTTGGGAGAAATAAAAACATTAAAATGTTGGGAGAAACAAAAACATTTGGGAGAAATAAAAACATTAAAATGTTGGAAGAAACAAAAACATTTGGGAGAAATAAAAACATTAAAATGTTGGGAGAAACAAAAACATTTGGGAGAAATGAAAACATTAAAATGTTGGAAGAAACAAAAACATTTGAGAGAAATAAAAAAATTAAAATGTTGGGAGAAACAAAAACATTTGGGAGAAATAAAAACATTAAAATGTTGGGAGAAACAAAAACATTTTTTGGAGAAATAAAAACATTAAAATGTTGGGAGAAACAAAAACATTTTTTGGAGAAATAAAAACATTAAAATATTGGGAGAAACAAAAACATTAATTTTTCAGAAACAAAAACATTAAAATATTGGGAGAAACAAAAACATTTAAATGTTGGGAGAAACAAAAACATTAAAATGTTGGGAGAAACAAAAACATTTGAGAGAAATAAAAACATTAAAATGTTGGGAGAAACAAAAACATTTGGGAGAAATAAAAACATTAAAATGTTGGGGGAAACAAAAACATTTGAGAGAAATAAAAAAATTAAAATGTTGGGAGAAACAAAAACATTTGGGAGAAATAAAAACATTAAAATGTTGGGAGAAACAAAAACATTTGGGAGAAATAAAAACATTAAAATGTTGGAAGAAACAAAAACATTTGGGAGAAATAAAAACATTAAAATGTTGGGAGAAACAAAAACATTTGGGAGAAATAAAAACATTAAAATGTTGGGAGAAACAAAAACATTTTTTGGAGAAATAAAAACATTAAAATGTTGGGAGAAACAAAAACATTTTTTGGAGAAATAAAAACATTAAAATATTGGGAGAAACAAAAACATTAATTTTTCAGAAACAAAAACATTAAAATATTGGGAGAAACAAAAACATTTGGGAGAAATAAAAACATTAAAATGTTGGGAGAAACAAAAACATTAATTTTTCAGAAACAAAAACATTAAAATATTGGGAGAAACAAAAACATTTGGGAGAAATAAAAACATTAAAATGTTGGGAGAAACAAAAACATTTGGGAGAAATAAAAACATTAAAATGTTGGAAGAAACAAAAACATTTGGGAGAAATAAAAACATTAAAATGTTGGGAGAAACAAAAACATTTGGGAGAAATAAAAACATTAAAATGTTGGGGGAAACAAAAACATTTGAGAGAAATAAAAACATTTGGGAGAAACAAAAACATTAATTTTGCAGAAACAAAAACATTAAAATGTTTGCAGAAAACAAAAACATTAAAATGTTTGGAGAAACAAACACATTAATTCTGCAGAAACAAAAACACAACAATGTTTGGAGCAAAAACACAACAATGTTTGGAGAAACAAAAAAAACATTTAAAAAAAATATTTAATAATAAAATAGCCCAAATATTAAATCCTTTTTCCTAGCTTTATTTAATGTTTGTTTGGAGCAAAAACACAACAATGTTTGGAGAAACAAAAAAAACATTAAAAAAAAAACAAAAATATTTAATAATAAAATAGCCCAAATATTAAATCCTTTTTCCTAGCTTTATTTAATGTTTATAAATAAATTAATTAGGATGGCGACGTGAATGCTCATTCATTCCACACACCCATGACATCGATTTGGGTATTTTGCGCCAAGAACATAGTGAAGTCCTTGTTCGAGCATTGATCAAGTCTTTCGATGGCTCATCTTTATTGGGTGAGTGATATTTTGCTGTCCCAAAATTTTAAGTAATTTCAGGGCATTTGAGAAACAGTTTAATAATTAAATTTGACGCTGACGGAGTCCGAATTGATTTGTTCTACATTTATCCACATCCAGAAAACAAAACCGACATATCAATTGCTGCCGTTTATCGTAACAATAATTGGCTAGTTTTTTTAAATAAAAATATTTCGCCAAATGTTAATTTTAGGCAACTTCTTTTCTGGGTTTATCCTCAAATTTCGGAATTTTGTGCAGGCGAATTACTCGGCCATCTCGTCCATTTTCCCTGCAATTTTGATGCATTCATCATCGTAAATAAAATAATAATAAAATATTTTCCGTCCAATTTTTCAAATATTTCAGTCCGATTATGGCACAGAATGGCAAATCGCTATACCAAGCTCTAAATTCATTTGGGACCAATCCTCTAAAAATATCGTAAATTTCTGCAGTGCCAATTTATTATATGGAATTAATTTTTTTAGGAAAACAGAGAAATTCTTACTCCCGAAGAATTTGCAAAAACAATGTTCCGAATTGACCGAAGATGGAAATACAATGAGAAAATTGTGAATGAAGGACTGAAGCAAATGGGAATAATCCAATAATAATGCCATAAATAATATTTTTCTGTGTTATTTGATGTTAATTTATTGTATATTTAAGGAATTATATCTATTAGGCAAATGGGAATAGTCCAATAATAATGCCATTTATTTTATTGTTTGATGTCAATTTAATGTGAATTATGTATTTTTTAGAACGATAAATTTATTTAAAAAACTGTCCTAATTTTTGAGGAATGCCGCGAACATTTCCGCCCGCAACTCACTCCGTCCGATTTCGCTAACGGTACAATTAGTCGTAAGCGCTTATAACTCAACAAAGACAATGGATTCTGATAGTTTTCTACCAAATTAAAGATCAGACTGATGCTATCTAATTGTTATGGGGGAATTAAACTACTTCCCTTCCGGATCCAAAAGCTTCTCTGGGATTAAAAAACCCCCCAATCAGTGTTCAATGTTCATTAGCCCCGATCAGCCCTGGGTTAGTGCTTAGTGGGTCTTGGCTCTTGGGTCACCCTAGTTTCTGAGGCAATATTTTTACATTATTTTTTCTATAAGACAAATTAATATCATAAAATTTCAATATAATTAAAAATTACAAAAAAGGAATATTGAATGTAATTTTTCATTTGTATTTGATATTATTTATTAAATGATATCAATTTTTATTTATTTCAACATGTGTGCTTTTTATTTAAAACAAAATATTTTTGAAATATCTTGAATGTCCATTGTGTATAATTTTCATCATGTTACTAAAATTATTTGTGGCAACAATTGACCATGTTGACAAAATTGCTCTCATCCACTTATGGAAAATGAGAATAAATCAAGAAAATGAATAAAATGGCAAGAGCCAATAAAATGAAAACAAATTTATTGTAGAATAGTCTATTGTATTTGTCAAAATTGAGCATTTATAGTTTCTTGTGATTTTTATTACGTAAAATTCGATAAATAAATTGCACTAAAATATTAGAAGCTCGCGATCAGAAACAAAATATTTTTATAAATATTCAATTTCTTTTAAATGGGAATAAATAATTCATGTAGAGGCGTTAACCGTTAACAGACAGAAAATTTTCAAGCAGCAATTATTTTTATGAAATTAGAGAAAAAAATTATAGAATAATTACAATTTGGTTAAGAATTTTTAAAGATTTGAATGAATGTAAATCGATAAGCAATATTGTATTTGTTTGCACTTCACATGCAATGTTCAAATTCAAATCCTCTGTTCACAGTAGTACCAAAAGGGATGACATTCTCAAGTGAAAATTGTTAAAAATTTTTTGCCTATGTGGCCAAAAAAGATTGATTTCGTAAAAATTTTATTATTGAAGTCACTACTACGCAATACAACTACTCACATTCTTCTGTCGCTTAGGAATTTAAATGAGCTTTGTATTATAAGGTATTAAATTTATTTATTTATACTTTACCATTTATCGAATAAAATTTTTTTATGATTTGAAAATACATTTACAATTAGAATTCAATTTTATTGCATCATTCTTTCTTTTATATTTATCATTTTCAATCTCAAATTCAAATGTCAACAATTTTTCATTTTTATTTACCTATTTTCTAATATTCAAAATTTTGTTATCTAATTTTTCCACAACATTATTCAATATAAATTTCTAATTTCAATCCACTACTTTCTATTTTTGTAGCCATTTTTCTTCGACAATCTATTTTAAATTTTATTATCCAGTTTATTGAATGCTATTTTCCTCTCTAGGGAGTAGAAGATGTAATAATTTTTAAAATGGGACTTGTTATTATTTTGTTGTATAAACTCATAAAAATAATTCAGATTTAAAATGCAGTCGATATTATTATTTTTTTATTCTTTTTTAAATCAAAATGGGATTACTGTTTCCCTTTTTTTAAATGCGTATATTCATTTATCCAAAAATAAATTATTTTATTAACCACAAGAGAAAAATGGAAAAGAACACGTCATAGATTGAATAAATTCATTAAATGACAAATTAAAAAATGAATGTTAGAAAATTTCGTTTGTGATATATTTATGAAATTTATTCAAAATTCGCTTTATTTTATTTTCAAAATAATAAAAAAATTATCAAATTAAAAGTTAATTTATTTTAAACAATTTTCATTTCTCATAAATTTAGTTTCATTAAAATATTGACAATCAAAAATCATTCTTCTTATTCTATTATAAATTATAATGCACAAATCGGGCTTTCAAAATTGCCGGTTTTTTGACATTATAACCCTGCCAATTGTCGGCTCATTTTACATTGTTTTTTCCGTCATTTTAGTAGGCATCAATAATGCAAGGTTTATTTTTTTATTTTCGATATTTTATTAATACAATTTTTTAAATTTGTTCTTCGTATGAAATGATATCAAATTGGAAAAATTGTGAATGTGGATGCAAACTATTGAAAGAATGGGCCATTGTATGTGATGAAGAAAAGTAAGACTATTTATAGTATTTACTTATTAGAGTACAATAATAAAAGAAAAATAGGATTAGGATGAGTTGCTGAGAGTAGAAAATATGAAATTATCTATTATCATCTATCTCTTTTGTGCTCTGTTTCTATCTTTACTTTTAATTTTGAACTTTTAATCTGAATTTTCAAAGTTTAAAATGGAAATTTTTAAAGATCTATTGGGAATTTAGTAAGAAAGATCAAATTTTAAAATATTTAAATTTTGCTAATTTCTTAAATTATAAGCAAAAGACCGTTATAATTTGAAATTGTGATTAGTATTTTTAATTCATTTTCGCACTTAATATTAATACAATTTCATAACGAATACATGCCTATGTATTTTTCTTAGTCCTGTTTCCCGATTTAGGAAGGATTTTAAAAATCTTTTTTCTCTAATTATATTATATGTATAATTTTCAGAAGAATTTGCTACGATGCATTTCCACCAAATCAAGAATATAATTTCAAAACAACAAAACGATTCAATTTTATGAATGGAAATGCCTCTGAGCAAAATGGAAGAAATATGAAAAATTATTCTTTGGCAAATGATTCAACTTTACAAGAAAAATTTTTTAAACAAATTGACGTTGGTCCCTTTTTGGAGGATATTTTTTGGAGCAATTTTTCTGTCATTGGAATCAATCAAAATTTATCTGGAAATGTGAGCAGTTTTTAAGTTATTATTTTGGTAATAATATCTCGTAGCAGAGAAATTAAACTATTCCAAAAAATTTATTTGCAAAATAAATTATATCCATATTTTTTTTATTCCTATTCCCAAATCCCGGAATTTATAAATCAAAAATTTTCATGCTTTAATCATTTTTTTTTCATTTTATCGATCCATATTTTAAGTTAATTAATATTCGCTTGAATTTCGATAGAGCTGATTTTCATCGCCACCATTTCATCACCAGTAACTTTTAACAAATGAAGAAATCATTTGGTGCAATCTTACTATCATTGGATAGAGCTAATCGAACTCTATTTAATGTTATATTGCAATATGCTTCGATATTATATTCTCTTAATTACACACTTCTAAATAAGAAAAAAAAAGACTGATACTTTTATATTTTGAATTTTGATACATAACCACCAATAATGATGAAAATCACTTTCTACGGATAAGGGAATAGAAAACGAATCTGATATTGATTTTGTCATATCCCATCATATTTACATCGTTATTTTAACTTTACCAAAAAAATGTAAAAGGGTAACCAAAGGCATTTATGGTGAAAATTTTTACATAGCCTTATTATAGTTCAATCGATGCAGCTCATTAATGAGCAAAATCGAATGGTACCATTTTTGGTAAAATACGTTTATACGGTCCAGACTCTAAATCATATAAACGATATACCATTCGACGCGTCTCGATGAGTGGAGTACGAAAAAGCAAAAATTTTGACCGCGCGAGCACTTTTGGCCAAGTTATGGCCATTAAAAGTCATTTTCCCTTAAAAGTGAAGGGTCCCTATGGGTCGAAAAACGTTTAAATTTTTTCATGACTTTGTTATAGCTCATTCGACGCGGCTCGATGAGCAGAGTCCGGATCTGTGATTGGTTTCGTCTAAAACTCTAAAATACGGAAAACCACTATTTGAACTGCTGTGGAAATGAGAATGTAAAATTTTGCAATATCTTTATCAAAATTATCTTTGGAGTTTATTTTAATATAAAAAATTATATTAAAAATTTACAATAAAAGTTGTTAAATTAAGATAATACCAACCATAATTGGATGGAACAATTTTCATCACTGGGGCAATGTAATTGAAGTGTTGACTGGACTATCCAATGTGGATGAATGCCCATTCAAATGTAAATTCAGTGGAGATAAAAATTTGTCAGTGCATAAATGATAAAAAATTTTATAACAAAATTATTTTTTGAGATATTTAAATGCCTCGGCAATTGTTTTCTACATTCGTGTTGAACATGGCAAATTGCCTCCCAAAAGACTTCTACATCAGCTGTATGCATTTTATTTGGATGAGCCGCCACAATTAACATGGGATTTATACAAGGTTAACATTAGATTATACCTCTTCTGAAATCGCAAATACATTAATGTTTTCATTTATTAAATAAATAGCTTGTCCATTTGTCTTTTCATGTATTTTGGTGGGAGCCTAATTTTTGAGAATTTATTGAAGTGATAGTGGATTCCAAATATGCTATGGTATAGAGCATAGTTTGGAAATTGGATCAAAAATTTCTAAAATCCAGAAAAATGAAAACAAAAATTCACAGTTTATTGTGGTCAAAACAAAAATGCTTCCAAATAAATTAAAATCGGTTTTGATTCATGTAAAAATTCAATTAAATATCGAGATGGGATATGAGGCCAGATATGTGAAAGGAATGATGCCAAATGCGAATCAATCTGTCACAAAAACAGAATTTTGACTTTTGAATATTGAAATTGGCAACCCTGCTCTAAATGCAGAAAATAATAATTTCTGAAAATACTCGTTTATTTTGGTTCTATATTCCTTCGGGTTTATATCTTCTTTTGTTTGATACTATTTTCTATCACTTCATCACTAATTTTCAGTTAGCGAAAGTGACCGCAACATAAAATTTGAATCAGAAATAGCTCCAAAGGAAATTTTTTTAATCATCTTATAAAATTTTGATGAAAAAATGACAGAAAAAATTATAATTTATGAAAAAATTGACAAAATCTGACAGGCCATTTAAAATCAGTACATTTCTGAAAAATTATAACACATTCGAATATTGAATTAGAAAGAATGGACAGTATATTTTTGAAACACTTAAAGTAATATTAGAAAAGAGGCTCCTATAAGAAAGAGGAAAGGAATTACTATAAGAAACATGATATATTTTTTTTAATTAAATTCTTATCACTATATCATTTAGGATCTTCCATCGGATTTTTTCAACATTACAATATCGTATCGAATTGACAGTGATGTGTTTCTCCCATATGATCGTTTCGTTCCATTGGATGATGAATGCCATTCAGATGAAATTTGGACAGAACAAGAAGTAATGTCTAATTAAATTATGAGTAATTTGATGAATGGCATTTTCAGATTTTGAATACACTATCAAAGAAATCAAAATTGGCTATGCAAGTGAATTCCCATTGTGGTATAAATATAGAAATTTTATTTTTTTATGCTTTTGCGAATTTAGAAACTCCATCTAAACGCGAAAAATTGGTAGAGGAATTGCATAATTTGATTGAAGTCGATCTTTTTGGTTTGTGCATGAATGGAGCCAAATGCGATTGGGATAATTGTTACAACACCGAATTGGGTCAATAATTATTTTTAAAATAAAAAACAATTAAAATTGGGGTACATTATTTTATTCCATAAACTAATTATTAGGTAATAATTCCCAGTGCCGTAGCCAGGGGGGTGCTAACCGGTGCTGAAGCACCCACTCAAAAGATCTATGGGGGTGCGGAGCACCCCTACGAAATGGGAAAAATTGGGAAAAAAGTAAAAAGGGAACCCTTTTTAGTAACAAATTTTTCGCTGCGCGGCTATTTTCGGCTTAAAATTTTCGCTGCGCGGCTATTTTTGGCTTAAAATTTTCGCTGCGCGGCTATTTTTGGCTTAAAATTTTCGCTGCGCGGCTATTTTTGGCCTAAATTTTTCGCTGCGCGGCCAAAAAATTGGCAAATAAGGACTTTGCGAAAAAAAAATTTACACTCGAGCACCCCCCTACAATTTTTTCTGGCTATGGCACTGATAATTCCCTAAGTGATAGAATATAATTTTTTGAATATTCTAAAATTAATTAGTTTAATCATATTTAAGAGAAAAAAAATCCAGAAAGATATATAATAATCACATAAGTCAAAAAAACTTTCTTGAAAGGTAAGATATAAAAATTTTATGCATAATTTAATTTTTATTAGTTTTTTTTTATCCAAAATATACCTATTATGACAATATTGGTTTGAATTTGAATATTAGATTCTATTAATACATGAACAATAACTCTTGCAGAATCCCACTATTTTTACTTGGCTTTTGAGAACAGTGTTTGCTTGGGCTATGTGACGGAAAAATTCTGGAATTTGAAGCGTTTGATTGTGCCAGTTGTGTTGTCGAGAAGAGTTTTTGAAGGATACAATATTCCCGATGATTCTTTTATTGCTGCTGACGATTTCAGAAATGTCGAAGAATTGGCCGATTTTCTCGTCTATTTGCAAAATAATCGGACTGCATATTTGAGGTAATTCAATTGGAATGTTAAAGATTTTGTTAGAATACTGTAATTAAACAAAAAAACAAAGAGATAAAACATTTAATTGTTTTAATGTTTTAAACGAGCTAACTGAAAATTTTCCAAATTTTGTGAGCAGAATATCACAAGAATCTTTCCTTCTATAAATACTAATTTTCATTCTATATGTTAAGCTTTTCATATTAAAATGATAAATTAAAATAATGGCTAGAAAGTTATAACCAAAAAAATGAAAATTGCCCAATGGCCCACTTTATCGTTTTTTAGTCATAATCAGCACTTTTCCATTTCAAATAATCACTTATTCTTTCTAAACAACTCACTCTTAATATTTAAAAAAATATATTCCCTTAATAAAATATAAAAATTGATCGGTTCGGGAAATTAGGGTACGAAAATTTCGTTTCACTTTTTGCTATCTACTAAATTCAATGTGTAAAAGGAGAAAATAAATATAAAATTTTCTAATTATTTTTAAGTTATTTCAACTGGACAAAGGAGTACCGTAAAACACATTATCATTCATTGAGGAAAATACTTAGCAAGAAATACCACCAAACGGCCATAATTGCAAAAGATGCCACGCCCGCACCAGATTATAACCCATTATGTTCCCTTTGTGAATTGGTTCATCAACAACATCGGCAAAGACATCCCAAACGGACAATTCCTGACATTTGGAAATGGTGGATGAGTCCAAATGTTTGCATTGACAATTTCGTGGATTTGTGGAAAGATGGAAAGGAAAAGGAGGCATTTGAGAAGGCAAAATGGCCATAGTGAATATTTATAAACATTTCTAATTTTATATAATAATTAATTGTCAATGTTTTTTTTTTATAAAAATCAACAATCCGTAATTTATCAGCCAATGAAAAAATTTTATGATACGCCATTTCAATTTGCTTTTAAATTTAAAAAAATAGGTTCATAGGTCCCAGACTCGAAATCATACAAATGATACTTGGAAATCATTCAGATGCAAGAGTATCAAAAATGTATCTACAAAATATTGGGAATATTTTTCCGAATGAAAAATTTTCGATGACGCTTAAATAAGCATTCTTTAAATTTAAAAATGCGAAATTTGAATAAGCTATACAGTATGAATTAACCAAATATGAAAATATATTTAATAAATGAACCTCCGGCATTAAATAGCCCATCCAAAATGCGAATGTGGAGGAAAGAGAGGCAATGTCAAGGAATATATTGCAAATTTTTTTGGTAAGATAAAATTCTCCAATTCGGACAATTTTCATTTCAGAAGCAAAAGAGGCGGATAAAATAACTAAATTTTCATTAATTATATATAGTTAATTTTTTTGTTGTATTTCTGTGAATGAATAATTTTTGATTTTAGCCAACGAGCACCAATGAATAATTAGCAATTTGGCCATTCTTATTAAATAAAATAAATCAACGAAGAACTTTATTTAAACTGTAAAACTTGATAATGTCCTTATTAATATTTTTCCATTTAAGATGCAACATTTTATCAAAATATATGGAAAATATTATTTTTAAATTAATATTTTCTCATTATTTTATTATCCATCCATCTTCTTGAGGACGGCCTTCTCATTCTTACAGATGTAACCATGCATTTTTTCATCGCAGTTGCGATCATCCCATCCCAAAAATTAAGATTAAAATGTGATTTTCAAATTAATTTTTTACCGATTCGGCACCATCAACATGAACTTTGAAAACCACGCAATCTTATTTGCCCCCTTATTATTAGGTTCACAGAGTCATGGCCGCTAAAATGTGCCCACGGTGCTGTTCCCTTACCGAAATGGTCCACATTTCCGTAATTCATTGCCGAACCATCCGTCCAGTGGCAGCTTATCAAAGTATCAGTTGCGGTCTCTAAAACTCCAACTCGATCCACAATAATATTTTTCGGGATTTTGGGCCGCAGCTTTCGCCAATCCTTTTACAAAATTTTTAATTTCATATTTGAATATTACTACCTTCGACAAATTTGTTTTCATCCTCGGAATGGACAGAAACTAGATTGACCCTCATTATGGCATGCATTTGTTAATGGCATCCTTCCATAAAAACGTATATAGAAATATATATGAAAATTAGCCATGTTTTATATTTATCTTTATTAGCTTTGAGCTCCATATGCGCTCCAACCGTCCGAGCATGCCGCCTCAACATTGTCATGCTCGCTGACCAGCAGAGCAACCAAAAGGACAGAGAAGGAAAATAATGAATTTTGGGTTCATTGTTAGGATGGTTGCGAATTTAAAAAAAATTTGATAAATTACGGGAGAATTTTAAAGCCATGGTTTTGTTTTTGCCTCTATAGTTTTAAGAATATTCTTTAATTTGGAATATATTTAAATGTCTATAAACAAATTAAATTATTCAAAAGTATTGATTAATTGCCCAAAAAAAGTTCGAAAATTCCGGAAGGCTTATTTAATTTAGACGATCAATTTTTTTGCTTAAAGATCTAATAACAAGGAGCAAGGAGTTAAGGAACTCAAATTTTAATTCAAAGTTTTAATTTATTCATTAATATTTTTTATTCGATGCTTGACTTTTTTTATTATTCATATTTCATGTTATTCTTTCCTTTTAAATCTAAAATAACAACATCAGCTATAATAGTTTTCACTTCTCTCATCAGTAAAACTATAGGCTAATCTCTTTTTAACCCCTTGAGCGATAGAATTTAATTTTTGTTCTTTTCAACTGACATTTTATGCAGCAAATTTAAATAAAATATAATAATATTTCATATAATTCCCCGTGAAATTTCTTTAATTCTTTTCACAATTCTCCCGCTGTCTTGTTATGGCTTTTTGGTGGCTGCAGGAAGCTTGCAGATGGCACCCCGCTGTTTGTCATTGCATTCATGGTCCACCCAACCTTCATCCCAGTTCTTCGTCTTAATAAATTTTATTTTTATATTATATTATAAAAATGAGCAACTTATTTGGAGTTATCAGTCCTATAATCACTTATCATATAATTTAATTTAGAAAAATAATAATTATTTAGGTAAAAAATTTTTTAAATTTGATTTTTACATTTCAATGTTTTTGGCTAATTTAATATAGAATCATATCTTTTGCCTAATTTGATTATAACACAGATACCAGAATTTGTAGAATTATTAAAATCAAATGTATTTTTTTCAACATACTTTAGATTTTTATGAATGGTAATGTAATTATTAGACTCAAAAAATCTAATATAAAAAAATAAACCTTTTGATGGATGAAGACACACGTTTCAAAGCCATGCAAATTGTTGGGTTCTGGCCCAAATTCAACAGTTTGACCCCATGGCCCCTTTCCGCTGTTCTTCTTGCATTAAACAAGAATAATTCCAAAAATGATTAATTATCCGAGAATTATGATAAAAAATTGTTGGAATTATACTTATGAATTAAAAATAGAGATACATTTTATTTATCCAATTGTTAGAATTTTCAAAATCTTCAATAATTTGGAGATGATAAAAATTTACAAAAATTTTTAGGAATATTTCTGAAATTCTTATCATATTTTTCCGACTAAACAGAAATAATATTGTCGAAGTCGAAGAACATAAAATAAAAGTATTATTTCGTTAGGTCATATCTAGACTATATATACCAGATTCAGAATGAAAATGAATCATCTCATTAAATGTACTAAATTAATTCCCTTGCGAATATATTTTAAAATAAATTAATTAAAAATAAAATATTAATGTCAATATTGATTGAAATAAGCTTCTAATTAATTTCAATTCCATATTGTTTTACATTACTTTTTATTACATGTGGTCTTTTTAATTTATTCTTTTTTTAATATTTTCTCATTTTAATTAAATTATTTAAATTTAGAAATCTCTCTCCCCATTCTTGTAGAAATTATTCCAAAATGGGCCCTAGAAATTATCTACTTTTTGATATTTTTCTTTTTTTCGGTGTCTTTTTTAACATCATTTGTGTCGGCGCCCACGATCCAAGGTTTTTCATTTTTGAACAAATTTATTTCATTTTTTACAGTTATTTCCCATGCAAAAAGACAGACAATGATTTGAAAAATTGTGGATGCAAACTGATGAAAGAATGGACCATCAAATGTGACGAAGAACAGTAATTAAAAGAACATTGAATTTTCTTACATTCGACCTTTACTCTAATATACTGGAATGCATATAATTCCCCTTCCTCACTCAGAGGACTAAACATTAACGATATTGGCTTAAACCATTTTATTATAGTAATTAAAATTTGTAAAATGAGGTTTTGTTTTTCTGGTTAATTCCTTTTAAAATATATTCTGATATTTTGCGGACATCAAGTGGATTAATTCGACTATTGGTAGTTCTTCATATTTATTAAGGCAAATTAAATGGGATAAGGCATTAAAATGACTGAAATAGATGGTAATAAATGATCTGGTTAATAAAATGTACAATAGCGAAAAGATTTAAATATTAGGACCAACATAATTTCCTTTGTAGTCCGAACTCCGAACCGGGGTCCCCGAAGTCGGAGTCGAGTGAATTCTAGAGCGACTTAAGAGTTTTCTTTTAATTTAGGTATTTTTACAGATTATATAATGAAAATTAATTTTTAAAAATTTACTTTTGTAATATTTAATGAAGGTTGGCTAGTTTTTTTGTAAAAGATAAATGAAAAAGTGAAATCTTACCTCACAATTAGAATGGGTGCAAATAATGAGAAACAGAAACCAAAACCCGTTAAATAATCAAATTTGACCATTTATTCAATAATAATTAAAGTATCATAATTTTCAGAAAAATTTGTTACGATGCTATGATGGGTCAAGCGAAAGAAAATAACTATAAATTAACAGAACGATTCAAGTTTATTATTGGAAATTTATCAATGGAGAAAAATGAAAGAAATATGAAAAATTATTCATTGACAAATGATTCAAATTTACAAGAAAAATTTTTTAAACAAATTGCCGATGGAATATTTCTGGAGGATTTGGCTTGGAATACTTTTTTCAAAGAAATTCATCAAACTTCATTCAGAAAGGTGAACAGAATTTCTTATTCTTTAAGTACATAAAAATCAATTTTTCTAATAAAAATCCTGCCAAATTTCCGTTTAAAAAAGAAATATTCGGAATTCAGATACATTTCCGGAGATTCAAAAGAATTTAAAATTAATTTATTGGGTAGGTAGGAATTGACATCCAATTGGATATATGCATAATTTTTTGATCCTTATTCCATAATCCATATCTCGATTAGAAAAAAGCAATCCATTAAGTGATCTGCGATTGGAATGCCCAACGTTTCTAATAAAAATTGGTATTTTAAATTTCTTCATAAAATTAGAATTTCAAAAATTTTCGCGTCATTGAATTAATAAACCAGCAGATTTGAGGAAAACCAGTTTATTGTAAAATTTCCAATGTTTGGAGTAAATTTGGGACCACGGAATGGTATATAGCCTTCATGAATTAGTTCGGCTAAAAGAATTCATTTACTAAATTGGCTTTATCCACTGACCTTTTTTGTGATTTATTTTTTCATAATTACCAATCAATATTTGTGGCCGATTAAATTTGTCAGCTTTTATATTTATCGCAAAAAAGCATACCCTTCAAAGAGCAGCAGAATTAAATTTAATTTATTCCATACAAAAACTTTTTTTATGGCTATATAAAAATTAAAGACGTTTGAAAACGAATCAATGTTTTTGTCTTCCATAAATAAAAATGGATTCCAAATTTTATTAATCACTTTTCTGGTAATCATTATCATGATTCTCCAAATTTATTGGAATAATGAGGCTGATTTTTATTTATTTTCTGCGAAAAGTTCAATTTATAATGGCAATGTTAATTTTTTAATATTTTTCAAAGAACTAATTGATTTTTATATTCAGCAAAATGTGGCTGATGTTACGAATAACCACTGTTTGAATTGCGCCCATAAAAAAGTAAATATTTTTTAATAAAAAATTTGGGTCAATATCAAACATTAAAGCTTCGAAATTTAATTGAAAAATAAAGGTTGTGCTCATCGTTTATTTCGATTTCAAAAAAAATTGGAAAAAAAGAAATTATTAGGAATTTTTATTCAAAATCGAAAATTATAATAATGAAAAATTTAAATTGATATTAACTAGGTTCTATTAATTATTTTTTCAATTAAATTTCAATTGGCTATGTGTTGATTTTTCAGATTTTTACTGTTTTTGATTAAATGTCTGATCTAGGGTTAGTACCCCGATCACGAACCCAGAATCCCAAAGAAGTTGGATAAATTACATTTAATTATTTGTTGAGAAATATCAAAAAATGCAATAGATCATCCAATTATATATATAATAAATTTAAATAAAAGCATTTAGAATAATACCATTTTATTTTTATTGGTTTTTTAAAGCAATTTATTTATGTGAATCATAGGCTAAGTATCCAATCAATAAAAATTTAATTTATTCTACGCCAAATCATCTTTTTACTTTAAAAATTATCTTTCAGAGGACTTTTATATTATTTAAATAGTTATGTTTTTTCCCAAAATTCATACAATTAAAAATTCATTCTTAATTTTGTTAATCCTTTTTGCGGTGCCTTTTCTCATATTTCTCCAAATATATTGGAATAAACTTGCCGATTTTTATTTATTTTCATCGAAAAATTCCGAAAATGATGACAATGTTAATTATTTTTCTTTTTTGATCTTAATTGATTTTATATTTAGCAAATTGTGCCTACTGTTAAATGGCCACCACCCTTGATTCTTTTTTGGAATCCATTCTTTCGGCACAAAACTGCAATGGAATGGGTTTTGGACAAAAACAATGTTTCAGCATGTCCATGTCAATGTCGATATTCTGGCGATCGATCAGAGTGAGTTTTTTAATTGAGGCTAAAAATTGAAATAAAATTATTTTTCCGTGAACAAAATGCGTCGGTCATCATTTTCCATATTCGCGATGAATTTGGCCAACTTCCCGCTCATCGAAACACTCAGCAATTTTATGCATTTTTCTTGCTTGAATCGCCCATTCATTCGGGTGGAAACCACAAAAATGTGCCTCCAGATTTTTTCAATATTTCGATTACTTATCGGGCGGACAGCGATGTTTTCTTCCCCTATGATGCCTTCGATCCAATTGTGGATAGTAAGAATGGTTTGGAACAATGGAAGGATGAGGAGGTTTTGAATTAATTGAAAATATATAAAAAAAATAAATTGAATTAAGATTGAGCGAAAAATTGGTCTAAAATCAAAATTGGCCATCCAATTTGTATCGAATTGTCACACAAATTCAAGAAGAGAAAAATTGGTGGATGAATTGAGGCAGCATATGGGCTTGACAGAAATGGGTCAATGCTCGGGATCGGGAGAACAAGGATGCTGGGGGGAATGCTATGAGAAAATGATCGGTAAAGAGAAATATTAATTAATAAAAATGGTTCTCTTGAAGTGTTGAAAATGCTATAATATTTAAAAAAAATATATTTAGTAAGCTTGCATTTGCATTAGTTAGTTATAAAAATAAAAATGTTGTTTTAATTAAAAATTTAAAAAAAAAATAACAGGGGAAATGATTTTCCGGAAAAGAAAAACAAAAATACATTTTATTGAAAATTTTCCGGAAAAGGAGAAAATATTTTAGCAACATTTTCAGAACGAGGAAACCATTTTTTGCGAACATTTTCCGAAAAGAGAAAATACATTTTAGAAATATTTTCCGCAAAGAGAAACAAAAACATATTTTTTGCGAACAATTTTCCGGAAAGGAAAAAAAATTGTTAAACATTTTCCTGAAAGGGGTAATATTTTGGAAATATACATTGACGAAAATTTCCCTGAAAAGAAAACATTCTTTTCCTTATTGTAAAATATTTGTCCTTTTAATTTGGTCTTTCTACGCACTGCATAATTCAAATATTCAGATGAACATTTCTTTTATTTGGCATTCGAAAATTCCGTTTGCCAAAATTATGTGACCGAAAAATTTTGGAATATTAAACGGCTGATTGTGTCTGTCGTTTTGAGTCGAAAAGTTTTTGCCAATTTGTCCGTTCCCGAAGGAGCATTCATTGCGGCCGATGATTTTGGGAATGTAAAAGAATTAGCAGAATATTTGGAAAAAGTGGCAGCCGATCGGCAACTATATAAACGGTAAATATTTTGGAATTGAATTATTTGAGAGGACAAATATGACTCAAATAAAGTCATAATTTGTGTGTTTTGGTCATTTTATTATGTGGGTACCGGAGTTAGAACATGATTGATAGTTATATCCCATTTGAATCCGGGCGATGAACTGAATTCGAATCTACAAATCTCTTTGTGAAGAGCCACCTAGAAAAAAGTTACATTATGATAAAGAAAGAAATATTTTAAAACGTGAATGAAATATCATCCCCCCTCTCAAAGAAATTTTTTGTAAAAATTACACTTCGATGATATAATAGACTTTCAAAAAATTTCTAAATTTCTTTCCTGGCCCTAACCTTTATCTTAATCATCCTAGCTCTGTGAAAATAAAATTAGCCATAAGATTTATGCGAAACTAATTGAAGATTCTAGGTTTCTTATCGAGAAATGTCGATTGACTTATAATATTGATGGCTCTAAAAAATTTAAATTTTTTTTCGGATTTCGTTTCATAAGGGTGATCCTTCACTTTTTTATTTTCATCATACCGCATTTTTTCTATATTTCTTATTGCAGAAATATTAGAAATTTTATATAGATAGAAACTATGAGCAAACTCCAGTAGTATTTGGTGATTTATTAATATTTTTGTTAAAAAATGTTTCGTATATTATCTAGAATTCGGTTATTACTCAGGTATTTTGAATGGACGAAAAAATTCAAAAAGAGTGAACATAGAAATGGGCCCCAAAATGCAATGTGCGAATTATGTAAATTGGCAAATGAGGAGCCGAGACAACAGAAGCAAATTAAAAATATTGTCCAATTCTGGGAAAATGGTCAATGCCAAAATGGATATGCAGAGAAAATTGCGAGAGGAAAATAAAAAATTTTTGATTTGTCCATTTTAAAATTTTTTAATTAACTTTTCGTAATTATATTTTTTTAAATATTATTAAAATAATTTAAATAATCTTCAATTCATTTGTAACTTTATATTATTTATGCTGAATGAAAATAAGGCTGAAAATTTTGAAATGAATTTTATTTTTAAAATATTCCTAGAATTCCAAATATTTTGAAAATTCATTTTTTTCTTTCATTTTTAACGTATATTCTGAGAATGGAAATGAGTTATATTTTAAGAATCATTCTCAAAATTTTACTATTTTAATGATGTTCACAGAATTGTTGTATTTCCATTTTGTTTTTATATCTCTGAAAATGGTGGGATTTTCAGAATATTTTCAGTATTTCGACCAAAAAATGCGACACTGGGATACAGTGAATTTTCAATAATTGGTCAATTTTCAAAAATTGGCAATTTTCAATCGGTGTAACATAGATATCGATACTCTATACCATCCAGAGTCGATTCCACAATAGACAAAGGGCTATGCAAATATGTGCGATTCCACAGTTCTGCAAATATGTGCGACTCCACAATTCTGCAATTTAAAAAATTCGCGATCCAATAATCATTTTATAAAAAGAATTTATTTGCTTCCTATACTTAATAGATTTATTTTTATTTAAAAAGAGCCCATTAAAGTCCTTACTTAAAGTCTTGATTTAAGACCAAATCAAAATTAATTTTTATTTGATATTGAGAAAATGGAAAGACGTCATTTTTTATTCTCAAAAAATGGGAAAATACTAAATATTAAAGGTTACTTTTTTTGCCAGCAATTTATTCTATTATTTGTATAACAATAAATAATAAAGCTAAATTGCTAATAATGAGGTCACATTTATATCTGCTGATTTTTAACTTTTTTTAGAGGGTACTTCCTACTTCTTTGCGCTTCAACATTTGAATTTGAATGCATCGCCCTTCCTGGCTCTAATAGATTGCCTTTCTCCATGGGTATATTAGCAAGTCAAGATTCCATCGTCAAAGATCATAATTTGTTCGCAATTCTTTAAAAAAATTTTTAGCAGAAAATGCTTCGAAAAAGTAAAAAACAAAAATTTATTTTCAAATCATTCCACCGTTTCAGCAGATCTCAAAATCATGAAGGTGTAATTTATAAATCAAAATCGATCGGTTTTTGTCGCATCCTGCGAATGATGTTTAATTTTTATAATGCAAAAGATGTCTCTATTTTTATTGTGATTCATCTTTATTTTTATCCGCATTGCGCATTCCTCATTTGTTTTCATGTTTTCCAAGCTTATTTTTGTCATATGTAGAAATTGTTTTCATTTTAATTTCTATGAATCATCCCACCCTATTTAAACTCTTCTCCGAAGCCTTTCCTTAAACCCCTTAGGGGGATCATTCTTATTGCACTTTTTTCGTACATCTTTTGCCTTGTCTGTTCGCTTGTATTTCATGAGTTTTGATTGCGTTAAATAAATTTGTTAAATGGGTAAATTAATTTGAATTTAACGTTCGAGGGCCGTATGCAAATGAGGACGATTCTAGAATAGTGCAAATGTGGGCGTTTTCGACTTATAATAAATCAGAAACCGGGTTTAGACCATACAAACCATATACCAATTTGTAGATCTCATCAAAATGCCTCGATATAATTTGTCATAGTTTGGTCAAAATTATAGGGTAATAAACCGTTCAAACCACTTTTTCCAGTCTGGTTTTAAACTCTTTAATTTTAGGCCAAACCATGATAATTTATATACCATTAGTTCGTCTCGATGAGATCTACAAAATAGTAAAAGGTTTGTAGGGTCTAAAACCGGTTTCTAATTTATTATAAGTAGAAAACACTCACATTTGCACTATTGAGGAATCGACAGAGCACCTTCGAGGGCCCATTGAGCCAATCCCTTTCCATCTCCCCCCATGACATTCGGTTTCGGTTTTGGAATTTGGTTTCCCTTTCAATTCGATTAACCGACTTTGAACTATCCATTAATGTATATTTTATAACAAAATAAATCAAATTTTGATATTTTCAATTTTTGGGCAAAATTTGATTCACTATAATTAATAAGCAAATGAATGAATCATAAAAATAAAAGAATGAATGATTTAAATAACAAATTTTATCGAAAATTATTTTACTTTTTTTTTTTTCATTTTCCCATCATTCATCAATCCTACAATATTATACCAATATTCCAGTTTCATTTCTAACTAACAAAAGTACTTTTTAAAATATATTTATCCTTCGTTCTAATGGAAATTATATATTCGAAATCGAATGAAATGAATATATAAAAAATTTTTTCGATTTTCCATTATTGGATAATGGATGATTCAATCAATATAATGTTGAAAATTTTTTCACAATGAAATTGATAACTTTATTAAGAAATTTTTAGACCAAAAATAATATATATGAGAGTTTTGATATCCTTTAATATTTATTGATTAAAGTAAATAGTAAAAATATTTTTTTCAGATTTGTTCAAAATTTGTCTCTAATTATCCTAAATCATCAAAATGCAAATTTACAAAAAATTATTTTTTATTTACCAACTGAATGAATGTTCGAATACCAAATGCAAGGTAAAAAAAAATAAGAAAATATTCATACTTAATTTATAAAGATATTCCTTCTGATCTGCTTCTTTACTTTCTATTATTTATTGTACAATTATTCTGACAATAATCAAAATTATCACCAATATGATAATAATGGAACTACGAAAAATGGAAAGAGATTGACGGAATGTCGATTGCCTCGCATTGACCCTTGGGATCCGGCTCTTGTGCGGCATTTAGATCCAAAATATTGGGCATTGGGCAAGGAGAATGAAAAATGTAAAAGGCAATATCCGGAAATTTCAAAATTGACTGGGGGTTATTTGCAAGTGGATCAGAATTTGTTGGAAAAAGAAAATGTGTGCCAATTCAGGTTTTTGATTTGAATACGTATAATTGAACAATCAGTAACAAAGAGATGAAAGATGGATCTCAAAGGGATATATTTACAGCAGGGATTGATATGGGCTATAGAATAGTGAAATTGTCTCGGGAATTATTCACATGGATGTAGGGAACGATATAGATTAAAACTTTGCGTGCAAGATCGCTGTTGGTCGACACTAACAATGATCCTTATGATATGATTCGATTACTCTCAACCGTTGATACTTGGTGGTCTTACTTTTAGAGCCGTCTTTATTTCTTTAATATTTTACTATTTTTGTCATATTTTATTGAGATAGCTTTCTTTTGCTATCTACATAAGCAATCCAAAGATCTCAGCATTTCAGTGATATTTTGAGTAAAAGTCGAACGAGACGAGACTCATTGGGACTTTGTGAAACCTCGGTCCGAGATTTTATCGATACACTCTGTCGAGGTTTCGATCGTTTTTTCTGAAAAACCTAGACTTGGCCTTGACCAAAATCAGACCAAGATTCTTACATTCGACCAAGGTCTCTATAGGGTATGCTTGACTTATTCTAATTTTGAGTGCTATGTATTTTAGGGGAATCTTATTTAATTGTAAAAACCCAAACATTCCTCCTACTCTTGATTAATTATTCTCAACCTTAAATCTTTAATTTTGCATATTCATAAATGATAAAATCGCATACCCTTTGAAGAGTAAATTGGTACTTGTTAATTAACAGGGGGGGGGGAGGGGGCGGGGCAAACAGTTAACAGGGGGGGGGGGGGGGGGCAAGAATTTAAAAAGGGGGGGGGGTCCGAAAATTTAATATTCTGCCTCGCCCGGGATTTCGAAGACCTTTACACAATAGAATAACTACCCTAAACCGAATTTTACCTACCCTAAATCCTACCTACCCCAAATTTACACATACCCTATTAAATCTCATCCGGCCCTACCTAAACCTAACCCTAACCCTACCCTAAACCCTAAATATGGTTTGTCAGGAACCTAATAGGGTTTAGGGTAGGGTAGGTTTAGGTAGAACCGGATGGGTTTTAGGTGTATGGTAGGGTTAAGTTTAGGGTAGGGCTAGGTTAGACTTTTAAGGTTTAGAATTCCCTCCCTTACTGTTTTTCAGTCCTCTATGTACCGGGGAGGCAGAATAATTAATTTTCGAGTGCTCACCCCCCCCCCCCCCCTGTTAAATTTTTGCTCCCCTGTTAACTGTACCAATAATAAATTAATAATCAGTGAAATAAAATTAATTCATTAAAATTTTAAAGTAATCGACAATTTTTACCGATATTTGTCAATATTTTTCAAATATTATTTCTTCTTTAAAAAAATAATATTATTCATTAACCCAAATCTGTCAATCGTTGGGCTGAAATAAAATTTAAATTTTTTTACATATTCAGATGCCTTTTGAATAAAAATGATCTGGAATTGTCAATTGGGCCCTGGAAGAACATTTCAATCAAACCTGAATGCGATATTATAGAGGTGCAATGTAATATTAGTGCCACAAATACCAAGCCAATTTACAAATATTTGCATCATCAAATCTATGATCCACGAGGAGAAAGGTTAGTAAGTTCAATATGTGGGAAAAGATTTTCAGTGATAATATTTTTAGAAAAAATATTGATACAATCAAAATCAAACGATTAGAAAATAATAAAAAATTTGATCGGAAATAGTGGGAGTGTGGAAGGATTTTTCATTTGAACATTCTTTATATTCAAACAGAGATGAGTTTCGAGTTGATCATTACCAAATTGGCCAGTTTTTTCGGGCCATTTTTTCTCTGTAGTTGTTAAATTTCGAAAATAATTAAAACGAAATATTTAATAAATTAATACTAAATTTATTTACATAAAAAATAACAGTTCGCTTTTTTATCAATCATCATCATATCAAAATTTTCTAATATTAGTTTCCGAAATGCCATATATATTACCAGACAATGAGAAATACTGGCGGCGAGAATCAAGCCCGATTTTAAAGAAATATTATTAAATAACACGAATTAATGAGTATAGAAAATAACAAATAAGTTTTAAAAGAAAAATTCAATAAATGATTAAATGGAATCTGGCTTAAAAAATTAAATAATAAATAGACCTATATTAATACAATCAAAATAAATAAATCAATTTTTTTTAGTTCAAATTCAAAATCCAAACAATCCAATTCTTCAATCTTGGCTTCCTCTTCTCTTTCCGAATTCGATTTTCCTATAGAATTGAGGCCTGAACATCATAAAAATGAACATCATCGATCTCCGGATGTTCATTTTATTGTGATCGATTCCGTCTCTCAAACAATGTTCCTTCGGTGAATTATTTTCTTGGAATTATAAATCAAATTAATTTATCGTATTAAAATTACTCGATATAATTATGTAAAAATATTAGCAGTTAGCACCATTTCTCTTAAAAATTTTTACATCATAATCCATTATTTTCACTTTATATTATGAAATGTTTATTTTATTTCCCATTCTCATAGTTCCTTGCCTAAAAGCACAATTCATCTTTTGGAAAGAATGGAGGCCGTTCCATTTCCGCATTTAAACAAAGTTGGCAAAAATAGTTATCCAAATGCATTGGCTATGTTTTTTGGTAATTTTTTTTCAAAATATTATTTCTTTAATTTAATTTTTAGGCTTTCAAATTTGGCCAATCGAGGAGAATCCAATGGGCCCAGCATATCCTCCCGAAAAAACGGAAGAAAAAATTGGCGAAAATTATTTGGATAGGGAACCATTTATCGGATTCAAATTTCGGGAAAAAAATTATCGAACAATGATGGCCGAGGATTGGGTTAAAGGTGCATTATTAAAAAATATCTTTGCTGATATCGAAATTTTAAGATTTAATTTGAAATGAATTAACTTTTTGAATTAATGGTTTTTTTAAGATTGTAATTAAGAATATTGCAAAAATTATGAATAAAATTATTGATATATGTTTTTAGGTATAATTTCCCCAAGAGAATTATTTTCTTCAAAAATTAGTACTCTAGCTTCTAGGACATTCAAAAATTAAAACGAATTTTGTAATTTTCGGGAACTAGGAAAAAAGAGTAAACAATTTTTTAAAATCATACCCAGGAGTTACAGACCCTCAAATTGGAGGGTTTGAAATTATAGAGAGTGAGTTATTAGAAATGCATATAGATAGGGTAATAATAAACACTGATGTCGGTAAATTAATTATTATTGATATCAATATCAATGTTGATGATGACGGACCATCATAATAATTGATTTTGGTCTAGATGGATTTCTATTAAGACTAGAATAAATATATTTCATATTTTAAAAAAATTAATCAATTTATAGGAGGCATGTTTAATTATCCGAATTATCCTGGATTCGAACGTCAACCTGTGAATCATTATATGCGACCATTTCATAATCGTTATGAATCAATGGAAGATGGGAAAATCTTAACTGAAAATGTTCGCTTTTCTAAATAAAATTTTTCATCTTAAATTGGATTTAATTTAAATAGTTATACGAGAAAAGTTGCAAAGATTATCGACATTATTTGTTGGATTATTTGAAGCAATTCATAGATGCTTATGAAAATGAGCCAAAATTCAGTATAACTTGGTTCACTACTCAAGCGCATAATAGCCCAAACGGTGCCTTCCTGCTTGACGATGATCTTTACAATTTTCTCAAGGCTTACGAAACGAAGGTAAATACATTTTTGGAGGATTTTAGCACTACTTATAGCATTAGCTTTAAATTCATTCTGGAATATAGAATTTTTGAATAATAGAGCGAAAGCCAAAACAAATCAGTCAAAGAGTGAATAAATTTAAATTCTGTCACCAATTTCTTTTTATTGGATTCAGCTTGACATCATTTCAGTGAATCTGTTTATTTTATTCTCTTCTAAATTTATTGAGAATAGAAAATGAAATCTTTCTATTGGCTATTTTCTAAGATCGACCAATAATAATTTCTACATATTTTGATATATCTTGACTTGAGTTATTATTTTTTCCTTCAGTTTGATAATGCATTTCTATTCATCACTGGCGATCATGGCCTACGTTTCACCTCAATTCGTGACACAAAACAAGGTGAAATTGAGGACAACAATCCGGCATTTTTCCTCACTGTACCTAAACATTTGCGTAGAAATCATGAATTGATGGCTAACATGAGAGAAAATTCCCGACAATTAGTCACACATTTTGACACACATGCCACCTTGTTGAATATTGCTATGGTAAATGAATTTAATATTACAAAATTAAAGATTTTATAAGGAAAATCAAAATGCTGTGCGTTTTTGTTTCTACCAAAACAAAACAAATGATTTAATAGATTTGTTTCTTTAGAAAAATTCAATAAAAATAAAAATATAGCAAAATAAACCATAATTCAATTCAAATTTTCTTATAGTTTAAAATCAACATTTCAAATTTTTTATAAATTTATTGAAAAATTTAATAATAATTATTTAAAAGATTTTGAGGTTAAAGAAATCTTTTGAACAAGAATTGATTTACATTTCAGGAAGGTTTCGAATGGACAAAAGAAACTTCTTTCAATAAAATCCTGCCTTCTTCGTATCTCAACAAATTGGCCCCGTTCGGCCAATCCTTCTTCCGCCAATTTGATCCAAAAATTTTACGACATTGTGGCACATTGCACATTCCTTTTGAATTTTGTCTTTGCCAATTCAAGAAGAAGGATGTGACAAATGAGAAATCGAAATTGGCATTAGAATTGGCACAAATTATGGTGAAAAAAATGAATGTGGATTTGCGGCAACAAAATGGTAATATTGATGGAATTTTTTTTTTGAATTAATAAAAATATTCATTGAAATTATTTTTATTATATTAGTAAATACTTTTCAAATGGTCTATTGCATCAGAGTATTAATCCTTTATGATAAAGTGGCCATATTTAATTTGATTAACCTTATATGTTATATCTTACTAGGCCCTATTTAGTCAAAAAAAAAATCCACAATGGTAATGGATTTCGGCGCCGCATTAAGGAACTCAATAGGGCATACTAGATTTAATATGATCTAAATAATTTCGAAATTATTTCAAATTTAAATAATAATTCGGAAAAATTGCTTATATTTGCATATTGTGGAAATAGGAAACGAAATAGCATTTATTTATTGATTTTTAATTTAAATCTTTTATTGTTGAACTTTTAATCAAAATTTTCTTCAATTTAAAGAGATTTTAATTTTTTTCTTTATTTAGTAAGTGAACATTGTGTTGAATTGGATTTAAAATTCCGTGATAATAATCTGCCAGCTGTTGAATGTTTGGAATTCGAACCGGAAAAACGGCTAAACATTTTTCAAGTGAATTTATTTAGCAATAATATTTAAAATGGAATTGGTAAAATTTTTCTTAAGATGGAGACTTATAGAAGGCCTTTTCTGATATATATTTTTTTGTTTCATATATCCGTATATTATATACTAGAAAAATTCTTTTTTTTTTAAATTAGTTCATTGGTTTCAATATATACGCAAAAAAAAACAAAATTAAACTTTTCAATTTGTATTTGTATATGTAAAACTTTTTTGAAAGATAGAATAAAAATATTTCATTTCAAATTAATTCACAGGTCACGTTTGAGACGATGCCCGGCGATGGTCGTTTTTGGGGATATATTCAATTGGAGAAAGGGCCAAAAGATCGAAACATTACTCACAAATTTATTAGCACAAAATTTCCCCGGCTTAATGAGTATGGGGAACAGGCAAAATGTATCGATCATTTAAATCATAAAATTGCTCCATATTGCTATTGTCGTAATTTGTTGTGAGAAAAGACTTCTAGACGATGATAAATATTAAGGGTGATATGGAACAAAGAGATGTAATGTTGAATTTCGATTTTCACTTTTCTTTATTTTTTTTTTCTTTCGGGATAAAAATATCTTATAAAATTTTAATTTTCTTATTCTATTACATAATTTTATTTATATATTTCAAACAATCCTTTGTATTATAATTCCATAGTAAATAAATTAAATAGCATTATTGTTTGATCTAGAGATTTAAACAATTAGAAGTTTAACGGAGCATAGGATTCTCTCGAAGCCGGACTTGCGCCCATCCATTTCAAGACTTAATCCCCATGTATCCTCTTTAATTCTCTTTATCGCTTTATCTGGATATATCCCGTGTACTCTCAGGGCCTCCGGCTCACTTCTCTACCTTCCCTAATCCATCAGCATCATCGCCCATCCATTTCAGACATTAATCCCCTTCAATCCGACCATATCCTCCCTAATCCCCATATATCCGGCTTAATCCCACGGACAGGAGAGACAGAAAAACCAGGACAGGAAAACACAGATCGTCAATCAGCCAAATGTACCAATTTTTGGTAGATAGCCAAATGGTGAAAAACAACCAACAAATTGGTATGCAGTATGCCGTCGAACAAAATACTTAGTCAAGTTCAAGAAGATTTCTTCAAAATTGGAGAGGAACGGCGAAAAAAAATGAATTGGAAAATAACTTTCGAATTTTACAAATATTAAATTAGTGTCTTGTATAATCTAATTTGATTAAATAATTAAATATCCCATTATTTATAATTGTATATTAAGCTTGCTTCGACATTCTGGCCTAAATAATTCACATTATGGACATTGGACATATCATCGATTTAAAATCCGGAGTTTCTTGCTTATTAACATTTCCAAGTTCTGGACCAAATATAGATAGTTATGAAAATTTGATATAAGAAACAAATATATATAGATGAAAATTTTAAATAAAATTAAAATAATAAGGCATAAGAAATAAACAATGGATGCTTACCAAGCTAGAATTTTTGTCATCGCATTCGTAGAAGGCCTTGGATTGGGCAGTAGTCATTTTGAATGGACAAAAAAAATTCAAAAAGAGTGAACATGGAAATGGGCCCAAAAATCCAATGTGTGAATTGTGCAAATTAGCAAACGAAGAGCCGAGACAAAAGAGGGAAATTAAAAATATTGTCCAATTCTGGGAAAATGGTCAATGTCAAAATGGATTTGCAGAGAAAATAGCAACGGAAAATCTGTTTTGTCAATTTTAAAATTCACAATTAGAATTATAGTTTATGTTAAATATTTTTGAGAGAATTCAAACAATAAATTAAGTTTTTCGTCTTTATTTTTCAAATAATTCCTTCTTCTTAATCCACTTTAAGTACAATTTTTTATCACTGGCAAGTGGCAACACATTAAATAATTGCTCAATTCCTTGGGACTGTCAAAATCATCAGCGGAAATATACAAAAAACCGTAGGAATGTTCAAATTCCGGAACTCCTTTTTTACACATACCTACCTACTTACAATTTTAACTGGAAAATTAGAGGAGAAAATATTGCAAAAAATTACTTTTTTTCATTTAAATAATAAAAAGTCATATGATAGTTTTTTCTGAAAATTATTAAAAAAATCATTTGGAATAGAATAAATTAAATTTCAATTGGCTGTTGGATGGGTCTGTCATAAAAAATATCGGGTCTTTAATATAAATGCAGACAAACACCATCTATTCATCTATGACCACAATTAAATATTATTTTATTAAAATGTGAATCACATTTTAATTTAATAAATGATCATTTCGTTTTTTCAGAATTCAATTTCTTATATCAAAAAAAAAGTAATTTATTCAAAGAATTATTTACTAATAAAATGATGGTTCGCTCTACATTATTAAATTCATTTTATATTGGCTTAAAGAAAATTTTCTTAATTTCTTTAGCTGTTGCTCTCTTCTATTTTGTGGTATCAAATTTTGCTCAAATTATTCGGTAATTTTTATTTATTCAAACAAGTCCACCACATTATCAAATTTTAATCGTAATCCATATTTCAATAGTAATTAGCGTAAGGAAAAAGTTTTTTTGCCAAAAGATTTGGGTTCTTTTGCTGAAAGACCGGTTTTTTGATTATAACTTTTTTGTGTTTGATCCTATAGATCCCTAAACCTTATATACCCAATCGATAAATCTCGTCAAGACGCGTCAATTGATATATAGTTTGTCAGGGTTTGGCAAAAATTCGAAGTATTAAACCGTTTAAACCATATTTTGTTTTTTGGTTTATAACTCTTTTAGTTTTGAATTTGAACCAAACCTCGATAAACTATATATCAATCGACGCATCTTGATGAGCTATAAAATAGGTTTAATATTTGGTAGTCTTAGTCTTCGAAGATGCACTTAACAGTTTTCCTCAAAAAACAGATTTTTCGGCAATAGAAACCAAAGCGTAACTGGTTATTATGTATATTGCCTGGATGATGCCAGACAATTCGCGCAATCTCAGATTCTTTATTACCTACTTCATACTAATTCATTAATTGGCTTTTTCGACAAGCGATTAATTTACAAATATTTTTAGCAATGCCAAAACTGCATCCACTATTTTGCCATCAACTTTTTCAATTCCTCAACCAGCTGCAGAATTGATGGAGGAATGCTCCGAAAAACCACCAAATTTGATTGGCCCAATCCCAGTTTTGTTAGATGTTCCAGAAATGGCAAAATTGGAGGAATTGAATGCAGGATTGGGTGCTGGAGGACATGGATGGCCAAAGGAATGCAGAGCCAGAGGCATCGGGTGGCCATCATTGTGCCTTACAGGTTCAAATTAAAATATTTTAGACAAAATGAAGATAAGATATTTTATTCGAAATAATCAAAAATGTTTTATTTCATTTGAATTTATTTTCCAGAGATCGTGAACATCATTTGCGCATTTTTCTTCATAATTTGCATTCCTTTCTCCAAAAACAACAATTGGACTATGGAATTTTTGTTGTTGAACAAATTGCCAATCAAACTTTCAATCGAGGTTGATTTTTTTGACAATATTCCTAATTGGATTAAATAAACAATTAATAATTAATCCAAATAAAAAAATAATCCATTATTTTTTAATTAAATTAATTCAAAAAATTAATCCAATATTTTTCCAAAAAAAATTATTCAAATAATCCATTATTAATCACAAAGGAAAATTAATGAATGTTGGATTCGTGGAGGCTAACCGTTTGTATGACTGGCATTGTTTCATTTTCCACGATGTTGATCTGTTACCCGAGGATGATCGAAACATTTACAGGTACAAATAAATAAGACAATTAAACCATTTTGACTTCCCAATTAATTTTTTTCAGTTGTCCCCAGCAGCCAAGGCATATGAGCGTTGCGGTGGATAAATTCAACTACAAGTGAATAAAAAATTCTAACAATATTTTTGCAACTTCATTATCCCCCCCCCCCCCCCCCACAGATTGCCCTATGAAAGTTTATTCGGCGGTGTTGAGGCAGTGAACAAAAAACAATTCGAGAAAATGAACGGATTTTCCAACGATTATTGGGGATGGGGCGGCGAGGATGATGACATTTCGGCCAGGTTTGCTGTCCCCTATATTCGAATTTCAAACAAAAGCACTCAAAATAATTTTTTAATAAAAATTCTTTTACAAAAACACAAAATATTTGGAATAAACAAAAAAAAACAGAAAAAAAAATGTTTGGAAAACAAAAACATTGTAATATCGTCTCCGTGTAAATTATTTATATTAATATTCTATTATTTACCCTTATAATAAATGAATAAAATTGCAGAATAATTTATGCCAATCTCTCCATCAGTCGATATCCCTCCACAATTGCTCGTTATAAAATGATAAAGCATGAAAAGGAACAATTGAATCCAGTGAATGAGTGAGTGAACAATTTGCCAAAAACTACCTATTTTACATTTTAAATTCACAGTTGTCGATTTGGCCTTCTCGACAAAACCAAAGTGCGTTGGCGTCACGACGGATTGACTAATTTGGACTATCGGCTCATTTCCATCCAATTTAATCGACTCTACACAAAAATTATCGTCGATTTGTGCTTGAAACTGCATCGCGTACAGCATTGACCAATGAACATATCAAGGATGGATGTTGAATGAGCCAAAAAGAAACAATGACCACCTACTGTCATTCTAAAATGTGCCAGCATATGACATTCATTACTATTTTTTATGCCCTTTCCCTCTTTTATTCGATTGTTCAATTTTTTATTTCTTCATTTTAATCTAATGAACATAAAATTAATCTATCGTCAAATCAAATTTTAATTTCATTCATCCCTTGATTTCTATTTCTACTTTATCTTTATTATCCTGCTCCATCAACAAAAGAGGAATCATCCTTCTTTTCTTACTTATTAGCCATTGTTGTACCCAAAATTCCTCAAGATTGACCAGCACTATCTTGTCAATTGGCTTTTAATTTTCATTTGTAAATACAGTATAAACATTTGTACCAATATCAATCAACAATTTGGCTGAATTCAAAAGTCGACCTATGGTATTTACGGTATATATTAAAAAGAAATTGAAAATAAAAGAGGCAAATGGAAATGGAAATAATTTCTCATTGAGCGAAATAGCTAAATTTTCACAAATCATAATCTTCTAAACAATTCTTCTCTTTTCAAGGCCCAAAAATACCAAATTCAGAACTAAAAGAAATCTTAAAATCTGAATTCATCTTCTTCAAATTTCTAAGCTAATCTGCTTGATGAACTATTGTAATTTGTAATAGATGTTTTTAATGCAGTTGACATTTTTATATAGCAAATTTAAATAAATAACACAATAACCCAAATATCTTTCCCAGGATTTTCTCCCCGATTGTTTCTCTGAGTTTCCTCCAATACTTGCAAACATGGTCGTAGTATTCAAAGCTGGACTGACAATTAATTTAGTTTCTCAAATATTTAAAAATTAAAATTCTCAGATCTTTCGCAATGCAAAAACATAATGCTTGGAGACATAGGGAACATCATATTTTTTATAAAATTCTTCCACATCTAATTTTATTGGCATTTCATCCATATAAAATGTGTTGACCAATTCATAACCTAAATAATTTGCTTTAATACATTTAAAAATAAATATACAAAATTATTATTTCTATTCCAAAATATAAAAAAAGAATTTTAATGAAAATATTCAAAAATATGATTTATTGTATCGATTTATTTATTTCGAAGAATTAAATATTATTTACATAATTAAACCTTTTTTGAATTTTTCTAAAATAATTCAATATAAATATTGCTTTTAATAGCAGAATGATAAACCAAATATTTTTTATTTATCTCAGATTAATTTAATATAATTAATCTCAAACAAAATTTCAATATACCTAAATAACAATAAGGTTATTAATTTGCTCTGAATTTTTTAACTCAATAGTAGGCTAGTTCAAAGTCGGTTTTAAACCGAGGTACACGGTTTCGTTTCTGCCCAGTTTGACGATTTCGGTTTCGATTTGGGTTCGGTATTCGGTTTTTATTTTTAGGACAAAAATCTACAATTTCTTTTTCGGTTATCCGACTTTGAATTACCCTACTCAATAACTATAATAAAATTCAATTGACTGACCGGCAAACATCATTGGCAATCGAATCCGTCCATAAGTTCTATGGCAATTATATCCAACATCATCCCAGCCAATGGGTACTCCAAGAAATAAAAATCCTCCCGGTTTCAAAAGGCATCTAATCTTTTGCATTTCCTTTATATCGCCAAATGGATCAATTGGATCGCCATACCGACCGAGACCACTGTGTTCGATGCTCGAAAAACTTACAATGAAATCAAATTTCTCATTATATCTTAAAAAATATAAAAAAATATTTTTACTAAAATAAAATTATATTACGATTCCCAATTCTTGACCAAATCTGTAGCCAGCAAGAAAGTGATGCCAGGATGTTCAATTCGAAGCAATTGATAGTCAACTGTTGTAAGTGATTTGGCTCCATTTGCCAGGCATAATATTTCCACCCATGGAGTTTGTGAGCCAATGATGGCGCCACTCTTTCCGTCAATGTTATGAAATTTGGTCGCATAATAAACGGCCACTAAATTTGATGAAATAATTTTTTGAAAAAATCCATTTTTTAAGGAAAATTTTTTACCAACAAAACTTTTATATCAAATAGATCAGAAACCGCTTTTAGAAAATATAAACCTTATACTAATTTGTGGATCAAATGAGACAAATATTTTGACAATATATTTCTTATTAGCTTAATTCAAAATTATGAGAGTTAAACAATAGCCATATTTCCAATTTTTGGTTTTAAACACTTAATTTTGAGACATAAACTAACAATTTATATAGCATCGACGCGTCTTCTACAAAATGGCATAAAGTTTTGTAGTGTCGAAAACCGTTTTCAGATTTATTAGAAGTCGAAAACTTTTTTGTTAGTAAAATATAGTATAACTTTGTTTAATTGATATTTTTTCTTTTAATATTATTACATATTTTTAGGTCCGTTTGCGTAACGTTTACAGGTAACGGTTATTATTAGCAAGGTTTTGCACTAATCTAACCGTTCTTTATACGAACCCCGATTATCCGCATTATCCTTATCCGCACTTTGACTATCCGCTTATTCGCGCAATCTTTATATTCAGCTGATTTTTCCATTTTTTTTGGCTCCAATATGCCAGCTATTTTGGAGATGGCAATCCTGCCAAACATGGTCATTTAGAAACAAATAAGATAGCTAATAAGTAAAATTATTTTAGTGCAGAAAAAAAGATTAATTTTCTTTATTTTGGCAATTATTTAAATTTGAGTAAACCAAATTAATCTACAGTAACTTATAGGGGCCCGGAACGGTTAGTATCCGCGGATATTTTTCGAAAATGGCCTAACCGTCCCTTATCCGTGCCTTGACTATTCGCACTATCCTTTATCCCTGCTGATTTCATTATACGCCCACGGATAATTAACCCTATTTATTATAGTTACCATAAATACTCTTTTAAAACTCATCTCTAATAATTCTCCACTCTCTAATAATCCCCCACTTTCGGGTGTTGTAAAATAGAACCTATCAGGTTTTAAAAGAGTATTTATTTATGATAATTTATAATAATATTCGATGATTGTAATTCTATTGATAATTCAATTTCTTACATGAATCACTGTATGAATATTTGGAGAATTGCTTTGCCTTCGCCTTATTGACTTCTTTTTCGATATGTTCTTTGCTCCACAATTTTTCTTTGCTTAATTTTTCAACATAAGATGGTTCATTGTTGAAAGTTTCATTGAAAAAGCAATCAGACATTGTTGCATAACCATAAAGCGTATAATTTTCACGCAATAAATGCTTCGGATCACCATCTGCTGCATAAACGTTTCTATCAGCAACTTGTTGCCATTTTTGGAAAATCTAAATTATTATTTACATAATTCACTACTCTATATAAGCATAAATTGTGAAATTGGATCTTCATTTTTGATATAAAGAATAATGGATTAATGCAAATAATGGAAAATTACAATGAAAAAGAAACTCAATTTTTCAAATTTTTTTGTTTCAAAAATTCATTGTTTAAAAATGATAATAGACGATTTACAAATCCTATAGTGTCCTTTGTTTCTTCTAATTAATTTGTATTTTATTTGGAATTTTAATGACCAATCAATTATACCAATTTGAAATTCAATTTAGGGAAGAGAATTTATTAAATAAAAATGAATAAATTTTAAAAACTCTAATAGAGGAATAATACCTGTCCACAACTTAATGATTTTGTTTCTTTTAATTTTGGAAAAATTTCATCTCTGAATTGCTCAACCGTATATCCATGAGGATTGTATACATTTTTGGCCAGGTCCTTTATAGTCACGTTTCCTTTTGCTGTGTAAAATGGGCTGAAAATAATTGCATATTCATAAATAAATTATTAATTGTTAGAATAGAAAATAAATGTAAAATAAAAAATTATTTATTTTTAATAAATTATTTTAAAATTAATTATTATTAGTAATTTAATTTTACGATAAAAACATAGCTTACCTTAATTGGGTTGATTCATTGAAATACAAAAAGTTGGTCATCAAAAAAATAATTGAAATTGAAAAACAAATAGAAGAAATGAAAGCGATTCGCAGTGTAATTTTTCGTAATATTCCTCTCCCGATCATCTTTCTAAAATGAGGAATAATAACAATTACATGATTGAGATTTCAATGATTTTTGTGATATTTTAGTTTTGGGTACAATTTTGTGTCGCGGAACTACAGTATGTGATCCCATCTTTTTTATGGATTGATTTTGATTGATTGCCTAGAGATCAATGATTAGTCCAAAGATATTGACCGTCTTTATCGATTTTTTCTCCCGGGAAATATCGATTTAAGAATTGCCAATATCTTTTTGCTTCTCTAATCGATCAATAGGCAATCAATAAAAAAGATGGGAGCATACTGTTACGGACAAGCGCAAATTTGCCAAATATCAAACACAGGGATGCCATCTCCAAAACTCAAAAATCTGGCATTCGGGTCTAAAAATCTGGAAAAAATCGGGCAAAAATTTTCAAAAATCGGGCAAAAAATCTGGCATGCAAAAAACATGTAAAAAACGAAATAATTGTTTATAAATAACTTTACACTTCATAACTAACTTGTAATTGATTTATTTGAGCTTCGGTTATGAAATTTAAGTTTTAAATTTCTCTCATGAGGAGAAAATTTGGCAAAAAATACAATCGAAAAGAGAAAATTTCTCAAAAATAGCCGCGCAGCGTAAAATTAGGCCTAAAAATAGCCGCGCAGCGTAAAATTAGGCCTAAAAATAGCCGCGCAACGTAAAATTAGTCCTAAAAATAGCCGCGCAACGTAAAATTAGGCCTAAAAATAGCCGCGCAGCGTAAAATTAGTCCTAAAAATAGCTGCGCAGCGTAAAATTAGTCCTAAAAATAGCCGCGAAGCGTAAAATTTTACTCATTTTTAGTAAAAATTTAAAAAACTGGCAAAAAACTGGCAAATTATGAAAAAACTGGCAAAAATCTGGCATAAACAAAAATCTGGAAAAAATCTGGCAAGGGTATCAAAAATCGGGCACATGCCCGAAAAATCTGGTATTATGGCATCCCTGACAAACATCAATTTTCCCAAACCGGTTTGTGAACCCGTAACGATTCAACCAGTACAGCTAAGTAAAAACTAATGCCATATTCGAATTTTCCATCATCGAAAACCCCTAAATACACGTTTTCAGAGTAAAATAAAATAAAAAATTATTTTGTCAAAAAAGGGGCCCAACCGAACTATTCCCCATCCCTGTGGAATCAGGGTTGCCGCGGTCGCCGAAAAGTTCGGGTCGAGTTTCGGATCGGGTCGGTCGAAAACCTCGTCTTTCAGGTATCGGGTCTTAGGTCAAATTTTAAAAAAGGAAATTAAAATTTTTTTTCTATTTTGTATGAAAATTTTTCTTTCATTATTTATAATTAAATAATATACTAAAATGGAATGCAATTGAAAAAGGTGTTAATTTTCAAATTTATAAATTATAGCTGCAGCAGTTTAGTGGAATAGAATTTTAGCCATGATTTCTTGATGTGGGGAAGTGGGAATTTTTAATATTTTTTTATTAAAAAAATTGAAATGATCCAGCCAATGCAAAATTTTAGTTAAAAAATGGCCCCGATAGGGGAAAAATTTGGGCAAAATTGGCCTCTGAAGTGGTCATTTTTAGTAAAAAATAAAAATTTTTGGATATGGTTGATCAAGATTTTTCGGTTCGGGTCACAGGTTTCGAGTCGCCAAAAACCTCGGGTTTCGGGTTCCGGTTTCGGTAACCAGCGGCAACTCTGATCTGAATCAAGCGATGTATTTTCTGATAAATAGGAAAATATCTAAATAATAGATAATTAACTCTCTATACAAAATTCGGCTGGTCATAATTAAAATAGAAATCATAGCCTAAATATAATTCCATTGATTGGTGGGCCGTTTCCCCAAATGGGGCCATTTCCCCAAATCTTTAGCCTGTACTATTTCCGCTAGACTCCTATGCTCCGAGCCCCTAATAAGCCCATAGACCCTAGCCCCTACTCTGATTTTGGGAAATGGCCCCATTTGGGGAAATGGCGCCCCCTACCCATTCCAGCGGCATTTTCGAATGGTAGGGAATTTTTAATAGATCACATTCAAGAGAGAGAAGAGCGAATTAAAAAAGAAATTAAAAAATTTCTGCAATTCTCACTGACATTTTTGTTTGGCCACCATCATCGTTCAGTTTTCCAATGAATTTTTCACATTCCATTGGGTCATTTCCAGTAATTTGATCTCGAGTCAAACTGTGAATAATTTAAAAAATAGAATGGATGGATTGATATTGGGTAATTTTGAAATATTAAGCTCTAAAATGGGTCAATCTTTTACAAGTTAGACATTTTTATTTTGCATTATTTTAATCATTTTATGCCATTATGAAATGAATTGTTGGCTTAATTTTATATTCCTATAAAAATAAAAACCCAAAAACTAATTGTAGGATTAAATATATCTTAAGCATTTTATCTTCAACTTAATTTGATAGCTTGATCTTGAAAATTTTTCAAAATATCATTAAGTCATAATATTTTGTTCTATTAAAATGGCATAATTTTTTCTGAATTTAATGTGAAATATTCATATTTGGCATTGAACTATTTCAATTATGGCTGAACATTGGAGTAAATTAAGAAGGGAATTTTACAAAATTAGACCAATTTTGGGGAATAATTTAAGAATACATAAAATGCCAATGAAATTGTTTGATAGAAAGGGAACCTGTGAATGTTTTGTTGGATGTATGCGGCCAACAAAAGGAAAAGCACACAAAACTGAGAAATGTTGAAAAATGTAATGGAATTCAGTTGGGAATGAACCATGAATATTGTGTCCCTAGCCAAATTTTGAGAGAGCAAACCAATGACCAACAAATTCAAGGGAATCCGAAAGAAATTCATCGTTGTTGAACGACTCTAAATTAATATGAAATATATTGAGTCGGATTTAGGGAATTGCCTCCTCTGGAATATATTTGCTTCGAAGGAAGCCCATTGCTGGCCAAAAAATGCCAACACAAAATTCGAACAAATTAAATGCGGCAAATATGGCCAATGCATTGTATTTGAACAGAATTGGGGTGCACAGGGACAATGCAGAGACAAAAAGCACGAATCTGTGTGGGATGGGTATGGAGTGTGGGATATTCAAAATAGTTTTTTATGTAGAAACCGCATGAAAGATTCCGGTTGAAATTTTTGGCAAAGTGCATTGAACACTGCGGAACCGGCCATCACTGCCAGCATGAATGAGGCGAATATGTAACCATGGGGGATTTGTTCCGAACCGACGGCGGCACCCAACGCCGGTGTCCATTCCAATACAAAAACATACATTGAACTATTTGTGGAGGGATCAAATTGAATGGAAAATATTCAGAATTAATAAAAATATTAGAAAAAACCAAATTTAAGGGTATAATATTTTCGATTAGTTAAAAAATAAGCTGTTAATATTTGGAATTCGTTAGTAAAACACAAAAAAAGGATATGGATTTGGATAATAAGCCATAATTTAAATACTAATCTGTTGATTTATTCAGGAATTTATGTAGATGTGGATAACTGATAAATAAAAAGTTTTTTTTATGATGTGTGGATATAAAATGATTTCTATGAATTTTAATTGTCAATCTGTTAACAATCATTAATGCTAATCATAAGCCCTCAGGCATAATTCAACAAAAATGATTAATTAGTCATTTTAGTATACCCTTCAAAAAGACTTTGCACCAATCCAAGATAGAGAATTCGGCGATCTGAAATTTAATTAATATTTGGGAATTATACAAATCAATTTCGACCATTTAGAATGGCAAAAAATGATTGCTGGAAAGATTTGTCCACTTTAGCCTTTTCGTCCCCATAATTTTCTGTCCAAATGAACGCACAAACCAATGCCATGATGGCCAATACTAAAAAGGCACAATCGAACGGGGCCCTTCACCCAAATGAATAAGAATATTTGGGAACATTTTCTTAAATGTCTCTTACACATATCCAAAAAGATTTGCCACATATTGGGCGACAAGACCAGACAAAATGGCAATCAACGAATTGGCCAAAGTAGCATTGGCAAAAATGCGTTTAATGGATTTTTCGCTGAATTGGTGCTGAAAAGAACAGTTGTGAATATTTTTGTAAATGCGATAAATTTAATATTCGAAAAATTTTAAAATGCCGAAATTTTTTTATTCTCCTAGATTTAGGAAGTTTATCCCGGATATATAAACAATTATACCCAATAGATAGACACCTCCTAAATAAGCATCATTTGATTAATTTTTTATATAGGTTTTTATTAATTTTAGATTAACTATCGTAAATATTCTATTAGAAGCCCGTGGGCTTATAAATTTCATAGACTCTCTAGGATGGGCTTGAAATAGAGACTGGGCTTATAAATTTCAGAGTCAGAGAGGAAAAATGGACGAAAATTAAATTTTATTCAAAAAATTTGCAAAAAATTTAACATGTTTTTTTCAATCCAAAACATGTTTTTACAAAATTTTTTGCAATTTAATATGAGAACATGATTTTTGCGGCTCAAAACATTTTTTAGTACATTTTTTGAAATTCAACATTTTTTTACGATATGAAAAATGTTTTTTAGATTAAAAACATTTTTTCGAACATGTTTTTGGAATTCAAAACATGTTTTTAGACTAAAAACATTTTTTTGAATATGTTTTTGGAATTCAAAACATGTTTTTAGACTAAAAACATTTTTCGAACATGTTTTAAGAATTAAAAACATGTTTTTAGACTAAAAACATTTTTCGAACATGTTTTAGGAATTCAAAACATGTTTTTAGACTAAAAACATTTTTTTTGAATATGTTTTTGGAATTCAAAACATGTTTTTAGACTAAAAACATTTTTTTGAATATGTTTTTGGAATTCAAAACATGTTTTTAGACTAAAAACATTTTTTTTGAATATGTTTTAGGAATTCAAAACATGTTTTTAGACTAAAAACATTTTTCGAACATGTTTTAGGAATTCAAAACATGTTTTTTGACTAAAAACATTTTTCGAACATGTTTTAGGAATTCAAAACATGTTTTTAGACTAAAAACATTTTTTTGAATATGTTTTTGGAATTAAAAACATGTTTTTAGACTAAAAACATTTTTTTGAATATGTTTTTGGAATTAAAAACATGTTTTTAGACTAAAAACATTTTTCGAACATGTTTTAGGAATTCAAAACATGTTTTTAGACTAAAAACATTTTTTTTGAATATGTTTTTGGAATTCAAAACATGTTTTTAGACTAAAAACATTTTTTTGAATATGTTTTTGGAATTCAAAACATGTTTTTAGACTAAAAACATTTTTTTGAATATGTTTTTGGAATTCAAAACATGTTTTTAGACTAAAAACATTTTTTTGAATATGTTTTTGGAATTCAAAACATGTTTTTAGACTAAAAACATTTTTTTTGAATATGTTTTTGGAATTCAAAACATGTTTTTAGACTAAAAACATTTTTTTTTGAATATGTTTTTGGAATTCAAAACATGTTTTTAGACTAAAAACATTTTTTTGAATATGTTTTTGGAATTCAAAACATGTTTTTAGACTAAAAACATTTTTTTGAATATGTTTTTGGAATTCAAAACATGTTTTTAGACTAAAAACATTTTTTTGAATATGTTTTTGGAATTCAAAACATGTTTTTAGACTAAAAACATTTTTCGAACATATTTTTGGTGTTCAAAACATGTTTTTTAGACTAAAAACATATTTTTATTATTAATAAAAACATGTTTATAAATTCACAAAATAAAAATAGAAGGAAAAAATTTTTTGAGGTGGGCTTATATTAGAGACTGGGCTTCTAATAGAATATATATGGTAATATACAAAATTGGTTTAAAACCATTTAGTACTCCTTAATTTTGACCAAATTATAATAAATTTTATATTTATACCCATACCCACCCATCAATGCTTCTTGACCAGCTCTATCCAATTGGATATAATTATTTGGTTAGTGAATTTCGGATAAACCCTCCTTAAACCATTATA
Organism: Pratylenchus scribneri; assembly: GCA_030063045.1. NCBI lineage: Eukaryota > Metazoa > Nematoda > Chromadorea > Rhabditida > Pratylenchidae > Pratylenchus > Pratylenchus scribneri. Next base: position 604,170 of record JAQSEB010000097.1, on the reverse strand, counting down.
ATTCTTTTAGCGTAGCATTATGTATTATATTTTTAGTTCAATTTCTTTTGGCAAATTAATTTGTATCCTTTTAGGATTATTATAACTTAATTATTTACCTTTTTATACTCAAAAATAAGCCAAGATTCGAAGGCACTGAACAAAATGCTGGTGGAAATTCCTCCCAACAATCGACCAATCAACAAAATTTGGAAGTCGGGAAAATGTTTTGTCAAGCAATTAAGCCCATAAAGAAGGGCATAAAGAAGGCAATTTGCCTTGCGGCCACTGAAAATGTGAAAATAATTGTAAGTAATTAATCATATGTATATGTATGTACAGGGTTGCCGCGAGACAACCCAACTCAAAATTCGGAACCAAAAGCTAGAAATTTTGATTCAAAATGGCAAATTCAGAGGCTATTTTGGCGCATGTTTTGCCTCGGGGCTATTTTTATTAGCCCAATTTTCTAGCAACGTCATTTCCCCTAGCCGGATCAATTAAATTTTATTCAATTTTTTATTTGAATAATAAAAAAAATATTTAAAAAAATAAAAAGTTCACTTTCCCTTATCATGAAATCATGGCTAAAATTCTTAATTCTGGGCTAACTGCTACAGTTATAATTAATAAATTTGAAGAACGTCTTTTTTTCATCATTTTACCAATTTTCATTTTATATTTTATGATTTAATTTACAAATAATAAATAAAAAATTTCCTTTTTAATTGGAAAACATATTCTTAATTTTTTTTAAATTTGACTCGAAACTAGAAATTCGGAATTTTTGGCGACCCGATCGATCCTAAAACCGGCCCGAAAAATTTTGGTCCGACCCGCGGCAACCGTGATGTCATTGTGTACATACAATTTGTCGGCAATTGATCCAATGAAAGTGCCGAAAAAGAGACTGGAACTGAAACCGGCGATGAACAACATTTCTAGGCGAAAATGGGATTTTTTTGAATATTTAAAGGGTTTTAATATATTGCCCATATTATAGGCGGAAGACCATTCAACCTGATTAATTTTTGGTTATATAGAGTGATGCAAATCTGCCAAAATTTTAAATTTTTCAATTTAAAATCTTTATAGCTAACTAATTTTTAATAGTCGCAAAAAATGGCTACCCGTCTTTTGCGGACGCTTAAATTGCGGATGAAACGATTTGGTACCGCTGGCGGTAAAGTTGATGTGGAATTGTTTCTGGCATTTTATTAGGCATCAAAATAGCAACATAATGACATATTTCGGCCTATGTTGAGTATTCACCAAGTTATGGCCAAAAAACCGTTGGTTTAATTAAAATTGTATTTTTGGGCATTTTTTGGACATGACTCGGTGAATACTCAACATTTTCAATGTCTTAATATCATTTTGTAGCTAATTTTATTCCTAATAAAATGCCATAAAAAATTCCACATCAACTTTACCGCCTGCAGCACCAAACAATTTCGTCAGCAAATTTGTGGATCCATAAAAGGCGTAATACACATAAAATTCATCCTAACGATATAAAAATTAGTATTTTATCAAGGAGTTAATTTATTCAAATTCCTTAGGGCCAATTCAAAAGGCTACTAATTATGGATAATTATACCAATCTATCTAATAAGGCTTATGTCGGCGGTGAAGCAGAAATTCAGGTAAAACTAAAATTTACATACATTTTCGTCAGAGAAGCAAAGAAAATTGAGATATCGAAAAACTAAATATGGATTAAGCGGTACTGTTACTTTTGTACTTTTGTCCTGGTAGTATCCGACAATGTGATCTTTGTACTTATTTTGAGCCATTCCTATTTTCCCCACTCCGCCCATTTGTACCCTTATTTAATGCCATCCCATTCTTCCTATCCCCGGTCATGTTTATTCATATTTTTGCCACCATTAATAAACCGACTCAACCAATTTATTCGTTCTTATCATATATATTGCCCATGCGATAAAGTGCCTTTCTTTGAAAGAGTCTTTGGGAATGATTGGACCATTTAATATTTGAGTGCAATTAATGTTGGAATATATTATATTCATGGAATTGCGATCACCAAAGTCCAAAGTCGGTACCGGTACTTGCCGATTCCAGCGTAGTTGGTAATCAGTACCGGTACTCGGTTTTGGGTCTGTACCCGGTTTAAGTACTCGGCATTATTCGGTACTCGGTACTGGAATAAAAAATCTTAATCAAAAAAAAATTTAAAAATCTATTTTTTCTTTCTAAATTCATATTTTTTTAGAATTTAATTTCTTTATGCTTTCTTTTTGAACAAAAATTTGGAAAAAATAGACATTTTTAATAGAGTAGGACAAAGTCTTCGGTTTTCGGTTGGCCCGGTTTGCCGACCTCGATTTTCGGTTCGGTTTGAAAAAAAATCCCCGGTTTTCGGATACGGGTTTCCGGTTTTTCGGTTTTTTTAAAAAATGGTCAAAAAATTTTGAAAAATTTAATTTTCATAAAATTTCGCAAAAAAATCAAAGAAAATTCAAATATTACATATCCAATATTTTACAAATTTTTAGATATTCTTCTAGGTTTCCTTCAATAAAGAAGACCCAAAAGAGAAAATATTTCAAAAAAGCCCTGCATGGAAAAAATTTTAGCTTAAATAATTCACAAAAAGAAAAATTTCTAATAAAAATGGCCCTGCAGTGAGAAAAATTAGAAAAGAAAGGACCATAAATGAAATAATTTATATTAAAAAATGCCCGTTTTAGCAAAAATTTCAGTTGAAAATGGTTTTGAATAGAAAAAATAGACAAAAATTTTCTTGGAGGGTAAAATTAAAGGCAAAAATAGACCGGAAAGGAAAAAAATATGAAGCCAGAAATGATCCAAAAGATAATATTTTAAGCCAAAAAATAGCCCGTTAGAGAAAAATTTTAACTAAAAATGGCCGAATAGGGTAAAATTTTAACAAAAAATTGCCCCTCGGGGTAAAAATTTAAAACCGAAAAACCGATCGGTTTGGACCTTCGGTTTTCTCGGAATTCAGACCTCGGTTTTCGGTTCGGTTTTTTGCCAAAAATCGCCTCGGTTCGGGTCGATTCGGTTCGGTTCGGTTGACCAACCGTGTCCCACCCTAATTTTTAAGTCAAAAAATTAATTGTTTTTATCAAAAAGGGCGGCCTAAACCGAACTATTACCAACAATTTAAATTGGGCAAAAATTTTATTTTGAAAACACCAAAACAATGAAAAAATATTGGAAAAAATTAATATTTGGCCAAAAATGCCATTTTGGGGGTGCTTATCAGTACCGAGTTCAATAAACGTAACCGGTAGTACCGGGATCGGTTCCCGCAAAATCGTTACCGGTACTGGCCAAAGGCCGGTACTTCGGTACCAGTATCCTACCGGTACTGCAGTACCGCTTAACCTTACGGTTCCCGACTTTGCCCAACCTTAATTATGGGTAGGGGCTAGTGGTAAAGTGCTAGATTTTTACTCTGCTTCTTCGGTGAAATAATGTGTAAATTTTAGTTTTACTTGAATTTCAGTTTTACCGCCGACACATATAAAAATATGAGGAAATATGAATAACAAAATTAGATATGGTTCAAAAAGAAATTATGAACATACCAATTTGTTGTTTGCTCATCCCATAAGACTGATAGAGGGCATAAACATGCGGACCTTGGAGCCAATCGCCGGCAACTGCCAAACAATAAACAACCATATATGAACGTTGAAAGTCCACAAATTCGGGTCGTTTTTGTTGCTCATCGGTGGGCGCCTTTTTGCGTGCCAAAAGAAGGAGGCCAATGGAAAGGAGGTAAAAAATGACCAATGAGACGCCGAAAATCATTTTTGTTTAATCTGCAAAAAGTCAACTTTTTGTCAAATTTTTTTCCATTTTGTATTTCAATTGGGCTAAAATTAAATTTATTATAAACCTTAATCCCTTCAGCCCTGTTGGGCAGGAAGATCTAAAGCCGCAATGCTAAATCGATTGGGGTCATTTCTGTGTCGGCAATTTCCATCTCAAAGATTTTGACGAACCATAGCCGTCAATCAACCAATTTTACAATTAAAAAGATCTAAAGTACATCTTATAGCCCTTATAGTAATATGTAATAGCTATTTTTTGGTATATTTTTCATCCAAAACAGTAATGTTTTGGCCAAGTTATGGCCATAAATACAAAAATAAAGGCGATTTTTCCAAATTTTTGGCCTCAACTTGATCTAAATTTTACAATTTTGGGTGATTAATATATCAAAGGATAGCCAATAATTAGGGCTATTAAATGCACTTAAGATCATATAAATTGGTTAATTGGGTGGCTAGCTGCAGCTCTTCAAAATCCCTGAGACTGAAATGTCCCTTGCCAATGCCAAATGGCCATTACCTTGAGGAAATAGACTATTTTTTTTGAGTCTGGCAGGGGAAGTCTAAAATGGCTTTCAAATTAATTTTGGCCCATTCTGTTCAAAAAAATAATTTTGTGATTCACCTATTTGCTAGAGTCGTTTTCGCCCTTCCTGAATGTCCATAAATTAGAACACGTCCCAATATTTTCCTAATAAAACCAATCAAATTTGGCCAACTCTCATAAATATATCATTTCTCTCATTTTTGACCGACCCTTACATTTTTGGACTAAAAACGTGTTGGCCCACGTAATCCTCCGATTTTATTAGTATCGTATAACCTCTTTTAATTCCCCACCCTCTAATAATTCCCCATCTTTTAGGAAGGTTGAAAAATAATTCCCCATGGGGAATTAGAAGAGGTTATACGGTATAATAATTAAATTTTATTTTAATTTTTCCAAATCTTAATATTTATTTATATAACTTTTTTTTCTTGACAGAAAAATTTTTATTTATTAAACAATGCCCAAAAAGTATAAAAATGAAATACTTTTTTATAAATTATTAATTGGAATTCTTACGACTATCATATTTGTTCTTGTTTTCAACGAACCGTCTCAGTATGTTTTCAAGGAATCGTCTCAATTTCAGGTAAGGTTTTTTAAAATTATTTTAAAATCCGTAGGAATTATGCTCCAAAAATTGTTTTTTTTAATTTTCTACCGAAGGCACATGGGCCGGGCCGGAGACCCGGGAATGTGAGGAATTAAACCGGATAAAGGGGGATTAAACCGTATTAAGAGGGATAAAGATTAAAAATGGATGGAATAATGTGGGAAATGGGTCGAAGTGAAGGGGAAAGATGCCTAAAATAAGAGGATCAGGCCAGAGGTCCGGGAGTAGGCGAGATTATGCCGGATAAATGGAGATTAAGAGGAATTGAGAACGACGATTGAAGCGATACCATACTACAAGTCTAGTAGCGAGCGCAGCGAGCTAAATGTTTTCAACAGATCGATCTGCGAGCAGAGCGAACTCTATATGTTCAAAGGCGAGCGAGGCGAGTCCTGGGGGAACTCTCCAAATGCCACGATACTTCAAAGGCGAGTGAAGCGAGCCTTGAGAAAATTTACCAAACGGCTACGGTAGTCTAATCTAAATACGAGTGAAGCGAACCCCGTATGTACTCGCCAAACCGCTACCGTAGTCCAAACTCCAAAGGAAGGTGTGCGAAGCGAGCCCTCTCCTGTGCTGCTCTGATGGAACTCTCCAAAAATCTAACTCAGTCAAAGACGCTGCGAGTCCTCAGGGAAGTGTTCAAAAATCTAGCCCTACATGTTTAAAGCGTACAGGGTCAAATCCTCAATAGGCAAAGGGTCGTGAAAATGTGGGCGATTCCTCATTAGTGCAAATGTGGGCGTTTTCGACTTATAATAAATCAAAAACCGTTTTTATACTTTACAAACCTTATACCATTTTATAGATCCCATCGAGAGGCATCGAATGGTATATAAGTTATCATGGTTTAGTCAAAATTTGAGGGTAATAAACCATTCAAACCATTTTTCCAGTCTTTGGCATCAAACTCTTTAATTTTAGGTCAAACCATGATAAATTATTTACCATTCGATACGTCTCGATAAGATTTACAATATGGTATTAGGACTATAGGATCTAAAGTCAGTTTCTGATTTATTAGAAGTCAAAAAAATCACATTTGCACTATTGAGGAATCGATATAGTACCATTCAAAGGGCCTGTTAATGGTCTTAATGTGCCTCGCGCTATATAAAATAATTTTCTACATTTCGCCCATAGTAAAACTAGTAAAATAGTTTAAGCAGCCCCGAAGTGACTCGTTATAAACCACATTATCATATAATTCCGCAAAATTATCTAAACAAGCTTATTTTTGATATAATTTACTCTGCGCCCAGCGCTCGGAAAAAATGTAAAACAAAATTTGTTTGAAATTTTAAAAAATGTAAAATTCTGAAAAGAAAAAAGTTAGCATTATAATATTATAAAAATGAAATAAATTTCAGAGGAACAAATATATTGAAATTCATACAAGCAATGTTATTGAGCGCAAAAACTTGCTGCATAAATACGATATCAATAATTTGTTCTATGCTTTACAAGTAGTCGAGGTAAAGTCTTGATTCTTGAAGATTTAAAAAAATAAAACTATGATTTAAAAAATGTATTATTATACATTATGAATTAAATATTTTTGCATATGGATGTTATTTAATTGGCCGAAAAGTATTGAATTTGCCGAAAAATCTTTCTCGAAAAATAATCTTTTTTTTCTTTAGGGCCATATAACTTGGCCAAGTCAAACTTGTTTAATATTCTTTAATCCCTAACCCTTAAATCCATACCTCTCAGTAAACCTAATCTCTAGTTAGGTTCAAGTTATAAACCAAAAACAGTTCGCGATATTATATGCTTTTCGGCATTTTCAATACTCTTTTCGGCAAATTAAATATTATTGCATATAAAATAATTATGGTTTATTCTTCTAAATTCTTGATAATTATATAATTTATAGATTTTTATATTTTAAATAAATGATATAAACAAGCAATAATATTTTGTATTTCAGGCAAATTGTCCCTTTCGAGTCAGATTAGGTGCCCTGACAGATGGTGGAAAATGGATTTGTAATCCATCGATTCTAAAAAATTCCAAACAGTGCATTGTTTATTCTTTTGGACTGAACGGAGATAGTAGCTTTGAATTTGATATGATGAATACATATTACTGAATCTAGATGCAAAATTCGTGCGATTGACATGGTGACAAATTTTACATGTTATGAGCAATTTGAGTAATAATTGGGGATCATTACGCATAATGCCCGATTAAAGAGACTTGTTGGGCGAAAAACACGAATCTGATATTCTTTTTGCCATATTTTGGCATGTTGGTAACAGAATTGTCAAATTTTAGCATGAATATGTCAAGGGGCGACCAAGGCCAATTTTCAAAAAAAAAAATTATAGACATATTATAGTTCTTTCGATGCAGCTCATCAAGCCATATCGAATGATACCATTTTTATTAGATAATGTTCAATTATTTGAAATTAAGGTCGATATAAATGTTTTTCATGGTAAGATATTTATACCTTAAACTATCCTATATACAATTTTGTCTAATAAAAATCGAACTATTCGATTCCGGTTGATGGGTCTCATTAAATGGGCTATAATATGACAAAATTGATTAAAAATGATATTGGTACCACCTTTTTTTTCTTGGTAAAAGTTGGCAACATCTTAGCAAGATGGTAAATATGACAAAGCGAATGTCAGATTCGTGTTCTACGTCCAAAATCACTTATAAGATGTGATTTCAACATTTTCGATAAGGATGTAATAAAACAAAAGTAAAAATTTTCAATTTTTTATTTCAGAATATTCCACCAAATTTTGGATCTTTGAAGACTATTGCTGATGTATTTATCACAAAAGTGTCTTCAAACACAAACACAACTACCAAAAGCACATCATTCAGAGATATTATGCGCCATTTTGGTGACAAAAAAATTGAAATTTTGAAAATGGACATTGAAGGTAAAAAAAAAATAAAATATTTTTAAATTTAGCCTTCAACTATTTAAAAAATTTGAAATTTTGGCCCTAATAAATATTCCCAGCAAATAATTTTTGAAATTTTTAAATATTATGAAAGCTGGGATATTTTGATATAGATTTCTGAAATATTGGGATAAAATATTGATATAAAATTAATAAAATATTGACAAAAATGACAAAAATTAGTAAAATATTGATGAAATATTGTTGAAATTTAGTAAAAAAAAATTAAAATTTAACCAAAAATCAAAAAAATTTCTTTTTTTTCACAAATATTTTTTTTTTTGAAAAATAACCTTGAAATAATTTCAGCAATGAAATTTGGAAAATTAAAGCAATGAAAATATGCTAACATTTTTTTAAAAAATTCCAAAATTTTTCATAATATAATTCATCAAAAAATCTATATTGATGAATAGGGAATATTTATGCAAATGTTTATTTTAGCATTTTGTTGGTAAAAATTATCTTTCAAAAATGCAATAAAAATCGAAGTATTTTAATGATTTTTGATCAAAATTAGCATATTTTAAGAAATTTTAGCGAAATATGCATATATTGGTACTTATTTGTGCATATAAATTAAAAATCCACGCCCTATTGATGAATATTGACAAAAAAGTTCATGAAAATCAACAAAAACATTAATAAAAACAAATTTTTCGTTGGTTTGAAATTGAAGCTATTTTAAGTTCGCAAAAAATATGATATTTGATATTCAAAAAAAATCTCAGCTCTAAATATTATATAATTTAATATTTTAAGATCATTAATTTCTAGTGATTTTTAATTTAAATATTCAGGTGCTGAATTTGAGATTATTGACCAAATTCTGGTTATGCCTATATGTCAAATTTTAATGGAAATCCACAGTGAAGATGTGGCAAAAATTGTTGCATTTTTGGAAAAAATTTCTCGTCATGGCTTTTATTTATATTCTATCGAAGAAAATCCCTATACTAAATATGCGAAAGAATATTCCTTCATACATGAAAGATGTATGGATAAGTACGATGCTTTATTGCTCGCTAAATATCTTTCATAAATCAAACTGATTGATCAATTTTTGCGCCAGCTATGATCAATTTCATCTTCCCTTAAAAATTATAGTATTGACGACCTTTTACTTTTTAACTTTATTTATAAATTGATTAAAGTATAAAATTCAATTACTTTATTATTAACTATAATTTCCATTTATTTTTTAATAGAATTGTAGATGTTCATTTAGAAATAAAATTATTTAAAATTATAATTGTTAATTTAATAAAGAAAATTTTAATTAGTTCAAAAATAATGTGCCCAAATTTGAGAAAATCAAACTTGGCGATTGGCCTATTCTGGTACAATAATTGCAAATGTGGTCATGTCCTGAATAGTGCAAATGTGGGCGTTTTCGATTTCTAATTAAATAGAAACCAGTTTTAGACCATATAAACCTTATACCATTTTGCAGATCTCATCGAGACGCATCGATTGGTATATAATTTGTCGTGATTTGGCCCAAAATTAAATGGTATTAAACCATTTTTTAAGTTTTTGGTTTTAAACTCTTTTATTTTGGCCAAACCATAACAAATTATATACCAATCGATGCGTCACGATGAGATCTGCAAAATGGTATAAGGTTTATATGGTCTAAAACTGGTTTCTATTTAATTAGAAATCGAAAACGCCCACATTTGCACTATTCAGGACATGACCACATTTGCACTGCCCTTTGTCTATTCAGGACATGTCCCCGTACGGAAAATTCATTATTCTGGTTCTCCCGATTCTTATTGGACAAAAAAATCGCATGGAAAAGAATTCTAAACCCCAAAAATCAAACCTACCTTACCCCTAAACCTAACCTTACCCTACCACTAAAATCCATCCCATCCATTCTACCTTAAACCTCTCCTAAACCAAATTAGGAATATAGTCAAACCTTATTTAGACTTTGAGGGTACGGTTAGGTTTTGGTAGGGTCGGATGGATTTTAGGGGTAGCGGAAGGATGATTGTAGGGTAGGTAAAATTTAAGTTTAGATTTCGTTTTCTATTGTGTAAAGGAAGTTCTGTAAACTAAGGAAGAAGGAGAATACAGAATAGTGAATTTTCATCTGTCCCCACTGTTAAAATTTTGCCCACCTCTCCCATGTTAAAAAATTTGATACCCCGTTAATAAAAAAGTACCATTTTTTATTCACAAAAATTTTCACAAAAAAGCTTAAATTTTTTCCTGAAAATATCACACAGTGTTTTTACAAAAAATTTGAGGTAATTTCGTTTATGACATCCACACACCTTGAAATAATTACTACATAAGGGATCGACTATTTCAATTTTCACATTCACGTAATAAAGTAAATCGTGTGATATTGAAATTTGAAAGAAAACTAAAAACTATAGATAAAAAGCATCATAATGGTTTAGATCATTGATACTGATCAAAATTGGAATAAATAAATTTGAAACGATATAGAAAAATTCAAATTATCGATTGGTTCAGCCACAACCGGAGACTGCTTCGAAGCCGATTAAACGATTTTCTACTAAAAGGAAGTTGCACTTGCAAGATGATCAATGCGTAGCATTTGGTTGCCAATTAGGAGATGGAATCTTCTTAGAGGATTTTTACATTGATCAGAATGGGAATAGGTAATCAAAACGATAGTTGCAATTGCAATGAGGTAAAAAATCGAAGCTTTGGGAGGGATGAAAAAAATTTTTAGGAATATTTGTTGTTATGGTATATTAGAGGAATTTAATACATTTGTTGAGAGAGAACTAGGAAACTTAAATATTATATTCCTCTCAGAATTTTGTAATTCGTTTTTAGAAATAAAAAGAAGAAAGGAAGAACAAAATTCATGTTTTTTACATATGACATTCCCCCTTAGTAATCAATAATCATCTAACAATAACACACATGGTAAAATTAATTTATCTTATTTTCTAAATTTTTTATTAATCAATTTATATAAATGATGTCTATGCTTTATAATTAATTTTTATGTACATAGATAATTCGTCATTTTGTATTTTTGAATACGTATATTTTTGCTAGGGAGAATTTAATTGGTTAGTAAAATTGAGATGATTCAATCTACTTTTTACTAAATCATAAAATTGTAAGCAAATTGAATTTTTGTGATGAATATATACAATTTCTATTCCTTTAATTATTTTTATCTACTGTCCAGACTTCATTTTATTTTTCGTCTTAAATATTATACTAAAATTAAAAATGGGAGTTTTAAACATTTTTCTGATTATTTTCTTTTTAATATATTCAGGGATTTTCTCATTAAAAAAATTTAATAATTTTTAGTCAATTTTCACATTTAATAAAAATAAATTTTTTGATAACATTTTTCTTATTATTTTAGAGCAATTTTTGCTATTTTCCGTCTTTAATTTTTTTGACAGCTGATAGCTTTAATTTATTCTCCACAAAAAGCTAGCCCCCAATGAAAATAAATCCGTCCCTTTTTGATGTTTTATTTCAATTTTTTTAAAGAGGAAATCAATTTTACAAAATTTTTTGACAATGACTTTCCGTAAATTTCCTGCAAATAAATCATTCATAATTTTATTAATGGGCTTACTTACAATTTTCTATATTATTCTTCAAATTTATCAGGATGGCGTTGCCGATTTATTCATTGTTAACAGTGAAAATTCCGGGAAATATGGGAATGTTGGTCATTTTTCTTTATATAATGTTTACTTATTTTTTCGCAGACTTTGCCTGACAACATCGAATGTGACGGGAATTGTGGAGACAATAAAAATGTAAAATTTAATTATTAATTTTATAAATAAATAAAATATAAAATTAATTTTATAAATAAAATATATTATTAATTTTATAAATAAAATATATTGTTGGAAACATTAAATTTTACAAATTTTTAAAAGAAAAATAACAAATTAATAAAACAATATTGTAGATTTTATCTCAAAAATTGTATATTTTCTATTTTTTATCCATATTTATATTTAAATATCTGATATATAATTTCCTGGTATGAGATTCGTAACAAAAATTATCACTTATTAGAATAATAATGCTATCTTGGATTAAATATTAAAATAAAAATAAATAAAAATGAATAAACATATTAATAAAAATTTCTATGAAAAGATAATTCTTTCAAATTTTTATTCAAATTTGAATTCATTTAGCAAACTTTGGTCAATGGTACGGAAATTCCCTGTTTGAAATGCTGCTGTGGCCAGGAAAATGTAAGAGTTCTTATTAAAAAATTTAATTCAATATCGAAATACAGCATCAAGGTTTAATTTTTAGCAAATTTTTGGCATTTCAAATAAAATTAGAACCATTATTTTTTGTAATAAGTCAAAATAAAATTTTCATTAATATAATTGCTGCAAAGGGGGAATCAATTAAATTGGCGATAAAATAACTCTTTTTTTAAAAAAAATTAGCGATTTTAATTTTCTGTTACCAAATATATCTTAGTTATCGTTTACTTTTACCTATATCTACTCCCTTCGAGTGCTTTTTTAATTAATCCCGTCCAAATATGTACTTTCATAATATTTTAATAAATAAAAATTCGTTGACTTATTTTGGGCTCTTGAAAAATTTATAAAAAATTTTCAGGGGGAATATGAAATGCGAAATGATTGGACACGAACTTGCGCTGGCACAGTTAACAATGAGGAAATGAACAGGTTATTTTTAATAAATCGCATTCATTATTATTATAGTAAATTTTCTAAATTTGGGAAAGCAGTATATATAAATAAATTCTTCAATATTCAATATTTAAAGACAAATTTAATGAAAATTCAAAAAATATGTTACAAAGTTTTAAATCTATAAATTATTTATTTCAAGCAAAAATTATATGTATAATCGATACTAGGTCACCTTTACTTAATAAAATTTGTCCAAAAATAATATAACATCATATTTTAAAAATTCAATTAATTTCCATAAAAATTTTTTCCTAATATTCCTTTTTGGCAAATTCTTTTTAAGCAATATTTTCTAGATTATTTGTGCCTCAATCAGAAGAGGATCGCAAATATGTGTTGGCCAATTGGGAATATTATTGCGGTGGTTTGGGTAATCAAATGTGGCGTTTTGCATCACTTTATGGCATTGGAAAACCTTACGGAAGGCGCCCAATTTACACTCAAGAACAACACTGTCACAAAAAATATGGTATAATTGAGAATTTTCATTTATGGCATGAAATATGGGGATAATTCATAACGATTCAAAAATTGATCAAATTCGCAAAATCATTTTTATTCTGAATATTTATTTTGCCCGATTAACACATAGTCTTATTCTTATTTCAAAACCAATAAAACTAATCGTTATTGAATTAATTTTATAACACAGGATAGAAGTTGGGAATATGAATTATGAACCAAATTTTAAGATAAAATCCTTAAGATCTTCTAATTTATATTTTTAATATACGAAAGGTCTTTGTTCATCCATGACATTTCATCGTTAACGGGGGTTCATCAATCATCATCCAGCTGCCATAAAGTGTTTTTCAGTTTTTCATCGTCACTTATATTTTACTACAAAAGATAAAATATTCTTATTTTGAGTCAAACAGAAATACCTAATTAAATCGACTTCTATAGATGAGCTAAATTATAAATTTGAATCTAGTATTATTTTCGCAAAAACATTATCTCATAGATATAATTAATTTTAGGCTTAGTTATAGGGCTCGGATTTAGATTAGGATTAGATGAATCATAAGAGTCGAATATGTATCGCCTGGTAATTGATTGATTTGATGATGCTTGACTATATTAAAAATATGGTGGTGATGAGTGATGACTGATGAAAACCCGGTGCTATGTCGTTTCCTGAATAGTGCAAATATGGGCGTTTCCTGAATAGTGTCCGGGGTCGATTGCACAATAGGCAATGGCGGTACAATTATGGGCGATTCCACAATAGTAGAAATATAAAGTTTTTGGCTTCTAATAAATCAGAAACTGGTTTTAGAAGACCCCACAAACTTTATACTATTTTGTAGATCTCATCAAGGCGCATCGATTGGTATATAATATGTTAGCTTTTGGCCCAAAATAAGAAAGTTTAAAACCAAAATCGTGAAAAATGGTTTAAATGGTTTAATACTCTTTATTTTTGGGCCATACCATGATAAATTATATAACATTGGATGCGTTCTCGATGAGATCTACAAAATGGTATAAGGTTTGTGGGGTCTAAAACTAGTTTCTGATTTATTATAAGTCGAAAATGCTCACATTTGCAGAATTGTGGACATGACCACATTTGCATAGCCCTTTATCTATTGTGGATATGACCCCGGACGGAAAAACCCCTATGGCTGGACGATGAAATGGCGAGGATGATTTCCCCAGGCATTTGAAATTATATTATATCAGGGTTCTAATAAGATTTTTTTTCAAAATAAAGTACACTGGCCTTGAAAATAAAGATTTAGGGGTCAAAATAAAGATTTTCGTTTTAAGCTATATAAATTGATAAAAAATTTTTTTATTATAAATGAGCAAGAGATTATCAAGCAGGACTAATAAGATTACATGCTTTTTGAGAAGAAATTTTTACAATTTTTCAAGCCGAAGGCGAAAAATTTAGGCCAAAAATAGCCACGCAGCGAAAAATTTTATCTTTTTTTTTTATAATTTCATGAAAAAAAGTACATAAAGTACACGATGACCCAAATAAAGTACAAATCTTTAAATAAAGTAGATTTTTATTTTCAAAGATTCGACCCCTCAAATAAAGTACAAATCTTTAAATAAAGTACATCTGAGAACCCTGTATTATATCATATGTCAATAACGAATAACGTAATGATGAATTTTTTCCTAATAGAATTACTAAACTACATAAAATCAAGACTTATTAACAAATCCAAAATGTTAATTTATTAAACCAAACTTTTTGAATTTTATACGAAATGATAATTTTAATTAAAAATTCTATTTTTAAATTTAAGGTCCACATGAGAGTGAAGGTGAAGATGAAATTGTAAATTTATTTCCCGTTATGGCTGCACATCTTCAATACATTGTATATCGAATCTAACAAATCAAATAAATAATGACTATTCTTTAAGAAGCTGAAGCCGGAGCAAACATTTATTTTAAATGGATTTGCAGAGCACTGTTGTAGATATGATGATCCACAAAGGTTAGATGATGAAAGGATTAAAAAAGTTTAATTAGAGTAATAATTTCGTCCGGGGTCATTTCCACAATATGTAAAGGGCGGTACAATTATGGGCATTTCCACAATGGTAAAAATATAGGCGTTTTCGATTCTAATAAATCAGAAACAGGTCTTAGACCCTACAAAACTTTATACTATTTTCTAGATCTCATCGAGGCGCTTCGATTGGTATATAATTTGGTATGGTTTGGCCAAAATAAAAGAGTTTAAAACCAAAAAATTGAAAAATGGTTTAATATCATTTTATTTTGGCCAAACCATAACAAATTATATAACAATCGACGCGTCTCGATGAGATCTAAAAAATAGTATAAAGTTTGTGGGGTCTAAAACCGTTTTATGATTCATTATAGTCGAAAACGCCCATATTTGTACCAATGTGGAAGTTCCCATTACCCAGGGATACAGGAAGATAACGAATAGGGAGGAATTTCCTCGGAAACAGGATTACTAACAGAAATCCCTTGGAAATGAAAAAATAAGCAGGAATCCTTTCAGTAACACACTATTCACATGAAATTCTTATGAAAAAATTTTTCCCTTTCCACATATTTCCAACTAAATTACTAGCTAAAATCTCTATGAAATTTTAGGGGAATTCTTGGGAAATTAATATTTCATAGAAATTTCATTGAAAAGTTTGTTTCTGCCATATTTTCCTTAGAAATCTTAATTTAGATGGAAATTTCATTGAAATATTTGTTTCCCAAGGGAGATTAAGGGGGATTAGGAGAGATTAAGCCGGATTAAGCCCCGAAATCGATGCTTAATGGCCCGGAGGGCCAGTGGAAGGTCGGGGAGGGCCGAAGGCCCAGGAGTGCGCGGGATTAAGCCAGTTAAAGGGGGATTAAGAGGGATTAAGGGGATTAGGAAAGCAGATAATTTTTTTTTATCATTTTTACTTTTTATCCTTCATAAATTAATTCTCTGAGCCCCGAAGGGGCGAAGATGATATATGGAAACAATCGACGGGCGAGCGAAGCGAACAAATAACAACAGTCATACTTCCCTAGGTCAGGCGCTCGACTGAGCTAGTGTAAATAAAATTCAAAATTTAAGTGACATTCAAAATTGACGAGTTGATCCAAATTCCTAATTTAAAATTCCATTATGAAAATTGTCATTAAAATAATCAATCACCCATAATTTTAGGGTAAACTTCAGTCGAATTAAAGAAAAATATGTGCAAATTACGGTTGGAACGAATTCAATAAATCTTTTATTATTTTTTTTATTTTTTAGTCCACCTATTTTCAATCTTTTAAATTTTTTGAGGCAAACCGTCATGAAATTAGGCAACTATTCCAATTTTCATCCAATGTTTGTACAACAGTCAAGAATTATAGTCAACAAATATTCGGGTAAATTTAATCATTAAAAATATCAAGATACCAATTTAAACTTACTTTTAATTTTTTTTGATATTTTTGCTACAAGAATTTAAGAAATATAGTTTTATGGTTTATAAATCAAATTTTTTATTGATTTGAATTGTACATATATGTTCGAACAAGTTTAATAGACTTACCCTATTGATTTTTCGGATTCATTTTTTTGGCCTAGCCTCTAAAATAAAATGTATTAACGGGGATCCAAACAAATTAAAAAATCTATATAAAATTGAACTAAATTAATATTTGTTTAATTTCAGCAAGCTCACAAGCTCTCTTAAAGTGATATTCTTATCTGGGTCAGGGATGGGTTCGATGCCCCCCCCCCCAAAAAAAATCGAAATTTCGATAGGTCAATACATGACTTCAATTTTTAACTAATAATTTAACATAAATTTCTCGTAATTTTAGCAATGACAATGCCCACAAATTGTGTGTTCATACTCGAGTTGGAGATTTTAAGAATTTCCGACTTGAATCAAAAACAGAATTCACGGAAAAGTCTATTGAATTTGCTCATGATATACTGCAGGTCAACGAAAAACGAATAATTTTTGCAATATAATTTATTCCAGAAAAAAGTTGGTAATTTGTCTATTGTCTTGATGGGAGCAGAAAAACATTTCCTGAAAAATTTGAATATCAATAGGAAGGTAAAAATAATAAACATTGAGTATTTTCACCTAATAAATAAATTTTATTTGAATTGTTTTTCATAACGAAATTTTATAAAGAGACTCTTAAAATTTTTCCTATCTTCTATACTAACTAATCAGCTCTATTTAATTTATTTGGTTAGGTATTGTCGATGACTAACTTCCACAAAAAGAAAATGAAATCTTTTTCCGAAATTTACCTCAAAAATTCGCAGGAATTCTTTACACACTGAAATTATAGCCTTATTATTACGCTTGTATCATTTTGAAATATTAATTCAAAAAATTCATTGCCGATTCCAAGGGTTAAAATCTTTCAAAATACATATATGTATTGTCTCAAATATTCTTAAAATTATGATCTGCTTTCTTTTACAGAAGATTCATGCCGTTTATTTGCCAAAATCAATGTCCCGAGGCAATGATATCGCATTTGCAACTGTTGCCTGCGATTCGCTGCTGATTACAGCATCTTCTTCAACTTTTGCTTGGTTGGTTTTAAAAAATGATCTGAAATACACTAATTTACTAAGAGATTCTTGAATTTGCTAATTAAAATTTTTTTAAATTTTCCACTTTTGATATGTAGAGAGAAAGGGTGATTTTCTACCTACTAGAAAACAGAAAAGGCTTAGATTAAAAAAATTAGGAATTTTTGGGTATGGGAACAAGAAAAGTAAGAGAAATTTAATTCACGAAATTCACAATTATTAGTATAAAATATCCAACAATTATAAAAAGTAATAAATTATTATTCCAAAAAAACACAAAGGAAATAAATTATTTACCTTAAAGAATGTTTTATAATTAAAATAAAGTCAATACAAGCGCTCGGTCGCCGCTTCGCTGCTCCCGAGCGCTTGTAAAAACATCATTGAATAAAAATATTTAAAAATCCTATATACTATTGTAATATTTTTAATTATATTTAATCTTTAAGAGAATGCATTTTCGTTTTTGTGAATAAATTTGTGTTTTTGTTTTCATCCAAACATTTTGGAATATTGTTTCCCAAATAATTTGTGCTTTTTCTTCGTCATTCTCGACTATTTCTGGCTTTATTCCTTTCATTCTCGACTATTTCCGGCTTTATTAATTTCGTTCTCGACTATTTCCGGCTTTATTAATTTCGTTCTCGACTATTTCCGGATTTATTAATTTCGTTCTCGACTATTTCCGGCTTTATTAATTTCGTTCTCGACTATTTCCGGCTTTATTAATTTCGTTCTCGACTATTTCCGGATTTCTAACTTTCATTTTTAACTATTTCCGGATTTCTAACTTTCATTTTTAACTATTTCCGGCTTTTTAATGCATCATTCTCGACCATTCCCAGCTTTTTAATGCATCATTCTCGACCATTCCCGGCTTTTTAATGCATCATTCTCGACCATTCCCGGCTTTTTAATGCATCATTCTCGACCATTCCCAGCTTTTTAATGCATCATTCTCGACCATTCCCGGCTTTTTAATGCATCATTCTCGACCATTCCCGGCTTTTAATGCATCATTCTCGACCATTCCCAGCTTTTTAATGCATCATTCTCGACCATTCCCGGCTTTTAATGCATCATTCTCGACCATTCCCAGCTTTTTAATGCATCATTCTCGACCATTCCCGGCTTTTAATGCATCATTCTCGACCATTCCCGGCTTTTAATGCATCATTCTCGACCATTCCCAGCTTTTTAATGCATCATTCTCGACCATTCCCGGCTTTATGCATCATTCTCGACCATTCCCGGCTTTTTAATGCATCATTCTCGACCATTCCCGGCTTTTTAATGCATCATTCTCGACCATTCCCAGCTTTTTAATGCATCATTCTCGACCATTCCCGGCTTTTTACCTTTCATTCTCGATAAATTATTATTATTTTAGTTTACACCTCATTCTATATAATTCCCGACATATTTCTAATCAATCTTACAATTCTGGATTTTTTATGCTCGGCATTTTATATTCATTCTCAAGAATTCCCGGTATCTTAACTTTCATTCTCGATAATTTCTTTAATTTTTTACATTTCTAAGGATTTTCACATCATACTCGAATATTTCGGGACAATTCCCGTCATTTTCCTATTAATTTGTAACAAATTTCGCCCTTATTCTTGAGACTAATTCTATGCTTTATCTCATTTCTCATTATTTCAACTCATTCCCGTTTTTTCTTCCTATTCTAATCCGATTCCAATGAATAAAAAGTGTCGCTTATTTTACATAATTAACTCATTAATAATTGATAAATATTAAGTTTATAATTACTCTTCCTTTTTAAATTTATTTTTAAAATTGTTTCATTGTAAAAATATTTTGTCATTTATTTCTTTATTCTTTATGTCTAAAAACTATTTTTCTTTATTTCTTCACTCTATTATTTAATTTTTGGATAAATAATCTTAAAAAATTAAAAAATACAAAACGCCAAAAAAGCGAAAATTTAGACAGAATATTTCGGACAGAGATGTGTTCGGTCGAGAACTCGTTTAGTATATTAGGATTTGTGAAAACTTCTACATATACATATTTCAAATTGTTTTTTTTTCTCGATTAAAGGTGGATTGGATATTTGATGCCAGATGGCGCAACGGTCTTTTATGATTCCGATCTTGACCATACGTATTACGCTCGTGAAAATTTTTTGCCGGAATGGACACCGATACGGCTTGAAAATGGCATCATTATTTTCGACTAATCACTAACAATATTTATAATTCATTATATTATTGTATTTTTATTAAATTAAATATTATTTTATTTTATTATTATATTTTAAATTAATGGAAAATGAAGAAAAGTAATTGTCATTTTTACATTGAAGAAAATATTCTTCTCATGTATTATATTTTTATTTATTTTTTCTTGCTTCATCTTCTTCACATCTCAACCACAAATGGCCGTATATAAGCATTTGGAATCATCAAAACCAAAGTCAAGGTTAGCAAAAAAAATAAAAAATATTTAAATTTCATATTTGCCAAAAAGGATCGCCCTCCTTTCAATCCTTGATCGGCCCGAATTGATTGGGGAATTTCAATTCGCATTGATGAGCACCATTCGATGTTATTCCCTTCGTCATTTGGACAAATATTCCCATTTTGTGCTCATTTCGCCGCCCAATTCCACAAAAAATAATCAAAAATGTGCCCAAAATGATGTAGGATTATTATCTATTATTGATTACTTCCCTTTAATAGTTTATGTCGCCGGCATTGTTTTGTGGCCGATTGGATGGCCAAAAATGAACAATTCGAATGGATCCTATTTTTGGATGGCGACATTGGCGTTGTGAATCCTCATCGAGAAGTGGAGGAATTCATTGAAAATGACAATGTGGAATTAATTTTCATTAATCGAATGTTCAACAGCGAAATTGCCGTCACAAGTTATTTGGCCAAGTATCTATTTTTAACCTCAATGAATGAATTCACACATTATTTTTAGGAATACTCCATTTGTCCACCAATTCCTCCATTCCTGGGCCAATTTTGTTCTTCCATCCACTTTTCATGGCACAGACAATGGCGCAA
This sequence comes from Pratylenchus scribneri, assembly GCA_030063045.1. Lineage (NCBI taxonomy): Eukaryota > Metazoa > Nematoda > Chromadorea > Rhabditida > Pratylenchidae > Pratylenchus > Pratylenchus scribneri. Next base: position 583,489 of record JAQSEB010000097.1, on the reverse strand, counting down.
TTCATGTTAGTTTTTTTACTTAATTTATGCAAAATTAACATTTTCGAAAATTTTTAGGCAGTTTTCATGGAGAAATATGCTCCTTTGGAATATCGAAATGAATGCCAACATTTGTGGGAATCCTCAAAGTTTGCAGCAATCTATTCCAAAATCAAATATATTTTTAAATTTAAAAGAATTTCGACGATTTGAATGTCTTTGAAGTTTGTGTCCGCCATTTTATCGATAAGCAAATTGTGAATGGGACTTTTGATGGAGGCAAAGTGAAAATATTGGGCAATGGTCGAGGATGGTTCAGGGACGGAGGGCACACGGGCAGCCGATTTAGCAGCCGTGATTTTATGCTCATGGATGGAAGAATTCGTGAGGGAAAAATTTTTGATATTATTTTATTTTTTAATTTTAGAACATTCAACAAAAATGCATTCAATCCTTGGAAGAATCCCGTCCGTGATCATCTCCACAATAGACAAAGGGCTAATGTTTGTGTAGAGTCGATTAAGTTGGATAGAAATGAGCCGATAGTCAAAATTGGTCAATCCGTCACGACTCCAACGCATTTTAGTTTTGCCAGAAGGCCAAATCGACAACTGTGAATTTAAAAAGTAAAATAGGTAGTTTTTGGCAAATTATTCACTCACTCATTCACTGGATTCAATTGTTCTTTTTCACGCATTATCATTTTGTAATGGGCAATTGTGGAGGGATATCGACTGATGGAAAGATTGGCATAAATTATCCTGTAATTTTATTCATTTATAATAAGTGTGAATAAATATACATAAAAATTAATTAATTTAAATAAATTTACGAAGTTTACAATGTTTTTATTTATTCCAAAATATTTTTTTTTATTCTTAACATTTTGTGTTTTTGTTTCCTCCAAACATTTTGTGTTTTTGTTTCGCAAACATTTTGTGTTTTTGTTTCCCAAACATTTTGTGTTTTGTTTCCCAAACATTTTGTGTTTTGTTTCCCAAACATTTTGTATTTTTGCTTTCCTCCAAGCATTTTGTGTTTTTTGTTTCCCAAACATTTGTGCTTTCGTTTCCTCCAAACATTTTATTTTTTTGTTTCCCAAACATTTTGTGTTTTTGTTCAACAAAAACATTTTTTGGTTTTGTTCATCTAAACATTTATTTTCGTCCAAATATTTTGTGTTTTTGTTCAACAAAACATTTTTTGTTTTTGTTCATCTAAACATTTTTTGTTCATCTAAACATTTATTTTCGTCCAAACATTTTGTGTTTTTGTTCAACAAAACATTTTTTGGTTTTGTTCATCTAAACATTTATTTTCGTCCAAACATTTTGTGTTTTTGTTCAACAAAACATTTTTTGTTTTTGTTCATTTAAACATTTTTTGTTCATCTAAACATTTTTTCATCCAAACATTTTGTGTTTTTCCCCAAAAACATATAACTTTTTTGTTTATTAATATGTAAATTTTTGTTTTTATCCCAAATTTTTCTTTTGTTTTTTCCAAATATTTTTATGTTTTTGTAAATTAAATAAGAATTTTAATTTAGGAATTATATAATGTTTTATTTTTTTTTACTCTTTTGAATTGTTTTCGAAATTGATACTATGTTTAAAGAAAGCTATTTTAATTTATATTATTTTCAGAGCAGTAAACCTGGCAGAAATGTCATCATCCTCGCCTCCTCATCCCCAATAATCGTTAGAGAATCCGTTCATTTTCTCGAATTGTATTTTGTTCACTGCCTCAACACCGCCGAATAAAGTTTCATAGGGCAATCTATGGGGGGATAATGAGGTTACAAAAATGTTGGTGTAATTTTTATTCACTTGTAATTGAATTTATCCACCGCAACACTCATTTTTTTCCTTGTTATTAATGGAATTAAATTGAAATGAATGAATCTTATTGTATTTAGTAATTGTCAATTTCCATGGCTCTTCACAATTTAAAGGTAAAAATTCAGAATATTGCTGAAAGTCATTTAGAAAGATGTCGGTGATTTCAAGTTGCCCCCTAACTAGCATACATCAATTTTAAGACGTCGATATATTGATATTTGAAGTCAGGAAGATGAACAACGATAGAAATGGAATAAGAAATTTTGTTAAGAACTTTTTGGGAATTTGAGATTGGGAATAGGAAATTTTTAAGTAAATGAATGAAATTTTTCCATAAAAAGATAATATCGGTTTTATGAAAAATTGGTTCGAAACCGATGGAATTCAACTGAAAAAGAATAACAAGAACGAAGCAATCGAATGTATTAAATAAATTAAAACGATTGTCAATCAAATATATTGATGAATAGATGCAAATAATTTTAAAAATTCCATTGAAATTTTAAGTGTGATAAAATGGCTCATCGAAACTTCCGTACCTAGAAATTCGGCATTCTAATAAAACCCGAAAATCCCGTATTCGGGAAAAATCTAATCCGATTTCACGATCTCGTTATCGGTTTCGATTCTATTAACCGATAATGACCAACTCTAGTCATTCCGAAAAAATGCCTTGCTGATTTTAACCGCACAGCAACTTTTTAATGACAGTAACGATATGACTTTTGTTCATTAGTATTTCATTATAGGGCTAAATTCATAAAAATCCATTCGTCTTAAACTGAAAAGATATTTAAATTATTTTACATATTATATATATATGTAAAATGTAATATAAAAGTTATTGATAGTTTTTTCATGAAAATAATGATATTTGGTTTAGAATAAATTAAATTTTTTTGGCTGCTAGGTGGGTCATAAAAATAAAGAGCGTCTAATATAAAGCAAACAAATAAGATTTATTCATCTATAACCACAATTAAATATTATTTTATTAAAAGGTGAATCACATTTTATTAGTTAAAAATGATCATTTCATTTTTTAAAAATTCAATTCACTGCATCAAATAAAAATAGTAATTTGTTCAAAGAATTATTTACTAATATGATGCTTCGCTCTACATCATTAAATTCAATTTCTGTTGGCTTTAAGAAAATATTCTTAATTTCTTTAGCTGTTGCTCTCTTCTATTTTGTGATATCAAATTTTGCTCAATTTATTCGGTAATTTTTATTTATTCAAACACGTCCTCCACATAAACCAATTTTAATTCTAATCCATATTTCAATAGTAATTAGCGTAAGGAAAAAGTTTTTTGCCAAAATATTTGGGTTCTTTTGTGAAAGACCGGTTTTTTGATTATAACTTTTTTGTGCTTGATCCTATAGACCCCCAAACCTTATTATACCCAATCGATAACTCGTCAAGACGCGTCAATTGATATATAGTTTGTCAGGGTTTGGCAAAAATTCGAAGTATTAAACCGTTTAAACCATATTTTGTTTTTTGGTTTATAACTCTTTTAGCTTTGAATTTGGACCAAACCTCGATAAACTATATATCAATCGACGCATCTTGATGAGCTATAAAATAGGTTTAATATTTGGTAGTCTTGGTCTTTGATCATGCACTTAAGAGTTTTCCTCAAAAAACAGATTTTTCGGCAATAGAAACCAAAGCGTAACTGGTTATTATGTATATTGCCTGGATGATGCCAGACAATTCGCGCAATCTCAGATTCTTTATTACCTACTTCATACTAATTCATTAATTGGCTTTTTCGACAAGCGATTAATTTACAAATATTTTTAGCAATGCCAAAACTGCATCCACTATTTTGCCATCAACTTTTTCAATTCCTCAACCAGCTGCAGAATTGATGGAGGAATGCTCCGAAAAACCGCCAAATTTGATTGGCCCAATCCCAGTTTTGTTAGATGTTCCAGAAATGACCAAATTGGAGGAATTGAATGCAGGATTGGGTGCTGGAGGACATGGATGGCCAAAGGAATGCAGAGCCAGGCATCGGGTGGCCATCATTGTGCCTTACAGGTTCAAATTAAATATTCAATCTAAAATATTATCAGAAGAAATTTTATTAAAAATAATTCAAAAAATGCTTTATTTCATTTGAATTAATTAATTTATCTTTTCCAGGGATCGTGAACATCATTTGCGCATTTTTCTTCATAATTTGCATACATTTCTCCAAAAACAACAATTGGACTATGGAATTATTGTTGTTGAACAAATTGCCAATCAAACTTTCAATCGAGGTTGATTTTTTTGACAATATTCCTAATTGGATTATATAAAGAATTAATTCAAATAAAAAATTAATTCATTAATTTTCCAAAGGAAAATTAATGAATGTTGGATTTGTTGAGGCTAACCACTTGTATGGCTGGCACTGTTTCATTTTCCACGATGTAGACCTGTTACCCGAGGATGATCGAAACATTTATAGGTACTAATAAATCGGTCAATTAAATCATTTATGACTTCTCAATTAATTTTTCAGTTGCCCCCAGCAGCCAAGGCATATGAGTGTTGCGGTGGATAAATTCAATTACAAGTGAATAAAAATTACACCAACATTTTTGTAACCTCATTATCCCCCCATAGATTGCCCTATGAAACTTTATTCGGCGGTGTTGAGGCACTAAACAAAAAACAATTCGAGAAAATGAACGGATTCTCCAACGATTATTGGGGATGGGGCGGCGAGGATGATGACATTTCCGCAAGGTTTACTCTCCCCCAAAATAATTACAAATAAAAATACCTTCAAACACAGTATGATAAGTATTATTCGAATTTCAAAGAAAACCACTCAAAAATAAATAATATTTAAGAATAATTTTTTAATAAAAATTCTTTTACAAAAACACAAAATGTTTGGAATAAACAGAAAAAACAGACAAAAACAAAAAAATGTTTGGAAAACAAAAACATTGTAAAATCGAATTCGTAAATTTATTTAAATTAATTAATTTTTATGTATATTCACACTTATTATAAATGAATAAAATTGCAGAATAATTTATGCCAATCTCTCCATCAGTCGATATCCCTCCACAATTGCTCGTTATAAAATGATAAAGCATGAAAAGGAACAATTGAATCCAGTGAATGAGTGAGTGAATAATTTGCCAAAAACTACCTATTTTACATTTTAAATTCACAGTTGTCGATTTGGCCTTCTCGACAAAACCAAAGTGCGTTGGCGTCACGACGGGTTGACCAATTTGGACTATCGGCTCATTTCCATCCAATTTAATCGACTCTACACAAACATTACCGTCGATTTGCTTGAGACTGCATCGCGCACTGCCTTGACCAACGAACATATCAAGGATGGATGTTGAATGAGCCAAAAAGAAACAATGACCACCTACTGTCATTCTAAAATGTGCCAGCATATGACATTCATTACTATTTTTTATGCCCTTTCCCTCTTTTATTCGATTGTTCAATTTTTTATTTCTTCATTTTAATCTAATGAACATAAAATTAATCTATCGTCAAATCAAATTTTAATTTCATTCATCCCTTGATTTCTATTTCTACTTTATCTTTATTATCCTGCTCCATCAACAAAAGAGGAATCATCCTCCTTATAGCCATTGTTGTACCCAAAATTCCCCAAGATTGACCAGCCCCTATCTTGTCAAGTGGCTTTTTTTTCATTTGTAAATTCAGTATAAACATTTGTACCAATATCAATCAACAATTTGGCAGAATTCAAAACACGACCTATGGTATTTACGGTATGCAATCGCTTTTCATCAATTAGTTCTAATTAAAAATATTTATTTTTAAAAAATTTTTATTATTTTTAACTTTCTAAAAAGAATTTTTATTTTTATTAATTTTTTGTTAGAAAAACATCTTAGATTAGTAGAGTATTCCATTGTTCCATGTGATGAAAATTAGAAAATGCTTAAAGAAACATAAAGATGAATCCAGAGGCGACTTATGGCTGACTTGAGCAAATAATAATGGAAATTAAACATTACTTATCTATTTAAAGTAACAAACATTGTTATAATATTATATTCAATTGATTTTTTATAAGTTATATCCGTTTTACATAATGCAATGTGTTCTGGTTTTTGAATTTGAATAGATAAATATATCTTAGGAAATTTGAGACTGTATGATGCTTGTTCGTAAATTATACTAAAAATTTGACAAAACAGACTTTAGAACGATTTTAATAATAATTTGTAAAAAGAGTACGTTACAAACGGTGAATTTTTGCTAAATTCAATTTTTATGTTTTCAACAAGATTCGGCAATTTTATTCTTTTTTTAATTATTTTTAACTAAATTTACATTTGCATTAAATTCATAATAAACAAAATTTATTTTATTGTTTCGAAAAATTCATGGTATTTTTATTAGATCGAAATCGGCGCAAATAATTCAATTTTTTTAAAAATAGTGCACAAAAACATTTAGAATAATGCGATTTTATTTTTATTAGTTTAAAGTAGAGTTGTCCCAAGACAACCAGGGGACCGATTTTAGGGGACAGTGGAGGGAATTTTTCGGGAGCTATACGGGGGTCGGTGGTAGTATATATTATCTTGGTGGTTTAATTTTCGGAGATGACACAAATGGGGCCCTTTCCCATTTTTTGCTTCAAAAGACCGACAGGGACATGAGGACAACACTAATTTAAAGCAATTTATTTTATTTGATTATAGGGTAAGTATCCAATCAATAAAAATTAATTTATTCTACGCCAAATCATCTTTTTATTTAGGAAAAAATTAAATATCCGAGGACTTTTATATTTTTTAATAAAATTGAAAATGTTTTTTCTTAATATTCTAATAATTAAAAATTCATTTTTAATTTTGATCCTTTCTGCGGTGACCTTCTTTATACTTCTCCAAATATATTGGAATAAATTTGCCGATTTTTATTTATTTTCATCGAAGATTTCCGCAAATGATGTATTTTTCTTTTTTGATCTTAATCGATTTTATATTTAGCAACTTGTCCCCGCTGTTAAATGGCCACCACCCTTGATTCTTTTTTGGAATCCATTCTTTCGGCACAAAACTGCAATGGAATGGATTTTGGACAAAAACAATGTTTCAGCATGCCCATGCCAATGCCGATATTCTGGCGATCGGGCAGAGTGAGTTTTTTTTAACGGACAAAAATTTAAAAAATTAATTTTCAGTGAACAAAATGCTTCGGTGATTATCTTCCATATTCGCGACGAATTTGACCAACTTCCCAAGAATCGAAACAGCCAGCAATTTTATGCATTCTTCCTGCTGGAATCACCCATTCATACGGGTGGAAATTATAAAAATGTGTCTCCGGATTTTTTCAATATTTCAATCACCTATCGTGCGGACAGCGATGTTTTCTTCCCGTATGATGCCTTCGATCCAATTGTGGACAATAAGAATGAGGTGGAACAATGGAAGGAGGAGGAGGTTTTTGATTAATCGATAATATAAACAAAAATAAATTGAGTTAAGATTGAGCTAAAAATTGGCCTTAAGTCGAAATTGGCCATCCAATTTGTGTCAAATTGCCATACAAATTCAAGAAGAGAAAAATTAGTGGAGGAATTGAAGCAGCATATGGCCTTGACAGAAATGGGCCAATGCTCGGGAGAACAAGGATGCTGGGGGGAATGCTATGAGAAAAAGATCGGTAAGAATAGGAATAATAAGAAGAAAAAATTCAAAAGACCATGGGGCAAATAAATGTAGGAAAAATTAATTTATAAAGAATTAAGAATAAAAAAACATAATCCAACAGCAGATAAGAAGATTCTAAATTTTCGAATTTTTTAAAAATTTTTATTTTATGTTTTTTTTCTATTTTTTTGCTTGTTCTTATACGCCATACTCTTATTCATAATTTCCCTGATAGTCTAGCGAAATTTAGCCTCTTGTTGATACCAAAACAAATTTAAGCTTAAAATTTAGCAAATTTGGAACCATTTTGTAGCCTTGGATTGGAATAAGTTATTAGATAAAAATAATGGATAATTTGTAAAAAAGAAATAATTAAAAAAGGTATATGGTCAATTAATTGAGTTTGATCTATATTTTAGGGTTGCCCCGGAAGTTCCGGTTCCGGGCCGGAAGTTCCGGCCTTTTTGGGGTTCCGGTTCCGGATTCAAAATTGAGTTCCGGTTCCGGTTTTAGTTCCGGTCATCCAGTTCCGGTTCCGGTCGAAAGCCTGGTTCCGGGGCAACCGAAAGATTTACACCTAAGCAAATTGAATTTTGTTGCATAAATCGTAGTTTGAAAACATTTGAAAATGTCCAATTTTTCGCTGCGCGGCTATTTTTGGCTCAAATTTTACGCTGCGCGGCCATTTTTGGCTCAAAAAATTTTATGCTGCGCGACTATTTTTGGCTTGATGCGGGGCTATTTTTAAGTAAAATTTTAAATTAAGAGACAATTTTTGGGAAAATTTTCGCCTGCGGCATAATTTTTAATTCATTTATATACTACGGACTACTGTAGACAAAAATTTAGCAAAAAATTTTTTCTGAAAAATTCACCCCCAAAAGTTGGATTTCAAAAGTTCCGGTTCCGGGTTCCGGCCTTTTTGAGTTCCGGTTCCGGTTTCCGGAACTAACTCTGAGTTCCGGTTCCGGTTGGAAAAATGAGTTCCGGTTCCGGTCAAAATCCTGGTTCCGGGACAACCCTATTATATTTGTTACCAAATACTCTACAAAAAGAGCTCAACCCGATCTTCTTAAATTCTTTAAATAGCTTGAGTACTTTTATATAGGTTTTGTATTTGTATCCGCTTTTTTGTTGAGAAAGTAAAAAGTAAAGAGATCCCCCATAGGTCATCATGAATAGAGTAAGGCAGAGGTCCCAATGTACTTTTTTAAAAGATTTGTACTTTTTTTGAGGGGTCGAATCTTTGAAAATAAAAATGTACTTTTTTAAAAGATTTTACTTTTTTTTACTTTCGTGTACTTTTTGTACTTTTTTTTTTAAAAATAATGAAAAAAATGTCAAATTTTTCGCTGCGCGGTTATTTTTGGCTCAAATTTTTCGCCGCGCGGCCATTTTTGGCTCAAATTTTTCGCTGCGCGGCTATTTTTGGCTCAAATTTTTTTATTATTGGCCTTTTTAATGAAATTTTACGCCTATTGCTTGAAAAATTGTAAAAAAATTTTCTCGAAAACATGTAATCATTGTACTTGGTTGATCTCCTATTGCCCATTTATAATAAAAAAAACCCAATTAAAAAATTTTAATCAATTTATATTAGCTCAAAACGAAAATCTTTTTTTTGACACCCACCAAAATCTTTTTTTTCAAGGCCAATGTACTTTTTTTTGAAAAAAAAAATCTGGGACCTCTGGAGTAAGGTCATAAAGGGAAAACTGAGATGATATTCATCCCCTGGAATAATCTCAAGTGACCATCCTAATCCTGTGAAACAATAGAGTGACACTTCATTTTTTCATATTTGACCTAAAAAAAGGATATAAAGCTTATAAATGCCACCTAGTTTGGAAGATCGCTGAGATATTGACGATGACAATTAAACAAAAATTCAAGCATGCAAATTTCATTTTTAACCATTTATAGATAGTATATTTGATTTAATTTTGGTCGCATTCACATTTCACATTTTCAGATGAACATCTCTTTTATTTGGCATTCGAAAATTCTGTTTGCCAAAATTATGTGACCGAAAAATTTTGGAATATCAAACGGCTGATTGTGCCTGTCGTTTTGAGTCGAGAAGTTTTTGCCAATTTGACAATTCCTGAGGGAGCATTCATTGCGGCCGATGATTTTGGGAGTGTAAAGGAATTGGCCGAACATTTGGAGAAAGTGGCAGCCGATCGGCAGCTATATAAACGGTGAATATTGTGGGAAATAAATTATTTGAGAAGACAATTGTAATTGAAATAAATTTATTTAACAATAAAATTTTTCAATATAAATATTCCTGAAATAGGCAAACGTGCAGAATTGTGGTCTGCCTGGGATTTGATTGTAAAATTATAGTAAACACATTTTTAAAAGTAATTGGGGGCGTAGAAAACGATTCTGAGCTCGGATTTTTGATATCTTACCATCTTGGTAAGATAATGCCAACTTTTACCATGAAAAAGCAAAGGGGGGACCAAGGGCATTTTTGGTGAAATTTTTTACATAGCCAAATAATAGCTCAATCAACGCAGCTCATCGAGAGGAATCGAATGTTGCTATTTTTATTAAATAATATTACAATATAGGCATTAGGCAAGTTATGACAAAATGAAATATTTGTCTTGGTAAGATATTTTGACGTCTAACTTGCCTATATTGCAATATTATTTAATAAAAATAGTACCATTCGATTCCTCTCGATGAGCTGCGTTGATTGAGCTATTATTTGGCTATGTAAAAATTTCACCAAAAATGCCCTTGGTCCCCCCTTTGCTTTTTCATGGTAAAAGTTGGCATTATCTTACCAAGATGGTAAGATATCAAAAATCCGAGCTCAGAATCGTTTTCTACGCCCCCAATTACCTTTAAAAATGTGTTTACTATAATTTTACAATCAAATCCCAGGCAGACCACAATTCTGCACGTTTGCCCTGAAATAATATATTTCCTGCACATTGTTATGTTTTAATATTTTGAATTCACTTATTATAGGCATTTTGAGTGGACGAAAAAATTCAAAAAGAGTGGTCATGGAAATGGGCCCCAAAATGCAATGTGTGAATTGTGCAAATTGGCAAATGAAGAGCCGAGGCAAAAGAAGCAAATTAAAAATATTGTCCAATTTTGGGAAAATGGTCAATGCCAAAATGGATATGCAGAGAAAATAGCAAGATTATAAAAATTTTTGATTTATGCATTTAAAAAAATCACAATTACAATTATATGTTTAATTCTTCTTTCAAAACATAAATTAGATTTTTTTTTTGAATTGACTGATGAGCGATAATTTTTGATATCAACAAATTGGTGAATCATTTCATGTTAATCATCTTTATATTTTGTAAAGGATGGGAGATGTTGGGCAAAGCCCAATATCGATCCCAAACATTTTCCAAAACATTTCTTCCCCAATTTCCAATATTTCCCAAAGTCCTTTTCCAATAAATTCCAAAATCCAAAGACCCAAAGTGAGTGGGGCCGACCGCCGACCCAATAAGCGAACATGAGAAAAGACTAAACACTAAATTGTAAGGATATTAGTAGATACTTACGGTTCGAGTGGACAGTTAGTACTAAGGAAAACTCCCTACCGAGAACCAGCCGAAAGACAAACCGCTACTTTTTCCGGCGGACCACCTGCTGTGAATTGACCATCCAAAAGGTAAACGGCTACTTTTTAGCCAGATGGTCCCTCCAAAAGGAGCCCACAGGAAATGAGCTACTTTTTCCCTTCCTTTCAATTAGAGATGGACCACCCGCTGTGACCACAATGTGGATATTGAGCAACTTATAATTGTGGAATTGAGAGGTAAAGACAGGAGGACGATTAAATGATTAATGGGTCTTTCGGAGATGGTCCCCTCCAGAAATGGAGCCAAAGGATATTCGGATAATTTTCCCCTCTAACAATTGACCAAATTGATTCCCATTTTTTTTTTGAATGACTCTAGGGGACAGTTCAATTTTAGAATTTTGGAAATGAAATGGAATGACATCGAATGATTAATGTCTCCAATTTGTTAGGTGAGGACTTCTCCTCTGACTCCTTTCCTGAATGATAGCACGACGAAGATGAAAGAGGAGGGGCGAAGGAAAATTTACTATGGAATGATGGATTAACCTGTGAGAACAACATGATGTTAGACGAAAACCTTTTCTTTCCTTTTCTCTCATTTGAATTTATTATTTTATTTATTTATTAATTGAGTAAAAATACTTAAAATGAGTAAAATTGATATTAATTAAGTAAATGAGTAAAATGAATAAATACAATTTTTGTGAGTAAGATGGATAAAAAAGGAAATATTGTTGTAAGAGTTGCCGGTTATTTGAACAAGTAATTACGCGGCTGTACCTTCTTTACTTTCGAGGAGGATGGTGAAGTCGGAAGAACACTTCTCTGAACGCCTGTAATGATCACGGTGAACGTTGCTTCATTCAATTGTACATTAAAGCCTTCTAATTTATTTAGGATTCGTTTCACCAAAGCATGCAAATTAGTATTTTTCTTGATCGGTTCACATATTTCGCCACCATAGGGAATTTTAGTAGAACGGATAGTAAGACCGATATGATCAGGATAGAGTCCATGTTCACGACCATATTCAAAAAATTTATCCGAGCATCCATTGAAACAATCGGTTATAATTCCTTTGGTATCTTTCTTATGCAAATTGCGGAGCTTGAATTTCCCTCGGTATTTGACTATTCCAAATGATGGAATGTGTGAAAGATCCTCCTCCAATAATTTTGGAATAGACTCAACTTCTTGATTTATATTTTGCATATTTTTAGGATATCAAAAAAAATTTTTTTTATTTTCGGACCTCTCAAATTCTGGAAAAAATTGAGAATGATTTCGAAAATCGGGGAAAGTCAATTATATAAGTAAAAATGAGTGGGCGTGGCCTATATGGCCAAATTGGCATTTAATTAGCCAATTAGCACCGAGCATTTGGATGCAACAGAAGAAATTAAATAGTATATTTTCCTAAGAGATAGAGAAAAAGAGTAAAATTTCAATCTGGCGCGAAAAAAAAAACAGTTTAAAAAATCCTCAATGGTTTTACTCATAGATCATATTTTACTGATTCATCCAAGAGTATAAATAGCCTAGAAAATCCGATATCCTTCATTCATTTCCTAAAATCCTTATTAAGATGTCCAAAAACTCTTCCCCTGAAACTCTCTTTGATATTTCCTTCAGTTCCCGAATAACCGGACGAATCTATAATAATAATATCGAGATGGAAGAGGAACCGAAAGAGGAAGTTATGAAGGAACAGGAAAATAAAGAAGAGCAATCAATGAACAAGGAACAACCGACGAATAAAGAACTGTTAGATTTTCTCAATTATCTTATTACTCTTCTTCCAAAATATCCGAAAAATACCCCGTCAAGCACTGAGATTGCCAAAGAAATGAGTAAAAGAGCTGGAGCCGATTTTGAGTCCTTCTTTTCACTTCTTCAAATGTTTATGATCGACCCTTCAAAAAATGAGGATAAACTACCAAAAGAACAGATCGATCTCTTCAATGAAAATATGAGTAATTTAGCCCAAAATGGAGAAATAGCCTCGATGAAAGTTTGGCCCGATGATCTACATAATTTACTCACTGTAATCTCCGGAGCTGCTGCATTTTTGCATCATACACTAGAGCCAAAACCCATGCCTCCATTGGCTTCCTCTACCGAGACCTTGGTTTCCCCACCTCCGGCCGACACTTTACCTCCTCCACCATTTATCGAAACTAAAGAAGAGAGGAAAACCCGAATTAAGGAAAAGATCAAAAGAAAAATGCCGACACCAGAACAACTAGAGGAAATGAGAGAAGCGGAATTACCCGATATCGCGGCCGCTGATATGGAAGAAAGTGACATGGAATGATTTACCCAATTAATTATATCTGATAATATTTACTCATCAATTATAAGTAATTATAATTATTTACTCATGTATGATATGAATAAATATTTTTTAACTAAAATTTGTGATCATTCGTTTTTTCTTAACAAGGAATTTTACACAAAAATGAGCATATATGCAAAACTCTACATACACTTTTTACATGCATATGATTTTAGAGACATGCAAGTGATTCTAGGGGTATGATTAATATACACTTGCACAAAAATTAATTTTATTATGAGTAAAATAAATAAGTAATATGTAAAATAAATACAAAATATAATATGAATAATTAAATAGTTGTATCACTAGTAATTGTTCTATTCTTATCGAGCATGAATAATGAGTCGGCCTCTCCCATGGCAATGAGCATTACGCCACCATCTGGTACAGGTGTACCAAATCGAATATGTACTGCTGTCGTTCCATTTCTTATCAAATCGAAAAGCCCTCCTGTGTCCTCGCCGCTATTAGTCAAATTGAAGACGTAGATACAATGAGTTTTCCCATATTGAGCATAAGTTATTCCATTTCCCTCAGATGTATTACTGAATCCGATGGCCTCGTTCATATCGTGAAACGGTCTCATATATCGGTTTTGAGTGTAAGACAGATTATATGGAGCTTGAGGGAATTGTCGTCCATTGGCCACGATTGAGATTTCTCGTACGTCGAATGGTTGAAAATTAAAAGGGCTCTTTGCCAAATGGCCAACGTAGTCAGCATTGGCCACAAGTCCAAGGATGATGCGCCGAGGGACTTGATCTTGAAATATATTTGCTGAGAATTCATAACGCCCTGGACTAATGTACATGGACTTCATCATTGATTTGCGTACGGCATAACGGGCAGGTTTTTCTTCCAATTTCCGAGCAATATCGAGACTGAGACCATCCATTAAGGACAATTTCTTTACATATAATTTACATGCCTGAATTTCCAAATGATAAGTGGTGGCAGCATTCGGCGATACAAGCAAAAATTTCGCATCGTTGGGTTGAATCTCAATGTCGATTTCAATTTGGTTGAGAAGAAACTGAGGTTGACAAAAGATATCGGCATCGAGCTTGGCAACGAATTGAGCCGTCCTACTCCCCGCAAATAGGGCCTTCCTCGCTTCATGTCCGGCTCCGGACTCCAGTGAATCGTCGTTAATTCCTGAATAATAACCGGCTTCGTTCAGATGACACATTTTGGCCGTAGGCGAATATGAGAGCTCATGTGTAAAATAAGTCTTGTAGGCCATTAGCGAATTTGAATTGAATATTTCTCGATTATTAATCCAGACTCTCATATTATTCATAAAAGTATTGCCAAGCATTTGAATTGGAGCCACATCCTCTCCAGCTGCTAAATTTGTCATAACAGTGCCCAAATGAGTCTCCTTACGAATACGAAATTCGGTGAGCAAATAAATTTTTGTCGGATCAATATAGTTATCGGAGGCATGAATTTTAAAATGATAAGGCGGATCATTAATCGGGTTATCGGTCAAAATCTCAAATGTTTTGCTTGAGGATACGGTAACATTTGTCGGTGGAATTTGAAAGAAATCCAGCGCATTTGTTATGGAATTTACGCTATCCTTATCAATCTTGTAGAAAGCCATTTTTATTATTAGTAGAGACCAAATACGTCGGAGCGGAGCCTTTTCTTTGAATGAACAATTGGTTTCGTAATTTCCGAACTAATGATGGTCTGATGAGATAATGGATTCGGTCGTCGCCTTTTTATAGTTCTCGCGTAGCGAGGTG
This sequence comes from Pratylenchus scribneri, assembly GCA_030063045.1. Lineage (NCBI taxonomy): Eukaryota > Metazoa > Nematoda > Chromadorea > Rhabditida > Pratylenchidae > Pratylenchus > Pratylenchus scribneri. The sequence goes on along the minus strand of JAQSEB010000097.1, from coordinate 568,342 downwards.
ATGGGCCGCCTCCAAATTGTTTGACTCCTGTGACATTTTCGAGACCCTTCCTGCTTTCTTCAATTAGCGCATGACGCAATGGTTGTCCTTCTTTGACTTGCTCAATTATTCGATGTCCTGTATTCAAAGCCTCATTTCTAAGTGCCATTCCAGCATGACGAATTAGGGGCATGAAGAATCTCAATACTCCGCGAAAAACATCTCCAATACCCGTTCCTCTTTGGAAGACAGGTCCTCCTCTATAGATTGGGAACGCTTCATCCAATCCTCTTCCGACCTGAATATAGTCGTCAAAGACAATAGAGTTTATATCGAATATCTCGTGAACCATTTTAAAATGATTTATGTGCTATGATCGGTTCGTTAATCCTTTATATAGTGCCTCCAACTAAATGAGCGAAGTGAATTAAATGAATGTATTGAGTCGAATGGAGTAGCGAGGCGATAACCGACGCTAAACTCCGGAATCACGAGGCGAAGTCGACGCAAATTCCAGTAATGTTATTACACCATTTCCGGAAATGATATTTCACCAATTCCGGATTGAGTCTGATATATGGATGCTGACCTGATGGATGTATTAAATTGAATTTATCCATAAAAAATAATGAATAATAAAATGAGTAAAATAAGGGACAATCATTGGGGAAATATAGAAAATATACATTTATCTACGATAAGCCCATTGTCCTAGATTTGTCTTCTTTTCTTTTCCTGGAGCAGGAAGTCCTTCTATCGGTTTTCTCTTCCTCATTTCTCTACGTATAGCGGATGAAACTACTTCGATTAATTCCGGATCTCGACGATATTTGACTCCAGGTCTCCCATAAATCTCCATTGATGTTGGCCCTCTTCGTCTAAGGGGCGCCTCCAAAGCCAATTGAATTGACGATGAAGGTAGAGCTGAATGCTCCAATGGTTCTGGTAAAGCCAAATTTGATGGACCTCCTTCCAATTCTCTCCTAATTGAGCCATAATTTCTTATAACAGATGGACGAGAACGTAATGCTACGAGACCAGCTTTGGTATTTTTCTTCTTCTTTGCCACGGCCTTTGATTTTGTCGACATACCCAAAGGTTTTCGAACAGCTGATGGTAAAGCCAAATTAGATGAGGGACCTTCCAATTCTTCATTGATTAAATGATAATTTCGTAATGTAGACGGTCGTGAAAGTGAGGATACGGGGCCTGTACGTCTATTTTTAATCATTTCTTTTATTTTCTCTGGTCCTGTAGGATATCTCGATACTCCTCTATTTTTATTCTTCTTTACCACAGCATTTGAAAATGATGAAGTGAAATCTGGATGTGTATCCAATAAGGCCAATTGTTCTCGACTAGGAAGAGGCAATGTTATTTGAGTCGGCATCTGATTGGCAATCTCTCTTACTTGTGAAACCGTATTTGATATACCCTGTATCCATCTTCTCGAAGGAAAACTTGGTTCTTCTTCTTCATCTTTTCCTTGATGAAATATCTCAATAGAATTTTGAGGAGGAATCAAAGGCGGAGACGGTAACGGAGACGGCGGCAATGACTCAAACGCCTCTTCTTCAATCGGAATACGAGGATCATCGTCCATCCATTCATGTTCTTCTCTTGGTGGTGGTGCTGGCGTCGGTGGAGGATGTCTTTCGTTCTCGATTACAAAATCTTCATTCTCATCTCCTTTTCTCATTAATATTCGCGCACCTCTGTCTATCTCAACTTTAATTGGCCGATCCTCTCTGTCTTTTCTCAATTTTAGATAACGGCGAAGTTCTTGATTATATTTTATATTTTTCTTCGATGATTCATTTCTCTCTCGACGAATTTTATCCAGTTCACGTTTCGTAAAATCCAAATTGGGTTCTCCGGTATCCGTAGAAACGAGGCCTCGATAAATTTGTTCCGGTAATAAAATGAGTTTATTCGCCATCGAATAAAATTCTCGTTAGAATTGGAGCCAATAATGCTGCAAAGAAATGAGTTCCGGCTCCTGTTCCTTTTTGAATAATGAATTTTCTCGCACCTCTCTCTGTTTTTATACGGCTGATTCGGCGGACATAATCGGCATAGGGTAAAAGTTGTTTCCTCTGGCGCTTGGTCAATGTGATTATGGATGAGACAATATTGAGACATATTTCGCATATAGCAAGCAATTCTTGTGTATTGGCCTTTTTCAATAATTGTCGTAAACTTTTCTCAGATTTCATCTTACTCAATTGTTTTAAAAACTTGGAATTTGAGTAAATATATTTCGGAATTTGGACGGACATCTCAAAGCCAAAGAAATTTTCATACAATTTTTATGAGGGAGAAAATGACATGTTCCCCGTCCTTATATATAGATTTGCCCGCAGGTGATGTAGACGACGATAACGTAACCGGAATAGTCGACTCTCGGAGGGAGGAGGGAACTAGAAGTAAACTTCGGGCTCATATTTAGATATATTTAGGAGTAAATATGACATGTTCATCGTCCTTAAATACTTTTGTGCGTAGCCGAAGCTGAGGATCACTGGCTGCATGCATATCGATTAGCAAATATCCATATGGCTCATTTGTGGCTTGCTTGTAGGCATCGAGAAAATAGTCCAATTGGCGGGGAAATAATTGAGTTCCGATATTTCGTATAGCCAAGGCAGAGTTTGGAGATCTCATAAGGACCAAATATTGAGCATTTTGTCTAGCCACTTTGATTTTCTTCTCGAATAAATTTTGAGTCACAAAGACAATGGCGAAATTCTGATGATGAGATTTTGCGGTAAATAGAGTCGATAAATATGATTCCGATATTGAGAGTAATAAATCATCCAAAATGAGCAATAACGGTTTCGGCTGTCGTCTAATGACATTTTCGTCCGGGACGCCAGAATGAACGGCAATTCCGGCTTTTTGAAGAACGGGAACAATTGAGCTCATTTCACCAAAACAATATAATATCGATGCGGGAGATGGCTCAATTAACGATGATGCCTCAGCAATGAATTTGAGCAGAAATGTACTCTTTCCACTCGAACTTGGACCGGAAAGAATCATGCCAAAGGGAAGTTTCAATTTCAATTCATTTTCGGAAAACGATGATAGCTCCATTTTTATGGATTAATGATTTATGGGTAATGAGAATACTCAATTACGATCTTTTATATACAAAGTCCATAAACCTTTAACCCTTAAATCCAAAGCCCTTAACCCATAGAATCCCATGCTTGGCCCTAAAACCTAAGCCCATAAATCATAGGCTCATAAATTACAGTAATAAATCATATTCGTAGATATCTATTTTTTTAATTAGGGTCTATATGCTATGTAATAGGGCTAGGGTCGGCATGTCTATTAGGGGCTAGGGTTAGGGTCTATGGAATAGGGCTAGGGGCTATGGATGAACGGAGTGAATCCGGATCTGGAGTATAAATAGGCATGAAAATCTACAATTTATCAAAATGTACTCAATTATATTGTTAATTATTCTCCTATCGTTAATCTCTACAGAGAGCTCGTACACGTATAAATATAATCTTCCGGAATATTCGGAATATAAGAAAATAATCGAATCAGTGAGACCGAATACGACAACTGAGTCTACGACAATCTCAACGCCTAGGATAATTTTCTCAAATTCTCAATTTGTTCCCGATCTTCCATTGTGCAAGGAGACTCCGGAAAATAACAATGTATACGGACATGCATATTGTCTGATTGCATTCCTCTTTTATCTGGTTGCAATTGTCTCAGCTCTACTCTTTACTTGTCGAGCCTTTGGATGCCTGAAACGATTTGAGAATGGACACACTGCAAATAGCAAACATTCTCCAATCAAATCCAATGACCAGACGATCGTTTAAGAAATGTTTGCCTATTGATCATCTAAATGAGCCGTCAACATTCCCTTCGTCCTATGTCGTCAATTTGGACACGTCAAATGAGAGCGGAAGTCATTGGGTGGCCTTTTATTTTTTGAGGAATAATTTAACATTATATTTCGATAGTTATGGAAATTCCTGTCCACTCAATATTAATGTAAAAAGAAATGTAAAAGCCTATCAGTCTCTCGAATCTGATACCTGTGCTCATCATTGTATTACGTTTATTTATTACATTTCCCTAGGCTATTCATTAGAACAATATTGTAAATTATTAGACTCAATTTCAAATCCAGATTTATTTGTTCACACATTTGTCCAAAAATTATTAAATTAAATAAATGAAAAGAGAGAAAATGAATGAAGTATCTCCATGATGATCAACAAATATTGCTCGGTTTTGAGGTCTTTTATTTTTTTGATTAATTTTTATATGGAGCCAGGTTCTCTAATTTTATTGGTTAATTGTTTAATAGATCTCGTCGTTAGCGATGACATATTTTTCTTAGCGCGTCGTTAGCGATGACTTTGTCATATAAAAAAGGTCATCATTAAGGACATTTTACGAAATCGTTAAGAATCAAAAATAGTCGATTTAAGGAGAAAATAGGTCTCGCTAAGCGAAAAAACTTACAAATTTTAGTTTTGAAACTTGCATTTTTCTTTTTCCGTTGCGTGCATCTACCGATGCTAATATTGTGAGATGTGTGCATCTTCCGACGATAGCATCGCTAAGGTTCAAAAATGACGAATTTAAGGAGAAAAGTGGTCTCGCTAAGAACAGGCATCGTAAAAGGGGGTGCAACGCTAAGGACGCGTAACGAAATTTTAGTGCATTATTAAGGATTTTTGTGTAAAAATGAGCATATATGCGTATATTTGGGGTGCACGTGCATATTTCGAGGGCGCATACATATTTCTAGGAGGACGCATACATTTTTTTTTTGAGGATACGTATTTAAATCTAGAGACATGTAACATAGATATACATACATGCAGTTGCATGATTAGAATTTTAGTTTAGGGTCCGCATGTGATTTAGGATCTATGCGCTATTAGATGTATACATATGAAAGGATAATTTATGGATTATATTAATATGAATATGAGTAAATTAATGTTTTATTTGAGTAATGAATTACATTAAAAATTTATTACTTTTTTAAAAATGAGTACAATAATGACATTGCCATATTGAAAGGGAACAGGTTTTCCATCTAATGTATCAATTCTAACTTCAATCTCGCTCACTTCTTTCGGTAATACATTGACAAAGAGAGGCGAGTCATAAATCTTTTCCACATATTCTCCTGGTTCGGCTCCATTGACATTGACAATACGAAGTAATGAGGCCAGCGAATTCCCTACAATGACATTTCCGGTTAATCCTTTTACATAGACGCCGAATGAAGAGAAGCCTCCTCGTATATCAGTCTTGTATTTGGCCACATCATTATTTTGTATCATTGAAGGGTTCTCGAATCCTAGAACATAGGCTAATTGAGTGGATAAACTTAAATGAGTAATCTTTTCGTGTGTGAAAACTACTTTGAATCGATCCTTATGCATATCATATTGAAATTCCACAGAGTCTAACATGTCCTTAAGTTCATCGATAGGCATTGGGGCATCTGTCGGTAGAATGAAGGAAGGCGGAGTAGGAGACAGGGCCAAAGTTGATGATACTGGGATAGTTGGAGTAGATGGTGGAGGAGGAGGAGGCGGTGGCGGAGCCGGAGTTGTAAACTTTGGCGGTTCAACTCGACTCTTTGGTATAATTATATTGAGCATATCGAGACTAGTATCGAGAATATTTTCAAGCTTCATCTTTTTCCTTGGAGGCTCTTCATTCTTAGCTGTAGATTGAGTTATCGTATTCGGATGGGTTACGGTAGTCGATTGAGGAGGAAGAGAATCGGAACTATCCGCCGAAATCGTAGATTTCGTGGGTTCAGATCTAGGACCAAACATCATCTCCTTCATCTTTGATCCTCTCGATTTGTCTCGGGGAGGCCCAACCAGTACATCGATAACACCAGCGCCAGACTTTTTTTGAGACGTCGGCGGTTCTGGTTGAGTTAACTTTTGAGCTTGAGGTTCAGATAATTTTTGAGCTGGAGCCGGAGTCGTAGAATTATCCATAGACACAGAACTATCCGCAGATTTTGAGCTATCCTCCGGAATCGTATTAGTACTCTGCGTCGTAGTCGTTGTAGTCTGAATTTGTGTATTATTAGTAGATGTCGTATTCTGAGTTATTGTAGAATGCGGCATAATTGGCGTAATCTCGGAACTTAACGTCGGAATCGGGGATTCCGATGGCTTAGAACTATCCGCCGGAGTCGTAAACGTAGAATTGATCCTCGGAGGAGATGGGAGTGTTCTTTTAGGAGCAGCAGCCGGAGGCGATGTAAGATTATTGATTGCTCTTCTCTTTCTTATTAATGTCTTGCTAATTTCTTCGGCATAGTCGGCAAGTCTTTTGTTAAGCGAATTCCTCAAATCCTCAATTTTTGTATGAGACGCCTGCGCCACCGGAATTTCAATCATTCCATCATCATCATAATGTATACCAATATATTGATCATCCAAAGTACCAATCGTTGTAGACCAGGAAAAGGGAAAAATGATACTATGTAGACCACATACCCATTCGCCGGGGAATTTGAGCGTACGACCCAGATGGACTCTATAATGATTCGATTTATTATCAGGATAATCCAATGAATTACTCGGCAAATGAACAATGACTGTATTAGACATTTTTTTTTATATGAGTACAGATTAATAAGGAAATTCACTCCGTTCATTTCCTTATATACTAAAGCCCCTAGCTCATAAGCCCCTAATATACATGCGATCCATAGCCATAATACATAACCCATAGACCATAAAATAGGGGAATTAGGTTTTTAGGGGCAAGCATGTGATTTAGGGGTTTAGGGGTAATAATAAATTGAATAATGACATAAATAGAGCAATACATATTATTTATTCAGATCAATTAAATCATTTTCATGTATCCATTCGGGCTCGGGGTAATCGATAAATTTAATCAAATGTTCTTTGGCTCCATCTTTTCTTCTTCTTGTTCTCAAAATTTTCTCAATTCGATATTCCGTTTGCTCATCTTTTCTCACTTTGCTCAATTCGGGACCGTAGAAATGACCTTTGAACTCTTCACCCTTTGCATCCTTTATTTTGTATCGCGGTACTGTTTTATTCTTAACAGCTTCAATTTCCAATATTTCGTCGCCCCAATTGGTTAGGTAGCCTTTCTCGAATTTACCCTTGTCCAGACTCATTCGTACAAAGTCGCCCTTCTTGAATTTTGGTTTGAGTTTATTATGAGTAAATTGGTCCGCATATTGTTTGTTCCATACGTGTTGAGCATTATCCGGAGTAACATCGACCGGTCTCATTCCTGTGGCTCGACTCTTTGAATGATTTATGGCATTGACAATTTTCGGAAGAACTCCAATCCATTGCTTTGTCTGATAATGAGCAAAATATCGATACAGTCTCTGTTTTAGAGTACGGATGGCTCTTTCGGCTAGAGAGGCCTTTTGGAATGGCGAACTGGCTTGCAATTTCATAATGTCTTCTTTGTTCAAATACTCTTTCAATTGGCGATTCTTGAACTCTGTACCCAAATCTGTGTATAATCTCCATGGCTTTTGCGGCATATCTTTTATGAGCAGATCCATTGCTTCCACTACGTCATCCGCTCTTTTTGTCTTTATCGGTTTGGCGAATAACATTTTTGAGAGAACATCAATGCCTAAATATATCGATTACCTTCATTATGTTCAGCCAATGCTTGCATATCAGCCAAATCCGCTTGTAGATCTGACATATAGCCGAGGGGAACAGTCTTTACTCTTTTAAAATGAACACGTCGAGGCTTTGTTAATGTGTACGTCCGATGGCCTTGAAGGAAAAGTTCAACGTCTTTGCGAGTAATATTGGGATATTTTTTATGAGCCTCTTTGAAGAGTGACTCAATTCCTGTAAATCCAGCTGGATTTGAGGGATTATTATAGATTTCAGCCAATTTTTCTTCCATTATGCAGATTAATGCGTCTGGATTTTTAGATTCTCTCTCTTGTCTTAACCTTTATATCCTCCATATTAATGCCATCCGTCAGATTTATGCATCCAGATTATTAGACGCACTTCATAAGTCTCACTACTCCGTCATCCTTAGGGATACATGCTGGACCCTAATGCATAACCCATATTCTAATATGAATAATATTTGAATCCTTTCTTAGTCATAGCTCGTAATTATTAATTGAGTGAGCATATATAATGAAGAAGATGAATCTTATGTACTATTTCCTGAAACCTAACCCTTATGCTCTAATTTTAATCATACAAATATATTCAATAATACATATTTATTAATCATAAAATGAATAAATATTAAAAAATATATACAAAACGAACAAAATTGAGTCATTGAGGGGTACAATATGAGTAAATTGAGTAAACATTTAGTTCTCAAGTAAACTTTTGAACCAATCATTCCTTTGAGTAAATTGCGGTTTTGAAGACATAATCACTCGAGCCCTTTCGGATACCTCGATAAACCATAATCAATCGAGCCCTTTCGGATACCTCGATAAAATTATGGTAAAAATTATGGCTACATAAACCGCACTAAACTTTGAAATAATTGATTTAAAAGTCAGCACTCGAACAAAATATTTTGAGAACAAATGAAAATATATGAAGGATTGGATTAAAAGTTTTCTCCATAATTATAAATTTTAAAGTCTCCTTTCTTTATTATCCCTTTACTCACAACTGGTTTATATTTCTTTTGTAGCTTTGTTGATATTATCGGTCCATCGGTCGCTCCTTTCTTAAGCTGTATTTTCAGGGCATTCGGATAAAGAAGATTTATTGAGTCAATGGTTCCAGTACGAGCATATTTGAGCACAAATTCTTTGAATTTCTCATATGAAAATCCTTGATTCCTCTTGACATCATAATTCATAGTAATACCACGAATTTTGCGCATATATTCAAATGGAGCATCCGGTTGACCTTTCTTCCTATATTTGATTCCATATTGTTTCGGTCCTCCAAAAGTTACTTCCAAAATGTCGTGATCAGGCAATTCGTCAGTGAAGTCTCCAATATGAGGGCCGAGCTCCAATGGACACGCATTTTTAGGATGGGAGAAAATGAGCGAGTCCGTGTCGACATAATGGAGTTTACAGCCAGGCGAGCGCACAACTTTTTGCATTGATCGAAGAAGGAGTAGGCGAGCACAAGAGGTGGTCCACAAGCTGATAATAACATTGGAGGCATCATTTTCATCAGCCAATCCCTTTTTCGTGGTATAGATGATCATGATTGTAGAAGGTTTTTCTTCGGTTCCCTCAATTAATTCTTCGACACGTACTAATTCAAATTTATGATCATTGAGCAATTCTCCAATTCTCGATGGATTGTCTGTAATTTCTGTCTTTTCAAGTCCCCAATTCTTCATTCCAAAACGACCCCACAGATTATTGACGATTAATTTTGCAAGTGCTCTTTTCCTTTTATCTGTCCTCATTAATGCTCGATCAATTATTATCCCAAATCTCTCCTCACATTCCCTAAGAAATTGTTCCTCCGCATCGAAATTTCCAGCAATACTTTTGTCGAAACCGGAAGCGTGTATTTTCAGACCAAGAAATTCCTTCATGTATCCTCTAAACAACTCTCGATCACCTTCCTCGTACTCATAAACTCTGACCAGCTCTGTTACTTGATATCCCTCATTTAGCGCCGCATCCAACTCAACCGAAGTAAATGTACCCGTCCATCCTCTCTCGTTGTCTGAATGAGTGCATTGATAGTGTTCGTAAAAGCCTCCATTTTTATGATTTTGAGCACATTTTGAGCAAAGCGGAAATAGCAGACGCTCATCTCCATCTTTACTCAATTTCATTGGAAGAATAGGGATGTCGATTTGCCTTGGGGGAACGACGAAACATTTGAGCAAGGCAATCTTATAGGGATTATCGGCGGCACATGTCCAATTAACTGTTTCATTTTTGATGTATACCTCGGGATGACCAGCTGGATAGCCCATCATCCATTCCTCGAGCATATAATTGACATAGGGATAGAGTGAAGTAAAGTCGTAGTAGCTAATTTTCTCATTTTCTCCCGGCTCATAAAATAAAGATAGCGGTCCAGTTCGTCCACCGAAAAATGCATCTCTGGGATCCAATGGCGAACGGTCCTTGTATTCTTTAAATCTCTTCTCCATTTCCGGATCTTTCGCTAGCATTTTGTCGATTTCACACGTCCATATGATATCCAGCCGGTCGGCACATTTCCTCAAATAAGCATTTCGTATTTCGTCCTGTTTCCTGAGTTGAGCCGGCGTCTTTCCTATTTTCGGGATAAGTTCATGATCATTGGGAAAGCATTTGGCACAACCGTGATACGGGCATCCATTGACCTCAATTATAACTCGCTCAATTTCGCCTTGCTCATTTTCCTTTTCATAATAGCCGTCCACTCGTTTGTTGTCTCCAAAATGTTTTTCGCCTCCTTCCGTATACGCCGTCTGAATAGGGACTCCTACTTCCTCTTCTAACCATCTCAAATATCGATAGGCCGTATCCGACTGATTATCATATTTATCTTAGCCTCTTTCTGGAACCAGGGCCAAATGGTGTGTAGGCAGATGATTGGCCTTGAATAAATTAACGCAAGCGCGAGCAATTGTAGATGCTGTTGTTAGTGGGTCGAGCCCGTCATGTGGTTCCTTAATATGGCCAGCTCGGTCGGCATCTCCATCTTCGTTCGCTTTATTCCTTTTTGAGATATCCATAAATAATTGACGAAAAGCATGCAAGGCGCCCATAAGAATTTCCACGTCATTGATACAATATGCAGGTAGCTCCTCATTTAGATAAAACGGATTGGACTCATCAAATGGATTCTTAAATTTCAAATATTTTTCCGTGCTCCAGCCTTTTGCCATATAATCATCTATTGTGGGAATTATTCTTTTGCCAAAGTTTTCTGGTCGGTTCAATTTATGGGGGAATACTCCTTTGTCGGCAACGTCAAGTTCAAAAGCAGATGGAAGTAGTTCAAGGCGCATATTCAGAAGATTTAATGAGTCTCTGAATTTGAGTTTATGTTTGTTGTCTTTCTCAAGGTCCATGGTGATTAATTTATTGCCTCGTCGAATTAGATTCGGACCCAAGCCTTGTTTGTAGAGTTCGACGATGACAAAATGCTTATCAAATCGGCCGCCATTTTGACTGAAGATATATGAGTCATATTTTTGAGGAAGTTCATTGAGTAGCCATTGTGTAAATTGAGTAATTGGAGGATTTTCGGGATCATCACATACAACTGCCTTATCTTGATATGTCTTTTCATAGGGATGAGTGCCAAATGTGATAGTTCGAACTGGGCCACACACACTACAAGGAGTACTCATTTTTGATAGTTTCCATTCGCCATTATTGAAGCATTCATTACAGGCTACTCGAGCAGCAATAAAGTTTGGGACAAGCTTCTTTTGAGTTTTTGGAAGATCATTTGGCTTTTTGGGGGGAATGTCTACGGTTTCTTCATATGTCTCAATGTCAAAGGCTATAATTCGGGCAGGTTTCTTAGTCTTAACTTCTATTGGTTGAATGTAGCAGCATCTTTTGTTGTTCGTTTCATGAAGGTCGTTGCATCTTTTACAATAAGTTTCGCCACATTTGTGAGGGAGCCAACCATTTTCTTTATAAGTTATGATATCCCAAATGATCCCACACGTACCGCATTTTTTTGAGCGATCACAAAATATTATTCCATTTTTATGAGACTTTTTGATATGTTGAGCATAGCATTCCATCGAAACAAAAGTTTTCCCACAATTTTGGCACTCAATTTCCACTCCGGGTTCAGGTTGACATGGATATTTGGCCCCCACTCGTCCACAATTGAGACATTTCTTTTTACATCTGGCTCTATGCGTTACGTCATCTTCATAACAACTTTCACATTCAAGGCAATAGCGTTTACCAAAAAGAGAGCCAGAACTGCGGACCGCGGTAAAATGAGCACCATCCCAATAAATAATAAGCTCAATATTGTAGTCTCGGGCACCATATTTGTATTCGGGTTGTTTCATAGGTTGAAAGAGTCCTCGAGAGGGAAAGAACCAAACTTTAATCCTATATTGATCCTTATGAAGTACATCATTCCAATAGTCTACAACGGTTGGCACCCATTTCTTTGCATCATATTTTTTCTCATTTAGCGGTATATTGAGTGTTCTCATTAAATTTTCCACGTCCTTATGAATCGGTTGCCCTCTATCAACTCCATTTAGATAACGTTCCCATTGTTTCCATGTCATACCGCCAATTTGATTTTTCAAAGCCACGTGAAGAGCATAAAATAGACATCTGTTCCCTCTTTGATTCGGTACTTCAAATCTTTCTCTTTTAGCTATATGATGAGTCACGCCGCCAAGTTTACGAAGAGTTTCACCTTGAATTTTCAGAGTTTTACGTGAAGGAGGAGCGCCGCCATATATTTTCTTTTGTTTCTTCGCCAATCCATTTTTCTGGTATAGGGTGACTTCGATATCAAAATCTGCATCAAATAGAGAGAGGCCAAGAGGAGAACGACTTTGTTCGACTTTCATCAATGTAGTGTATATGTAATCGGCAATATGTTCATTCAAGGGGCGAACAGGAACAAAGATTGGTCGCCCTTCTTCGAGATTTTCCGAGAAGATCATGTAGCTGGCTGTGTCCGCGTGAATGTCATATTTCTTTGCGTCAATTATTGCTCGAGCGGTTGCATCAATAAAGAGTCCCCCGATTAAGGCTTCCGGTTCAGAATGGGCAGGTAATTTTTTAATTCTATAGGTATTTCGGCTTTTATGAATTGGATGGCCAGCAAATTTTCTATTTCCACTCTCGATAACTTCAATAAATTCATCCAAAGAGGGGTCCGTCTTTTCAAAGCGGGAACGTTTAATAAGGGGAGGAGAAGAAGGGGGAGAAAAGCCGGTGGAACGACGGCGGGAAGCCATTTTCGGAGAAGGAGGAATATCGCTCGATAAAAAAAAAAGCAATAAATAATAGAGCAAATGAAAAATTAAGGAGCTGAAGATTTTTGTTCGCTGTAGATTGTTGGCTGTCTCAAATTAATTGAGATTTTCGCAGAATGATGCCCGGAAGGCCAAATCCTGGATTTATATATGACCAAAAATGGGCGTGGCATATATGGCTATATTTGGCATTTTCGATAGCAAGGCGAAACCGGCACAAACAACCAATTAGGGATGGACATTTGGATGCAGCTGGCGGAAACGAGTAAGTTTAATATTTTAGGTAATTAAGTAAGAGAGAAAGATTACAAATTCAAATTAAAAACCAATGTTCATTTAATTTTCGCTGGTATACTGTAACTTCGTATTTACTCATCTATTTCGTTTTATTCTTTGCTCAATTAATAAGTCCTTAGTCATATTCATATTAATCTCATATAAAATTCGATTCGGTTCATTAATCATTTAAAAATAATATAGTCTTACATATTTAGAATATAATAAAAAATCAAAAGTTTAAAATGAAAAATAATTAGTTCGATAAGAAAGTGGAATATTGAATATGAATCAGTAAAATTTCCTCATTCACTCATTTGATATTTAATATCATATCATATAAAACTTTGCTTTTCAAAGTTCACATTAAGCATCGGCTCGTTACCTTCCCAAAGTTCGATATCTGTTACGTTTCTTTAATCACTTAATAATAATGAAAAATTTTACTCATTTAATAATAATAAGAAAGTTTTACTCAATTAATAATAATAAGAAAGTTTTACTCATTTAATAAATAAATAAAATAATTAATGAAAAAAAAAAAGTTTAATGCATACATCAGATCTAGCATTTCATTTTCACTTCTTTCATTTTCCCCTTCCCTTTCGTCCATTTCTCCACTCCTTATTCGTCGTCGTCCATTTTGGGTACCTAAATAATTGGCAGTTATTTATCATTTAATTTCGTCTTCATTTTCACCCAATTTTCCCCTTCCATTACATTCCTCAATTCCAAAATAAGGTCAACATCTGTCCCTTTCTTTTGTTCTAAACGAGGGAATCAATTTGGTCAATTGTTAGAGGGGAAAATTATCCGAATATCCTTTGGCTCCATTTCTGGAGGGGACCATCTCCGAAAGACCCATTAATCATTTAATCGTCCTCCCGTCTTTACCTCTCAATTCCACAATTATAAGTTGCTCAATATCCATCGGCTGACCATTGTGGTCACAGCGGGTGGTCCATCTCTAATTGAAAGGAAGGGAAAAAGTAGCTCATTTCCTGTGGGCTCCTTTTGGAGGGACCATCTGGCTAAAAAGTAGCCGTTTACCTTTTGGATGGTCAATTCACAGCAGGTGGTCCGCCGGAAAAAGTAGCCGTTTGTCTTTCGGCTGGTTCTCGGTAGGGAGTTTTCCTTAGTACTAACTGTCCACTCGAACCGTAAGTATCTACTGATACTGATTGAATTATTAATTGAAATTTAAAAGAATTAATTAATTGAAAATTATTAAAACTTCATTTAACAATGCAAATAAATAATAAAATATTGTGCAAAATTAGGAATAAAAACAATTATTAATATACCTAGGTATTTGGAATAAATTTTGGGAAAAATGACCGAATTGCTTTCAAAGGCAATGCATTGACAATTGACATAGAATGCTGAATTATTATGCCATGTGGTAAATAAATAATAATTGGAAAGTAAATACTAGGCAAACTTGATTGAATGTTAATAATAAAATAAAAACCGGAAAATATTGTCTATAATAGTCCTGTGAAAAATAAAAAATCAATTTTGAGGCAGGAAAAAATCATCGAAATTTGAATAGAGTCGGCAAATCCGTTGATTGATTTTTGCGAAATGCATCATCGGTACCCATATTTTTGATAGCCAGGAAATATGCCTCCTTCATTATTGGATCAAGTTTAGTTGAATTTTTCGATACAGCGTCATTCCCATAACTCAACTGAGTTTCAATGCCAAATGGCCGCAAATGATAGATCAAATATTCGAGCACATACCTTTATGAATGAGAATTAACAAATTATTAAGTTTGTTAGGCTTACATAAAATTGGGCTGGACATAATGGAATGAAATGGCATAATCGCTGCAGCAATTTGGACCCTGAAGAATGTGATTACTAAATTTTTTTCCTATTTTGTATATATCTGATTTGTTTTGATTATAAAAACAAATAAATAATGTCTTTGAGTATTTATTTCATGTTTTTGAAGTAATTTAACCCTATTTACATAGTTTGGCAATTTATTCGGTGAAAATTTCATAAAAATATAATAAAAAGCGAAAAAATCACTTATTTTGAATTTGAACTGCCTGAAACATATTTTTGGGAAATTACATAAAAAAATTAGACACTTATTTTCGATGATAAATTTGTCCATCAATTATGAATATTTTGATAAATTTTTTACCTGTTCCATTGGATAATAAGAGGCTTGCCAAAACCAAAAACTTGAATTCACATGCTCTGGTGATAAATAATTCTCTGGCACAAATGGAAAAAAGCGGTGATGTCCTCCAGCATCTCTTGAATCTCCTGCTTTTACTCCAATTTTTTCCAAGCATATCCCCATTTCTGCGTCCTCGAAGCCATCCTCGTCCGCCTAATAATAATTTCTTAAAATATTAAAATTGCAAAAATACTCTGCATGCCGTTGTATTCGGCAATCCATTTTCTACAAATTTTTTCAGCGCTTCTCTGCTTAACACATAGCCGGCTCCTCCACTCATGTAACCCTTTTAGAGTGGTAATATTTATTAATAGAACCATTTAAATTTACCTGTTTTGTGAATGGTTTGAGTTTGGATCCAAAATAGATTGGCTCATTGGGTGAATGGGGCATCAGAAGATAGCGCAAATTTTCCAAAATTACAAAAGTATCATCATCAGCCTTCAAGAACCAATCGAATTCATCCTAAAATTTGCATAAATAAATATATTATAATATCAAAATCCTCTTACAATGTAATGGTCGTATGCATATTTGAAAGCTGCCTTTGTTTTGCCCCAAAGATGATCTCTTAAATTCAATTAATTTCCAAAAATTAATTTCTCCACCAACCTTCCCTCTGATATATTCAAATTCAAGGCCGGCAAATTTGGGTCATCTTCCGAAGACATAAACACAAATTTGTTGCATCGCTTCACCCAAGTCGCTTTCACATGAATTGCCCGCTTTTCGTGATTTTGTTTTCCTGTCAATATCCAGCAATAAATTCGAATTCTTTTGGCAATTTCTGCGGCAAGAGTGCCTTCACCTTTAATAAATTTTAATTATTTATTTGAATCATTCCCTTTAATAAAAACCATCGTGAACATGCGTCCCATTGCCATGGAAGAACATCGGAGCAATTATGCCTTCACCATTTTCCAATTCCTGTTTGCTATAGGCGTCATGATGTTGTTGGCCATTATCATGTGCTTGCTTCTCTTGACTATGTGTAACTTGTTCCGACATTTGCTCTTTTGGCTTAACATTTTGTTCCTTTTTCTTTTCATCCTGCAGAATTTTTTAATTAATTTGATAGATAAATTGCATTTGGAAATTGCAAATCATTGTAGACGAACTTGGATAGTCCTTTGATAAAGTGCTAATTTGCCGGTGGTCAAATTTTGTTTGTTGTTGAAGAGTACCCAAGAAAGAAAAAAACCGATGATAAAGCCGATGCATAAATTTAGCAATGTTTTATTTCGATTGTTGACCAACATTAGGCAGGAAAAATGAGAAATGGGAAATTGATGGATTTATTTCGTGTCCTTTTTACGATTAAAAATTCTATAAAATTTAAACATTAAAAATTTAATTTCTAGATTAAATGGATGATGAAATGATTGATGATGATGATTGATGATGGATGATGAATTATAATTCTAAATTAAATTCACTGGAATGTGAGAGGAAGACTGTGAAATATTGGGAATGGGGAATAAAAAATTACGTCGTTACTTGAATGGGGCAGGCAAAACATTAAAATATGAATCCGATTCTGATTCCGATTCTGATATATTAAAAGGACTTATACTTATTAGATTGGGCTCTTCAAAATTTGAGAGAGGAATGATTGTAATTGTTTTTAGTTAAAAAGGACAAAATGAATGATATAAAATTAAGAAACCGAATTTGACTATAATTTTGGTTAATTTAATTCATATAAATATTGGGGTATTGAATGAATCTATGGATTGAAAAATGAAATATGAATAATTGCAGGAAGGGATTTTTAGAAAATAACGATTCGATATTTCGATAATCATATTTTGGAAAATTTATTTAATCGAAATAAAAGATAAAAATTATTTTTGCTAATTCGATTTCTACAATGAAAAATTAAAAAGATTAATGAAAATAGCAAATTCGATTTCAATAACCCCAACAAAATATCGCCCATATCTCCATTTAAATGTGAATTCATTTTTCACACGCATCACTTCGTCCAATTTGATGAGGCATTCATTTTATTTCTTCAATTTGGTTCGTTACCTAGTCATCTTTTTAAAATTAATTTTTCATTTCATATTTGGTTTTTTTATTTTTTGCTTACTTTATTTTATAGGTCCTCCCTTCATATCTCTTAATTTTAACAGCCAATAAATTTAAAAATTATGCCACATATCACAATTAAGTTTCGAATGAAAAAAATATTCCTCTTATGTATTTTATTGTTATTTATTTTTTCTTGCTTCATTTTCTTCACATTTAACCCAAAATCAACGACTTTATATCGGATTGAAAAATGCGAATTCAAAGTTTGAAAAATTTTAATTTCATATACTTTATTTGAAAAGATTAATTTTGATTGATCCTATTTGTTTGGAACGCCTTTCACTGAAATTGGATTGTGAATTGCCGATTCAAATAGCAGCCGAAATTGCAATGAGAATGAACAACAATTTGGCACATTTGAACGCAAAATCAAATCGGAATTTCATTGGAATAAGAGTCGCGGAAAGGATTTTTGGCTTTTCAGTCCAATTTCCAATGCTTCTTCAATAAATGGTCAAATAGCCACGAAAAGGTAGGTATGACCATATATTGATTTTTTATCGACTTATTTTTCAGATTCTCAACCGTTCCACTTTCTTCATTTTCAACCCAATTTGGCCAAAATCAAATTCCAAATTTGGATGTGCCCATTCCAATTCAATCATTCATAAAATCATGGAAAAGAGGAAAATTTTTTGAATATGGCGATGGAAAAGGCCGTCCTGGGAATAATCCAAAAATATTGCCATAAATAATATTTTTCTGTGTTATTTGATGTTTAATTTATTGTATATTTAAGGAATTATCTCTATTAGGCAAATGGGAATAGTCCAATAATAATGGCATAAATAAATATTAAATAATATTTTTTGTGTTATTTGATGTTAATTTAATTATATTAATGAATTATATATTTTTATTTGAACAATAAATTTATTTAAAAAAATTACTTCCCAATTTTTTGAATACACCATTCCACTATGAAAAAATGTCATTCAATTTTTCAATGGACATGAAAGGAATAGCACCAGGGCCAGTCTTCAATCTATATTTCCAATTTTGCCGATTTAGCATCGAAGATAGAATTGATCAAATATAAATTAGTAAATGTGGTAAAATTCTTATTTTTTTCCAGAATTATTTGGAAAAAATTAAATTTTTGGTTAATTTTGTCTGCAAAATTAAGAATTCTCCATATTTTGCAAATAAAGGACATAAACTCAACTAGTTCCAATATTCTATTTTAAAAACAACAAAATATTTTACATTTTCCGAGACAATTCTTGAAGTCATGCCTGCTTAATTAACCATGAAACTTCATATAGGTCTTTCTAATTTTGCTTCTAATCGAGTTGATTCTAAATAAAAGAGAAAATGGCAGTTAGGAGTCTGGACTGGCGATCAGCAGCATCATCATCAGTCAGCAGAATAATTCCAAATATTAATTTTCAACATAACAATAACCGGAAGGACTAAATAAAGCCAAATAATATAATAACATCTAAAAAGATTATCCATAGGCTTTATACGTTGATAATTAGTTGGAAAATTTTGAAAAACTTATTAATAGGTTGAAATTTGAATTCAACGAAAATAAATATATCGTTTGAAGGTAAAGCAAAAATAATTTTTCTTTTAAATACTTCATCTGATTAAAGAGAGTAAAAAATCATATAAGAGATAAATTATAGAATTTTAAAATTTGCAAAATCCAATTCATTCTCCAAATTCAATAGGGTACATTGAATATATAATTTTGCGCAACTTGAAGTGATGGAAGAAATATTTTTTGAAAACTAACTGTCTGCTAATGTTTATTTTCGTCAATTGTACTTTTTTATTTATAAAACGGTTGCAAAATTAAATTGGAATTGGAGACCGGATAAAATGGTCTATATTGTCGATTGTGAAAACATGAGGGATCTATTTGTATTCGTATTTTTAAGCTAGATTATTTGATGTATTACGATTTAAATTCAAATTTTTTGACAGGGACGGTTTCTAATCAGTTTAAAGAAATAAAATTATTATAATTTAATTACTATTTATAATCATGATTGAATTATTTGCTTATAAGACGGATAAACAAAGGCAAAAAAACAATATAATTAAATTATCTTTTTTTATAATTTTCTTGACCTTCCCATTTTAAAAAAATTTATAAAAAACCTTTTTTTTTCATCGAAAAATAAAGGTTTTTTCGAATTCATTTACTATTTTTTTCTTATGCTCGGTTTATAATTTGCCATTTATATTTTGTCTATGTCATTCAATTCGTTTTCTAAATCCAAAATACTGAATCCAAATTCATCAATTTTAATAGATCCCATCAGCTAAGTTTACATATACGTTAATCTTTTCCTTTTCCAGATGAGCAATTGCATTTAATTTTTGTTCTTTTCAACTGACATTTTATGCAGCAAATTTAAATAAAATATAATATTTCATATAATTCCCCCCATGAAATATTTTCATTTTTTATCACATTTCTCCTTTTCTCAATTCTCCTTCTTTCTTCCTACGGCTTTTTGGCTGAAGGAAGCTTGCAGATGGCACCCGGATATTTGTCATTGCAATCATGGTCCACCCAACCTTCTTTACACTCCTTCGTCTTAATAAATTTTATTATTAATATTTTATAAAAAGAGTAATTTTGTAATTACTCCGACCTATAATCAATCATAAACATTATATCTTAATTTGGAAAAATAAAAATAAACACTTTGACCACAATTTTGTATTAAAAATGTGAGCATTTTTTTCGATTTATTTTCTGTGTTTTTGGTTAATTTCATATATAAAATCATGTTTTTGACTTTTATAGTTATAATTATTTTTTTAAATAATATTAAAAAATAAACCTTTGGTTGAATATAGGCACACGTTTCAATACCAACTCCATTGTTCGTCGGTTCGGGTGGATATCCGGTTCTGGCGCCCCATGGACCCTTTCCGCTGTTCTTCTTGTATTCCCCATAATCAAATGGGGTTCCATCCATCCAGAAGCATTTGGTTAATTCACCGCTCGTGGAATAGTCCAATTTGAGGCCAATCCAAAAGCCATCGGTGTTTGGATGCTGTTCCATAAGTTCTAAAAAAATTGTGACAATAATTGGAAATTAATTCGGGAAATAGTCAAATGCAGAATCAGCTAGGGCGTGAAAATAAACTCATTCCCATAAGCTTAGTCTATTTTTGTCTAAAAATTTCAATTTCTAGCCTCTAAGCACTAAAAAATTTATATAACAAAATCGAATTAGATATTATTTAAAAAAGGTTAATTTTTTAATTAAAATGAACCCAACCAAAACTTAATATTAATTCTAAGCCGTTCAGGCAGTTAGAAGGATGAAAAAGATTTTTAAAAATATTTGGAATTGGATCTCACTTATTAGGACGAAGGCCTGGTCCTTTTCGCTGTGAATCGAAGCCAATTCCCCGCCCTCTTTACGGCATTCAGCGTTGGCAGTTGATTGGTCCATAGGGCCTTTAATCATCTGAATTAAATTGACAATTAAATTAATTGCTTTTCCATAGTGGATTCTAACGCAAATTGCCGTCCATCGTCCGATACATCGACACAGCCAGGATCGTGGGTTTGAGGAAAATCGGAATTCACGGGCGAAGGCGAAAGGATTAAAAAGATGGTGGTGATGAAAAATGGATTCATTTTAATTTGGTAAAGGAAGATTTTTAGGGATGATTTTGATATGAAATGAAAAGATACTGGGGAGATGCATTGGCTTATATGGAAGGAAAAAAAGAGGCGTTCTCCATTAAGCAAGGTGGCCCAGGGATCAGAGTCCACAGACGAATAAATTAAAAATTTTGATCATAAAATGGGCCCTAAAAGCAATGAATAAATTTGGGTGATTAAAGATTGAACATTTCTAATCTTAAACAAAATGAAAATTCATCTTAAAAACCACCCACCTAACGGTCAAACCAATTTTAATGGCATTTTAATGGATTTTGAATGAATTTTATTTTAAAATTTAAAATGCGCCAGATAATGGATTTGGCTAAATTTTTATAGTTTTTTTATTAAATAAAATATTTGATGGATATTTATTTAAAAAAATTAGAATGACGAGATATTGGGTGCAATTAAATTCTATGGAAATTTAATTTATAAATTACAGTAAAATTTTCAAGGCAAACATCATATCCAATATTGTGAAAAATAATCAAATCATATTTTTTTATTGATAAAGTTATTTTTTTTGAATATGGATAAGTATGAAATGCAATTGTTTATTTAATTCAAGATATAATGGATGTAGCTTATTAGCTTGGAAATGAGATCGTTGAGATGAGATACATTAAATGGGTAGACATTTTTGTTGGATTATTAGAATTATTAGAAGTATTGGAAATGATGTATAAGTAGAAATAATATAAAAATGTTAAGTTTTGAGACTGATTTATTCTCGTCGTTATTCTCTGACTTGATACCTTCAATTTATTGTGAGACATTTCAGCGATTCAGACACTTTCGAATATGGTTATTTATTCTTTTTATTATCTTTTATTACATTTAGGAAAGCTTTTTCCATCAATATATTTATTATATTTCGCATTTTAATAATCTTTCCGGTCATTCAAATATGGGATTTTCCATTTCCATGTGAAACCGTAATAATAATATAGCAAATTGTCGATATCGGTATATTATTAAGGCCGGTTGTGAACTCTGTCTCAAAGAAGGCTATCAATAAATGTCATGAAAAGGGTTTCATGGTAAATATCAATACAATAGCGGAGTTTGATTTTGCGAATCAAATGAGAATAAATTTTTTCTGTTTTTATTAATCAACAAACATCCGAAATGCAAACAATCAGAAACAAATCAAAAATTAACCATAAATATTATTATAATAACATTTATATTTTTAATTTAATTTTAAATTAAATAATGGAATTATTGAAAATGTTCATTTTGGCATGTCTTATGGCTTAATTGAAAAAAATTTTTTGAATTTTAAATTTTCTTATATTCAAGATTCATCCAACATTTTTCCTATTATGAAATGCCCATCTCATTCCAACAACCTCAATCTCAAATTGTGGTACTTTTTTGAATGAATTTTTTTGAAGATTTGCTGGGTGGGGACTGGGGAGGGGATGGGGAAATGATAGAGGATACGGGATTAAGGGGTTTTACGGTATAAGGAAAATCAAAAGCAAAGTAGCATTGAAAAGGAATTCAGGAAATTAATTTCCCTTTATTTCATATTGTTTTCTTGTTCAATTTAATTTCATCGTTCATTTTCATCAACAAATTTAAAAAAAAATTTTATGATTCGCAATCATTGGCTTATTATTAGAGATAAAGCCAATAATCTTATTGATTCACCGTTGCAGCAATCTTCAGACGCATATTCAATTTGATGGAATAAAACAAAAGAATAATTTACCCTCCATTTTTAATTAAATACCCGGCAATTTTATTCCCGGTCAATTTGCCCAAAAATTCCAAAAATGGATTTTCCACTTGGAGTGCTCTAAAATTTAGACAAAATGGATACCATAACTGACAAAACATTAGCAATATTATCTATCTTATTCACACAAAAAAGTTAAATTTTTAGTAAATTTAAGTTATACATTCATCATTTTTTTTATAGTTAAAAATTGATTGAGCTGATTATAAATAAATAATTGAAAGAGATCAATTAGATTGGAGCTATTGAAATGGTCGATGATATTATGATTTTGGGTAAAAAAAATAATACATTATGGCACAATAAAATAGATTTTGAGATTTAAAAATTGAATTATATTTGAGATTATATAATTCCAAAAAATGAAAAAAATATGAGGGAAAATTTAAATTTCCCAGCACTCTTTAATTATCCATTAACTAATAATGAAAATTGATAGAAATGGACATTTGCATGTTAGTGAAAAATAACAATAATTTGCATGGTTCATCATCTTCTTATTAAATGCCCTGAACAAATAGCTAGTTGTATTGTCTGATTAAATGGTTAAGATTCATGAGTCCGATGAAGAAATAAGCAAAGAAAAGACCTAAAAAGAATTTTTAATATGAAGGCCCAAAAATTCTCCAAAAATTGACCCATCTTAAAATTAAATTCCACTTCACTATAAATGCTGGCCAAGGTTGAACCCTTCTTATTGTATTATTTGTCAAATTCCACTTCACTATGAATGCTGGCCAAGGTCGAACCCTTCTCATGGCATTATTTGTCAAATTCCACTTCACTATGAATGCTGGCCAAGGTTGAACCCTTCTTATTGTATTATTTGTCAAATTCCACTTCACTATGAATGCTGGCCAAGGTCGAACACTCCTCTATTCTTGTCAATGACCTTGGCCAATTATGATTGCTTTTAACTGAAAAAATTGATTTAATTATATATTTTTATTATTAATCCTTTATTTTTACTTGATAGCAATGTCCTTTGAAGGCAGAGAATCCTGAATTGCAGTCCGAATCCGAATCCATTCCATTTTCCGAAGACGGGATTGTCAAATCTAATAAATTCATTATTTTATTATTAATCCTTTATTTTTACTTGATAGCAATGTCCTTTGAAGGCAGAGAATCCTGAATTGCAGTCCGAATCCGAATCCATTCCATTTTCCGAAGACAGGATTGTCAAATCTAATAAATTCATTATTTTATTATTAATCCTTTATTTTTACTTGATAGCAATGTCCTTTGAAGGCAGAGAATCCTGAATTGCCGCCCGAATCCGAATCCATTCAATTTTCCGAAGACAGGATTGTCAAATCTAATAAATTCATTATTTTATTATTAATCCTTTATTTTTACTTGATAGCAATGTCCTTTGAAGGCAGAGAATCCTGAATTGCCGCCCGAATCCGATCCATTCAATTTTCCGAAGACAGGATTGTCAAATCTAATAAATTGATGGATTTTATTAGGAAAAAGGTATTTCTTATAATAAAGCCCATAATTTTATTTAAAAATAAAACAGAGATAATTGGAGCAAAAATATAAAAAAAGATAAAGACGACTAAAATGGCCAAAATTTAATGGCTTTTCCAATTTTAGAATGAAAATTTAAAATGCACCATATAATGGGATGACAGGCTACTCACATATGAGGCATGAGAGCTATAAAATTTTTTTTTAAATATTTATGCGGTTCCGCGACAATTCGTCACCACGATAATTCGTCACAACGAAAATTCGTCTCCACGATTATTTGTCACGACAATTCGTCACCAATTTTTTTTGTTAAAAATTAGTTTAAATTATTTTGAAGAAAATTTTTATACCAATCGACGCGCCTCGATGAGCTAAGCACGAATCTGTCATTGCTTTCGCAAAAAAATTAAAAAATAAATATTTATGGCCGTTTTAAATTTTATATCTAAGGGATATGATTAATGTCAAAATTACACTCCTGCGCTAAATTAGAATTCTTTAAGCTTCCTATTCTCCAAGCCCTAATCCTGACCCTAGATATAAAATTTAAAACGGCCATAAATATTTATTTTTTTTAATTATTTTGTATTGATTCGTGCTTAGCTCATCGAGGCGTGTCGATTGGTATCAATATTGTCTTCAAAATAATTTAAACTAATTTTCAACAAAAAAATTGGTGACGAATTGTCGTGACAAATAATCGTGGAGACGAATTTTCGTTGTGACGAATTATCGTGGTGACGAATTGTCGCGCCACCATTTATGCAGGCATAAAATGGAAAAATTATTTTTATGACTTTTTTTTTATTTTTAAAATGGATTTAATAATTTTTTTAAAAAAATGATGTATTTTTGTTTGAAAAAATTTGATAGAAATATCAACGATTCATCAAATTCGCCACAAAAATATTATCAAAATAAATGTCCTTTTGAGGAGGCTTTTTTTATCAATTATCAAGCAATTTGACAGTCCATAAAATTAATTTGTTTATTCTAAGAGCAAAGGCTTCTAAGAGCAAAGGCCAAGGAGTCTGCTAAACATATATTTTTAATAATGAATAATGATTTAAATCGTATAAAATCGTTGAATTCAGCAGAAGTGAAATTTTTCTGCAAAATTTCTGATGTCATTTTTGGTCAATTGATGAACGCATTTTAAATGTTTTATTCATTCCAAAAATAAAAAAATCCATTAAAATTTTGGTTGGCCAAATGGGTGGGTGGCTTTTAAAAGTGAATTTCCATTTTATTTACGATCAAAAATGTGAAATTTTTATCGTTCGAATGAATTCAATGCTTTTAGGGGCCATTTTATGATCAAAATTTATTTAATTTACTCATCTGGACCCTGCCGCCCAGGAGAACGCCCCATTTGCTTTCCAATTTAAACCAAGCCATTCTCCCCATAAACTTTCATTTTATATCAAAATTCTTTCCTTAAAATCCTCAAACCAATCCTCCCTTCTCAAAACTTTTAAACCAACCAAATTTTCCTTAATTCCTAACCATCTGAACAATGAATCCAAAATTCATTTTGTTCCTCGGCCTTTTGATTGCTCTGGCCATCGAGCAACGTGGCAATGTTGAGGCTCAAAAATCGCCAGCGCGACCTCTTATTTGTGGATGTGCAGAAGGGTGGCAAGGCTTTAAGGGCCATTGCTACAAGGTAAACTATTATATATTTTGTGGCATTCATTTTCCCCATTATTTTAGCTGGTTGCTGGGAAAATTAATCAAACGAATGCAATGGATGCCTGCGATGGATTGGGCGGCAAACTTGCTTCGATCCACAATTCTGAAGAGCAAAATTTCCTTCTTGGTTTTTTAAAATAATTTATTTTTTATCAAATTTATTTTAAGAACTTGTGGACAAATTTGGCGAAGGGAACGGATTTTGGCTTGGCCTGCAACTGCATCGCAACACAAAGAGCAAAGGGTTGATCAGCTGCTCCTGGATGGATGGTTCCCCATTTGATTATGGGGATTGCAAGAAGAATTCTGGAATGGCGCCTTGGGCCACTAAAAATGGGGCAATACCAGAGCCTAATAATGGCATTGGTGGTGAAGATTGTGTATACATCCGTGGTGAAGTTTGTTATTTTATCATTTTTTTCTAGGATCTAGGCTTCCAAAAAATGAATCTAGCAAAATAAATAAGTATATGAAAGTATAAGATATTATATTTTGTATAAGAAAATATCTACATAGATAAGAATACAAAATGTTTTATACAATAACTTAAATCTATGATTATTATTATATTGGATGATCAATGAAATATATTTAAAAT
Source organism: Pratylenchus scribneri (assembly GCA_030063045.1). NCBI lineage: Eukaryota > Metazoa > Nematoda > Chromadorea > Rhabditida > Pratylenchidae > Pratylenchus > Pratylenchus scribneri. The sequence continues at coordinate 541,702 of JAQSEB010000097.1, read as the reverse complement.
TAATTAAAAAGGATGGAGGCTGGAAACATGGCTGGGTCGACATTCGTTGTGACCAGGACCACTTTGGGAGCGATATGCTGGGCTTTGTGTGCAAGAAATGATGTGGCCAAGAAAAGAAGGGGAATATGAATAAAATAAATAAATAATTTGATCCATTTTTGTTAATGTGATTTGAATAAATAAATCCAAAATTTTTTTTTATTTATTAAAAGAAATACCCAAGTTGAAATAAGGAAAATTATTTCTGTAGAATTAGAATTTTGAAAATATATAATTTGATTTCAACTTTTCCAAAGGCCACATTTGTCAAAGATGACATTTTTATTGGAAAAAGTTAAATTTATATTTTATATAATTATAAATTGAGAAATTTTTTATTCGTCAGAATTTGGATTACTGAGGAAGGAATCTGTCGAAAAATCATGTTTGCATGAAATTTATTTCTAGATAAAATAATACCAATTTTATTTAAAAACTATTTGATAGCAAAATTCATTAGAATCAAAATGATTAAATAATTTCTACAAAAATGTTAATTTCCAAAAACTAGATATTTGAACATAGCTAATAGAGAACCAATCATTATTCCAATTGTTATCAATTTAAAATCTACAGTATTTTTACATATATGAAATATTTCAGAAGGAAAATTGGAAAAATATTTGTGCCGAGTGCCGACCATTCTTGTATAGTGCTGGGCATTTCGAATTTTATAGCTTCAGCTCCAGTCCGACCCCTAAAAATTTATCACTAAGGCTCCAGTTCTTCTAATTCCGACCTTGCAAAATTTTTTCTCAAGAGCATTGAATTTGTAAAGAGAATTTCGATGATCATAATGGCCAATATATCTTAGAACTGCAATAATGGAATCATATGATAATTTTCATTTTAAAAATTCTAGAATCTAAATTTAGGTAAGAAAATACAAAAAAAAAACAATAATAGTCATATCTTGTATATAATATGCACGAAAATTATATAACTCAAAAAAGATCGGGGTAAAAGCACAACGGTTTTCGCTGAAGGCGATTAAATAAAAGTTTAGCAAATGTTTGGATAAATCTAAATCGGATCCCTAAAGTGTCTTGGCTTAGGGATATAACTTTTTTTTTCATTTTTATCCCTTCATTTATTCAGCTATAAATATATTATTATAGTATGCTCAGCGCTATCAAAAATTCTTAAATATGTTGATGAGTTGATTCTTGATAAATATTTGTACTTATTTAATTAAATATTCCCCTATTTTTACAGTATTCAGGGACTTATTAGATTAGGAATGAAAAGGAAAAAATTTTAGAAGAGACTCTCGATAGAAGTATGATTGTCCAAAGCTCCAAAGTCAGTTTCTGTTTCAAAAATTGGATGCAATTTAAAATTGAAATTGAGAATTTTTGGCCAAAATAATTGAAAAAGAGTGAAAAAAAACTGAAAACTAGAATTTTTTGAAAACCGAAAACCGGATTCTAAAAGTGACACATTTATATTCAATAAGACCACAGACAGAAATTGACCTTAATTGATCCATCCTCATTAATAACATAATAACATTCAGTCAATGGAGGACATACAAACAGACAAATATATCATCTAAAAATATATTATATAAGTTTGTCTTTTAGATAATATTTTTAATTTGCTATTATTGCTTGATAAATAGTTAAATAGTTGAAGATTTTATTAATAGATTAAAATTTGAATACAACAAAAATAAATATTTCCCTTGGAATTGGAGTAATAAATACACATTATTCTTTAATTAATTGACAAAATTAAACAGTAAAGATCAATAATTTAATTTGAATATTTATGTAATCCAATTCAACCCAATTCAATTGAGTAAATTAAATGTAATTTTTGCCATTTGGTCAATCAAATTATGGAAAAAATACATTTTTGGCTACTAATCGAATTGGATAATATTTTATCACATTATTTTCCTTATTTGCGCATCTAACAAAATTGGAACATTTTCGGAATGACGACAGTTTAAATGTTTAGAATTTACAATAATTTGGCTGATATAATGACTATTTTATTTTACATAAATTTTGTGTAAATTAGGCCAAAAATAAAGCACAAAGAATGGCTGTAATGTAATCGAGATCCGAATTGCTTGTTTATTTTTAATAAAAAGGTTCATAAACAAAAATTCAAAACTTGTTGAAATATTAATGATGGTGGCAAAATTAACAATAAACTCCAATTTACAATTTGGTGATGCAAACAATTCTGGAAACAAAATACGAATTTTTCCCCATTTGCTAATTAGTTTTGACAAATTCGATGTTAAAGTAGAACAACAGTTGCGAATATTTGTCAAAAGTTGGCCTCGTTTCATTTCAAATGCATGAAAAATTGAGTGACATTTTTTGTCAGAAGGAGTGGAATATTCAATTGAAGTTGAAGGTTTCATTCACAGATACAATTTTTCAAATAAATTATTTAATTTAGTTGATATTCTAGTGTTTATTTCAAAGAAACTAAAACTAGCAAATCATGGTTTTAAAACTTTTCACGAATTTGCAGTTAATGGGGTCCTTTCTGTAACAAATTTACTTGAAAATTTAAATTTTGATGATAATTTTAGGGATGGGATGATAACATCTGCGGTGAAAAGTTGGAGGGCTACATTTGCAAGAAATGAGAGGGCGTCAATAAAATGGGGGGGGGGGGGGGGGGGGAATAATAAATGTGAGGATAAATATTAAAAAAATATTATTTTCCATATCTGAAAATTTTAAATTGTGATGAAGATCTTAACAAACGACATTATCGAATTTTTTTTTCAAAAACATCTACGAATCCTATTCAGCCTTTGCTGTACTAAATAGTAAATAATAGTTAATTATTATGGGAAGGCAAAAAGTTAATAATGGTTGCAAAGAGGAAAGCATTCGAAAATTTATTATTCTACCTCCTTTTGTAATTCAAGGACTAAAAAATTCCTGAAAGACTAGCCTAAACCTAACTCAAAACCTAATTCTACTCTATTTTAAGCCCAATCCGGATCTAGACTGACTAACCTTTGTTATCTTAAAAACTATCTTGGACCTTGTCTAACTGAAAAATAAGCCGATCCGGCACAATAGAGTTCAAGGTAGGGTAGGATTAGGTTTAATGTAGGACCGACAAATTGTATTATGATAGAATTATGTATGGATAGGTTTGCTGTCGTTTAACACTAGTTAAATTACCATGGAAGCAGAATAATAAATTTTCTGGTGCAAACTCCCCCCCCTCCCCTTGAAATTAACAGTTTGCCTTACCCGTTAATTAATTTGTAGCAACTATTCCTTCAACTGATAAGTATTAATTTTCTGCAAAATTAAGAATTCTCCAAATTTCGCAAATAAAGGACATAAATTCAACTAGTTCCAATATTCTATTTTAAAATTCTTGAGGTCATGCCTGCATAATTACCCATGAAACCTCATATAGGTCTTTCTAATTTTGCTTCTAATCGAGTTGATTCTAAATAAAAGAGAAAATGGCAGTTAGGAGTCTGGACTGGCGATCAGCAGCATCATCATCAGTCAGCAGAATAATTCCAAATATTAATTTTCAACATAACAATTACCGGAAGGACTAAATAAAGCCAAATAATATAATAACATCTAAAAAGATTATCCATAGGCTTTATTCGTTGATAATTAGTTGGAAAATTTTGAAAAACTTATTAATAGGTTGAAATTTGATTTCAACGAAAATAAATATATCGTTTGAAGGTAAAGCAAAAATAATTTTTCTTTTAAATACTTCATCTGATTAAAGAGAGTAAAAAATCATATAAGAGATAAATTATAGAATTTTAAAATTTGCAAAATCCAATTCATCCAAACTCAATAGGGTACATTGAATATATAATTTTGCGCAACTTGTTAAGTGATGGAAGAAATTTTGAAAAACTAACCAACTGCTGATGTTTATTTTCGTCAATTTTTGCGTGTATCAAAAATTTGAAACATACTAATTGACGACAATTCAATGCATACAACAATTTGGCTTGTCTAATTTAAATAAATTTTGAGTGCATGGTGTCAAAATAAAGTATCAAGATAAAAGTGGCAGTAATGTATCATTAATCAAATCATGAGTCGAATTGTTGCGAATTGTTAAAAAGGTTTATAAATAAATATATTCGTTAAAATATTTATGATGATGACAGAAATAACAAAATATCCAATTTATAATAAAATTGGTGATTCATTTTTTAAAACAATTCTGGACAAAATTCGAATTCAATTTTATGGCAAATGTTGGCAACAGGTGTTGAATGTGAATGTGACAGTAAAAGTTGATTGACAGTTCATTCCAAATGCATAAAATGACATTTTTTGTCATATTGGATGAGCCGAGGTTTTTTGAATAATAATTTTACCAAATCAATTATGTAATTTAGCAAATATCCTACGGAACATTTCCGACTTCATTTCTAAAGAAAAATTAACAAAATAGTTAGGTTCAAAAAAATTAAAAAATCCTTAACTTCTTCTGCAAATGTCGAATTTTATGCAATTAACAGATACTTTTGAAATGATTTCATACATTTACAAACATTTAACTATAGCAGTAGTATATTTCAAAACAAACTGACAAAAAAGATATAGCCAAAAACAAAAAACCCCTAGGGGTTTATCACTATTTTAAATAATTAGAGTTTTGTTAATTAGTCAAATGTTGGAATGATTTCGATTATTCCCAATCATTTAGCTAGTACCATAGTATATTCCAAAACAAAATGAATCTAATATCCTTATTGGCCAAAAAGATATAGCCAAAAAACAAAAAATCCCCTAGGGGGTTTATCACTATTTTAAATAATTAAAGTTTTGTTAATTAGTCAAATGTTGGAATGATTTCGATTATTCCCAATCATTTAGCTAGTACCATAGTATATTCCAATACAAAATGAATCTAATATCCTTATTGGCCAAAAAGATATAGCCAAAAAACAAAAAATCCCCTAGGGGGTTTATCACTATTTTAAATAATTAAAGTATTGTTAATTAGTCAAATGTTGGAATGATTTCGATTATTCCCAATCATTTAGCTAGTACCATAGTATATTCCAAAACAAAAATGAATCTAATATCATTATTGTCAAAAAAGATAGAGCCAAAAAATAAAAATCCCCTAGGGGGTTTATCACTATTTTAAATAATTAAAGTATTGTTAATTAGTCAAATGTTGGAATGATTTCGATTATTCCCAATCATTTAGCTAGTACCATAGTATATTCCAATACAAAATGAATCTAATATCCTTATTGGCCAAAAAGATATAGCCAAAAAACAAAAAATCCCCTAGGGGGTTTATCACTATTTTAAATAATTAAAGTATTGTTAATTAGTCAAATGTTGGAATGATTTCGATTATTCCCAATCATTTAGCTAGTACCATAGTATATTCCAAAACAAAATGAATCTAATATCCTTATTGGCCAAAAAGATATAGCCAAAAAACAAAAAATCCCCTAGGGGGTTTATCACTATTTTAAATAATTAAAGTTTTGTTAATTAGTCAAATGTTGGAATGATTTCGATTATTCCCAATCATTTAGCTAGTACCATATATTCCAATACAAAATGAATCTAATATCCTTATTGGCCAAAAAGATATAGCCAAAAAACAAAAAATCCCCTAGGGGGTTTATCACTATTTTAAATAATTAAAGTATTGTTAATTAGTCAAATGTTGGAATGATTTCGATTATTCCCAATCATTTAGCTAGTACCATAGTATATTCCAAAACAAAATGAATCTAATATCCTTATTGGCCAAAAAGATATAGAAAAAAAATAAAAATCCCCTAGGGGTTTATCACTATTTTAAATAATTAAAGTATTGTTAATTAGTCAAATGTTGGAATGATTTCGATTATTCCCAATCATTTAGCTAGTACCATAGTATATTCCAAAACAAAATGAATCTAATATCCTTATTGGCCAAAAAGATATAGCCAAAAAACAAAAAATCCCCTAGGGGGTTTATCACTATTTTAAATAATTAAAGTTTTGTTAATTAGTCAAATGTTGGAATGATTTCGATTATTCCCAATCATTTAGCTAGTACCATATATTCCAATACAAAATGAATCTAATATCCTTATTGGCCAAAAAGATATAGCCAAAAAACAAAAAATCCCCTAGGGGGTTTATCACTATTTTAAATAATTAAAGTATTGTTAATTAGTCAAATGTTGGAATGATTTCGATTATTCCCAATCATTTAGCTAGTACCATAGTATATTCCAAAACAAAATGAATCTAATATCCTTATTGGCCAAAAAGATATAGAAAAAAAATAAAAATCCCCTAGGGGTTTATCACTATTTTAAATAATTAAAGTTTTGTTAATTATTCAAATGTTGGAATGATTTCGATTATTCCCAATCATTTAGCTAGTACCATAGTATATTCCAAAACAAAAATGAATCTAATATCATTATTGTCAAAAAAGATAGAGCCAAAATACTAAAAATTATTATGTTTAAAAATTTTTTTCTGCCAATTTTGATTCCTTCCAATTAACCTACATTTTCGTAATAGCTTGAAAATCATGGTTTTTCTTAGCTTTTTGATTTATAAAAATTGTTTGGTCTAAAAATATAGAAATTTGGTCCACTGATCACAATAAAGTACCTGCTTAAATTTTATAAATAAACCTTAAGTATTTAGTCAAATACAATTTTTTGTAAGAGCAATGGCCAAGGATAGAGACTTTGCTAAAGAACATATATTTTTAATAATGAATAATGATTTAAATCATATTATAATAAAACCGTACAATTCAGCAGAATTGATATTCTATACTGAACGATCATTTTCACTTTTGAAATTGCAAAAACAAATCCATTGACAATCAAAATCAAGCTGCTGCTTGATGCCGAATCCACAAATTTTTCGATCAAATTCTTTGCCCAAAAAGACCCACAAAATTGAAAAATGAATGTCTGGAATATTTGTGAATGCAAAACTCAACAATTTTTGAAACCATTTATGATGACCGAATTATCAATTCACAATTTTATATTTACATTTGACAATTATATTCTTTTTTTCATTTATTATGATGCCATTGTGTTTTTAACTTCTAATAACTCATTCAAAATGGATAAAATGAATTATTTTAAAATTTAATCCCATAAAATTGAAAATTAAAAAATCTCTGCAAAATTTCTGATGTCATTTTTGATCACCTGATGAACGCATTTTAAATGTTTTATTCATTCCAAAAATAAAAAAATCCATTAAAATTCCATTAAAATTTTGGTTGGCCAAATGGGTGGGTGGCTTTTAAAAGTGAATTTCCATTTTATTTACGATCAAAAATGTGAAATTTTTATCGTTCGAATGAATTCAATGCTTTTATTGCCCATTTTATGATCAAAATTTATAATTTATTCTTCTGGATTCTGGTCCTTGGGCCACCCTACTTAATGGAGAACGCCTCTTTTCCCTTCATATAAGCCAAGGCATTCTCCCTGGGACCTTTCATTTTATATCAAAATCATTCCCTAAACTTCAAACCAATTTTAAAAACTTTCAAACCAAATTTCATCCAAATTTGCCAATTCATCGAAGAAAAGATGAATTCCCTTTTCTTCATCGTGCTGGGCGCCTTCATTGCTCTGCATTTGACCATCCTCATCTCGGCGGAAGAAAATGGATGCAATCCGGGGTTTTCCGCCTTCAATGGGCATTGTTATCTGGTTTCGATTTCGACTATTCAAATAATCAAATTGTCTTTTCATTATATTTTTCAGGCTGTTGAGGACGCTGTCACCGAGCCCAAAGCCATCGATAAATGCCATAACACAAATTCGACCTTAGCAAGCATCCATAGCGAAGCGGAGTTTGATTTTGTGATGGGTCAGTTTTGAAAAAATTTTATGCTTTCAAATTCTTTAATTCAGGCCTTGTGGAAAAGGCAAATGGAAGTTGCTATATCGGGCTCAAACTGATCCGTCAATCGGAAAATGGGACATTAATCAGCTGCTACTTCTCTGATGGCACCACATTCGATTACGGCGAATGCAAAGTGCAATCCGGAATGAAGCCTTGGGGAAAATTCTCTGACCATCCAGAGGAACCCAACAACTTCAACGGAAATGAGACATGCGTGGCAGTGAAGTCTGATGGCGAATTTACAGTTAAAAATATTCTATAATTTTTATTAATTTTATTTAATCTTTTTATAGGGCTATTTTGATGCCGGATGCGATGAGAAGCATGGCTATGTTTGCAAGCAATGAGGGAATTCCAGAGAAAAAATTTGGCCAGAAAATCCTGGGAAAATATTTGGGAATATTTTATTTTATTTTATCTAAATTTGCTGAATAAATGTGTCAGCTGAATTGGACAATTTTAATGCAAAATAATTCAAAAGCCTTTGAAATTAAGTGATTAAAATTCATTTAATTTCTACTGGTATTTTCTGGAAAAAATTTAAATTAACACTAAATGCATATTGAAAGAGGTTAAGAAATTGTAAATTTTAGGCTTGATAGGTTGAGAGGAATGTTGAATTAAAATTACATAATTCTTTTAATATCAAAATTAAGATTTCCATTCTTCAGATGGAATGCCAACATCGATCATCAAATGGTAGTAGAGGGGCTGCACATCGACCTGAATTTTTTTTATAAGGAATTGAGTAAAACACTAAAATTTGAACGGATTAATGGAAATGAAATAAAATTGTGAATAAAATATTAATTTAGATTAGATGGTTACAGGGAATAATTAACCTTTTCCAAAGGCCATTTTCCCGTTTCATTTACGCTATCCTTGTCCATCCTCTTCTCATCCACTAATTTTCTACTGTAATTCTAATTTGATATTTACATGAAATTATTAATTTCACAAATTTTGGTATCGCATCTTTTCTTTTGATATGATCATGCATTTTAAAAAGCATATTTGGACGCTCAATGGTGAAGTTGTGCGAAAGAATTCGCTTCTTTAAGAACTAAATGCTAGTTGATTATTTGTCTTGATCCCTTCAGAAACAATATTCCATACCCACATCGTCGTCTTCGCCTCCCCGTCCCCATAATTATTTGAGAATCCATTAACAGTCAAATATTGTCCATATTTATATTTATTATCAAAACAATGCCCACAAGTTCAGGGTACCATTGTCTTAAAAATTATAATGTTTTCTTGCATTATTCTCTCATTATATTTACAGCTCTCCCAATTTGTCTACAAATGCACCAAGAATATTCTGATCCTTTGCTGCCTGGACAACCATATGAAATTCGATAATTATAATTGTGAAAAGTTAAAGTCTAATCTCTGTGTTCGTTTACCTGTGAGAATATGTTAGCAAAATGAAATATAAGACAATCAATTTTCAAGTATTCATAACAATATCGAAATGCGACATTCATTATTCGTCATTTGTTGAAAAGTTCATCACCTTTCTAATTAATTTTATAAAAATTCAAATTAAAATTCGGCAAGTAATGAATGTTGATTAACTTTTTCAGCCAAAATAAATCGAAAATCGAGCATTTGCCTCTTTAAAATTGGAATCAAAAAATTCAACAATCTGATCAAATGCTTTTTTCTGTTTCGATATGGAATTACAATTGCGACCTATTAATTGAATAAAAATTAAAATATATACTTCTCAATTAAACTTATGAACGGGTGTACAATTTTCCGGTTTCCAATATCCTCCAGCAGAGCTGGGTCCGACTCCGGCTCCGACTCCGGCTCCGACTCCAACTCCGACTCCGCTCCGGAGCTGGAATCGGAGTCAAAAAATGAAAAGGTCGGAGTCCGGAGTCGGATTTGGAGTCAATTTCAAAAGTAGGAGTTGGGAGTCGGAGTCAAAAATTTTGAGCGACTCCGGACTCCGGTCGACTCCGGATTTTTATTTTAAAAAATTGTTCCCTTTTCGATTTTTTAAAATTAAATTTTTTTGGTTTATTTTGACTAAAATTGAAATTTTCGTACCGAAATTATATCATTTTCAGAAATAATGTTAATTTTACACAAAAATGGCCTGAACCCTGAAGCCAAATCGAAATTACTTAAAAAAATTTCTGCGGAGTCAAACTCCGGAGTCGGAGTCGAGTTTTAGAACTCCGGAGTTGGAGTCGGAATCGGAGTCAAATATTGGAAAGTCCGGAGTCGGAGCGAAATTTTTGAAAGGTCGGAGTCCGGAGTCGGAGTCGGAGTCAAGATTTATGAAAAGCACAGCTCTGTCCTCCAGTCACTAAATCTGGATTCGCCTTTTCCACTTCCCATTCTTCTAATTCCAATTTTTCACTATTAGCAGAAGCTTCACTGACATTACCAATGAGTTGTGGATTTTATTCGATATTTGGGCATAATATTAATTTTGATTTCATCTCTCCTGTTTTATTGTTATTATTTTCCGATTTTAAAAATTTTCTTTAATATTTTTAAATCAAAAAGTTTAACATTATTGATTGACTTCCAATATCTTCAACATCATGGTCATAATCAGTTGAATAAAAACGATATTTTCTACTTGAAGAAATATATGAATTAGACCTAAAATATTTAAATTGAATTTAATTGAATAATAAGAATACGAATCAAATTCAGTTATATAATTTGACAACACGAGATAGACTAGTGCCAGGGCCAAGGAAATTAAGAATATTTTCTTCAAACAATTGTAATTGAACTTAATGATATAAGAAATAGAATAAACCATCATTTCGGTAGATAAATCAGAATAAATAATTTTTGATATTATAGGAATAAATTTAAATGAGGTATCAAAATAATATCATCAAAAAATTATACATATTAAAATAATTAAAAATATTAATTTTATTTTATTGACATTAAATGCAATTTATTTTTATGATTTGGGTATCCAGTCAATGAAAAATATAATTTATTCTACACCAAATTATAAATCATCGGTTACATATATAATAATATACAGGAAAATTTATATCAAATAACTTTATAATATTTAATTGGAAATAACAATTTTAGTTTTCTTTCAAAATTCTTGTTTAAAAATTCATTCTTAATTTTATTAATCCCTTCTGTGGTGACTGATGACTGATGAATGAGTGATGATCTTCCTCACACTCCGCTCCAAATATAAACTGCAATAAAATTGCCGATTTTTATATTTTCGAAAATAATCACAATGTTGATTATTTTACATTTTTTACTCTTATTTGAATATAAAAATATCTAGCAGGATAGAGCTCGATGTTAAATGGCTGCCATCTTTAATTCATTTTTTGGAATCCATTCATTCGACACAAAATTGCCATGGAATTGGCTTTGGAGTAAACGAATGTTATAGCATGTCCATATCAATGCCGATAATCTGGTGATCGAGTAGATTTTATATGACATTTTTATTCCAAATCTATTATCTTAACATACTCATTATATTTTAAAAACATATATTCAAATTGATTATTGTATTAAAATATTAATCTTAAAATAAGATAGAAGAATCAATTAAAAAAAATATTTTCTGCAAAATTTTTAAATGTAGGAAGCCGTTTTCTTTATTTTGCAGGATTTTAAATTTTAAAATTTTTATTCAATCCAAAAATAAAAAAATCCATTAAAATCGGATGGGCCAAATAATGGATGGCTTTTAAGGTGATGCCATTTTATTTACGTTCAAAATTATTCAATTTTAAAAATGTTCGAATTAATTCAATGCTTTTAGCCTCAATTTTATGATCAAAATTTTTTAAATTTATTCTTCTCGCCCCTGACCCCTCCTAAAGGCCTTTTCCTTTCCATTTAAACAAAGCATTCTCCCCATATACCTTTCATTTTGTATCCAAATCTCTCCACCAAGCCTAACCTTCCATTTTAAACCATAATCCTATTCCAACAATTAAAAAATGATTTTTTCATCTTTCTTCAATATTATTATGTTCGTGCCTTTCATTCTCCCTTTGTTGGCATCGATTGAAGGACAAAAGAAGTTGTGCCCCAGTGGATGGGATGTGCTTCCTGTTGGCCGAAAATGTGTGAAGGTCGTCAGATGAGTCCAATATCCATTAAATATGAATAATGTTATGATGATAATAATAGTTAAAATTAGGGTTAATTATCCGCCTGCGGATAATGAAATCATGAGCGGGTAGTGCCGATAATCAAGGCACGGATAAGGGACGGGTAAGCGATTTTCATCCGCGGATACTATCCGTCCCGTATTCATTTGGTATACTGTATATTTTTTTTTGAAATTTGCATATGCATACTCAATATTTTAAAAAAATTCCCAAAATAAATCTTTTTTCTATATTAAAATCTTTTTAATTATTTTATTTGTTTCTAAATCACCCTGTTGGACATGGTAGCCATCTTCAAAATTACAACTATCTGGCTAATGAATCCAAAAAATAACAAAAATCCGGTAAAAAATGAGGGTTACGGGAGGCGGATAATGAAATTATAAAGATAATGCGGGAAACATGTGACTGGTATGCAATTCAGGACGGATAATTAGCCCATAATAGAGATACTCTTCCCATACCGAGTACCATTCCCGCCAACGATAATTAACTTCTGAAAATTGGAAAAAATAGGAAGAATGATTTAACTTGGTTTGACTAAAAGTTCTTCATCTTATCAACTGATAAATTAAAATTTGGTAAGGGGTTTATTTGTTCTTAGAAATTATTTAAGGTTTTATGTTTTTTTCAAAATATGAGGTTATATGAAATAATGAGGCCAGCAGAAAATGAAAATATTAATAATAGAATTTTGATTAATCATTTTGGATGGATGATAAATGTAATTAAAAAATTGCCAAGATTAATGTAATGAAATTAAAGGGTCATAAAATATTGAAATATAAAATGCATATAAATAATTGCGCCCTAATTGACCTATATCAATCATGTAATATTTTTTCAGATCGTTGAAGGTCCAATTAGTCAACCGAAAGCAATGGATGCATGCCACAAGATGGGAGGAAAACTCGCTTCAATTCATGACGAAAAGGATGAAGAATTCCTTTTAGGTGAATTCAAATTTATGTTAAATTATATTTATTAGGAAATAAAATATAAATATAATATATTTAAGGCCTTTTGGGAAAATTAGTTGGGGACAAAGGCTTCTGGCTTGGTCTGCAAATACATCGCACAACACAGGACAAGGAATTGATCAGCTGTTCCTGGACTGATGGGACCAAATTTGATTATGGGGACTGCAAGGTACATTCAGGAATGGCTCCATGGGCTAAGGATACTGGAAATGGAGCAGAACCCAACAATTTCCAAGGGAATGAAGCTTGTGTCTTCATCCGAAACGAGGTTTGTTATTCCATATAAAAAAAAAATAATAAATTAAAATAATTTATTAAGGTTAAGGGCTGGATCGACCATTCATGCACTGATGATAAAATCGGTCAAATTAATTTGGGCTATGTGTGCATGATGAATTAATGTGGCCAAAGAAAGAAGGAGGAATTATAACAATAAAATAATTTGATCCATCTTTGTTAATGTGATGTGATCTGAAATAAAAAAATAATTCAAAAATTTTTAAATATCAAAATTAATAAGTAATTTAGGGAATTTATTATATTTTGAACTCTCTCTCTCTCTTCATTTCTGACTAAAAATTATATGATTAAGTCTGTTGAAGGCATGAAAGGGATCTAATCTAAATTGTTATTTTCATTTGCAAGTTCAATTTGATAGTTGATAAACATTTTTATTTATATTCTACTAAATAAAGTAAAACTTAAGAATGGATATTATTATTATAATAATTTGATATTTGATAATAAGAAAAAAAAGATTAACATAGAGTTCGGTTTTTCAAAATTTCCGGGCCCGGTTCAGATTTTCTCTAAAATTGTAAAATTGATGATATGAATAATATTGGGAATAGCAAATGATCTGATAGAAACGGGAGATAATTATTTTGCTCAAATATTCACAAAATCACAAATGATGCAAAAAGTAAGATAATTCCATAAAATGTTTTTCATAATCATCATTCATCACAAATCAAATGCATTTAACAGCATCAACAAAATTCACATCGTTGGAGAGTGGAATGCGACGATAAATTTCATAGTTTTTACGGAATTTATAACGCGGATTTTGTGGATTGTTATGGCCAATGAATTTTGGATCTATAAAAAGGGAAAAAATGGAATAATTTATAAATAATAGATTTAAATACCTTTTCGAAGTATTTCCTGCTCAAAATTGTTTGAAAGAATTGTGAGCAAACTTTGATCTTGACGATGGCATTTTGATTTGCCAATATGTGGAAAAGGACAATATATAGTTGAGCCGGGAGGGTCAATACATTCAAGCGTTGAAGCACAAAGAACCGCCCTTAAAAAATGTTCTTATGTTATTATTCAAGTATAAATATGTTATTATTTGCACTTTTTATATTATGGAATAAAAAAATCAGCTAATTTATAAAATATGATTTGGGAAATGGAAATATCTTTTTCTTCCCCTTATATGTTTACTATAACGGTCCGAAATTATTCATCAGTGAAATTACATCTGTGATTTACCAAATTAAGTAGCAAAATATTTTTGCATTTATCTTCTAGTGGTTTTATGTGATATTATGTGCTGCCCAAAATTGGAATTATTTAAAAAATTTTGATTTCGTTAATATTTTATAATTTCAGAATTGAATAAAATCATTAATTTTTTAGAACAATTAATTGTATTGATAATTTGGATTGAGAAAGGATTTCGTTTTTTAGAAATTTTTATTTCGAGAAAAAATCACGGAAGTACCAGGAAATTGATTTGATGTGAATATTCCATTCAGTCATTCAACTGCATGAAAATTGTCAAAATTTTCGCAGACTTAATAAGTGAGTTTTAAAATAATTTTAAAAAATAACCAAACCATATAAAATGAAAGTCCTTGTTTTAAAGGACGATTTTAATTAAACCTATTTTAAAATGTAAATCCATTATGCCCAGATTTAAAGTTGCCTCACATGTTACATCTAGAAAATTTTTTCCCCACATTTAAAAAGAAAATATTGATCAATTGTGTAAATATTTTTTTCTACCATTTTAATAATTTGCGTGTATATTCACTCTTTTGAACCAGTGAAAAGCCCGCTTGATTCAATGGGACAGATTTCCCCAATAAACTCCAATAATGTGGAATATAGGCGAACATGCCTGTAAAAAAAATAATTTTATAAGAATTTTTTATTTGTCCAATTTAAATCCAATCTATACCATTAATTTATTAAAGCTTATAGGAATATCTTGATTGAAATATGATTTTTATAATTTTGTTGAGCCCTTGAAAATTGTAATATAAATAATTATTTGATTAAAATTTTTTTTGGAGTTAGGGACTAGAACAAATGTGGTATGCTGATTAACTATAATGAATATTCGTTTGATGAATAAGTTGAAACATTGATATAAAATAAAAAAATATCTCATCCTACCACTAACAACTAATATTGTATTATAGCTTTTGCTTAAAAAATATAATTTAAAGCCAAAAAGAAATTTTTCATTATTGTTTTATCTATTCACTTGGATGCGTAGCAAAATCAACATCGTGATTTGGATCAGTCAAAAGTTGGAAAGGGCTGATTTGGCCAGCGTCTATGGCCTCCAGAAATGCTGGAACGAATTCTTTCGAATAGAATTGGATAGAAGTATCGGCATAAATCAAGGTAGGATGAGTGAGGAGCACTTCCTACAAGAAAAATTTATTCTTTTTAAATATCGCAAAAAATTTTTGATACAAGGGCATAGAAACTTTTTAAAAAATGAATTTGAACTGTAATTTTTAATCCTTTTAGTTCAAATTATTTTTATAGTAATAATACATACTACATATAATTGCATTGCAGCAATTGTGATATGAACAATATTCAAATTTAAAAATAAACTTTTGATCAATTTTTTAAAAAACAATAATATTTAAATTAAATTATTTAATTACAAATAAAATTTTTAGAACTGTCATTTAAAAACAAAAAAAATTGTATTTATTCCTCCTTTTTGCCAATTCAATAATATTTCTTTGAGAGAGGAACTTCATTTTAAAAAAGTGAAAAATACCAGAAATATCTATTACCGAAACAGCAAAGTATCTTACCGCGATTATAAGGATTTTCCACGAGAACATTCGCAAAGAATGGACATTTTTAGGAAGCATAGAAAAATTGAATTTGCGCAATTCCAAATTGCACACTTTGGACAACTCCTCCATCTGTTGGAATAATAAGTTATATAGGTTAAAAATAGTCATTTATTCCGTGAAACTAGATGCTACAAATTTTTTCCAAGCAATATCCAAATGATAATAGCCATTTTCAAAAAGAGGGATTATGAAAATTTTTTAGTTATAAATTGATGATAACCGGAAAAGGCAAAAAACTATTAAAAAATATAGGAAATTAATGAGAATTTTCGCAGTATTTTTTTATGAGTCAGTTAATTCGTTTATTTATATTTATGTTAAAGTCAGAAATTTAATCTTTCAAAAGTTCAACAAACCATTTGAGGGTTTTGAGAAATTCCGCCCAAATCGTAAACAATTATCTTCTGCCCTCGGCCAAATGCCTTCTTTGTCGAAAAAATCAAATTGCGTAAAAAGGGAAAAAATTTATCATTTGCTGCAGACAAAATGATTGGAGGCTCATTTTCATTGTGATTCTAAAAATATTTTATTAGAAGTTTTTTGGTGTGGGCGGTGAGAATGATAAAATCTAATAATTTTTTATTGTAATATATTTTTTAATCATTTAAAATATATTCAAGAATTAATTTCATTTATTTATGGTAGGTAATAACAATTATTAAATATATAGAGAAAATATTTTTACTTCCTTTTTCCTACCATATTTTAGCTCAAACTTACTGGATTGCCGCCTTCCATATCATTGATGACTCCATTTTTAGTGTTTTTCAAAAGGTCCAACTTTTCAAGTATTCCTATCAGTTCAATATTGAATGGCTTTCCCATCACTTTACGGCAACAATTTCCTTCATTTTGACCACCATCATAAGGCATTTCCAATTGATAGGCCCTCTGAAAAAGTTGTCGGGAAATTAAAGATCAATTCATTGATTTGACAAATGTTCTTCAAAATGACTCAACATTTGCAGAAATTACTTTTGCAAAAATCTTATATTTCCATAATCCTACCATAGTTATAATTAGCAAAATATGATAACAATGTTTTTATAATAATATTCATTTTTCTACCATAAAATATTAATTTAATGCCAGGAAAGAAAAGTGTTGGGGTTGGCATCAAATTATCATATAAATTAATAAAAATGATTAAAGATTTGACAAGATATTATTTTAAGTTATATTTTGTCAAATGACCATATTTTTTATAAAAATTAATTTTTACCATTCAGATACCTTCATATGAATATTAAATGATAAAATACAAAGTTGCTAGTCCTAGGATTGGAATTTGAGTTGTAAATGCTCCAACTGGGACTATTTTAATTTGTCAAAATTTTATTTTATTTTTGTTTAATCATTCAATTTCTTTAAATTATATGCATATTTTATTTTAACCCCAAATTTATATGGGTAAAAATAAATAATTATTAATTAAATATTACATTTTCTTGGCTTCCACAATTCCCGTCACATTCGATGTTGTCGGCCAAAGTCTGATAAAAAATAAGTAAATATTCATGCATATAAAAATGACCCACATTCTCAAAATTCTCAGAATTTTCACTGGTAACTATGAAATCGGCAACTCCATCCGGATAAATGCGATGAATTATGAAGAAAATTGAAAGAAAGGAAATTAATAAAATTATGAATTTTTTATTTGTACGAATTTTGCGGGAAATCATTGCCCTAAAATATTATAAAATTGATTTCTTTTAAAAAGTAAGAAATAAAACATCAAAAATGGCGGGGTTTATTTTCATAGGGGAATAACTTTTTTGTGGAGAATTAATTAAAGCCATCAGCTTGATCGGTCAAAAGAAAAGTTGAAGATGGAAAAAGCAAAAAAAAATCTCTGCTGAAATAGTAAGAAAAATGTTATCAACAAATTTATTTTCTAATAAATGCGAAATGTTTTATCAATTTTTAAAATTATTGAAATTTTGTAATGAGAAAATTTCTGAATTGGAAACTCTCATTCTTAATTTTATTATACATTTTTTACAAGAAAATGTAATGAGTCTGTTGGACAGCAGATAAAAAAAATAAATGAAGAGACTAGAAAAAGTATTCATACAAATTCAATTTTCCTACAATTTTATGAATTAAAAATATAGATTGAATCATCTCAAATTGTACCAGCCAATTAAATTCATTAATTGGAAAAATATACGTATATAAAAATAAAAAGAAAAGTGATGATGATGAATTATCGATGTAATATAATAAAAAAAACCAGCGGGGCAAGCCCGCTGGTTCTTAGGGGGATGACGGAAGGAATACGTGAGACGGTAGAAAGAAAGCGCTATCGCGCTTTAAAAGGTTTCTAGAAAGGGTTATATTTCATATTAGAATCCATTCCTCATTTTTCTAATGAAAATTCAACTCGCGCATAACCGGTTTAAAAATTTAAACCGGTTTAATTCTCAAAATAAACCTCAAATTCGTAATCCCTATAATCGAAAACCTCTAAAAAAATTATCTGCCCATGGTGGGATTCGAACCCGCGACCTCCGTGCAATTCCTCCCCTCTTACCAAATCGGCCACAAAGGAAAAAGTGCCGACTCGGCCCCATTTGCCGGCTTCTAGGGCCCAGGGTTTTGAGTTTAGACCCCATAAACCATATATCAATCGAAAGCTGACATTCATGCGCAGTGCCCTTTCTCCAGGCCCAAAACCCAAAAATCAAAAGGAAAAAAGTTTTACCTGGGCAAACCGAAAAAGTTCAAATTTTTAAACCGTTTTTTGGCTAATATCTCGAAAACATAAAATGATTTTGAAAAAGTTGAGGTTTTTCCATATGCGCCACCGAAATACGAAACTTTTAAAAAAAAGATCTCGAAAAACGGCCGGCTAGAAGTTGAGATGTTTGAAAAAATTAACGAATTTCAAATTTTTTATATATATATGTTGCGGCCGATTACGGAAATTGGCCTTTTCCGGAAATGGCCGGCCGATTTTGGAAATTCCCAGATTGGCCGGTCTGGCTGGCCTTTTCCGGAATTGGCCGGTTTGGGCCGGCCAATTCTGGAATTTCCCAAATCGGCCGGCCAATTCCGGAAAAGGCCAGCTAGGCCGGCCAATCTTGGAATTTCCCAAATCGGCCGGCCATTTCCGGAAAAGGCCAATTTCCAAAATCGGCCGCAACATATATATAAATTAATTTGATATGTTGCTAGAGGTTATAAAATAAACCATAGATATTTAGTATAAATTGATTAATAGAAAAATTCAAAAAATAAGAAAAAATAAGTTTATTAATAAATTTTTATATTAAATGATTCAAGCGAAGGGTATATGTAAAAAACAATGAATTTCCTTTCTTATTTTCTATTCCTGTAATCGAAAATATCTCTAATAGATTTATCCAGTTCTCAGTTCTTATCTCTAGAAATTTATTAAATTTCTCCAATTACCATATCAACAAATATTCCATTAAAATTTTTCATCCCAAACCTTCGATTTTTTTACCGTCCCAATTCTGATTAATGTAAAAATCCTCCATGAATATTCCATCTCCAAGCTGGCAAACAAAAGCTTTGCGATCTTTTGTCGATACCATTACTCATTGATTGGCCTTCTTCTGAGTTCTTTTTGATCTCAAATTACAATATCTGCCAAATGCCATAAACAATTTTATTATAGAGAGTGTAATTCAGAATAGAATATCTGATTGAGTTTTTCTGTAATATTTTTATATAGAAATTATAACATTTTTCTTATATTTTGTAGAAAAAATTTTAATGATTCATGGATTAAATTTTAAAATACTCGATTTTAATCAAAATTGTGTATAATAAAATAGTCATAGACATGAGATGAGCCAAATTGTAATAATTATATTCATAAATTTAAATTGTTGTCAATTCGCAAATGACTTTTTGATTGATGGGCAAAAGCAAAAATAACGAACAAAATAGGTATTCAATACACTTTGTATTTGTATCAGGGCTGGGTATCGTATCGTTTATCGTTATCGTATATCGTGAAATAACGTGTTTTTGGCACATATCGTTTATCGTTATCGTCTATCGTTTTTCCGGGATTATCGTGCTAAATACACCTCCTAAAAATGACTTTTCGGAAGAAAATTTTTTTTTGATTTTTTGAGGACAAAGCCATTTTTGGCTTGAATTTTTCCCAGGCAGGGCCATTTTTGGCTTGAATTTTTCCCTGGTAGGGCCATTTTTGGCCTGAATTTTCCCTTGGCGGGGCCAATTTTAAATTATAATATTTTCCCTCGACGAGGCCATTTTTTGGTAATATTATTTGGCCATAGCCCAAATTGGCTTTATAATTAAAATTTTATCCAATTTTTGTATCGATCATTTAAAATAATAGTACAAAAAATTAGAAATCTGGCCCTTCTCCCCTCATCAGATAATTTTGGCTAAATGCTAAAGCCCTGCTGGACTATTAGCTGCTTATAATCAGGCTTTTTGTTTTTTTAAACAGCTAGACAATATTTTATTAATTTAAGAAAGGGTTTGAAAATTGTAAACGTTAAAAAAAATTTCTTTTTCATCAGCACTATTAAAAAATTTTGATTTTAATTATTTAGAAAAAAAAATTTTAAAATTAATCGTTATCGTTATCGTTTATCGTGAAATATCGTGTTTTTGGCCCATTTTTTTATCGTATCGTAATCGTGATCGTGTTTTGGAAACCTATCGTTTATCGTTATCGTGTATCGTTTTTCATTTTTCGATTTTGCCCAGCCCTGATTTGTATGCATCAACGATAATGACATGATACATCTGAATCTGAAGTTCCTTGAAATTTAGACAAAAGCACAGCCGCGTAAAATTCCATTCAATTTACGCATACTGTTCTGACTGAGAAAAATAAATTATATAAATTTTCAAATTAAAAGTAACAATTTCTTATATATGAGTGTAATCTTTTGAAGTATAAAGAAAAATATTTATATTTGGTCCAAAAGAAAAATGAATATATTATTTTCATTGTATTCAAATTCAAACCTAATAATATAAGTTTTTCAATAATCTGCAACTCATTTAATTCTCAAGCAATAACCAAGTATAAATAACGATAATCTAATAATATATAATTTTAGATGATATTCTATTAATCGGTAGCAAAATTGGCTTCATTTTTATATCATGTTTACGCCTTCCGCCTATGTTTAAAAATATTTTAAATCGACCATCCTTTTGCTACATTTAAAAATAAGGATCATCGGCATAAAAATTTCCCATTAATTTAATAAGAAATTATTTTAAGTAGGATACTGGGTCGACTTTCCATGTGTTTTGACCTGGGAGGTCACGACAAATTGGGCTACGTGTGCAAGAAATAATGTGATAAGAAATAATCCAGAAATAAAGAAAAATTTTGATTAATTTGATCCATTTTTGCAATATGATTTGAATAAAAAAAATTCAAAAATTTTACGAGAAGAAAGGTTGGAAAAATATTTTGGCGACCATTCTTTTATCAAAGAGAACATTCACAATTTACCCTGTAGCACTCACTATTTTTGCAAAAATGATAAAGCAAAAATAACAATTAGGAAAAAATTGATAACAATAATTAATTTCCTTTAATAATCTCTTTTAGTTAATGTGATCTCTGGATTAAAAATCAAAACAAATTTTAATTTGAAATAAAATCATAATTTGAGTCTAAATTATTTATTGACATTTTAAATATTTTCGATAAAAAGTTTTCGTAATCAATCACGATCATATGTAATTCGCAAATCAAATGCATTTGACAGCATCAACAAAATTCACATCGTTTGGCAGTGGTGTACGGCGATAAATTCCATAGTTGTTGTTGAATTTGTTGCGAGGGTTTCGGCCATCATAATGGGTAATGAATTTAGGATCTGAAATTAGCGAATGATTTGAAAATAGATTTATTCAATTGTTTACCTTTTCGAAGCATTTCCTGCTCAAAATTGTTTGTAAGAATTGCTTGCAAACTTTGATCCTGTCGATGGCATTTTGATTTGCCAGTAAATGGCCAAGGGCAATTTATAGTTGAGCCAGGAGGGTCGATGCATTCAAGCGTTGAAGCACAAAGAACCGCCCTTAAAAAATGTTCAAATAATCCAATTCAAAATAATTGTTTCCAGATTAGGTATTTGCACTTTTAATTATAATTGGATGGAATAAATTGAGAATTCATTATCAATTTTTAGCAATCAAATTTGGAATACTTTTTTTCAATCGTTTTTTTCCCGTAAAGATAGACAGAAAAATAGTTCGGTGAATTCTGATATATGCCATTCAATGAATAGATAACTTGTTAAATTTTCCATTGTTTTTAAATGTGATATTATCATAAAAACCCAAACATGAAAAAATAGTAACACAGGCATAAGGTAAAAAATTTTATGATTGTGCTAATTCATTAATTAATCTGGCTGATGATTTGTAATTAATAAATTTAATTGAATAAAATCAATAAATTTAAATAATTAATTCAGTTTATTATAGGAAGATTGAGAATATCAAGTAATTTGAGATGGATTTCGACCTTTTGGGATATTTTATTTTGGGAAAAATCCCTGGATATCACCGGAATTGATTGCAAAATTCCATTCTGGTGCATGTTAATTACTTACATTATATTTTCACCTAGTTTGAAAAATAATTTCAAAAATAGCTGAGCCAAAAATACACCTTGCAAATTGACGTTCTTTTATTAAAAAAGTAACATATAATATGAAAATTGAACTAGCCCAATTTAAAAAATTATTCCCTTTTTTCAGGGTAAATATTGATTAATTGTAAAAAAAATGTTTCTTACCATTTTAATAATTTTCGTGTATATTCGCTCTTTTTCACCAGAGAAAAGCCCCCTTGTCCCATTGCAACTGATTTCCCCAATAAACTCCAATAGTGTGGAATATAGGAAAACATGCCTGTAAAATAAAGAAAATAATTTTTCATTAACTTGAAGTTTTTTGAATAATTTTAATAATTATTTATCTAATCAACGTTATTTTAATTTCTACCATTGGCTTGGCTTACTTAGAGCTAGCTCATCTATTAATTTCATCGTACTAATATTATGATTTTTATTTGTACCAATGAATCATTTTTTACTGATTTTAACTTTTTTTATCTGAACCACAATTATTAATCATTTGCTGTCTAGCTGAAACTGTTTTAATATAATTTATATATCAAACTATAGTCTATATCCAACTCATATCGTATTAAAAGATTTTTCTATAGAATTTACGCCAAAAAATTTTTTCTCATCCTATGTTCTCATCAAAATGTTAATTATGATTTATTTATTCACTTGGATGAGTTGCATAATCAATATCATGTCCTGCATTAGTCAAAAGTTGATAAGGACTGATTTGGCCACTGTCTATGGCCTCCAGAAATGCTGCAACGAATTCTTTCGAATAGAATTGGATAGAAGTATCGGCATAAATCAAAGTTGGATGAGTGAGGAGCACTTCCTGCAAAAAAATGATTCTTAAAATAACAGAAAAAAAATTCTTGATACAAAGATAGTGAAAATTAAAAATCTAAGAATATCTTAATATTAAATATACAATACCGTATTACTTCTTTTAATTCCCCACCCTCTAATAATTCCCAGCCGCGACTTTGAGGACTCATAGGATAGCTCTGGGTAAGGCTTTAAAAAACAATTTTTATTGCATTTTCTTAGTTCTACAAATTTCGCTTTAATTTATTAAAAAAATATCCACAAATTAAGGAGTTAGACCCAAAATTTTCTCAATTTTTGAGGGATTGAAAAATAATGCCCCATGGGGAATTAAAAGAGATAATACTGTATATATTATATAGAAGGATCATTTAGCAATTTTTTTATTATATATCTAAAAAAAACAATTTAATTCAAAGATAGGCCATTTATGATATTCTGAAATAGGATAGTGAATAGAGGGTGTCGCCAAAATTAAAAATTAATAAGATCATGGTTTAAAGATTTATTTAGCTTTTATCTCCCGTCAAAATTTTCATTATTGAATCATTTTTGTTTCCATATGCAGCAAAAATAAACTTATATTTTTTAAAAAAGCTAAAACAATATCTTAAAAAGCAAAATTCCGAAAAAATCGACATTAGAATTAACACCGAATTAAGATATTTTACCGCAATTATAAGGATTTTCCACGAGAACATTCGCAAAGAATGGACATTTTTAGGAAGCATAGAAAAATTGAATTTGCGCAATTCCAAAT
Source organism: Pratylenchus scribneri (assembly GCA_030063045.1). Classification (NCBI taxonomy): domain Eukaryota; kingdom Metazoa; phylum Nematoda; class Chromadorea; order Rhabditida; family Pratylenchidae; genus Pratylenchus; species Pratylenchus scribneri. Next base: position 517,368 of record JAQSEB010000097.1, on the reverse strand, counting down.
TGCACACTTTGGCCAACTCCTCCATCTGTTCGGATAATAAAATTTTATTTTACATTTTTATTTCAGAATTAATTCGGTGTTTAGTCATTCTAAATAAACCAAAAAAATGCAAAGTGCATATTTTTGATCATAATCAGAAATCGTGCGTAATTTTTATGCCTATATTTACATTGAGAATAATTTTAGAAAATAATAGGATGAAAAATACTACAAAAAAAAACAGAATTTTATGGTAATTTTTCAATGCCAAGTGTAAATGCCGAACATTGAATCAATTCAAATTTTATTCATTCATTATTAAAAATATTTTAAATTTTATCAAATGAAATTATTATTCAATAATTTACGATTGAATTGAAAATTCGTAAAAATTTAAACATACCATTTGAGTGTTTTGAGAAATTCCGCCCAAATCATAAACAATTATTTTCTGATCTCGACCAAATGTCTTCTTTGTCGTAAAAATCAAATTGCGTAGAAAGGGAAAAAATTTAACATCTGCTGCAGAGAAAATAACTGAAGGCTCTTTTCGGCTTTGATTCTAAAAATATTTTACATTAATAATATACAATAATTTAAGGTGAAAATATTGAAGATATCGAAAAACACATTGAAAAGGTCGAAAAGATTTTTGGTTCAATGGTTTAAATTATAGACCAATAAACCTTATACTCAATCGATAGATCTTGAAGAGAGTAATCGTAATCATTATTTATATCATTTGACTTAAGATAAAAGCTAATGGTAAAGTAATTTTGAACAAAAATAAAAATGGGCTTAACCCATTTAATACCTCATATTATGAACCACAATCATTATTTTATTTACCAATCAAAGCATATTGAAATGATCGATCAATTGTTTATAAGGTTCGTAGGTATGGGACAAAGAGACGAACCGTTAAAATCATTTCGGATATTTTCTCGACAATTTAAATAGTACCCCAATTTTAAAGAGCGAAATTGAGGGAAATTCTGATTAAATCCTACCCCCCAGAAATGAAATTATCTTTTATAAATGATTGATATTTTATCAATTAACTATGGATCCAAATGTGAATTGAAAATTGCATTTTTTAAAGTACAATTGAATGAATCCAATAAAAATGGATTATACTTTCACCTTTTGTTTGAATTTCAATGTAAATCTCTTATTAATAAACATACTTGAATGCCGTCTTCCATTTCATTTTCAATGATGACTCCATTTTTAGGGTTTTCCAAAAGGTCCAACTTTTCAAGTATTCCTTTCAATTCAATATTGAACGGTTTTCCCATCACTTTAAGGCAACAATTTCCTTCATTTTGTCCGCCATCATAAGGCATTTCCAATTGGTAGGCCATCCGAAAAGATTAACGGAAAATTATGGCGAATTCATTGATTAGGTTTAAAAATGTTTGAAAATGACTCAACATTTTGCATAAATTGTTATAACATAAAATCGTAAAATTTCATTCACAATACAGTAATCGTAGACAATTATTGCCTAATCAAATATTTCTTTTTTTTCATGTTTATCAAATGACCAATCCGATTCCGAATTCCGATCCCACCAACTTAGTTAGTTAAAATTCTCACTATTCAAAAATTTTCCTTTCCTATCAATAAAATTGAAGTTAAATTAAAAACATTCCAGAATTTAAAAAAGTTAAAAATTTGGTAATTTTTTATTAATTTATAAATTTCCACGATGCTATTCCATTAAATTAATATTTTTCCCATGGTTCCAAAATAAAATGTTAAATTATACATTTTCTTGGCCTTCACATCCATCACATTCACTGCTGTTGGCCAAAGCCTGCTAAAAATGAAATAATATTACAAAAAATGATCAATAATCCCATAATTTTACGCTGGTAATTATAAATAAATCCAGAGCACCATTCTGATAAATATGAAGAATTATGAAGAAAATTGAAAGAAAGAAAATTAGTAAAATTGTTAATAATTTATTTGTAGGAATTTTGCGGGAAATCATTGCCAAAAAAATATTTTAAAATCGATTTCCTTTTAAAAGGTAAGAAATAAAACATCAAAAATGGCGGGGTTTATTTTCATAGAGGAATTGCTTTTTTTGTGGAGAATAAATTAAAACCATCAGCTTGATCGGTCCAAAGAAAAATTGAAGATGGAAAATAGCAAAAATGCTCTAAAATAGTGAGTAAAAATGTAATCAAGAAATTTATTTTCTAATAAATGCGAAATATTTTACCAACTTTTTTTGATAGAAAATTTTTTTGAATATATTTGAAACGAATAAAACTACATTTGGCAGCTACCGTATTTTATCGCTTAATTCTTCTAGTGGAATTATTTTTAAGTCTTAAACGGAATAGGGGGAATTATTAAAGCATTCGGTGAAAATTGTAATTTTAAAAAAGTAATAAATTTATACTATCAAAAAATTAATTTCCTAAATTTGCCTAATTCAACAAAAACTAATTCACCTTCGATTTTACCTCCTTGTAATTCTTGTTTCGATTATGGCAATTACAACTATTATTAAATGCAAAGTCCTCCAAGAAGATTCCATCTCCGAGTTGACCACCAAATGCTTTACCATCTTTCGTCGATACCATTACGCATTGGCCTTCTTCTGATGAGTTCTTTTTGATTGAAAATCGCTTGGCCGGTTTCGAAGCAGTCTCCTCTTTTGGCCACATTTTTACATCGAAACAATTTTTACTGTTCAAAGAAGATGGGAATATTTTATAAAAAATTAATCCATTTTTTTATTTATATGGTTTTTTGCTATTTAGAACGATAGATACAATTCGCCATGTTTCATTTATTCAACGTGAGATATAATTGTTCAATTTTGGTTCAAAATCAATGGTCTGTAATTCTGCCTAAAATTTTTTATTTAATTTTATTCTGAATCTAACTTGACTAACCTAAATAAAAAAAATATTAATCAAAATATTTTTCAATATCCGATAATATATTAACCGTATAATTTAGATTTTAAAAATAGCATCTTAAAAGAAGATATGAATCCAGAAAAAAAAACATTTTTTTAAATATTTAATTTAATTGCTTTTTTCTTTAAATATATAAAATAAATCAGATAAAAGTAATGCTGGAATATTTTCAAAATAATAAACTTTTTGTGTTTCAAAATATTCTCTAAATAAAAAAATAAATTCACCGATCAGTTGTGCATCTCAGATTCCATTTATTTGGTACAGAATCCGGTCTAAAAACTAATTTTAAATTTTTTTTTAAATTTACAACCTGTTACTGACGACTTGTCCAATTTCAAATGAAAAGACCATGAGAACAATAAGAAGAATTGGGATCGGAATAGCAAAACACAAAAAGGTGTTAACCATTTTCTCTGTGAAAAAAGAAAAGACTTTATAACATAATAATTTATTTCGCTGATTTTGTAAAAAAAAAATGTTGTCATTACACATTATCATCATCAGCAAATAAAATATATATTAATAAAAAAAGGACTGGAAATTTCCAGTATTTAATTCATTTCGATGATGTAATTTTTTAAATTAAATTTTAAGATGAATCATTTCAAAAAAAAATAATAGCCAATAAATTTACTCCGTTGTAAATATATTTTTATATAAATCAAAAATATTATCGATTAAATATTTTAATTAAATTATTTAATAATAAATCGACATATTCTATATATTAAGTAACGATAATGAAACATCTGAACTACGTCTACATAAATGGAGCCAAAGCGTTGGCTCAAAGAGGAATAGAATTTTTGAGTCCATTCAAAAAATTGTTTCTAGTTGACCAAAAAAAATTTTTATACCAAAAAATAGAACAGACTTTACTCCATGTGATAGTTTAACTTGACGATTTTTTGAAGATTAGAAAAAAAAATTACTAAAAAATTTGGATCATTTGCTCCGATGTTGGTCTAGGGTAGGCGTTGATTTCAAAAAATTCTAGTAATTTTTTACTGGTCAGAATTGTTTAAAAATTTACTATCCGATAGTCTGCTCTATTTTTGGTATAAAAATACTTTTTTTGGTCAGATAGAAAAAATTTTTCGAACGTACTAAAAATCCTACTCCTCTTGAAGCTAACGCGTTGGCTCCAATTTATGTGAATCTAGCTTGAATCATTTATCATTCTGATTCCATAACGATTTCATTTCTCGAAGGTGTGGTCAATTCATATTTTTTAGTCCCTATTCTCTCTATTCCAGTCTTTCATATCCCTCTTAAGGCAATCGGCCAAACAACCGTAATCCCCTCTCAACTTTCGGCAAATTCTCCATCGTCTCTGAAGCGATCTAATAAACAATTGATATATTGAATTAAAAGATTACTATTTTTTGCTGATTGAATTGTCATATCTAAGATTCCTTTATCGATCAAATTTAATGTTTAATAATTTTAGTTAATAAATTACTTGAACGGCAGACTTTCATTTTTTAAAAGTTATTCCTATTCATATCTTTTAACTTTTAATAAGATTGACAAATAACTTATTCATATTTATTAATCCTTGGATCCTTCATAAATAGTATTTCAATTAACATTTAATATAAAATTATATTTTATCTATTTTGCCTCAAGAATAAAATAATATTCATATTCTAATTGTTGCAATAATATTCTGATGCCACATATTTGTCACTTTTTTTCTTTATGTTTTATTTTTGGTTCCATGGAGTTAAAATCTATGCAAATAAAAATGTTAATTGACCAGCCAAAATCTATCGATAAACTGTCGTCTAATAGGAAGTTCCAATTTTTGACAGATGGATATAAATGAAGAATTTAACGTCGAAAATAACGACAAAAATATATATGCATCACAACTAGTTGCTCAAAAATGTATTTCTTCCATAATTTGATTAAATGGTGCAAAATTACATTCATTTAATCCGATTCAGAATTTGGATGAATTTTATTTTTAAATTTTTAAATAATAAAAGTGATTTCTTTATTATTAATTTTCTGTTTAATCCTCTCCCTACTCCAAGGGATATATTTATTTTCGTTGATTCAAATTTCATCTATTGTTGAAAGTTTCTCAAAAATTTGACAACTTTATTGTCAAGTAATAATTAATAAAGACAATCAAATATATAAAAGAGATATATTGTTTGACTGTTTAGTTTATCTTTCTATAATTTTTAATGTAAATGATGATAGGAATGGGATAAAGTTAGATGAAAATTTGTATTTATGGAACAACATTCAAACACCGGTGGCTATTAGATTGGCCTCAAATTGGACTATTCCCTAAGCGGTGAATTAACCTAATGCTTCTGGACGGTTGGAACCCCTTTAGATTATGGGGAATGCAAGAAGAACAGCGGAAAGGGTCCATGGGTCGCCAGAACGGATCATCACCCGAACGGATCAATGGAGCTGGCATTCAATTTTGTGCCTATATCCATCCAAAGGTTTATTATATTAAATCAAATATTTTGATTATTTACATTTGCATTACCACCCATAAAAATCTACATAAAACATAGCGAAAAAAACATTTTTTTTAATAATTTATCAAATTTCGGTATCTGTGATTATAATCCAAATCCAATTAGGCAAAATACATGATTTTATATTTGAAACAGCCAAAATACAGAAAATGTGTTGTCCAAATTTTTAATATAAAATTTTGGTTAAAATATTATTAAAACTTATTAAGACGGACAACTGCTGTCGACCATGGTTGGCAATGTGGAAACACACGGCAAAGAAAAGCTGGGCACTATCTGCAAGCTTCCAGAAGCAAAAAAGCCGTAGGAAGAAAGAGGGAAAATTGAGAAAAGAATTAAAGAAATTTCATGGGGAAATTATATGAAATATTATATTTTATTTAAATTTGCTGCATAAAATGTCAGTTGAAAAGAACAAAAATTAAATGCTATTAATCATCGGGTTAAGATTAAGATAAGAAAAAAATTAACTTATATTTAGCTAAGTGAGCTGATGGATTCGTTATTCTTAATTTTGAAAAGGGAAGGAATAACATAACTGAAATATGAATAACAAATAAAGTCATTAGAAAAAATAGTACATGATTCCATAAAAACTTATTAGACTCACCGGATTTAAAAGGTTTTTTATAAAGTTTTTTTAGAATAGAAAATCAAAATTCTAACAATATTAAGTATACATTTTCTAATGTCCGTGGTTAACCGTCCCCGTCCTATTATCGAACCATTCTATCATTATTAAAATGACAAAAACAAATTTTATTATTTCTAACTGAGTTTACCCAGATGCTAGAATCTAATTCTACTAATGAACAGGCAGAAAATAAAAGCTTCTTTCATTGTCATCTATAAAAAGGTCAAAGTCAACATTTGTGCAAATAAATTTGTATTCATTTTACTAAAATCATAAAAATCCACTCAATAAGGCTCTTTTTCTAATCTCCACTAGCGTTATTTGCATATTATTAAATTTATTAATTCAAAAAATATAATCTCCGAAAATCATTGAATTTGGGTATAAATAAATTTGTATTATTCAAAATATTGGTATTTAATTACAGAGACTAACCAATTTTTAAAAAATAAAAAATCAACTTTTTTTTAAAATGCAATTTCGAATTTATTACAAATTTATTCTTTTGTTGGTTATTGCAATTGGCACAATGGAACAAGCGAATGGGTAGGTCATCATGTGAGAATGTAATTTTATCTTTAATAAAGAAATTATTTAGATTCTATAAAATATACCAGTGCTCTTTGTCAATTAATTAAAATTTATCTTTTACCTATAAAATTATGGAATTTACTTAGGTTGGTCCAAAAAATCGGCATCATAGATTAGGTTTAAAAGGGGCCACATTTTATCAATGCCATCAAAACAAATTTTGTAAACAAAATTTTTTTTATTAATTAAATAATTTTAAGGATTAATAAACATTATTTTGTAGGGAAAATCCATCTTGTGAACTATGTGTCACCAGGGCTGGTTGTTTTACGACAAATGTGACCCAAGAACAAATTTGTTCGAATGCAACCTATTGCCGACAATTTAATTGCCCAGAATTATGTTGCAATTGGATTTAAGGAGAATGAAAAATATATTGGATAAATAATATGACTATATGTGAAATAATTTATGTGGATAAATATGAACTTCAGGGATGTTCGAATTTTAAATGAATAAGGATTAAATATTTGAATTATTTTTAATATTGGCTATTAGGTATATTATCTTTCATATTTTTAATTCACAATAATTTTAAACAGGTTAATTTTTTATTGTTTATTTTCTACTAAATTCGAATTAAAATATCAGCATTCTTAAAACCATTAAATTGGCCAAATTAGACTTAAATTTTAAATCTTATCACACAAATATACTAGCCCAATAAAATATTAGTATAAATTATACGATCGATATTAGACCATTTAATACAATCGCTAATTGAGGTAAAGCTGCTTTATAAATTAAAAAATAAAAAAAAACTCAAAAAATTAATGTGAATTGTATCTTCTAATTCCACTGAATTCTGATCTTTTGCAAATTGTTGGCTAATCCGTCTTTACCCCATCCATTGAATGAATTAATGTTCGGCCCTCTCCAATTTCTTGATCCTAATCCACCCATACACCGTCATTAGCCATTACTCCGCCAGTCCCATGATCCCCCGAATGGTGGCTATTTTTTCTTCCGTTTTTATTATTTCCAGCTTCCTTCCATCCTCCCTTTTCTTTCTACATTCCCAAATTTTGGTGATTGTTCATCCATCGGCTGAACGCAATTTGCCCGGAGGGAGTCTTCGTTCTGCCTTCGCGAACACTTCTTTTAGTAAAAAAATCGACCAAAAGCAATCTTCCCACCATTCATAAAGCTGTACAAATCCCTTTTCCTTCCTTCATTTCTTCCTTTCCGCGCATTGCTAATCAAACAATTTCCTCCATAGAAATTTCGCGAATGCAATAAAAAATTTGGCTTATAAAGGGAATTTTTGTGAGAAGATAGGCCATGGAAATATAGTCGGGGAGCAAAAATTTAATTATTAATACCTTAAATTCTCTTTTAATACTCCATTCTGTAAAAATACTCCACGCTCGACTTTGAGGATTCATATCTCTTGAAAGGTTAACTTTAAGTAAAATTTTTTATTGCATTTTTCCCTAAAGCACTATAAAATCCGCTATAATTTTTAGAAAAATATCCAAAAATTAATGAATTAGACCCCATATTTTCTCTATTTTTGTCTGGTAGAAATAATTCCCCGTGGGGTATTAAAAGAGACTATATGGTAATTCAACATTTTGAAAATTTGGCAATTCTTGTAGCAAAAACACTTGGACTTAAGAAATGAAGGTGTTTCTTAATTTTTTAATGAAGGGTTCGAGTGCTTTTGGTTAGGGTTATATGAGATGGTAATTGATATCCTATCCCATAAAAGAATCTTATTATAACTCTCTATAGGATGATGATCCATGGGTTTAACCTACCTTTACTTTTCCCCAGTTGACCTAAAATATCTGATTACATATTATTAATAAGTACCAGAATTAATAGAGAATGTCTTATTTTATAAAATAGTATTATTAAAAGTATAAGATTTTGGCGACATTTTATGGCAACAAAAAATGCTGATTTTTCCAAACAAAAAAAAGATGATTTTTATTTGGTAAATTTAATAAAAATTATGTTTAATAATTATTATTTATTTATTCTTTTATCATTTTGTTATTAAGGTATTTTTTCAAAATTTTATTAAAACCCTCAATGAAAGTGGAATCCGAAATTCGGGAAACGGCCTATCGTTTTGTGGTATGGCATTTTTATTCCCATAAATTAACTCTTATTCAATTAAAAAGGTGTATTCAGCGGTTTCATTTTCGTTGGCTGCCATTGTGGCCATTTTTATTACATTGCCTTTGGCCAATCAATACATAAACAATGTGCACAGTCGAGTGCAACATGAAATGGAATTTTGCAAGGTGAAAATAATTTTGAGGTTTTTTGTTTTTGGATAGTGGAAATTTTTCACTTTAAAATTTTTTAATACATTGGAAATTTTATGTTTGATGATTTTATTTATTGCTTTTTAAGGCCTGCGAATTAATTGATATGATAAGGCATTCAATTAAAGATTTCTATGGTTTAAATTATAATTGTATATTAAAATTGATAATTTGGATTCTTGAAAGAAATGGAATATGGTGGAGAAAATAACTACAAAATTTTGGTTTTTCGGTAATGTTAAAGCTAATATAAATGGTATATGGTTTAAAAAAGAAGTTGATTTGATCAGATTTTATGGTCCAATCCAAAATATCTGTATTCGAAATATTCACCCTATTAGAATTTACTGTTGCATAGCATATACAAAATCCTTTAAGAATTAATAAAATTTTTAATACATTATTTAAGTATTCTGCCCAAGAAGTGATGTTGGAAATGAATGAACTTGGACAACCAAAAAAGGAATTTATGCATGACGAGAATGGTGAAATGTTGGCAATGCCTTCCTCATTATTGCAATTCCTACAAACAAATGGTGGAGGCACAATGGAAATGGATGGACAAATTCAAAATGGAACAAAAAGCCGATTTCGACGACAGGCAAGCCGCGCACAATGTGAAGGTGGGATTGAAAGTTCAAAAATTAAAAAAATTATGTATTTTTGTTTTTTAATTAGTAGGAATATAAATTTATTTTTCCATTCATTTTCATTTTTTTTTTTGCTATTCTTACTAATTTAATAAATGGATTATATTCTAATAAGTTTTATATAAAATTAGCTAATAAATCAATATTGAGACCTTGAATAATAATAAAAATTATAGTTATCAAAAAGGAAGCAGGCTCTCAATTAGAACCATTAGGGAACTGATATTTACATTTTTACCTATTTTTGTTTGCATCAGAATATGAGAAAACCATATAAATAATATTTTGTGCATTTATTTCATAAATTTGACGGATTTTTTTGGACTTTTTACCAATTTTGTCATTTTTTGAGGGAATATTTCACTGTAAAAATGCAATAATAAAAAACCAAAAATTACCTATTTTGGGTTTTGAAACTTATTTTTGGCAAATTTCCCGAAAAAACCTAAATAGGCACCTATTTTTCGATTTTAGTGACTTAAAAACAGGTCCCTATTTATTATTGTATATTTTTATATTAAATTTTACGGAATTGTAGAAATAATAATTTAAATTTCTAGCACCTTTGGAATAGGCAAATAAAAACTTATTATTAACAATTTGAAGGTTGCTGCATTCCCGGTTTGCCTGGCCCACCCGGACCACCTGGTCATAATGGAATGCCTGGTCGTCCTGGAGCACCTGGGGCTCCCGGATTCCCTGGCCGAGTGCCGGCGTAATTTAATCTATTATTTATACAATTGATGTTAATTTTTAAGTATTTGTGAGGAAATAACTCAGCCACCTTGCGTTGCATGCCCTCCAGGCCTGCCTGGTCCACCTGGACCTCCCGGCGATCAAGGAGGTCCGGGACCTGCCGGACATCCCGGAAGAGCCGGAAATGATGGATTGCCGGGTAAATTAGAATAAAGGGGAACTCAATGGGTACCAAAATATAAAATGTTTAAAAAAAGATTTTCTTTATTAAATTTGGATGCAAAAAGTTAAATTATGATTGACGACATTTACAAATGTGACCTCCAGAATAAATGTTAACATTTTAAATTTTATTACAAAAATAACATAAATTGGGCAAAATTAAGCCCGAATTTGTTTTATTATTCCATCATTGAAAAAATATACAAATTAAAGTAAAAATACATTTAAAATTTTCAAATTTTGACATCCTTAAATTACATTCACTTCGAAAGGAAGTAAAAATTGCCTAAAATTATTTTTGCATTTTCCAGGACCTCAAGGACCGCCTGGGCCTCAGGGACCACCTGGTGAACCGGGCCGAGATGGGCTGAGAGGAGATCCAGGACGTCCGGCAATTTCAACTCCTTCATTGCCTGGAGACACGGGGGCACCTGGAGAGCCTGTGAGTAGAAATTATAAAATTTAGAATTTTTAAGATAATGCAAATACGAAATAAATTAATGTTCAAATTCTTAAAATTTGTGCTTATTAAAAATTATAAAAATTTAATTTTTAAATATTAGAGTATAAATCATAAAAATATATTTATTTATTTATTTTTGTGAATATTTTAGCCAAAATTATTTTGTTCTAAATAATATTACAAAATATATTTTGAAATAATATAATTTATTATAAAATTTCTTGAATTAATCGGCAGTTTTGTAACCATAAAATATTATGTATTTAAAGGGTTATCATAAGGAAATATGTAAATGCTTAACAAAAAAAACTGCCTAATATCAACATATTTTGCCACTTTTTGAATATTAAAATCAAATCCATTTTTCTTTAAAAATTCGATAAATTTAAAGCTAATTAATATTAACTTGAGGTGAGATATTGATTTGTTTAGATGAGCAAATTTATTTCATAAAATTAATTAATTATATTTTATTTTAAGGGAGCTCAAGGATTGCCGGGTGAAGAAGGTGAACCAGGCCGTCCCGGTGCAGAAGGTCTGCCTGGCCCACAAGGACCCCCGGGCCCAGCAGGCCCACCGGGACCAGCAGGCCTGCCAGGCGATGAAGGCCAACCCGGACATCCGGGCGCACCCGGCGAACGTGGAATTTGCCCAAAATATTGCGCATTGGACGGAGGTGTGTTCTTCGAGGATGGAACACGACGATAAAAATTGATGAAAAATGATATTATGATAGAAAATATTAAAATGATGAATGAAATAAATTTAATGAATAAAATTTGGCAAATAGATTTCCGAAATTTAAAAATTTCTATAAAATTGAACAATTTTTCAATCAAAGTTGAAAAATTTATTTTTAATTTTATTTATTTTATATTTGACGAAAATTGATGGGTCTAGAAAAGTTATTTTTCCCGGAATGCCGGAAATGTTATGAGACAAAATACGAACGAAATGGATCGCAAATTAAAAAATTGAAAAATATTCTATAATCGCTAAAGCAAAAATAAGTCCCAGACAATGGCCAAAATACGCAGACACCCAAAATAACCAAAAGAAAATTCTTGAACAAATTCTCGGTCATTTAGCCCTAATAAATAATATAGAAAGAGGGAATAATTTTCAAAGCTTTTTTTTGTGTCCTAGTATTAGACCAAAATGCCGGGGATTTAAGCGGATTATGACTTAAAAGAGGAAGAGGACGAAACCCGCGCAGACCAAATTGGGGATTGTTTTTTAGGCGAGTGGAAAACAATAATTTCCTTGTGGCCTTTAGGTGCAAAAAATAATTTCCCACATTGTTTTTCACAGCCATAAAATTTCCCTAAATAACATTTTCCAAATCTGAGCTTTTTCCAAAGAATAATCCTGCGATGTGACTTCCGGGGATAAATGCAAAGAAAAAGCAATAAAAATAGAAGAATTTAAATAAGAAGGCAACATTTTCGGCTATTTCCATATTTTATAAAATCTGTTACGCAATATGTCCCATGCGACCCCATTTATCCATATTTTTGCTATATTTGATAAAATTTTTGTTTAATGGACGGCTAAAAGGATTAATTATTGTGGCAGCAAATTTTATATATGGCATCTATTCAGGAAATTCTTTTCATTAGCAGTACTTTCCTCTTAACAATCAAAAAAAGATTTTAGAATTTAAACAAAATTCAGCATGTCTGTCAAAAATTCCAAATCTAGTATAAGGAGAATATTTTAGAATATTATATTTTTATTAATTTTTTCACTTGTCCCAAAATTCATAAAAAATATTTCAATATATAGGCGGCCTAAATTAACTAAAAATTAATTCAATTTGATGATTGCCGCAAATATATATTTACAATTAAAAATGGTCTAAAAGTCAACTTTTTGCCATCTATAGTATTTCAAAAAATGCACATTATTTCCATTTATTTAATCCACTATGGGGCAAATTTGCGTGTGGGTTTTTCCTTATTTGTTCAAAAATAATTGGAGTTATTATTAAAGAAGAGATTGGAAGAGAAATATTTTCTTTCCAAAATTGTAAATGGTTTTGCATGTGAATTCCCAAAGTATTTATTTTAGCATTTTCGTGATTTTCACTTTAAATTACATCATTTCAATTTTCCAAAAGACCACACATTTTCTTTATAAATTTATTTTATTTTCCCAAAATTATTGTAACCAAAGAACATAAAATACGAAAAAAAATGTATTAAAATTAAAAAATAAAAATAAAAATATGGACATACAAATTTTTTCGCCTTCATTTTCCCTAATTGTTCCTTCATTTTACAATAATAAAATTGCGTGAGCCAAATTTCAAAAATTTCCTCAAAAATTTCTTCACATTTTATATTTATTCCAATTCCATTTTATATGCCAAAAGTCGCATGCATTTCATTCAAATTTATAATATAAAAATATTCTCAACAGAAAATACAAATTATTATTATTATTGTTTCTAATTTGGTCAAAAAATTAATTTAATTTACCAAAAAATGTCACTAATATTTTCCCTTTTTTTGACGATAATTTCATTGTCTTTTTTTGATAAATTTGGGTACCAAAATTATATATTCTTGTAGTTTTTCTAAATAATTTAATTATAAATTAATCTATTAAAAACAATTTTTAATTGGATCAATATACACTCTGTTTATTTAGTAAATATTTTCTGTGAAAATATTTTAATCAAATAATACCATATACATATAACTTCTTTTAATTCACCATGAGGGGATTATTTTTCAACATAAAATTGCAAAATTTTGAGGTATAGCTTCTTAATTTATTAACATTTTTGACAAATTATATACCGGATTTTGTAGAATTTTAGAGAACTGCAATAAAATTTTTTTAAAAGTAAGCCCTACCAAGAGCTATGAATCTTCAAAATCGAAGGTGGGGAATTAAAGAGAGGTTTTACTTTTTCATTGGAACGAATTTAGCTCACCGAACTAATTTCTGAAGTTAAATATTAGTTACAAATTTAATAATTTGGAATCATTTATAGCTTTGTGGATGTGGCTGAGTTAATTCTAAATGTATTGGATTTAATTGTAAATTACAAAATCTTATACACAAAAACAGTAAAATAGGCCAAAATCGGGAAATTTTCGTTTATATTTGCCAGTTTTTTTTCCAATATTTGATTCGACCATTTTGCTATCTAAATGCTCTAGAGAAGAGATAGGCTCTATGATATGAAAGTTTTTTTTAGTTAGGGCTACTAAAAGTCGGTTTTTCGAATGTGAATTTGGCCCGGTTTTCGGTTTTTGAAAAAGGGTATTATCCAGTTTGTATCCCCTTTTTTGGAAAGTGCTTGGTCCCCTGTCCCCACTATGGTTTGTCATATTTCGGATTAGGGTCAATCAGGGCTGGGTTATGGATAGGATGGAGTAGGAATCATCTTACGGTATCCTAAACCCAAACCCTAAAACCAAAGGGTGGGGACCAAGCACTTTCCAAAAAAGGGGATACAAACTGGATAAGTACCTGAAAAGGTTGTTTTCAGTTTTCCAATTTTCTTTTTTTTGAGTAAAAATTCCCAATTTTGGTTTTATATTGCATCGATTTTTGAAACCGAAACCGGCTTTGAGAGCAATCATTTTTATAATTAAAAGATAGACGAAAAATTAGTCACCGCATAAAATTCGGGTAGGACCAAAATATTAATCGTCATTTCCGAAAAAATGCACCAAGCAAATATATGAGCTCTTTTCCTTTTGCACGTCATCATTAATTAAATGGGAAAAATGAGCCGGTTTTTTGCCCACAAAGATCACAATCACAACACATTTTATTTTGAGTTGAATTTATGATTTTACTGGACCAAAATTTTATCCATTTATTTTTCATATTAATTCCGTATTATAGCCTCCCTCCCTCAAAAATAATTTAATAAATAATTTTATTTTTATTTGGACATTGGCGTGTGTAAAAAATTTCATTATAGCCAAATTTAATTTATAAGAAAATATAATTTTCTCATTTAAATTCGCCCCAAACAACGCACAAAAAAGTTGGGTTAAAAATGAGGCAAATTGGTGGGAAAATAAGGAGTGCCGCGCGCATAAAAAATTTATTTTTATTTCCCTGCATCTCGCATTGCAATTTCGTCCATTTTTCATACTTTTTGATGTCTCAAATTCGAATTAATTTAATTTAATTTTGCATGTGCCAAAGGGGGATTGGCACTGGCAAGAGGATTGGTTCAATTTAATAAAAATTTGTGAGAATTTATGAAAATATTTAAGTCCAAAATTTCCTTTTTAAATACAATTTATTCAAATTAGTTCATTTAAATTTTTTCCAAATATAAAAAATGACCTAAATTGTCAGAAAATGGTCACAAAATTATAGCAAAATTGTCAGAATTTAAATGTAAATTGTATTATTTTCCAATATATAAATGACCTCAAAATTTGCCAAAATAAATATCAATTCAACAAATTTTTTCAGAAAATTTCCAAATTTTCCAAATTTATCCCAAAAATGACTAAAAGAAGTATAAAAATGCAAATTGCCCTCGTCCTTTTGGCAACAATATTATTAATCATTTTGGCATTTGCTTGGAGTGCAGAGGGCACCATTCAAATTGACCTCTGCCAATGTGGGCCCAGCTGTGCCCGGTACCGAAGGGAACGACTCTGTGCCAGGTACGGAAATGAATTTTCAATGGGAGCAAAAAAATTGTAAAATTGAATTCCAAGAATTATAAAAAAAACAAAAATTTTCGACGGAATTAATTGGCAAAAATATTTGTTTTCGTTACAAATTAGTTAACAGTCCAAAATCTTAAAGTAATACAAAAATAATTAGTTCAGGTACGAAAAATATTTTTTTAAGTCTGGGCTAGGATGAATTTAATTAGCCAATCTTCAAATTTTTTCTCTAATTTAATGGCAATTTTTGACATAAAATATCAAATATAAGCATTGAAAATTCTTTTTTTTTATGACGGATTAAAATAGATAAAGAAATAAATTTATCATTTATTCGTCAATATTCCATAAATTCCAAATATAGATTAGTTCACAGTTGGTTAGATTTAATAAGTCTAAAAACGAAAATAAGATAAGCAAAAATAAAAAGGTTTGCCAAAATCCCAGTGTGACGTTTGAAATTAAAATAAACTTTGATTTGTGTTCTAATATAAATTAGCATAAAAATTAAAATAAAATTTTATTCAATCATTCCAGATGTTGCACATCAAGAATGCGTCGCTCAATTTCGGACAGCAGCAGCCAATTCCCACTTGAACATTTATTGTTTGGGCTGCAAAGGCGGAAAGAATGATTCCTCATTGATATATTTTGTTGACTTTGACTTTGATATGCAAAACAAAAAGAGATTGAAAACGAGAAAAGTGCCTGAAAAAATATTCAAAAATGCAGCAAAGAATGGAAATTCCTTCCAAAAAATAATCACAAAATCTCAAACATTTTTTTCAAATTAAAAGCTTTTGTTTATGTTGTATTTTTGTTCAATTTAAATATAAATTAAAATTTTGTCAAAAAAAAATTAAAATATTCGAGAGTATAAATTTTTCCATTCATTTGATTTTTGTTCAAAAAAATCAATCGATGAAAAAGATCAAAATTATATAGAAAAAATCTAAAAAATTTCACCCCTTTTACATCTCTTCTGCTAATTCAACCCCCCACCCTACACTCCCCATTATTTCCAAATCCTTCTTTTCCTTCATATTAATTCATTAGACTTAATTAAATAAAAATAATTATTATTAAGTTATATAATTATTTAATAAAAACCCCTCTTCCATCCTCAGGGTCCATCTATCCATCCTCCTCTCTTCATTCCTTCTCCTTCCACCACCTTTGGGACCGCGGGCGCCCATCGCCCATCCCCAACCCCAACCCTTCTTCGTCGTTCGTCCTTATCAATTTCTCGATCTCGACTCAATCTGCTGATGAGGGTGCTCTTCATCCATTCTCGACCAGCAGGTCCTCTTGCCGATCCCCTGAATTTCTCGATCGAGTATACCTCAAGCCTCAACTAATCCAAAAATCCTCCATTCTCTCACTCATTTCACTCTAAAAGTCTCTCCCCTTCTCTTTCTCGGTTTTTCCTTCCTTTCCCATCCAATTTTCATATGCCAAAAAATGCCGATTGCCCTGTCGATCTCCATCTTTTTTGGCATTTTCCACCATCTCTTGCATTTTGCCTATTTCTTTTCCCCCAATTTAGAAGAGTATTTCTCGAATTTCGCGCACATCAACTCATCACATCACATTCATCAATGGATTCCATCAACAAAAAATGATGTGGCATCGGGGCGAGCGTCACTTTGTTATGAATAAACAATTGAAAACACAATCTCAAAAGGTATATTTCATACAAAAAGAACCAAAAAATCCGTTGAGAGTGTTTTTGACTCATCACTTTAATTTAATTTTAAATATTAATTTATTCATTAAATCATTGAATTTATTCAAAATTTTTGATACTAAAATTGGCATTTTTTAAACCATAAAATTTCTCCGTAAGGAAAAATTAGTACGATTCGGGTAAGAATCAGGGCTAGGGTCAGGTTTACAAATAAACCTGATTTAATCACCTTTTATTGCCATGACCATAAAAAATACCAAATTTTCTACAATGTTTAGGTACATAAATTCAATGTTTTAAATTAATTATCATCCCCATTAATCAATCATTATAATTAATTTTTTCCAGAGGGATGAATTCGAGCTTTTTAAGCCTTATATTAATTTTAATCATTTCCTTTGAAAATGGTCAAACAACAAAATTTCCACAAATAGCTAGGACAATGATCAAACAGGGATTGTTGAAGTCAAAGCAATCAACAATATTTGGAAACAATCCAATTCAGGAAAATTTGTTAAGAGTAATATCTTCGGCTAAACAGTTGCATTCAAACAACGGCAGCAAATTTCCATCTTCGCGACCTTCTTCGAATGTAGCTTCGCCAGTTTCCGCTTTTCAAAATGTTAGATTCATTTATTTAATTTGAAATTTTGTGAGGCCTGTTTTATAATATAACAATCTTTCAAGTAATTTAAATACCGCAGAAAATTTTAATATCGAAGTGAATGATCTCAAAAATAATTTGTCAAAAAAGCGTAAATTTCCCGATTTTAATCTTTTTTTTCCAATTTTTTGTGATAACTTTTTGCAATTTTCAATTAAATCATTTGTTAATCAAACTGATACTTATTTGGTTTACATCTCGTTTTTCCTCAAGAATGAAAATGCGAAGGAAAATTGATGGTCCCCCTTTTGTTAGGAATAGGGTAGGCATTACATGAAATGATTGATATTTATCCGAATCCGATCATATCCGTAACCTAATGACCCTATTCCTAATCCTGATCCTGATGCCCCAAAAGGGGGACCCTTCACTTTTCCTTCACTTTTTCCTTCTTGAGGAAAAGGGGGATGTAAACCAAATATAAGTACCATCGTACGCATTACTAAATTTCCTAATAAGCATATAGCCATTTTAATGAATTGATGGTCCTCACCCAGAATTCTGATGCCGATTCCACCATTTAATAATTTTGTATTTATTTATTTAAAGATGCAACAAAGTTCGTATTCAACACTGACTTCTTCTACATTATCTTTTGGCGGTCTTTTTAAGAATATAAATCAGCTTCTCGCCTTAACCAAACAAATTAATCCATCAATGGCCAAATATTCAACATTACCTTCACAAAAAATCCCTAAACATACACAATTGATCGAAATACCGCTTACATGGCCGAGAGGGTATACAAAAGAAGAAGGTTGGAATTCAAATAAAAATAATTTATATTTATTTTTCCAGTTGAACGTTATTGTTTGAGAAATGATTTGAAAATGGGAATGAGAGCCTTGAGAAAATCCCAGGAAGATTTTGTTGAATTTCGCAAAATTTTTTGGACAGATGAAGAAATTAAAGAGTGGCAAAAAGATGAGAATGAGAATGTGAATGAAAATTACAAAATGCCAGCAGAAAGAGAAAATGAGGCCAACCATTGGTATCATTCATTGCCAACACCACAAGCTAAAGGAAAGGAAGAAATTAACCAAAAAATGGCAAATTTGAAAAGAATTGAGGCAGAAAAATGGAACAAATGGCGAACGGCGGATGAGGAAATTGATGAACAAAAATTGGAAAAAATTTATGCGAATCGTAAACAAATATTTAATAAAGCGATGATATTTGCCTTTGGTCAATTGAAAAAATTGCATAAAATTTATTGGATTGGAAAATCGGGGGTAAAATTTATTTGAAAAATTTGATAATTTTTTTAAATAAATTTTATATTTTAATTATTTTAAAATTATATTAAAACACTGGAAAAAATGAAATTAAATGGCAGGGAATCGAACCAGGCTGGCCTTCAGGGTGAGGGCCGTGAAACACTAACCACTAGACCATTAAGGACATGTTTACAGTAGTGCTCGTCGCTAAGTTGTCTGATCCGGATTGTATGTCTCTTCAGAGCCTTAGTGATAAATGTGATTCTCTCGTCGGGTAAAGAACACAAAAAACACAAAAGAAACACATGTATTTTGCTGAGCTTGGGTGACATCATCACTCTATACTCGCACAAAAATACATGTGTTTCTTTGTGTTTTTTGTGTTCTTTACCCGACGAGAGAATCACATTTATCACTAAGGCTCTGAAGAGACATACAATCCGGATCAGACAACTTAGCGACGAGCACTAGTTTACAGCACTAGGATTTATATTTTCTCCTCATGAAATTTCTTCAAAGAATTATTCAAAAAAAGGGAATATTACAACAAAAATGAAAAAACATTTTCTGCCCATAAATCAGTTTTTATTGGATATCTTTTTCATTTGATCTTATTAGACCCCCAAACCTTATACCCATTTTATAGAGCTCATTGAGACGCGTCGGTGATATATAATTAGTCGCGGTTTAGCCAAAATTCAAAGTATTAAACCGTTTAAACCATATTATGACTATTGGTATATAACTCTTTTGGTTATGAACCAAACCCCAACAAACCAAAATCAATCGATGCGTCTCGATGAGCTCTATAAAATGGATATAAGCGGTTTGTGGGTCTAAGAAAAAATATGAAGAAAGTTACAAAACTGTATTTTATGGACAAATAAATGCAAATTTATGGACAAAAAAAAAATTCGCACCCCAACAAAAATATATTTAATATAAAAAAGTAATCAATTTAAAATTTTTATCCAAGGTCGATTTATCTGGTCTGCCAAGGGAAATGGATCAATTACTGAATGAAATATTGACGAATTTTATGCAAAAATATTTGACATTGGATGAGGATGGGAAAATTCCATTGTTTGGTAAAAATGAAGAAAATTTTTTACAAAACATTGATTTGGGAAAAATAAAAACAATTATTGATGAGAAATTACCAATTTTGCACAAAGATTTACAATTAATTTTAATCAATCAAGAGACTGAATTTCTTCATAAGTTAAAAATGCAAAGGAAGGAACCAATATTGGCAAAATTAATTGAAATGGAACAATTTAAATTGCATTTTGAAATGATCGAATTGGGTTTGAGTGCTGCAAAATTTGCACATGATTCCGAAAATGATGAGGCAGAATTGAAGAAATTGGCAGAGGTCGAATTTATAAAATTTTATTGGAAATATTGTGAATAAAATAGATCTTACCGACAATGATGTAACCCTTTTTATTGCCATTTTAGACCTAAATTAAGTTAAAGGAAAAAATTTACAACATATACATAATACATACTTTTTTTATATTTAATTTATAAGTAGATTTATTTAAAAAAAATGAAATTATTCTTCACATTAGAAAATGAATAAATATTTTTTTACATCAAAAAAGTTTTTGCATTACAAAATCTTTTGCATCAAAAGTAGTTTTTTTGTTTCTAATAAATCAAAAACCGGTTTTAGACACTACAAACCTTATTCCATTTTGTAGATCTCATCGAGAAAAAAAATTTAGATCGGAATAGAGCGAGCTTAAACCGTTTACGCCATTTTCCAGTTCTTGGGTTGAAATATTAATTTTGGACCAAAACCTGACATGTTTTATATCGTTCGATGTGTCTCGATGAGATCTACAAATTGATATAAGGTTTATAGGATCTAAAACCGATTTTTGATTTATTAGAAATAAAACTACTTTTTATGCAAAAAATAGACTTTTTTGATGTGAAAAAACTTTTGAAACAAAAAGTATCTTTTTAGAAAATTCTTAAGCTGATGAATTTGATTCAATAATTTGGAAAATTACCTAACCTAAATTTTATAAATTATTTGCAGATGAAATATTATGCCAGAAAGGTTCCCATTGTTCAAGAAATTGTTGGAAACTTTGCATATGGTGGTTTATTGGCTTTTGGCTATATTGAAAATGAGGAAATTGAAGGAAAAGATTATGACGAAAGTACAAATGCAAAAGCCGAACTTTCTGATGATATGATGTTAAAAATGCATGCGATTAGAGAGATTAAAATGCAAATGAAAATTATGGGATATAAAAATAAATTGAACATGGAATGGGCCGAAAAAATGAAAAATGGGAGAAAAGAGGAAATTGAGGAATTCATGGGGCGTAAAATAATGTTAAAAAGTGAACAAGAAATGATTGCACATGTTTCGAAAATTTATATAGCATTAATTACCGATGGCCATGATAATCGGCGGAATTCTGTATAAAAATTGAAGGAAAAGGAGGAAGGATATTTGATGGAAAATATTTAAATAAAAAAATTCCAATTTCTTTTATTTTATATAATTCATTTCATTTCGGTTCCATCTTTTTTAAAATACGATAAATTATTCTATTGTTTATCCACTGAAAATTCATTTAATTGGAATACCAAGTTCATAAAAAGTCGTTCAATGAACAATATTAATTATAGAAAAATACAGAGAAATGGTAGTTCACGATATGATTTTTGAACTTCATCCATAATATAAAATAGGTAGGAAAATGATTCAATTTATTTGTTATGTTTATTTAGGGGGACAAAATTTACAATTCTTGCACTTCTTTCCTTTTAAATGGAATTATTTTGTAATTTATATTAAGTAATTATATTAGGTAATAGAGATAAATGGAATTTACCCAAAAAATGACTGAATTTACCCAAATTCTTTCGTGTCGAAAAATATTAAATTTTGGGGGCAATATAACTTCTAAACAAGGTATAAGGGCTCAAGGTTAGGTTTAGGGCTGGAAGGGATTAGGGACTAGGGGTTAGGGAATCTTAAAGAAGTCTGAATTGGCCAAGTTATATGGCACCGAAAATATAATATTTTCGATTCGAATGAATTTGGGTAAAATCAGTCGTTTTTTGGGCAAATTAATAAATTCCCTATATAAGTTATTGAAGTTTAAGAACCTTGGCCATTCTTTTTTTTGTCTCATATTTCAGCTAGGCAAGAACCAATTAGGAAAGTGATAAAACCTTTTAAAACTAAAAATTCTCCCCTACAATTTATCATTTTTTTTGTTTATGTAATTCAGCTTTAAAAAAGTTATATATCTTTTAGTTAAACTTTAATTTTGAAATAAATTATTTTAAAAAAATCGAAAATTGTACATCAATTATTTTATTTAATTTTCTTTCGCATTGTTCAAATTGATTACGTCAATATTTTTGACAGCTGCTCAATTGGATATTTTAAAATACGAATTATCCGGAGAGATTCAGTGAGATAGGAAGGAGATATGTTCAATCAATAAAAAACCAAAGGCAAAAAATTATTGGCTAACATCAATTGTGATTAAAAAAATGCATTTAAACAAACATTTGTTCTTCAAAAAATTGACTAAATTTTGGCCCATATTATATTTCTTTCGATCTTTATAATTTGAGGAATCAACATTTTATCCTGTTTATAAAAATCCACAATTAATTTCATTTTAATCATTTTATTGAATATATCGAGGGCCGTAATTTCATTTAGGCTCTTCTGAGACTAATGGAAAATTATCAAAAAATATATTCCTAAAATTTACTCTTTTTCCTTGAACCTATTTCCTTGGGTATTATCGCATCAGATTACAAGAAATTTTCTCAAAAATCCGATGCCCTCCGAAAATTACTAATCCATTGCGAGAATCCTATAATTCATTTTATTATTACCATATAATTTATCCACATAAATTTTCCAGCAAAACAAAAAAAAAATGCGTAAACGATATCAAAGTGAGCCGCCGCAGGCAGCAGTTTTACGCCGTCGTCCATCCTTCAAAACGCACTACACATTTTTGGACCGATTGCCTTGGTGGAAACGACGGGACATTTCCTGGCAATGGGTGAATGTGGGATTGCCAGTTATTGCTGAAATTCGAAGGTGAGAGGAAGAAATAGATTAGGCTTATTTTTCAATCCACATTTCCAATAAAAAATTCTGAAGAGAAAATATTTTTACATAGAGCTAGGCCAGGCTAAAAGAAATGATTTTAGAACCTAATGAACAGAGGTGGAAGTGAGGGGGAATTTTGTATATTGAGATTTTATTATGAATTCAAAATTATTTCTAAATCTTCATTTCGACTGGAATCCAGCAAAATTATTTAAAAAAAACTAAGAGATGCTGCTGGTAATTTCAATACCTTAGACCATTTTTTGTCCATAATACTCATGAAATAGTAAAAGGAAAGGTTTTTTCTTCCTCTAATTTGGGGTCTTTTAGCCTCTAATTTGACTATTTTTGTTTTTCTTTAGTGTCTTTTTAGGGGCTAGGGTTTCGTTTAGGATTAGATTAGGGTCTGCAGGTGATCTAGGGTTTAAGGACAAGGGATAATTAGGGTATAGGCTTGGCCATAAAATTGTTGAATTATGGCCAATTTTGTGGCCAGAAGTTTTTTTGCCATAACTCTGTGGCCAATATGCCAATTTAAGAGATCTAAACTGCATTTAATAGCTTTCTTAGCCAACGGGCTACCGAATGGTATATTATATATTTTGACAGAAAAAATTTAGCCAAGTTAAGGCCAAAAAACCATTTTTCGAAAAATCAAAGGCTAAAAGACCCCAAATTAGAGGCAGGAAAAAACCGTACGTGTAAAAAACTTATCTGGGAAAGCGGTATGACATTTGATAACGAAAATACAGTCCTATTTTTTATTAAAAAATATAAAATATCCGAATTTTCTGCTTAATATCACCTTCCTGAATCGGTTGACTTCCTAGTTGAGTTAGGCTTAAAAAAAGGACCGGAAACAGAATTCACGATCTTGTATGGAGGATTTATAATAAGATTTGAGGCGAAATATTATTCCTAAATAAAATGAAATTTTTTCTTTTCTTTAAAAAATGGAAATAAATTCGCTTTCTTTACAAATAGATCCGCGCACGACAGTGATATGGCATGCTGAACGATATTCAAATTTGGGAAGCCGAAGAAGAATGGACAAAGATGCATTTTTTTTACTATTAAGAAGCAAAAATAAAAAAAAAAAACTTTGCAAAATCGAATTATTAGTGCAAAATGTTAGGTTTTCGAGGTACTTATTTCGTTTGGCTCCCATTTTTCTTCAACGAGTAAAAATTAAGGGAAAAGTGAAGGTCCCCCATATGGGTGGGATAGGTTTTTATAGGGTTGTTTGAGATGATTTGACCCCATCTATCAGTACAGTAACCTATCCCCTAATGACCCTAACCCTAATCCTGATGACCCATAGGGGGAGACTATCTTACTACCCTTCCCTTTTCCCAATTTCAATAAAAAAATTGAGCCCAAACCCCAAACAATATAAGTACCGGTTTTCTATATGAAAATTTAAATAATTATATTTACTGATTTCATTGATAATGATAACTGATAAATAAAATGGAAATTTATTTTTATTCATTGCAATTTAATTTTATATTCTGCAAAATTTCGACTCAAAAAATGGTAAGAAAAAATGAAATGGAAGAATTTTAATATATTTTTTCCTTAAAAATATTTATTTTGATATAATTGTATGAATGCAATTTTTCGAAATTTGATTATTTTAAAAATCCATTAAATTTTTATTTCTGCTCATCAAATTCCATCAATTTCTTTCTTCCTTCCTTCATTTTGTCGCCAATTTGTTGCAAATCATTCCGCCAAGGGTGGAACAACTCACATCCTCCCATTCACCTTTGACCGCCTGGTTTTGAGGCATCTTTTTGTGAAATTTTAATTTGATAACAAAATTCATTTTAATTTTTAAACCAACCATGACGCACAATTCCACCTTCCCATTGAGGCCATCACCGTCGGGCTGGGCCTTTCCATCGCGCCAATTCCCGTCACTCCATGGGCCGGTGCCGGCCTAAATGGGAAATTGGGGGAAAAAATGAATGCGAATTTTTCCCAAATTAATTTGCGTAATTTCGGGATTTGGGTCTCCCTTCCCTATTGAATATTCGCAATGGCCATAACTTACAATCAGGAAAGAAATAACCAAATTGAAATACAAAAATACCATTCGGCTATAAAAAGGCTATTTTTTTTACATTAAACACCCTTTTAAAAGATGCCTTTTTCCAAGAAATTTTGAGTTTATTACATTCAGAGGAATGTAACTTTTTGGCACTTGTTGAGTCTAGGTCCTTTTTTGGAAAGAGAAGAATCGCCTCTATGGTCTCATCAGGGCCGGTATGCAAAACCCGTTGTAAATGCAAAGAACATTGTTAACAATGAATACAAGGGAAAGTTCATTGTCAACTGACAACCAACTCCTACGATGCCTCGGACCAGGGTTCGTTGTTAACTGACAACGAACAACGAACTCGTTGTCAAATAACCTTACAATTCTCTTTGCATACGGGCCCAGAGGTTAGGGTTAGGGTAATTAGGGGATAGGTTACGGTTTACGGATAAGATGGGGGAATAAATCATCTCACGCAGACCTTAACCCTAACCCTATCCACCCAAAGGGGACTCTTCACGTACCCTACTCACGAAAAAATGAGACCTAAACTCAACAATTACCACTTTTTAAAAAAGAACTAAATTGTAGAAGACAGTCTCCTGATAAATGTTTTCCCACCTCTATTGAATGACAATTACCAAACTTATTGATTTCTATTTCTATTAGAGCAATCATAATAATTTAGCATTTCATCCATCATAATTTTTGCTTATACCTGAAAATCGGATGCCGCCGGATTTCCATAGTCCACCGGGGCTCCATCCATCCAAACGGCGCTGGTCACTGGGCCAGTGCCTTGAGAAGTGCTGCGCGAAAACATCATCCCAATGTGAAATGTGCCCCCAGTCCCGGTTTGCTCCATCATATCGTGAAGTAGACCTTAAGGAAAAATTCGTATTAAATTTAAATAGATTTAAACTTCTATAGTTTAAAATTATATTAAAATATAAAATTAACTTATTTGCAATTTCAGAATTTAATCTCTCATTTTGTCTATTTCATCGCTTATTCAATGCATCTTATAATTTTTTAAATCAATTTTTTAAGGAAAAAGTGAACAAAATTTTAAGTCTATTTTGATAATAATTCAATTTTCCCTATTAAAAAATAATTTTAATTTAAGTTGGCCGAAAATTTGTTGCCTCTGAGACTGAACCTCTGATGCGTTTTTTTATGAATTTTGCCAAAATAAATCGACCAACCTTTGACAAAATTGTTCTCCGCCTCACTGTGCACCGAGAGAAGATTGGCATTTTTGGAAGTGCAATTTGCCTGTGCAGTTGGATGGTTGATTGAGCCTTTGGCCACCTTTAAATAAATTATATTTTAGATATTTTTTCGATATTTTTTCTTTCCGTATTTTTATATACGGAATGTTATTCCAAAAATCATCGAATAGTCTTTTTTTTCACTGTCAAAAAACGACTTTACCTTTTCATTTTAATTCTTTCATATTTTGAGATTACAATTAGAAATACCTAAATTTTTAATTTTTAAATTTCTTTAAAGATTTTTGAATTCGATAGCATTAAATATTTTTAAAACTTCAGATTAGAAAATTTATATTTTATAATTCATTTTTAAATAATTTAATTGAGGAGAGGAGCCCTTCTTTTGAAAGAAAATAAATATAAAATTTTTATTAATTTTTTTTCTAATTCATATTTTTATTCGATTAACCGATATTTGTGGACCCGATACTTGTAGACGAAATGGCCTGCTGTGGAATTATTTAGTGCATTTTAATAGGCATAAAATTAATTACAAAATGACATTAAAGCTTAGGCAAATGTTGTGTATTCACCGAGTTATGCCAAAAAACCATTGGTTTAAATTGTGTTTCTTGCCGTTTTTTTGGCCATTACTCAGTGAATACGCAACATTTGCCTATAAGCTTTAATGTCATTTTGTAATTAATTTTATGCCTAATAAAATGAACTAAATAATTCCACGCCTCAGCTTTACTGCCATCGACAGCAGACCTTTTTGTCCGCAAGTGTCGGGTTTGAAATGTCGTAATAAGTTTTATTCACCATATAATTTCCCCCTCAAAACAATACCAAATAGCATTTGCTCTCAAATTGCTGCCATCCCGGTTCACATTTGGCAATGGCTAAGGCAATTAGAGCTGCGAGGATGAGCAATTGTTTCATCAGGATTTTTTCTTATTGTTTAGAGAAAATTGAAATGATTATAAGAATAGCTGAGGGAAATTTAATAATGAATTTGATTTTTTCAAAAATTATTTAAAAAATTATTTGATCAAAAAAATAATTTAAAATTTTGATAACCAACTAAATTAGAAATTATTTTGGTAATCAAGGTCGATAAAATCTTTTGAAGGGTGATATGAGAATTCGATGAAAAAAATTATTGCCCCTAAAAATATCAATGATAACCGGGGAAAATTGTTAGGATTATTATATAGGATTTGGCTTTTTTTTATGACCCTAAGAATGACAAGTGAAATTTGGAAAAATTATTTTAGATTTATTATTTGGAAATTATTGCTCAGAGTTTGCCCAAATTGTCCTTGCAATAATGAATTATTTTTTTCAATGGCTAATATATTTGCTTATTTTCTATTCGAAACGGAGGCCATTTTTTGTCAATAAAATCGCATTTTCGTTTGTCCAGAAATCAGTTTTTGTTGGATAACTTTTTTCTGCTTTCTAGTTCTATAAACCTACACCCATTTTGTAGAACTCACCGAGATGCGTCGATTGATGTATAATTTGTCACGTTTGTCCAAAATTCAAAGTGTTAAACCGTTTAAAACCTCTTCTGTTTTTTGGTTTATAACTCTTTTAATTTTGAACCAAATACCGACAAACTATATATCAATCGACGCGTCTTGATGAACTCTATCGATTTGGTAAAAGTTTTTAAAGCTGGATAAACCGCCTAACATTTTTATTACTTATTAATGGACAAAAGAATGCGATTTTAAGGCTAAAATATTTTCTAATTCAAATTGTAAAAATTTCATAAAAATTTCCTCCCTTTAACTATACTTGGTCAGATTAGACGAAATAATTTAAAATAAATTAATTTCCTAATTTTAAATCTGTCAAGAAAATTGAAAAAACGGTAGAAATGAAAAAAGTGAAATAAAATTTGCTGTATGACTGCTCTTTGTGTTCACCACAAGAAGATTTTCCATAAATTTATTGAACGTCAACATTTTTGTTTACAACAATTTTAAAATGTAATGGAAAAATCGTACAGGCCGATTTGGAAAAAAATGCGGGAAAAAAGTTGCCTTTTGACCTTCCCACATTTCCTTCCATTTTTAATATCCATCATCCATTTCGCTATTTTCCACCGGCGTTCAATTCCATCATAAGGCAGCCGTGTAATAAATATTTTTTGTTCGATCTCGAAAGGCGAGAGAGGATTTTTCACCGCCAATCGCCGACGTTTGTTTAAAACCAGTTCGTCGCTCCGAAGGCCACAAAATCGCCTTTAAATTGGTCGAGATGAAAGGAAAATGGATAGGGCAAATTTGGAAGATTAAAATTGTTTTTGATGAATGAATTGGGAAAATTACGAAAATGGAATTAAATATGGGATCAATTGACATTGATATTCGAGATTTGGAAGGATTGAATGCGCAATAAAAACTCGCATTAAATTTTAATCCATAATATAAAAAAGATCAAACGTAAAAAGTGTTTAGATTTACGTTTGGAGAAATACAACATTTAAAAAATGAATAGCTAGTAAAAATTTTTCTAGGGAATTTGGATTGAAAAAATAAAATATTTAATTAAACATAAACCTTAAAAATTGGCTTAATTCTCTGGAATAATTTGGATGCTAAAGGACTTGATTTTTCACCATATTTGACCATCTCATCGATAAGGAAATGCCAACATTTACAGATTTGGATATAACCACGAGGTCTAAATGTTGGCTGGGCTTACAAAGATTGCCATAAATTTAATAAAAATGGAATCCAGATTTATTTTTAATATATTTTTAAATAAGATTAGCCCTAATAAAATGGAATTTCTGAATACTATAATGAAAATCAACATAATTTTGGCGAGGCGATTTTTCCCATTCATTTCAACAATTTTCCTATTATATTTTAATCTGCTATTAGCACTTGATGCTTTAAACCCTGAATAAACTTCCTCTTCATAATAATTTCATTTTTGCCCAATCACCCATCGAAAATTTCCAATTTCCACTGTTTCCATTCTATCATCAATCCAAATAAGAATTTATTTAATTAATTTATCACTATTTTCACACTTTACATAATCAAATAAGCATATTTTATATTTTCATTTGATGTCAATCAACACTTTAAGTTCTCATCTTCAGATGTTATTATTAAAAAATATATTCACGAATAAAACATACTTATTTTCCAAATTTTTCCTCACGATTCTCGGCATTCGCCGAAGAATTTGCCTAGCCATTTAAAGCATGATTTACTTTGCTAGGGTTTAAATTAGAGTGAGAAAAGAATTAAAACTAGAGGCAGAAAACGGTTCAAGTTATTTCGGCCTCAGCAGCGAATTTAAACTAGCCAGAACCCAACAGCCAATTAATAAATTTTAAACGATTTAAAGTACATATTTAATTTTAAATAATCACGAGTGTTGACTATGCAATGCCACCCAAAAAAAATAAAATTCTGGCCAAAACTATTGAATCATTTTCAAAATTAAAAATTAATTTTTAAGATGATTTCAGAATTCAATTTTCATAATTTAGTGAAATTCTTTAAATTTTTATAATATTTCCAATTTTTGTTCTGATTCCCAACATATTTTGTCGCATATTTTTTGGTTGACCCTGGAATGGCAAATGGCAGTATTTGAAAATGATTAGATTATTGATTAATACGAAAAGAATAATGCGGAAAGTTCAACGAGATTGCCAGTTGCCACTGATTTATCAATTATTATTATATTTGCAAATTATATAATTATATTTATTGTCAACAAAAACATGCCGGGTTATTTTCTATGTTTGTAAAACATTCTTGACATTGCAAATTGCATTCGTGAGAAATAATAACAAATAATTATGGGTCTGCTAAAACCTAAAAGAGTTGTTTTGTGATGCAAAAATTTATTTTTTGAGTAATCTGTATATTTTGGATATAATTAATATATTGTATGAGTTAGCTATTTTCATAAAAATAATTAAGGAAAAAATTATACTAATGTAGGATTGATTTTTTAGAAAATTTTGATGACCAAAATCAAATTGAAAATTTCATTGCTTTTAATGCAAAAATTTATTTTTTGAGTAATCTATATATTTTGAATTTAATTAATATATTGTATGAGTTAGCTATTTCCATAAAAATAATTAAGGAAAAAAATTATACTAATGTAGGATTGATTTTTTAGAAAATTTTGATGATCAAAATCAAATTGAAACTGAAAATTTAGGCAATTTTCAATTGAATATTTCTTTCAAAAAATCGACTTTTTAGAAAAACTAGAATGAACAAATTAATAAAAATTCCCAATTAATTAATCTTTTGTTAAATATGAAGGAAAATAAATTGATCGAAGTTAGAAAGGCTAAAACATATCCGGCTGAAAATTTAGGCAATTTTCAATTGAATATTTCTTTCAAAAAATCGATTTTTAAGAAAAACTGTAGCTATGCCATATTAAAAATTCCATATTAATTAATTTTTGTTAAATATGAAGGAAAATAAATTGATCGAAGTTAGAAAGGCTAAAACATATCCGGCTGAAAATTAATGCAATTTTCAATTGAATATTTCTTTCAAAAAATCGATTTTTAAGAAAAACTGTAGCTAAACCATATTAAAAATTCCCAATTAATTAATCTTTTGTTAAATATGAAGGAAAATAAAATGATCGAAATTAGAAAGGCTAAAACATATCCGGCTGAAAATTAATGCAATTTTCAATTGAATATTTCTTCCAAAAAATCGTTTTTTTAGAAAAACTAGAATGAACAAATTAATAAAAATTCCATATTAATTAATCTTTTGTTAAATATGAAGGAAAATAAAATGATCGAAATTAGAAAGGCTAAAACATATCCGGCTGAAAATTAATGCAATTTTCAATTGAATATTTCTTTCAAAAAATCGATTTTTAAGAAAAACTGTAGCTAAACCATATTAAAAATTCCCAATTAATTAATCTTTTGTTAAATATGAAGGAAAATAAATTGATCGAAGTTAGAAAGGCTAAAACATATCCGGCTGAAAATTAATGCAATTTTCAATTGAATATTTCTTTCAAAAAATCGATTTTTAAGAAAAACTGTAGCTAAACCATATTAAAAATTCCCAATTAATTAATCTTTTGTTAAATATGAAGGAAAATAAATTGATCGAAGTTAGAAAGGCTAAAACATATCCGGCTGAAAATTAATGCAATTTTCAATTGAATATTTCTTTCAAAAAATCGATTTTTAAGAAAAACTGTAGCTAAACCATATTAAAAATTCCCAATTAATTAATCTTTTGTTAAATATGAAGGAAAATAAATTGATCGAAGTTAGAAAGGCTAAAACATATCCGGCTGAAAATTAATGCAATTTTCAATTGAATATTTCTTTCAAAAAATCGATTTTTAAGAAAAACTGTAGCTAAACCATATTAAAAATTCCCAATTAATTAATCTTTTGTTAAATATGAAGGAAAATAAAATGATCGAAATTAGAAAGGCTAAAACATATCCGGCTGAAAATTAATGCAATTTTCAATTGAATATTTCTTTCAAAAAATCGATTTTTAAGAAAAACTGTAGCTAAACCATATTAAAAATTCCCAATTAATTAATCTTTTGTTAAATATGAAGGAAAATAAATTGATCGAAGTTAGAAAGGCTAAAACATATCCGGCTGAAAATTAATGCAATTTTCAATTGAATATTTCTTCCAAAAAATCGTTTTTTTAGAAAAACTAGAATGAACAAATTAATAAAAATTCCATATTAATTAATCTTTTTTTAAATATGAAGGAAAATAAATTGATCGAAGTTAGAAAGGCTAAAACATATCCGGCTGAAAATTAATGCAATTTTCAATTGAATATTTCTTCCAAAAAATCGTTTTTTTAGAAAAACTAGAATGAACAAATTAATAAAAATTCCATATTAATTAATCTTTTGTTAAATATGAAGGAAAATAAAATGATCGAAATTAGAAAGGCTAAAACATATCCGGCTGAAAATTAATGCAATTTTCAATTGAATATTTCTTCCAAAAAATCGTTTTTTTAGAAAAACTAGAATGAACAAATTAATAAAAATTCCATATTAATTAATCTTTTGTTAAATATGAAGGAAAATAAAATGATCGAAATTAGAAAGGCTAAAACATATCCGGCTGAAAATTAATGCAATTTTCAATTGAATATTTCTTTCAAAAAATCGATTTTTAAGAAAAACTGTAGCTAAACCATATTAAAAATTCCCAATTAATTAATCTTTTGTTAAATATGAAGGAAAATAAATTGATCGAAGTTAGAAAGGCTAAAACATATCCGGCTGAAAATTAATGCAATTTTCAATTGAATATTTCTTTCAAAAAATCGATTTTTAAGAAAAACTGTAGCTAAACCATATTAAAAATTCCCAATTAATTAATCTTTTGTTAAATATGAAGGAAAATAAATTGATCGAAGTTAGAAAGGCTAAAACATATCCGGCTGAAAATTAATGCAATTTTCAATTGAATATTTCTTTCAAAAAATCGATTTTTAAGAAAAACTGTAGCTAAACCATATTAAAAATTCCCAATTAATTAATCTTTTGTTAAATATGAAGGAAAATAAATTGATCGAAGTTAGAAAGGCTAAAACATATCCGGCTGAAAATTAATGCAATTTTCAATTGAATATTTCTTTCAAAAAATCGATTTTTAAGAAAAACTGTAGCTAAACCATATTAAAAATTCCCAATTAATTAATCTTTTGTTAAATATGAAGGAAAATAAAATGATCGAAATTAGAAAGGCTAAAACATATCCGGCTGAAAATTAATGCAATTTTCAATTGAATATTTCTTTCAAAAAATCGATTTTTAAGAAAAACTGTAGCTAAACCATATTAAAAATTCCCAATTAATTAATCTTTTGTTAAATATGAAGGAAAATAAATTGATCGAAGTTAGAAAGGCTAAAACATATCCGGCTGAAAATTAATGCAATTTTCAATTGAATATTTCTTCCAAAAAATCGTTTTTTTAGAAAAACTAGAATGAACAAATTAATAAAAATTCCATATTAATTAATCTTTTGTTAAATATGAAGGAAAATAAAATGATCGAAATTAGAAAGGCTAAAACATATCCGGCTGAAAATTAATGCAATTTTCAATTGAATATTTCTTTCAAAAAATCGATTTTTAAGAAAAACTGTAGCTATGCCATATTAAAAATTCCATATTAATTAATCTTTTGTTAAATATGAAGGAAAATAAATTGATCGAAGTTAGAAAGGCTAAAACATATCCGGCTGAAAATTAATGCAATTTTCAATTGAATATTTCTTCCAAAAAATCGTTTTTTTAGAAAAACTAGAATGAACAAATTAATAAAAATTCCATATTAATTAATCTTTTTTTAAATATGAAGGAAAATAAATTGATCGAAGTTAGAAAGGCTAAAACATATCCGGCTGAAAATTAATGCAATTTTCAATTGAATATTTCTTTCAAAAAATCGATTTTTAAGAAAAACTGTAGCTATGCCATAGGAAATGTTTTAGCCTTTCTAATTTCGATCAATTTATTTTCCTTCATATTTAACAAAAGATTAATTAATATGGAATTTTTAATATGGTTTAGCTACAGTTTTTCTTAAAAATCGATTTTTTGGAAGAAATATTCAATTGAAAATTGCCTAAATTTTTAGCCGGAAATGTTTTAGCCTTTCTAACTTCGATCAATTTATTTTCCTTCATATTTAACAAAAGATTAATTAATTGGGAATTTTTAATATGGTTTAGCTACAGTTTTTCTTAAAAATCGATTTTTTGAAAGAAATATTCAATTGAAAATTGCATTAATTTTCAGCCGGATATGTTTTAGCCTTTCTAACTTCGATCAATTTATTTTCCTTCATATTTAACAAAAGATTAATTAATTGGGAATTTTTATTAATTTGTTCATTCTAGTTTTTCTAAAAAGTCGATTTTTTGAAAGAAATATTCAATTGAAAATTGCCTAAATTTTCAGTTTCAATTTGATTTTGATCATCAAAATTTTCTAAAAAATCAATCCTACATTAGTATAATTTTTTTTCTTAATTATTTGGTGGGAATACCTAGCCCATACAATATATTAATTAAATTCAAAATATACAGATTACTCAAAAAATAAATTTTTGCATTAAAAGCAGTGAAATTTTCAATTTGATTTTGGTCATCAAAATTTTCTAAAAAATCAATCCTACATTAGAATAATTTTTTTTCTTAATTATTTGGTGGGAATACCTAGCCCATACAATATATTAATTAAATTCAAAATATACAGATTACTCAAAAAATAAATTTTTGCATTAAAAGCAGTGAAATTTTCAATTTGAATTTGATCATCAAAATTTTCTAAAAAATCAATCCTACATTAGTATAATTTTTTTCCTTAATTATTTTTATGGAAATAGCTAACTCATACAATATATTAATTAAATCCAAAATATATAGATTACTCAAAAAATAAATTTTTGCATTAAAAGCAGTGAAATTTTCAATTTGATTTTGGTCATCAAAATTTTCTAAAAAATTAATCCTACATTAGAATAATTTTTTTTCTTAATTATTTGGTGGGAATACCTAGCCCATACAATATATTAATTAAATTCAAAATATATAGATTACTCAAAAAATAAATTTTTGCATTAAAAGCAGTGAAATTTTCAATTTGATTTTGATCATCAAAATTTTCTAAAAAATCAATCCTACATTAGTATAATTTTTTTCCTTAATTATTTTTATGGAAATAGCTAACTCATACAATATATTAATTAAATTCAAAATATATAGATTACTCAAAAAATAAATTTTTGCATTAAAAGCAGTGAAATTTTCAATTTGATTTTGGTCATCAAAATTTTCTAAAAAATCAATCCTACATTAGAATAATTTTTTTTCTTAATTATTTGGTGGGAATACCTAGCCCATACAATATATTAATTAAATTCAAAATATACAGATTACTCAAAAAATAAATTTTTGCATTAAAAGCAGTGAAATTTTCAATTTGATTTTGATCATCAAAATTTTCTAAAAAATCAATCCTACATTAGTATAATTTTTTTCCTTAATTATTTTTATGGAAATAGCTAACTCATACAATATATTAATTAAATTCAAAATATATAGATTACTCAAAAAATAAATTTTTGCATTAAAAGCAGTGAAATTTTCAATTTGATTTTGGTCATCAAAATTTTCTAAAAAATCAATCCTACATTAGAATAATTTTTTTCTTAATTATTTGGTGGGAATACCTAGCCCATACAATATATTAATTAAATTCAAAATATACAGATTACTCAAAAAATAAATTTTTGCATTAAAAGCAGTGAAATTTTCAATTTGAATTTGATCATCAAAATTTTCTAAAAAATCAATCCTACATTAGTATAATTTTTTTCTTAATTATTTTTATGGAAATAGCTAACTCATACAATATATTAATTAAATTCAAAATATATAGATTACTCAAAAAATAAATTTTTGCATTAAAAGCAGTGAAATTTTCAATTTGATTTTGGTCATCAAAATTTTCTAAAAAATCAATCCTACATTAGAATAATTTTTTTTCTTAATTATTTGGTGGGAATACCTAGCCCATACAATATATTAATTAAATTCAAAATATACAGATTACTCAAAAAATAAATTTTTGCATTAAAAGCAGTGAAATTTTCAATTTGAATTTGATCATCAAAATTTTCTAAAAAATCAATCCTACATTAGTATAATTTTTTTCTTAATTATTTTTATGGAAATAGCTAACTCATACAATATATTAATTAAATTCAAAATATATAGATTACTCAAAAAATAAATTTTTGCATTAAAAGCAGTGAAATTTTCAATTTGATTTTGGTCATCAAAATTTTCTAAAAAATCAATCCTACATTAGAATAATTTTTTTTCTTAATTATTTGGTGGGAATACCTAGCCCATACAATATATTAATTAAATTCAAAATATACAGATTACTCAAAAAATAAATTTTTGCATTAAAAGCAGTGAAATTTTCAATTTGAATTTGATCATCAAAATTTTCTAAAAAATCAATCCTACATTAGTATAATTTTTTTCTTAATTATTTTTATGGAAATAGCTAACTCATACAATATATTAATTAAATTCAAAATATATAGATTACTCAAAAAATAAATTTTTGCATTAAAAGCAGTGAAATTTTCAATTTGATTTTGGTCATCAAAATTTTCTAAAAAATCAATCCTACATTAGAATAATTTTTTTTCTTAATTATTTGGTGGGAATACCTAGCCCATACAATATATTAATTAAATTCAAAATATATAGATTACTCAAAAAATAAATTTTTGCATTAAAAGCAGTGAAATTTTCAATTTGATTTTGATCATCAAAATTTTCTAAAAAATCAATCCTACATTAGTATAATTTTTTTCCTTAATTATTTTTATGAAAATAGCTAACTCATACAATATATTTTATGGTTCCACGACAATTCGTCACCACGATAATTCGTCACAACGAAAATTCGTCTCCACGACTATTCGTCACGACAATTCGTCACCAATTTTTTTTGTTAAAAATTAGTTTAAATTATTTTGAAGAAAATTTTTATACCAATCGACGCGCCTCGATGAGCTAGGCACGAATCTGTCATTGCTTTCGCAAAAAAAAATTTTTAAAAAATAAATATTTATGGCCATTTTAAATTTTATATCTAGGGATATGATTAATGTCAAAATTACACCCCTGCGCTAAGTTAGAATTCTTTAAGCTTCCTATTCTCAAGCCCTAATCCTTACCCTAGATATAAAATTTAAAATGGCCATAAATATTTATTTTTTTTAATTATTTTGTATTGATTCGTGCTTAGCTCATCGAGGCGCGTCGATTGGTATCAAAATTGTCTTCAAAATAATTTAAACTAATTTTCAACAAAAAAAATTGGTGACGAATTGTCGTGACGAATAGTCGTGGAGACGAATTTTCGTTGTGACGAATTATCGTGGTGACGAATTGTCGCGCCACCTATTTTATAAATCCAAAATATTTTGATTACTTAAACATTAGATTTTTGCTTAAAAAATTTTGAAATTTTTCTTCTCTAAATTTTTTCTAAAAAAATCATTTCTATATTAGACTAATTAATGAGAATTTTTAAAAATTTAAAAAAAAAATTCTTAAAATTTTTTTCCGAAAATTTTTCCAATTCTTTCTATGTCTATTCTTCGGTAGCAATTAATTTTATTCTGATCAGAATATTCGATTAGGACAATCAACGGAAATGCTTTTTAGTTAAAAACAAATTAATTGAAATTTATAAAAATTTTTTATAATAATTTTTCAAAAATTTCTCCGTAACTTTTTCTAATCATTTATATCAGATTAATTCTTTTTTTCGAATTATTTTAGTAGAATAACTAATTCGTGCAATATGTTTTATAAAACCAAAATATATAGATTACTCAAAAAATAAATTTTTAAAAGCATTGAAATTTTCAATTTGATTTAGCATCAGTTATTTTATTTTATTATTGCCTTAAATTTAGCTATTCCAATTTCCATAGCTTGAATAAATTTTATTTTCAATTTTCATACAATTTTAACATTTTTAAAAAAATATGGAAAGACAAGAAAGGACGAAAACGGGTCGAGAAGACGGACAAGGGAAAAATTGAAAATTAATGGATGGACGAGAAGACGGAGGTTTTGAGATTTTTGCAACACTACTCCCACTACATTGGCCAATACACTTATTGTCCGCCCATTACGAAGCCTATTTTGATTTCCATTATACTTATATAATTCACTTGTGTCAAATTTTAGTGGAGAATATTCTCTAATTAGGAGAAATTCGTGGATTCGAAATAGTTCATAGTTAATACATTTTTTCAAAAAATTTTATTTAGAAAGATATGAAAATTTAAAAAATTTTATACGTTTTTAAAACAAAATAATTTTTAAAATATTTTGAATAAATTGGATTAATAAAACAAAAATATTAGAATTTGAACTTTGAATAAAAGAAATATTAAATAATTTTAAAAAGATTTGTATGAACACAATTCTGATATGCGTATTATTTCATATTCTTGGTCAGCGGTTTCTTATGATAAACAAATAATATTATAATTAAAAATATTTAATAATAGTTATAAAGTGATAGAATTACTATAATTAAAATTAGTAATTTTTTATATTTTAAAAAATTATTTTAATAATAATTTCATAAAAAGGTTATCAAAAAATATTTAATTATTCAAAAATTCTTATTTTGCCTAATGAAATAAATTCTATCACTTTAAATAAATTTATTCGATTTATATAGGAATGTTAATAATTAAAATAAAAAAAAATAAAATATATCACAATTAATGAATATTTGATTATGATGACTTAGAATTGGTTTTTGTTTTGAATTTCGCAAATTCTGAACAGTAGAGCATTTTTGGGTTGATAAAAATTAGATGAAATTAACAATAATCAAAAAAAAAATATTCGCAAGGAAAAAATATAATTCAACATCAGAGGAATTGCATTTTTGAGTAAATAAAATTTATTTTCAATTTTAATTCCTAAAAATTGATTGAAAAATAAAATAAAAATTAATTTAAATTTTTTGGATTAAAAAATTTTATATAATGTTTTGGGTGTCCATAATTGATATCCATTTATGAAATTAGGAAATTTTTAAAATAGAAAAAGATTTAAATTAAAAATGAAAATGAACCGGAAGTCAATGGAAAAATAATTACTCAAGAAATAAATAACCTATTAATAAGATTAATTTCTATCACAAAAACTAGCCAAAAGAATGGAATTAAAGAAAATGTTAAAGCGTTGAAAAAATATTCCGAATTGCTGGACACACCAGACACCATTCATTGTTTTAACCATTGATTCCCTTTTTCGAAAATGAGACACGCAAATGAGCATTGTCGGCCAATTTGTAATTCTGGAAAGGATAAAATATTAATAATTATTTTTTTATTTTTGTATGACGAACATATATAAAATTTCATTATTTTTATCTATGTTTTTGGATTAATTCCCACAAGTATAATGAAATAAAAATAATTTCGGTAACTAGAATTTTGCGTAATCTCAGTTATTATTGATATTCAAATAATTGTAAAAATTTTATATTTTTATGGTGATCAAATATTTTAAATATTTTATTAATCAAAATGAATGATTAAATAATGGCCAAAAATGTTAACTCTCTGATTTTGGCTTATTTTGTCCTTCTTTAACCATATTTTTGCAATTTCATGGCTATTAAATGTATAATACTAATTTTTACGCTAATATTCACTTGAATTTTATTAGCTGCAAATGTTTACTTACATGCATTTCGATGAGGAAGGTAACGGCCGATTCGATGTCCTCCATTTGGACCAAAGCCATTTTGTGGTCTTTTCTAAAAATAAATAAATTTGATTGACAATAAAATGACGAACTGAAAGAATTTGAATTCCACAATTTTGAGGCCCTTGAATATTTCATTCATTTGTTCTTCGGTCATTCCTGTTGGAATATTGGACAAATGCAATGTGGAACTTGGCGGATAAATGTTCTGTAAAAATGGGATTATTGAATTAAATTTTGATTAATTTCTTTATTGATCAATAATAATAGTATTTATTCTCGATTTAGAATAAAGATTTTGAAAAAAAAATACTAAGTTTCATCAAATACTTATGATGTGATCTCATGAGTTTAATTATTTATTAATTAACAATGAATATAAAAATTCGAAAGCATAATCAGTCAACTCTCAACTATTCTGTTAGTTTCTATTTGGATTAGCAAAAATAAAATTCATTTTTCTTAAATTTCCCTCCCCTTAAGTTATGGCCTTAAATACCTATTTTTGGCATTTTTAAATTGAATACAATTAGTACAGTATTGTTTAAACATCTTTTTTACTGTATTTTTGACTTTTAAATTTGTCAAATTTACATTAATGAAGTTTTTTTTAATCAATTTTTTCAAAAAATGATTTTTGATGAATTTGAATGGAAAAAACTCTAAAAATTTACATAAAAAAAATTTAAATTGCCAATGCCAATCTTTAAATTTTATATCTCTTATGCTAAATTTTCTATCCCACACTTGCCATGTAATTTTTGCTCCCCGGTTTCTTGAAGCGATGCAACGAATTGTTCAAAAATTCCTTGGTTAAACCAGCATCCGGTTGCCCTAAAAAGAAAATTATAAAAATAAAAATATAAAAATTCCAAAAAACCTTCTTTTGGCATTTGAACGACATTGTGCTTGGAAGAGGTGACCCGAATGTTGCGGCCATTCCATTTCACTTTGTCCAAATGTTGGATGGCTAAAATTAAATGGTTATTATTAATAATTGAAATTAATTTTTTTTACAATTATTAATAGTCAATTAATATATTTTATTGTTCTGAGAAATTTAAATTTCTAAATTGCATTGATTAATTTAAAAATTTTATAAAATTATCTTGCCCAGTTGTGCTTGTTGTGGATCAGCATATTGGATGAGGGCATTGTCCTTTTTGTTGAAAAGGATTTTGACGCGCACAACATCCCCATAAACACCTATAGAATTTAAATATTAATTGCAGTGTAAATAATTTTTAATCCTTATTTTAGCCATCGTACTCATATAAATATTTTCAACGGTATCAAATTTTGTGCACTTGAATTTGCTATTACGAAAATACTCAACGATCTTAAAGCCAGTAAAAAAATTTTCAGTCATCGATTTTAGCTCATCAGATATTAAATCGTCAGATTTTGCACCCAAAATAACAAAACTACCCAATTTTGTTTATATCGTTTTTTGGTCATAATTTTTGAAATTTCCTAAAAATCAATTAAATTAATAATTTTATCACATTCAGTTCATCCAAGATTTTTTCTACAATATAAATTTACTAAAATTTTAAATCAAATATTCATTCGAATCGAAAAATTAATTTGGTGCGCAAAACTCAAGTGTATAAATTTTATATTATAAAAACCAAATATCTAGCCTATTTAATTTATTTGGAAAAAATTTAGCAAAGCAAAGAAAATTGGAATGAAAAGTTTAGTCAAAAAGGCAGATAATAGAAAATTGAAAACATACCGAACAGAATGAAAAGTTGATCAGGAGTCACAGTCTGAAATGGAAAAATGAAAAAAAAATAGTTTTTAAAGGCGAAGATAGAAATTTTTAATAATTTTATAAGGGAAAATAAAATGTGATAGATGAAAATGCGCACATAAAAATTAAAAATAAAAGAAATTTGAAAAATATGGAGAAATAAATAGTATGAAAAGGCAAATTTGTTTCTTTTTTACTAAATGTCGAAAAAATTTTTTGTCAATTTTTTTGGACTTAAACTAGGTAAAAAAGAGAATTATATGATAATGTTGGGAAAGACTATGTGTTGGTTCTGAAATTAGACAATTATACTACAAATATGTTTTTTATAAGGCCAAAAATGAAAAAATTTTTCAAAAAAAAATTAATTCATATTAGATTATAAAATCTTATTATTTATTTTCATTGAGCAAAAAATTTAAATATTATTAAAAATTATTTCCGAAACCCTTCAATTTTTTCAATTCAAAATTAATTATTTAGAAATAATCATTATTAATTTTTCCCCCTTTATAAGGAAAAATTATTTCAGGAAAACGAATTTTAAAAAAATTATTTAAATATTTATATTAACTGACCGCTTCATCCAAATTCGAGACCAAAATGACTGGGGTGTTTGCGACGGATTGGAATTGAGCGGTGTTCAGCACAATGCCCGTCAAATTATTCGGCAAAACTTGGCCAGTAGTGACGGCTGAAGCTAAGAAATTTGATTTTATTTATATTTTCGCAATTTTGGCCTTGTTGTTTTTTTACATTATATAATTTAATTTACCAATTTTTGGCAATTAAATAATTCCAAAAATAGCCAAAAACTATAATTAAAACAATTTGCATCATTTCATATGAATATTTTTGTTTTCTGTAAGTCAATAAATTTTTAATATTTTATTAAAAAAAAGATTGAAAAGTTAATAGAAATTTATTAAATAATTGGCTTTAAAAATTCACCATTATTTGTTTGCAATGCCATTGCCGCTCCTCCAGCCCCGGCAGCATTGAAAGGGAATGCAGCCGCTGCCGCCGATGCATTTGCGGCTGCCGCAGCTGCAGCCGCCGCTGCGCTGAACGGAATCAAAGTGCTCATTGCACCGGCGAATTGATGATGATGATGATTTGCAGCTGCGGCGGCGGCGGCACCGGCTCCACCCAATTGAGCATTTTGCAAAATTAATTGTAATTTTTGCTCATAGGTCAATTCGCCGGATGGCAAATTCGGATTTGTGTAGTCACGGCTTTTGTCATTGTTGTATTTGACGTTCAGTGTATTCAATTTGCTGAACTCAATGCGCAACTAAATTTAAAATAATAAATAATTGGTATTATTTGCGATTTGCGTTCATAAATTTTCAATTTTCATTGAATTTAAATAATTTTTCATCACTTAATTTGATAAAATTTGATTATTTACTATTTTGTGATTTGTGAATTCTTCAAATAATATTTTTGTATATCTCATGCATTGTTAGTCAGAAGAATATTGTTCAATAAATAATTATAAATTAAATAAATGAATGTCAACAATATTAGATTCTAAAGTATATAAACTCTATGAGATGAAGCATTTTATTTTTATTAAATTATTCATTTCATTAACTTAGGTAATCTCCAAATCTCCATTATCATATTTATAGATTAGAATCCTTTACATTTTTATAAGTTGGAATCCATAAATATACATTATTATAGATCTGAATCCTTTAAATATACATTTTTATAGTTCAGAATTGCTCGAAGTTATTTTCTTATTATTGTTTTTATTATAGAAAAAGGCAATTCCCCCAATAAACCCTAGGAATAATAGTCAAATGTCATTCACAAATCGAGAACATGTAGTATAGATCCAATTAAGATTAAGATATTTTAACAAAATTTTTAAAATATTAATTTGGGTACCGTGCAACATCCATTGTAAATGTTCATCCCATCCAGTGTTGCTTTGGCATTTTGTGCCGCACTTGCCTCACTCAATTGGATCAATGCTTGGAATGAATCTATTTTGGGGAAATGAGCAATTTAAAATTAATTTAATTTTTGCTTACTATTTTTGTTGAATGTTATAATGCGCAGCACTTTGCCATAGCGGGAGAAAATCTATGCAAAAAAAAATATTCGAAATATTTAAATAGCGAAAAAACATTGAAAATGGCGAGAAGAGTTTTAAAAATGGCGAAAAGAATAAAACGGTAACATAGAACTTTAAACCAAATAACCACTTTATAGATCACATCAATACGCAGATAATTATTTAACATAAGATTAATCAATTCTAAATTAGTTTTGAATCAATAACCATAAGATGATTTAAACGGTTTAAAATTCTTTTGTTTAGAACAAAACATAACAAATTATATAGCAATCGACGCGTCTTGATGAGATCTATTGAATAGGTAAAAGTTTTGAGGGACTAAGTTTAACCATTGAACCGCTATAAGCTTTTCGCCATTTTCAATATTTTTTTTTGGCAAAATTAAATAGTATCCAAAAATAATTA
The DNA here is from genome assembly GCA_030063045.1 of Pratylenchus scribneri. Lineage (NCBI taxonomy): Eukaryota > Metazoa > Nematoda > Chromadorea > Rhabditida > Pratylenchidae > Pratylenchus > Pratylenchus scribneri. Next base: position 473,236 of record JAQSEB010000097.1, on the reverse strand, counting down.
ATATAACAAAATCAAAAATGAACCATATAAAGAACATCCAAAGTGACTGGATAAAGCATACAATCGATTATAATTCGCTGAAAAAAATATTTTTAATTAATTTAATCCATTAATGCAAACCAAAATGGAATTTGGTTGATGTTGAACGCCGCTGGACAAATCTTGATAACTTTGCGAAATTGAGCCTCCATTCAATGAATGTTGGCCCATTGGAAGGACGACACCCCCACCGTTGTTTAGTCCATTTGGATCGGCGCCTTGTGCAATGTAATTCTGGAAATTAAATAAAATTTTATTTAATGGATTTGTATTGAGGGAATTTGATCAACAAATCAATTTTTAGCTTGTATAAAATTCTATACTCTTGATTGAGATAAATTGATTAAAAAAAGAATGAAAATAGTACTAATTTATAACAATTTAAAGCTTCAAAACTATGCCATAATCAAAATTCTTTTTTTACTTATACAAAAGTTTAATCCAATGAATAAAACATTGGGTATTTGTATACTTTACAAATTTTTTTTGTTAAAGGAAAAAGTAAGGGTCACCTTTAAGTCATCAGGATTAGGGTCATTAGGAGTTACCTGAGATGTTATCATATCTCAGAAGTCTGAATGGCACCTAATAACCCAAAACTGATGTGAATCATATGGGGAAACTTGGGGAAACTTCAATTTTCCCATGTTGAACAAAAAAGAGGACACAAATACCATATATCTCTTAATTTTCCTTTAATCTTACCCCATTATCTCCTGGATATCGTCCGCCGTCGGAAACAAATTCGCCACCACCATTCCCAACAACATTTCCACCAACTCCTTGTCCTGCAGCCATCATCAATTCATTGCCAACTACCCCATTTCCCCCATTTGTGGCCGATTCGACGGCACCGGCAACAACGGCGACATTTTCATTAATTTTGGTGCCTCCTCCACCAATCATGGCCTGCGGATGATGATGATGGAATTGATGAGTGAGTTGGGCCATTGAATTAGACGATGGATTTAATGTCGATTGTGGATTTGATGAAGGTGAAAGCTGGATTAAACTTCCCTGCTGATTGGTCAACTTAAAAATTTAGGAAATTGTCACATTTATTTTAATTGAATAAATTGATGGAATACTAGACTAGGAAAGAGTTGATTTTTTGAATGCGTCGGTTTGAAAACCTGTATTTCGGTTTTTAAAAATGTTGGTTTTCGGTTTCTTCTATTTTCATTCATAACAAAATTTCTCAGTTTTTGAAATTTCAACGATTTTCTCAAGCCGAAACTGATTCTATAATCTAATTTTTGGTTTCCTAAATTAATATGGAGACTTTGTTTATTTTAAGTTTAAATGCAAATCTGAGTTAACTTTTTTAAAAGCCTATAATTTGTTATTATTTGATTGATTCTTAAATTGAATATCATTTTAATGAATCCAATATATATATTTGACAATTTATAATTGGAATAAAATTAATAAATAATTCGAAAAATTATAAATTATTAGTATTTATATCTTTCTTTAAATTTATTTATCTTATTTCTAAATTTTTTAAATTTTGAAATTTGGTCTTTTCTCTTTTATCAAAAAATATACCGTATTTGTATTGAGTAAAGCAGCAGTGGGTACAGTAGTAGCAGCGGAGGAAACAACAATTTGGTTGCCGGAAACCGTAGAAATTGGAAGAATTTGAGGACAGGCGAAGCGAATACTAATTTAAAAAATTAACATTTTAATTTGAATTCTATTATTTAAACCGTTTAGCGGCAATTTCTTGTTGTTGGAAATTCACCAAATTTTGTGTGGCCGCAACTTGTTGCAGCAAATTTGCATCGGCCAGTGTGAGAAGCGAATTTTGCAGTGACGGAATGCCGCTGCCAAGCAAAAGCTGCGAATGAAGCTGTGAAGAGGGAAAAATGGGAAAATAATTTTTAATTATTATTATTTTACCAGAGGTGCGATAGAAAGAGGAGAAGCAGCAGTGGAAGAAGGAAAATGATGGCTTAGGGCGCCGGCAACACTACTAGGCTGAGGACGCTTTTGACCTGTTAGAAGTTAGAATAAAACCATATAATATAAGGCAATTTGTAAATTTGGCCACAAAATTTAGCAAAAAAAAAATTACAACCTAATTTTCTAATCAAATATTAGGTGAATTTTAGTTTAAAATTTAACAATTTTTTTACCATTTTCTAGCGTTGTTTTATTGGAATTAAAAAATTAAAAAGATTAACTTGGTTTGATTTAAAAATGTCTAAAATTTCTGACTAAAAACCGTAAAATAGGCCAAAATCAATAATTTTCATTTTTATAATATTCTGTGGCCAATTATGTTTGTTTTTCAATCATTTTTTAAAGCGAGAATACTCTATATAAATTTTTTTTGATAGCTTAAAATTATGCATTTGGACTTTGGGAATGAAAAATTTGAATAAAAGAAAAACCCGGATTGAAGGCGGCCGTTGATGGCTTGTTACTGGATGAAGAGGAGGAAGCAGCAGCAATTGAAGGATTGGCGGTCACCGTTTTGATTTTTGTTTTTGCCGGCAAAAATGTAGTTTTTTTGAAGAAGGAATATATTTAAATTTACAAAAGACCGAAAATTTATAGTTTTTTTTGTTAAATTACCGCTAAAATTAGGAGGAGGGAAAATTGGAATAAAAATTTATAAAATATTGAAATTGACGGAAATTGGAGGTGGTTGATTCATACGAAAAAAGTATACCATTTATTCAATATTCATTCATATTTTTTTGGCTTCACTGAATGAACATGAAAGCAATTGGGGAAGGGGGTTGAAGAATGAATTAAATTAATCATAATTTAATGTTAGTATAAAGATTGAATTTTAAAAGATATCGATTTATCATTTATAAATGCATTAAATAGCTAAAAAAAGTGTTTGAGTTTCATTAATAATTCTGTTGCTAAGATATAAGAAAATTTATGAAATAAAAAATTTGGAATTTTTGGGAAAAACCAATTTTTTGTAAAATAAAAAACAGAATTTTTTGAAATTAAAAACAAATCAAAACAAATTCTAATTTATTTTATGCAATCCACAATTGATCAATTGATGATGCTGGAATATAGCCCAAATGATTTTTCATATTTTTTTCAAAATTTTATGCGCAATTTATTAAAATATGGAAGATATTGAGAATATAATCATTATTTTTTTTTTATTCCAATTTATAATATTTAGAATTCTTATCCGTAAAAATAGCAAAATTAATTCACTAATATTTATAAATCTTAAATAAATAATTCAAATTTATTAATTTCGGTTCTTTCTAAAATTAACTTAGCTAAAATAACATATTTTTTATCAAAAATAAAATTCTTTTGGCCATCAAATCCATTACTCTAATAAGTATTTTTGGTAAATGGCATTCTCAAGAGATAAAGATAAATATTAATGGAAAATGTCCGCAAATCCTGAAAAAATCACATTCCATCTCCTGCAAATTGCACAAATTCCCGTTGGGCAAAAAAATTCATCTAGTCCATTAAAATTTTATATTTGGAAAACTAATATTTGTGCGCATCGATGGGATGTGAAAAAAAAGAAATGGATTTGAAAAAATGGGGAAAATATTTTTGCGCGTAATTCTCCTACAAATTAGACTTATACCTCACTGGGCAATTTTTGTGTGGGCACATTTAAGTACATTTTTACATAAAATCCCTTCATTCGTCCAGTCCCCACTTCCATATTACTATTTCCTTGTCCCTCTCGATGTAATCCTCATTTTTTGTGGGATTAGATTGAGGAATTTTCGCATTAGGCCAATTGTCCATATGGCTAATATGAATTCTGCGCGCCGTTAATTTTCGCACGTATGGAAAAAAAAACAGATAAAGTTATTAATTTTTTGCTGAAAGCTGCAAGATGGATCCGCCATTTCTTTTGAGGAACAATTTATATCTCACTAATGGCTAATGGAATGTTCGACTGCTTTTTGGCCAAATCGCAGACACAGATGGGCAACAGCAGCAGATCATAAATAAGAAATAAAAATTTTCTATTGAAATTATGACGTCTAAATTAAAGGCCTATTTTCATCAAAAATAAGAAAAAGTAAAATGCCGATTATTGATTGACCTTTGCAAAAATTTCTGGAAAACAATGCCATTTTATCTTTTTTTTTATCATTTTCCCTTTTAGTTTTAGTTTCAGCAGCGCAATTAAAGAAAATTAGTGGGTTGCTTGATTGAAAATTTTTTGCCATATGAGATTTCTACTTTTCTTGATACCATATGAGATATGACTCAATCAGGGTGTCTATAAGGTCGGACCAAAAATGTGGCATTGGCTAAGAAAAATGTGGGAAAAATGTGGCAAAATTGGCCAAAAATGTGGCAAAAAATGTGGCATTTTTTAAAACAATTAAGATTCAAATAAAAATTAATTTAAAAATATTTATTTTGTATATTTCTCTATTATTTTATATCCAAATATTGCCGCGCAGCGAAAAATTTTACTCAAAAATGGCCGCACAGCTAAAAATTTTAGTCGAAAATGGCTAAACCGAAAAATTGTAACAAAAAGTGCTCGCCAAAAAAATCAAAAATGTGGGAAAAATGTGGCGAGATGGTCGAAAATGTGGCAAAAGCCACATTTATGTGGTAATTTAGACACCCTGGACTCAATAGAAAAACTATGCAATTTTCCCTTGGTTTTGTTCGAGGTCAAATTATTGAAATAGATGCCGGATTGAAGCTTTTAATAACAAAATGGGATATGAGAGAATCCAAAGTGTAGAATGTGGCAATGGCCCAACATTTTATGGTTGGATTCCGATGTTGGCGTACGCATAAATTGATATGAGTAAAGAAGCGAAAAGAAGGAGGGGATTAAGCTATACTGATGAGAGGAAAATGCCTAAAAAGACTATTTATCTGATGAATTGCTTTCATCAGCCAAGCCAAAAAGATAGAACCCAATAGCACTACTACTGCCCATGATTTTATCATAATAAGATTATTGAAGTAAAAAGCCTGATTAAACCTTTTAAAAAAGGAGGAAATAAGGAAGTCCAAAAGCGCAGAATGAGGAATTGGCCTAACATTTTGATGGTTGGATTCCGAGGTTGGCGTGCGCACATTGATATGAGGAGGAAGGGGAAGGGGATTGGGGTGTGAAAATAAGCCAAAAGGACGACACACGGACGCTGCCACATCGAATGTAAGGCAAAAATGGAATGAAATGGATGGATGGATGGATGGTGGATGGCGGCAATTGCGCCCAAGGGCTTGGCCTCGCAGCCGAGTGGGGTCTTGGCCAAAAGAGGGGACTTTAATTAAATGCCGCACGGATAGGAAAGGGCAATGGGGGAAGGGGCTTGATATGTGTGTGTGTGCGTGAGGAGGGGAGTAAATGAGATGGAATTGAAGGGGACAGCTTTTTGTGGCCGCGCTGTCGCCTGCCTATTGGGGTGAAAAAGATGGCAAAATGAAGGTGAAAGTTAAAAAATATGGTGGGATATTGGCGAAGCACGGTCGATGACACATTTACGATAGTAATATTGGCAATTTGAATTTATTAGTGCAGTGGCCAATTATTTTATTACTATGGAAAGATAAATTGTTTTTCTTTCAATTTGTGTGTAAATGGCATTGGCATGTCATTACGTTGGGAAGCTGACAATTTTGTGAGCGTTACAAAGGAAAAAATTATAATTGGCATTTTTTTGTAATTTAGAAAAAAATATTTTTACGATGAAAGTTGATGAGAAGGAAAAGTAATAGTGTTAAAAAATAAAACATGGAAAACTGAATCATTTTTGAACTTGTTCAACAAAATCAAATTTATAATTGAGAAGAGGAAAAATTTGTGTTCAAAGCTGAAAAACTTGAGCAATTTTTTTTATTAAAAATTTATCTCTCCATTACGAAAAATTAAATTAAAATTGGAATTGACGGACCAAAAATAGCTTATTAATTATTAGGGAAATAGCACTTTTTAATTGTAAAAATAAATTTTGTAACTTCCAAATTTGATTCATTTTCGTTTTAATTTTTGAGAATATTTCAATAATTTTTAAAATTAAAGAAAAAACAAAGTAATATTTGATGGAATAAAGGATTTTTTTTCAAAAGAAATCCTTAAAATGAATATTTAATCTTTTAATGCTTCTTTCGGAATTATTCAATTTTGAATATCTTTTATTAAAGCTAATAAGCACTTTCAATCTCAAATAGAATTAAAATGAAAACTTCTTTCCATACTATTGTAAAGGGGCAAAATTGGGGAAATGAAAATTCAGGGGGATTATATAAAAATGGAAATTATGGGAGCTCAAAATGCAGTCGGGAATTTGGATTGGACGGACACAGAGGAGTTCCATAGGGCCGCTTGCCCCAAAAGCCACGAATATTTGGCTCCGGGATCGGCGAGAAATGAAGGATCGCTAAAGGAAGAACTACCGAAAAAAGGCCCTAAATGGGCCGCATCAATTCGAGAGTGAGCATAGCTGCTCGCTTCCCCATTTTTGGCCAATCTCTCAATTCAATTCTCATTTTCTTTTCGTGATTTTCTCTTTCTCTAGGGAATATTTTCCTTTTAAAAGCGAGCGTTTCCACGCCAATTTATTCAAATCTGACGTGCGGTTTTGCGTCGCGCGCTTTGAGATAGATTGGCATAAGGCATAAGGGGAAATGATGGTTTGGTGTTTTCATGAAAGGAATAAACGGTTTGAGGATTTGGTTAATAATTTGAATGAAATAAAATGAAATCAGAGTGCATCAAAAATTGGCATGACTATTGCCTTTGATGACCAAAAATTCATAATCAAATTAAATCAGATGGACTAATAAATAGGCTTTATATGGAGCGGAAAACTATAATAGCTGATGAGAGTGAGAATATTGAATTAATTTATTTAAATTATTTAATAGTGCACAATTTATTTAAGAATGATAATGAGTAATGATAGTTGTTAAAGAAAGTAAAAACATTCCAAATGGAATTATTGCTAATGTAATAATAACAAACATCAAAAATTGATTCACTTCAAAGCTTAATTTATTTCAAATTTTTGCGTTATTTCCTGGATCCATTCCATTAAAAAAATTTCGATTAAATTTTCTATTCAAAAATTCAGTTTCATTTTTTTTCTACTTTATTCTTTGATCGCAGCAAAAAATCAACGGAAATTCATTTTTAAAAAACAAATTCTCTGATAAACAAGAAAATATTGTGTAATAATTGGGCGAATGCATATTGATCAGCAGTCAAAAAGAAGGTTGACTGGTGTTCCCAAATTGGTGATTAATTAATAAAAGGAATAATAAAGTATTATTGGGCGAGGAGTTGATGTGATGATGATGATGATCATTGTTGGCTTATTCCCCGAATGAATAAAAAGAACAATGTTTGATGATCAACCAGAAAAGACATTGAGCCGTATTTAAAGAAGGTTGGATTACCAGAAAATTTCATTCTTATTTCTTTCCCAATTGTTTATTTTAATTTTATTATATTAAATATTTTATCGACTATCCGATTATTGCGCTGCTAAAATCTAATAAGGAATCTTTTAAGTTTTAAATAAAACTTCTTTATTTTTGAATTTACCTTTTTCTATTTCTATAGAGCATTGAATTATCAAAATTGATGCATAATTATAATTTTGGCCAGAAAAATTTCGAGAGAAAAATAAAAATTGCTTGATTTTGTAGCATTTTGTAAATTTTTAGTTATAACTTTTTGCAATTTCCATCAAATTCAATAAATTTTCTCTATCATCAAAATCCAAGATGTTACGAGGTCTCAAAAATTTAATAAAGTGAAAGTTAATCCTCGAAAATATGATTTGCTGCACAAATTTTATTCCTAATTATTTTTATTTATTATAAAAATTCTATCGCCGTTAAAATATATTTTTGTAAATTAAGCAATGAAATTTCAACGTCACTCTTTCATTTTATTGGCTACTCTTTTTGCTATTTTGGCCGGATTGGCAACAATCAATAATGTCAATGGCGATGTGCTAAGCGGCAAATTTAAAGGTTAACTCAAGAAAAATAATTCTAGTGGAATTTTTAAATCTAAAAAAAAATAATTTTAATATTTGAAAATGTTAATTAAATTGTAAAATATTAAAAATAAATTTTTAATATTCCTTTAAAATTTTAAAAAGGGGGAGAATCATTTTTAATATCCCAACATTTTTATTCTAGGACCATGTATGAGCGATTCAAATTGTAATGGAGTTTGCAAATCGGAGGGCAAAAAAGGAGGCCATTGTAATACAACATTCTTTGGCAAATGTTGGTGCGATACTTGAATATAAAGAATATCGAAGGAACAAAGAAAGAAAATGAATAAAAATGAAAAGAATAATGAATGTGAAATTATCATTTTTAATGGATGAATAAAAGGCAGATAAAAACATCCAAATATAAAGAATAAATTAGAAAAATTAATTAATGTTTTATAATTAATTACAAATTATATATGTATATAGGAGATTTTTAAAATTGAAATATTAATTTTATTTGGCTATTAGATATTAATTTAATTAAGAAAATGGCGAAATCGATAGAATAGAATGAAAAGAGGGATATTATAGATATAGAATATTGACAGCTAGCCTATTTGAGAACATTTTTGTTGCAGCCGTAAAATTAATTAACCTAATGCCATTCTCTATAGTCAAAAGATATGTGTCGCCTCATTTTTTTTATTTTAATATTGAATTTTCCATATTTTGATTTTTCATATGTTTAGAATATTTCCTGAATGAGAATTGCGTTTTAAAATTTTTAGTGGATAACAAAAATTTGAATTTTTTTAATAAATTAGAAAACCCAAATATAAGTAAGTTTCCATTCAATTTTTTTACCATTCTTTTTTTTCTTTGGAATTTACCAAATTATTCATTCCTTCCTTATTAGTGGGCTTAAATTTTATGAAATTGATAAACCGTGCCCCATAAAAGCAAATATGGCTTAGGGTTTTTGACTTTTGGCTGGCCATTATGTTGTGGAATGCTTTAATGAAAATTGAGGGAAAATGACAGCGCGGGGCCACATTTTCCGTTGGGAAGACTGGGTGAATGGGACAAAAATGGGGGACATCCAATTTGGGAAAATGGCTTTGGAATGTGCACCATTTGGGGGGATGTGGACGATGGAAAAGAGGTGGAAAATGCTCTTTTGGATGGGTTGGATGGATGCTTTTGGTGGGGCAAAGGGGTCCATTGAGGCATTTGGATATGGGGGGAGGGGGGAGGGTGGATATAAATGTGTGGGAAGCTGGCCGCAGGGCGCAAATGAATGTGAATAAATGAATGAATGAATGTTGCCCTTGTGCGGTGCGTTTGTGTATGTGTGTGCCCATTAATTGGATTATTTTTAGCCGCCAAAAGCAAGAGAAAAAAAATACAAATTCCCTTCAATTCTGCTGGGCAAATATTTGATTAATTTTGGGAGAGTTTAATCAATGTGTTGTGGATATCAAAAATTAGTTTTTTTAAAAATATTTATAAAAAAATGCTGAAAAAATGTCATTTGATTAAAAAATTTTAATAAATTACTTTGAAAAAATGGTGGATAAAAATTATAGAAATTGCAAAAAATTTATGACCAAAAAGAAGAGGAGACAAAAATCGGATGATTTTTGGACTTATCGATTTGGATCAATTTAATCCATTGTTATAAATTTTTCTTTAATATTTTGAATTTTTTTAGAGAATTGATGAATGCCAAATTTGGTCAACCAAAAAATATTATTATTTTTTCCGATTTTGTTATAAATGATTGGAGAAAATTTCGAATATATCCTAAATCCACATTTAAATGACCCGAGGCTATTAAATCTTAAACCCCCAAGAAATCGGTATTTATGTTTGACATTTTGAACAAATCAATGACACCAAGAAATACAATTTAACAAATTTCAAAAAGTTCATAATTTAGGGTGAATGGCTTGGTTGACCAATATTTCTGGAATTACTTCGTAAATTATAATTAATTAATTTTTTTTAGCAAAATTTATGAATAAAAATTAGAATGGGTCTTATTTGCCGAGGAAGACTCTTTTCAATTCCTATTTAAATTGAAATAAATAAAAAAAAATAAGAAAAATTTTAAAAATGTTGACAATGAATGCATAATTCTTGAAATTCAAAGGGGTTCGTTAAACATTATACAAAATGGCTGTGGAATTGGAACAATGGATGCATTTTTGGAAAGGTGGAATAGGACCAATTGTATTTGTTTTATTCAATTCAAATCACGTTTTGAGCATTTTCAAAAGGCTGGCTGCTAACTGAATGTTTTGTTTCAAATAAAATATATTTGGGCCTTACAAATCGACGTCCATTTCCCTCCCCATAATAGCATATTCGGCTCCCAATTCGCGCCCATCCTCCTCCTCCCCCTTCTCTTAATGCTCCCCTCATTTTCCTCCCATTTTCCCATTATTATTCCACAATCCACATTGAATGAGCCCAACCCCGGCCAGCCGTCGAATCCGTCAGCCGACGACGCCCTCTCCAATTCGTTCATCTCCTCCCATAATCTTCATATTTAATATTCGCCGCCTTTTAATCCATTCATTCACCATCATATTGATGGGAATAAAATGAGGAACCCCATCGGTCGATTTTGGTGTTTCAAAGCAGTTCCGCATTTTTGTCCATTTAAAATTGATCGAAAATTTTTAATGGTTTTGTAAACAAATTTTTATTAAATTTTTGAAAATGTTTTTTTATATTAGGGATTAAATTACTTTTATTCATTTTTACCTTGATTTGATTTTTAAATCCATTTCGTGGCTATTTCTTTGTTTCTTATATATTTCTGTTAATTTTATAATAAAAGCATTTGTGAATGAATAAGCAAATTTTAATCCTCTATGTTAAATGGAAAACGAAAATTCACCAAAAATACATTAATTAATTGTGCGCAAGGCTGAATTCACTTGAGATTGAGGGTATGGAATGGAGCTCCGTGCGTACTTCAGTGTTGATTTATTAATGATTGGGAATTCGAAATCGGAATGGTTGATTTTGGCTCGGAGGCAAATTATTTAATTTCGGCTCCTATTTATGATGAAGGATAAAAATGGGATTAATTAATATTTAATACATTGAATGGATATGAAGACATAATTATACTGTATTCATTTATCATTAAATTGATGAAATAATTTCATTGGAAAATTATCATCGTTTTTTAACATTATGATTAATTTTGAATTAATTTTTTTTAATTTCCCGAATTTATTTCATTCATTTCGTCAAATTGTTCACATCAACCAAAAAATTGCCCCAATTCAAGTGTCGCACCAACATTTGCCAAAGAATGTGGTGCTACAATGGCCTCCTTTTCTGCCCTCGGATTTGCAAACGCCATCACAATTTGAATCGCTCATACATGGCCCTAAAATTTTTAATAAATTTATTTAAATGCTGATCTACTTTATTTTATTATGGGAGCTAATATGCCAATAATAATTATTATAAATGTTTTCCAATTTAATTGATATAAAAGATGAATATGACCTAATTTTAGTCAGATCTAGGCCATTTGGTAAGTCTATTTCTACGTAGTAAATACCTGCTACCATTTGCTTAATAAAGATTAACTTAAAATGAAGAAAATGGAAAGAGGAGATTTATGCTTTTAACATTATTATTCATAATAGCCTCTAGGATTCGGTATTATAAAGTTTTTATTTTTATTACATAAATTCCTAAAATTTCATAAATTTACCTTTAAATTTTCCACTCAAAACGTCGCCAAAAGTTTGTTCGAAAAATGCGCAATTGAGCAAGAAGACGACCAACAGGAAAATGGACAAGAAATATTCGGATTTTGTAGAATTGTTCATTATCAAAATTCTTTCTTTTTTGGGTGTAGAATTGGATAATTATTATTATTATTATTATTTTGAATGGTTTGTCTTTAATTTTGAAACGCCCTTATATATGCCCCAATTTATCATTGTAAATAGATCAAGCGTAAAAATTAGTCTAAATTATGCAAATTCTTCAATGGCAAGAATGCATTGAGTGAGAATAATTTTGTACAAAAAAAAAACACAGAGAATTCATCGCCAAAACCATTGTACAATTTCTGGCCAATCTGAATGAATCATGAAGAATGGGAATAATTCGTGGATTCCATTGTTTGTTTTGATGGGATTAAAGAATTATTCCATATGTTGAATGTTACGAATATTCAAAAATATTTTTACGAAATGGATCATGAAAAAAAGAAAAATAATATTCTGATCATTTGTACATTTTATTGTTTATTCTATGAATATTGATCATTTTAAATATACAAAGGGCTTAAATTTGGTTAAATATTTCCTTCGATTTTTGGAAAATTAATATTAAGATTGGCTATTCAATATTTAATGCAACTTAGTGAACGCATCAATTTATGGTAAGGTTGATTCTGTTTATTTCTGACAATAACCACTGTGATGTGACACCACTCAAACCTGCTTGTGACATTATCTAAATATCCTCAACAGTTTAAATTTAAAGAGACGATTTATTATTTTCATCTTGCAATGTAAATATTTTACAATTGATTATTGAAATTTTCCTATCAATTTAATATTATATGTTATATCCAATTATTTTATATATATAATGTTAATCTAAATCTAACATATCGTCATGTGAAAAAAAATTTAATTATCTGTGAATAATTAGTTGAATTAGGTAATTCTACAACTCTCCCGAATATTTGTAAAGATCTTTATTAAAAATTAGATAAAAGCTAGGACATACATGCCAAATTAAATCGTTTATTAACTGATTATAGTAAATTTGATTCATATATCATTTGTTAATTTTGTCTATCTCTAGCAATATTCTATTCTTTCTCTTTATGGCTTTCTCATGGCTTTCTCATCCACAGCGACAGCTCCCAACAGCATCAATCAAAGAGGGTGATTAGTTATTATAGCATCTTTTTATGTTATAAATTTTGAGCTCCTTGTCGTGATAGAAATCTCCATTTTGGTGCGCATCCATCAATCAGGAAGAGAAAACATAGGAACCGCGACGATTTGGAATCGAAATGATTTGTACCATCGGCATTGGGCCTGTTGTGTTATTTGTCACGATATTCTGGATTTCAACTTGATTTGGGCCGATACGGGTCAATTTCGGAAGCCATTTGAAATGTCGCTTGAAATTATCACGGTACTCATTACTGAATTAATATTTTGTTTTTCTTCCAAATACATAACTATTAGTTCACCTGATCGTGTATAAAACCGGTGCATTGTCACTGTAAACGGTGATGACGAGTAGCGATGCGACATTGGAAAAGCCGCGCTTAATGAAAACATTGGGCGATAAAAGTTTGAAGAGCATGTTCACAGTGATCCGACAGAATACGCCGAACATGTTGAGTAAGATGATGAAAATGAGGGACTTAATCACCTTTCGGTTGTTCTCATTCACATCTAAAAAGACCAAAAGTAAGTATCAAAGAGTCCAAACATCCAAAGATCTACTCTAATGGATATCAAATTTGGGCATTCGAGATTATATTATGAACTTATAATAAAAGAAAGTATAAAATGTCAATCATTCTTTAAAAATAACATTGTTCAAAGTATTGATTGAAAAAAAATATATTTTTGAAATTAATAAATAAAAATCAATTACTTTATTTTTATAATAAATATAACAACCATTTTTGAAATTCAGTTATTGCTCAATTTCTCCAACTATGCAATAAAATATTCAACTTAAATATAATTAATTAAAGACAAAATCTAAAAATAGATATCATTTCGAATATTGAAAATCTTTTAAAATATAATTTTTATAAGAATAAGTTTAATTTTAATTCACCAACTAATATTGGTCGTTTTCAGCTGGAACACAATGAACCACAGAGCGCTGTATATTATCATTAAGCTTCCACTGAGAGTGAGCCCATTCACATGCATGATGGACCCGAACAAGGCTGTTTGGCCCATCTCATTCGTTGCGTAGGCCACCATGCTAAAATTTTTAAGAAAATTTTTTCACAACTTTTACTGACACATCACGACTTTGATCAAAGTCGAAGTAGTTGATGATGATGTTATAGATCGCAAACAGTGTGAGCAAAGTACCCAGAATCAGAAAGTGGAATTTCTTGCTGCGCTTATTGTACCTAGTGGAATGATGTTCCATTACACAAACATATATATATGTTGTAGCCGATTTGGAGATTTAGCCGACTCAGAAACGGCTAGCCGATTTGGAGTCAAAAAAATCGGCTAGATCTGGAATCAAGAGGCTATCTACACATCGGCTATCGGATCTGGAGATAACCTCAAATCGGTTAGCCGAACTCCAAATCGGCTAGCCGATATAGGGGTTGCAGGGGGAAATAAATTCAGTATAAGCTAAAATAAAATCAGAATAATGAAAAATCAAATTAGAACAGGCTTAAATCAAATCAGAACAGTGAGAATTAATGTCAGAATAGGAAAAATTTAGTATGTACGTGGCCTAAAACGCACCAAAAAGGGAAGAGCACAGCGAGCAGTCGATCAATCCCAGTGAAGACCATGGTCAATTGGGCCATCTCACCGAACATACCGAATGGGAGCAAAAACCAAAAGCATTGATCGTAGCGCAAGAAACGCAGTCCAGAAAGTTGTACAAAAAAACTGTTGTAGAAGCTGGCATCAAGAATCATTGAGAAGGCACTGTCCATCGCGATCATGATATTGCACACTCCATGCAGGGACCTTTATTGGTTTTAGGCATTTTGTAATAAATTGATTATTTTTGTATAATTAGCTGATTAATTAAAAAGAATTTATTCTTAAGCTTGTATCCGTGTTTAGAATTATTTTTTTTTAATTTTCATAGAATTTCTAGAATTTGGAATTTTTTAATGAAATGTTAAATACCATTATTTTGTAAGGAAAAAAATTTTAAAAAAGGGTCTAATTAATGGAAATAATTTTCGGGGAGGAATTATAAAATAAAATTGCACGGATTCTTTCCCTTAAACCGGGATTAATATACCGGGGCTTTATGCTCCTCTTATTGATAATAAATCAGGGGTGGGCACTAGCCCAAGAAATCCGTGTCCGGTGCGGGCACACACCCAAACCCAAGCCCGATCCCTGGGCCTGGTCTGGTTCCGAATTCCGAAAGCTCGGGTAATAAAATCAAAGTTTCTATTGAAAAAGTAATTTTTATGTGTGTGTGTGTTTCTTTTTCTTTTCGCGCTTCAGGCCTAAAAGCACGGCCCATTTCGATTTAGAGATTTAACCCGTGCCCACCCCTCTGTAGCCAATTCATGTAAACCGCTTATTCATTATCTCGTTATCCATGGATAAAAACAGAGCGAAATCGGTATGTTCGTCCTTATCCATGGATAATGAAATCCATTAATTGGTTATAGTAGAGGCGAATCCATGGATTTCTTATCCACCGAACTGAGTCACATTGTAAATTTGTGTTTAAATCGCTCAAACTCAAAAATTATTTTTTATGGGACACTTCTATTCATCATTAAAAAATCATCTTACTTGCTCTTGATGGTCACATACACAATGCTGGCATTGAAAAGCACACCAAGCGTGGCAAACAACGCACGACCGCCATAAAAGGCGATGAGGATCACTGCTTGGGGCCCGTCATCACTTTTAAAATATTGATACCACTTTAGGAGGGGTGTGTTTATTTATTTAAATTGCTTTATTAAAAAATTTATTACCAAGTCCGAGGAAGTATTATAGGGCATTTCGAGACACCTTTTAACGCTTATTTCATACTGAAATTTGTAAAATTATTTTGACTTTGTTTTTTTTTGGTATCCCCAAATTTGTCATTGAAGATTTTTAATTTGTAAAGCAATATTTCTCATTATTGAACATTTTTTAATTCATTTTTCAAAAAGGATTTTACACGATTTGCCAGAATTTTGATATTTCTTAGTTTCGGATTTCGGTTAAACTTTAATAAATTAATTGAATTCTTTGTCGATGTCGACCACCTGCTATTATATTTCCTTTTTGTGTTGACAGTATTAGTGGAATTTTCTGATTAAATTAATAAAGCAGCTGTGAAGTGAATGTTCATTTTCCATCTGTCAACTAATTCATACATATTTTAGATGGCAAAATGGAATAAATTAATTTTAAGAATATTAAATTAATTTAAAGAGACTGAAGCATGTGAATGTAAACAGCAGAATGACATTTCTCAATTAATGACGCAATATTGTGAAGGATAAAATTGATTTTTCAAATATTATAGTTATAAATGCTGTATGACCTGATTGTAATTATTCATGAATTAAAGCAGAATATGATTGTATTTTTTTAATAAATTATTTCATTCAAATATTTCTATTTTAACAGATTCGTGAAAAACAAACAGGGAAAATAAGAATTTTATTAATTTATGAAAATTTAATTTATTTATTGAAGAAAAATAAAATTGAATGTACGGGTGATCATTAAATGAAATTGCCATTAAATGAATGTGGTCTATATATTTGTGAAAATATTGATAATTAAATTAAATGGATTATATTCCCTTTTTAGAATAAATAAAATCTAAACATAGATTTTCATTAAAGTCCGAACTCAATATGTTGAATGTTAAAAGCCGAAATATACGAAATTACAAGCTCATCAGTATCTTAGTATAGTAAATTCTACGATTTACCAAATTAACGGCGAAATATATAATTATTCCATCTATTACTATTGTTACAGAGGTCGACAATAGAAATCAAATCTTTGCAACATTTTTTTTTTACTTCCGAAGAGTAAATATAAAATAGGAGGGGAAGGAAAAAAGAAAGGATAAAAAGGAATAGTTCGCGTGGTGATTAATGCCTTGATGGATCATGGTGATTGGCTTGATCCATCAAAAAACATAATGAATTTTCATATCAACATTCATCAACAACTTTTTCTTCCTTCATCTTCACTTCCTCAATGATGATCCCCTTGTATCCCCATCTCCATCCCCATTGACAATTGACATCCTCCTCCTTCGTGAAGGCATATTCCCAGGGTGCTCCGACTTTTCCGGCTCAGACTTTTCCGCCCCGGACTTTTCCGGCTCAAAATCGGATTTTTCCGGCCCAAAATCGGCCTTTTCCGGCCACAATTCGGACTTTTCCGGCCCATTTTTTAAAATGAAATTTTTCCGGCTCGGACTTTTCCGGCCTAAAATCGGTCTTTTCCGGCCACAATTCGAATTTTTCCGGCCATTTTTTTTCAAAATTCTTCTTTTTTCTTTTTTGGAAAATAATTAAATAAACCATAATTATAAAAAAAATTCATGAAATATAATTTTATCAAATGCCTAAAGGGCAAATTTCCGGCCCATTTTTTTCAAAATTCTTATTTTTTCCAATTTTTTGGAAAAGGTTAATTTCTATACAAAAGTGAACTTTTTAGTTCAAACTTCAAATGCACATGATTGACAAAATATAAAAACAAAAGTCAATTTTATCATTTAAAAAACATCCAAATCTGCACTCACTCATAATTTTGTTGTCCCTAATGAGGGCCTTTTGGGTTCAATTATAAGAAAATATTATAATATTGTAAAATAATTACAATCATATTATAAAAAATTGTTTATTTATGTTTTGTTTAATTATTTTCCAACAAAAAAAGAAAAATGGTAAGAATTTAAAAAAGGCCGGAAATCGATTTGTGGCCGAAAAAGTCCCAATTGTGGCCGGAAAAGACCAATTTTTGGCCGGAAAAGTCCGAGCCGGAAAAATTTCATTTTAAAAAAATGGGCCGGAAAAGTCCGAATTGTGGCCGGAAAAGGCCGATTTTGGGCCGGAAAAGTCCGATTTTGAGCCGGAAAAGTCCGGGGCGGAAAACTCTGAGCCGGAAAAGTCATATAACCATTCCCAGTGATAAGTGCGATTAGACCATTCTGGAAAGAAATTAGTAAATTATTTATTGTAGAGTAGTCCAAAGTCGATTTTAAAATGAAATTTAAGTTTCGGTTTAGACCGGTTTTTGAAACCTTCATTATGATTATGGTTTCGTATATTGCAAAAATCATCGGTTTCGGTAGGGTTTTGAGTGGTTTTTGAAAAAAGCCAATGAAATTTTCAAAATTTAAATTTTTCATAAAATATCTAAAAAATCAACAAAAAACAAAATAAATAATTCTGATATCATCTCCTTTATTTTATTATTAATCAATTTCTAAATTTCTGGCTACAAAAAAAATAACCAAAATTGCCTGCATCGATAAAATTTGCCAAAAATTGTCTCGCCCAGCAGAAAAATCAAAGTGAAATTGCTCAATATTAGGAAAATTTAAGCCAATATTGAAACGAAATATTTTTAAGCTAAAAATGGTCCCGCGCGGAATAATTTTAACCAAAAATTACCCCTCACTAGGGCGAAAGTTAAAAAACTAAAACCGTTCTTTTTTTTTGCAATTCTGTTTTGGTTTTTGCTTTTTGGGCTAAACATCCTTGGTTTCAATTTCATTTCGGTTCGGTTAACCGATTTTGGCCTAGCCTAATTATGTGCTATTAGAAATTGTTTTTTTTTAAAATAAATCGTACTTTTAAAGTGCCAGAAGTTTTCTTTTTAATTCTATACATAAGCGTTCTTTCATATTTTGTAGCGTATGCGTCGCTTATGTTGGCCAAGTCAATCTCGGAACGGCTAACAATCAAACGAATCTTAAAAAGTGCATTCCACATCGATTCTCAATCCCCGTCTCACCAGTCATTCACTCGCTTACTGCGCCCATCCATCGAATTCTCGATCCGAATAGCAAAAAATTCTGATTTGTTGAAGAAAATCGGTAGAGGCATCCTAATTGCATTCCTCAATGTAGCACTGAAAATATGAATAGAAGAATAACGAATTGTACTGTACGAAAATTTACTCGTATTTTTCTGGAAACATTTCGTTCACAACCGACAAAATTGTTTTGCCTGTTATTTCATTATATTCTTTCATTACCTATAAATAAAAATGATAAAATACAAATTTTAGATATTATTTATTTGCCAGATTTTAATTTATTTGATCAGGCAAATGGCAAAAAAAAATGAATTTTAAATTATTTATAAGTATTTCCTCTATTAGTAGCACCCCCACCTCCCCAACCCCCTTTTAGGGTATGTCTCATAGCATAATGAACTTTTCTAGTTTGTTCAAAAATGTCGGTAAATAAATACATTTAGACTCCAAATTTTGGCCATTTTTTGGGGCTTTGAAAATTATCAAAAAAAAAAATCAGAAGATGCGAAATTAAAATCAAAACAGGCGGAATTAATATCAGATAGACGGAATTAAATCAGGAACAGGCAGAGTAATATTATATTATCCATTACTTAAGATTAAAATAGTAATTTACATTTGGACATCACCTAACGCCGTCTCTTCTTTCCTAGCCCAATTTATTTTATATACGTCGTCTATTTATGTTCAATTTATAATTCTTTATTTATTCTTCCTATATTAATGACTAAAACTAAAAAATCATCTTACCTCACTCATTTGCGCAGCATTCTGTTTGACCAGCAATTCAATAAATTTGGCTTTATTAGAAACTATATTTACATTCTTCAATTGTTCGGCAATCTAAAAAAAGAATAATTGATATTTCAGCGAGATGAATTTAATTTAAATCAAAACAAATATAAGATGCAGACAATGATTTGACTCAAAAATGTCGAATTTATTAAAAACACCACACTGGGATTACCTTCGATATTAAATCTAGAGATCGGCATTCGGCAAGGCGCTTCGATCGGTATCCGGCACGGTATTACCGAAAAATACCGATACCGAAAAAATACCGAAAAATCAAAAAATTTTCCGGTCGGTATCCGGTTCGGTATTACCGAAAAAATACCGATACCGAAAAATACCGAAACCGAAAAAATACCGCGGTATTTTCGGTATTCTGGTAATTCTTTAAAAAAATATAAAAAATTTTTATCTTTAATAGAAAAATGATAAATAATTTAAAAGAGAAATATTTGTATTATAAAATTAGTATTTTAAGTTACGAAAAATGCTCTGATTTTTTAATACAGAAAAATCCCGAAAAATCCCGAAAAATCAAAAAAAAATTTTCCGGTCGGTATCCGGTTCGAAAATACCGTTTCGGTATACCGTATCGTCCGATCTCTAATTAAATCTATGGTGAGACATTTTCTCTCCGGGCCATAATTTTTGAATATTATTTATTTTTGGTACTAGTTAAGATTTTGGTCACACTTTTGCGGTCCTATTGGGCAAATGGGCGCCGGAACATTTGGGTATATATTATCATCCGAATATTGACTAGAAAATCCTTTCAATTATTATAACATAATTTTAAACATCAAGGATCAATTTTGATATGATCGAATGGATATTTGGAAGAATGTTCGCGAAAATTTTCGGATGACATTTTTTGAATATGGTAAAACCTAACATAAATTAAAGCAAATATCAATCGATAATACGATAAAACGAGATCGATAGATTCGATCTAATTTCAAATCACTGAGCCATTAAATTGTTATTTTTGTTTTTTCATTAATTTAACCACTAAAAATAACATATATTTATCAATAAAAATGCATACAATTTGGAATTTTAAATAATATTTTTAGGTAAATATTAATTGGGCTCTCACGAATTTGGGCCCAACATTATGATTGTGCGAATTGGAAATTGCATAATCCAGGCATAATAAAGCAACACAATGATAAAAAGCATAGGAATATAAAGTTTTCTGGATTTCTTCGAACGATACCTAAAATAAAAATTTTTAAATTGATTTTTTATTTTGAATTTTGCTATTTTTTTTATTAATCTTTTTATTTATTAGTTTTTATAACTTAATTAATGGATTCAATTTATAATCTCATTCCTAATTAATTAAATGCCTTTATGGATGTTAATGAATAATATGCTTTTTAAAATATTAGATTTTTCTAGCAAAATTATTATTAAAATTAAATATACTAATCCGTTATTATCTATTTACCCTAAAATTTATTTTTTTAAACATAACAATGACAAAAAATCAATATTTTTGAGACCATAAAATTTGACAAATTTTGTTTATTTTTAAATCTTTTATCTATCCTTAAATTATATCTAGGTATCAGGGGTGCCATAATACCAGGAAAACCGGGGATTTCCCCGGTTTTGAGGGTCCGGTCCAGGTTTTTCCCCGGTTTTTGTTTTTGCCAGATTTTTACCAGGTTTTATATAATTTGCCAGTATTTAGCCATATTTTTATATTTTACTTTAAAATGGTTAAAATTTTTCGCTGCGCGGCCATTTTTAGACCAAATTTTTCGCTGGGCGGCTATTTTTGACTAAAAATTTTTTCCTAGCGGGAAAATTTTAATTCATTTTATGCTTATTTCTCAAGCGGAATTGACTAAAATAAGTCAAATTATAAGTTAAAAATGAAAATAAACATTTTTATAAGCATTTATTTTGTTTTTTACACCTTTTTAAGCATGCCCGGTTTTTTTGCCAGGTTTTTGAAAATTTTTGCCCGTTTTTTGCCAGGTTTTTGAGTTTTGGAGATGGCAGCCCTTATCTAGGTTATATTTCTCCAAAAATTTTAAGAGTAAATAAATTTTATTACAGATTATAAAAAGATGGCCACAAAATTTTTATCTCAAATTTTTGAGCAAAATAATTTTATTCGTAAATAATTTTCTTTTTCTCAACATTTATTTCTCAACATTTATTCCAATAATTTGTATTCATTAAAAAAATAAAATTTTCTTGTTACTGACCAAATTGGCCAAACAACACAAATCAATCGATCACAGCCAATCAACAAAATGCATAGGCTGGAACAAACAAAACCGGACATAGTTGGCCAACTCAGAAATAAACACGTTAAAAGTGTCCATTTTTCTTGTATAATTTGGATAAAAGTAAAAATTGTGACCCATGAGAATTGAACAAATGCATCGAATATGGAATTGAGGCCAATTAAAAAATTACAAGTGCCATGAAGTGATCTAATTTAATTGATTAAAAGTGATTTTTATTATTTATTTTAATAGCAATGAATTTGGACCTTAACTCGAAATGAGTTTAATGTTTACCTATCTTTCAATGTGACATAAAATATGAATGCATTTAAGAATGTTCCAATCAAGGGAATTGGCCAATTAATCATCATCATCAGCTTGGGCAACGAATTAGCCACAAATGAACTCATTTTTTTTATTAATTAAATAATAATTTGGGAAAATTTTTTAAGAAATACATAAATTCATTTTAGTATGAACAACACGTAGGGTTAATTATACGCAAGCGTATAATGAAAAAGCGTATAAAGTAAAATGTGTATAATCAAGGAGCGTATAACGTAATGTTTAATTAGCCCAAAATCGCTGCGTATAATCGTTACGTGTAAACGTTACGCCCACATATAATTAACCCTATACAGTAGTCTAATTCAAGTACATGGGCCATTCTTTTATAATTTTTGGAAAGATGTATATCATTGGGAAACCCAAATTTCCTCTATAATTGACCTTCTTAAATTTTTAGAAATAAACTTTAAAAAAGTTAGGGTTTTAAGTTTAATAAATTCGAATTTTTCGAGTAAAATTTATTTTATTTTGTTTTGAAAATTAAAAATGACTTTTAGAGGAATTTATTATTTTCAAGTGCCATATATTTCTTTTCGAATTTATTTTAAAATCTACGGTCTATATATTTGCAAACTACTCTAATGCTCCAAAAAATTACAATCAAAAGATACTAAAACTTTTTAAATGAACAAATGAACAGATTTTTTTTAAAAATGAAAAAAAAATTAATAATTGCATTCTCATCAAGATAAGGATACCCCACAATTTTATTAATATAAAAACTTTAACTTTCTCACTATAATAAGAATTTTAACCTGCCAATTTGATTGTTGTTTAAAAAATTTCAGAAGATTTTATTCACCCAACAATTTAGGTGTAAAAAAGTAGGCAGGTGCAATGAAATATAATCAAAAAAAAAAATGATGAATAAATTAATTATTGGATGTTGTCAAAAGTCAAATAATTTGAATGTGATAACATTGTCTGTACTGCAGATTCTTTGAAATAGACAACAATTGTTAAAGGGCAAATTAAGCTGTTGTACTGTGTAAAAATTGTTAAAAATTCTGAGAATCATGATTTAATAAATTAATAAATTAAAAATAATATTTATTTTTTAAATTTTCTTTTGCACTTTAATAATTGTTTAATATCCGAATCAATGAGGATATTTATTTGCATTTAAATTTAAATAATTCCAGACAAATATTTGTATCATCGAAGAGCATCATAATTTCTGTTTAATTCTAAAAAGTAAATTTGAAATTTTAAACAATTTTAGACCATTTAAAAGGTTCATTAATAAATGGCTAAAATTTATTCATATCAAATAAAATTTTTTCATTTTTTTTATTCTTTTAAGATGTTTTCTTTATTATTTTTTTCTCTTATTTCCAATATTTTAATTAAATTACATAAATAATTTAATTCACTCTTTTTTTTATTATCGATAAAATTAGGAAATAGGAATTTAAAAATTCAACATTAGGATTGCCAATATAACAAAATAATTCCTTTTTTGGATTGCGATTTGTGAATAGTTCCTTGACGCAAATTGGTTCATTTTTCAGTTATTAATATAAAAATTTCAATCCTATGATTCTTTTCGTATAGTTTGTAAGATCTCGTAGAATAGCAAAAAAAAATTCCATTTTTCCATTTTGTGTTTGAATCATTTAAGGTGGAATATTTGCATATTTTAAAATGAAATAGAGGGTAATTTTAGTTTCCGAATTATTTCACAGGCATTCATCCAGCAATGTCAGATGAACAAATATAAAAATTTTATTGGATTAATAAAATTTAAATAAATTTATATTTTATGACTTTGGTTCGAATTTGGCCAAAGGAGGATTAGGCAACTGTTTAAACATTTTATGGATCCATTTTAATAAACTTTTTTGAATAATGTGGTTTCTATAGGTTCAATATAAAATATTGAGCATTTTTCCCCAAAATTCATTTCATAAAATTAAGCATTAAAATGTCCACCTTCACCATTTTTGCCTTCTCCTTCCTCATTGCCAATTCAATGGGACAAAATGCTTCATCAAATCGTGCCGCTCAACAACTTGTGGAATTTTTACAATCCAAACCCAACCGAGAACGAATGACTACTTCTTGGGGTGCACCGGTGTCCACAAAAACTGCTGTATTGACTGCTGGACCAAGGGGCCCAATTCTGCTTCAAGATGTTGTTTACTTGGATGAAATGTCCCATTTTGACAGGGAACGCATTCCGGAACGAGTGGTAATCTAGGGAGGAAACTCATATACAATTTCTTCGCAATCTTTAAAGCGTATTAAAATTATTTCTGTAAAATATTTTGATATCAAAATGATTAATCAACATATAATAGGTAAATAGGCCATAAAGTTATGAACAAAAAAGCGAAAACTGTTTATTAATTTTGTTATATATTGACATTTTTGCAATTTTCAATCAAATTCTTTAATTTTTTCATAAATTAATTCATTTTCGTGCTATTATATAGATTTTGGTAAGATTTATTTAAAATAAATATTTATTTGAAAAATATTTTACTTATTAAGCAAAATTCAATGTCTTATATTCATCTCATAATCTAATCAATCATACATTAATTTGTTTTTCAATTTACAATAAATTTCTTTTCCCCAGGTCCATGCCAGAGGCTCCTGTGCCCATGGCGAATTGGTGATCACCCATGACATAACCCGATTTACAAAAGCAAAAATATTTTCCCAAATTGGAAAACGAACTCCATGCTTTTGGCGATTCTCCACTGTTGCCGGCGAAATGGGCAGTGCCGAAACTGTTCGCGACCCACGGGGATTTGCCATGAAATATTACACGGAAGAGGGCAATTGGGATTTGGTCGGCAACAATGCGCCCATTTTCTTCATCCGTGATCCAATCCTCTTCCCCAGCTTCATTCATTCCCAAAAGAGGAATCCCCGCACGAATTTACATGACCCAAATATGGTCTGGGACTTTTGGTCACAACGACCGGAAGCCATCAATATGATTATGCGAATTTTCTCGGATTTGGGTACTCCGGATGGATACCGGAAAATGGATGGATTTGGGTCGCACACATTCAAATTGGTTAGCTAATTTAATTTAATTCACTTAAAAATTCGAAATTATTTTAGGTGAATGCCAATGGCACTGCCGTTTTTTGCAAATTCCATTTTAAATCGCAACAAGGTGTACAAAATTTGACCGCCCAACGGGCCCGTGAACTGCAAGCTGAAGACCCGGACTATGCCCAAAGAGATTTGTACAATTCCATTGAGAATGGCAGTTTCCCAAAATGGGATTTGAAAATTCAGGTTTAAATGTGCCAAAAGACAATCAAATATTTGTTCCATTTTCAGGTGATGACCTTCGCTCAAGCCGCCGCCCATCGTTGGAATCCATTCGATGTGACCAAAACTTGGCCAGAAAATGAATTCCCTTTGATTTCCGTCGGCACTGTCACTTTGAACCGGAATCCGGAAAACTATTTTGAGGAATGTGAGCAGGCGGCATTCGCCCCAGCACGGATGGTGCCCGGCGTTGAGGCATCCCCCGACAAAATGCTCCAAGGCCGTCTGTTCGCCTATCCGGACACTCAATTGCATCGATTGGGTGTGAATTTCATGAAATTGCCAATCAATTGTCCATTCCGTGTGAACAACACCCAAATTAATGGATATATGCGATTCGATGGAAATGAGGGCGGTGCACCCGTCTATCATCCAAACACATTCAATGGCCCCCAAATCACCGGGCAACCAGATTCGGCATGGTCAATTTTGAGCACAACCGTGGCTCGATTCGAGTCTGGTGGCGATGATAATTATGATCAACCGGCGATCATGTGGAATACGGTTTGTTTTTATTGATCGGCTATCAACCGAAATTTTATTTATTTTTTTTTGGCATTTTTCAATAATTTCTATAAGTGATTTTTATTGAAGGCTAAGAATAAGTGATTATGTTATAAAATATTATTTAATTAAAATAAAAAATTGCTAAAATATGTAAATTTAAGAATAATATAAATTTTTTTTCACAAATTTTGCTTATATTTATCCAAAAAAGTATAAAAATATTCATTCATGAATTCAATCCTATCATAAAACATTTCCCAATAAATAATCTTATTCTAAAAATGGACTTATTTTTCTTATTTATTAATAATTTTATTATTTAAGCAATTGGATGAAGGCGCCCGCGGAAGACTGGTGGAGAATATTGCCGGCAATTTGGGTGGAGCATTGCCTCGAATTCAATGTAAAATGTTGGAAGAATTCACCAAAGTGAATGTCACATTCGGTCAACGCCTTCGAGTTGCACTCAATTCAACATGTGGAGGTACTATTTGACTCTTTCAATTCTTTTTGTTTAGGGTAAATACATTTTGATCCTAAAATTCCATAAATTAAAATATATTTTCCTTTCCCTTCAAAAGGATGTCCCGCTTCGGGAAATTGTGCCCAACGTGTGCCGTTGATCACCCAAAATGCCAACAATCAAACTGTATTGCTTACGGCCTTGACCACATTCGTTAACCAAAATATGACATCCGCCCAACGTCTCAGCTCGAATAGCTACTTGAATTCATTGAGAACGACCATTTCGAATCGGTCAATGACGCCGGCGGCCAAAATCACCCAAATTGTCAACACTTTGTCCTCATTCAATTCCAACAATTGTACGGTGCAACGACAAATGTTCAGCGTCAGATTGGTACAAGGTGAATGCCCTTGGGGTACAATTGGTGAATTTGTTCGATGTGGAACACAAAATGCAAATGGCGCAAATTCGCCGATGACATTGAGATGTTAAAAAGGAGGGAAGGGAAGGAAATGCAAATAATTGGAATTTTTGGGTTTGATGATATTTTGTTATTTGTCGATGTTTGGACATAAAATTGTGATAAAAAAATTTCAAATTTTTTGATTACTGTAAGCTGAAATGAACTATGTTAAAAAGGAAAATTAAACATTTTCGATCTACATAAATTTCGTGACATAAAATTATTAAATGAGATATACTAGGATTTGTAGAATTATCTATTTTGGAAATTTCGGATTTTAGAAAGTTAAGATTTCCCAATTTGAGTTGATTTGACTCAACTTTTTAATTTATGTAATTTAAAATCATTTACATTGAGTGTACTATGTACGAATGAATCAATTTTCATGTATTTACAAAATTTAGAATTAGATCAGGTAATATCTTTAGCCTAAAACTAACTGTAAATTATGGTTAATAATATTTTATTCCTCTGCCATTTTATTAATTGGAAATGGAAAAATTGATTTTAATTGATTTCTTATTAAAAAGAAGTCTAGTCGATATTAACCCCTTTTTAATATTTTAAAAAATTTTCAAATTAAACTTTAAAATGATCAAAATAGCTTTAATTTTAATCCTCCTTTCTTTTTTTACCTTTTTGTTTTTCAAGGTGCAACCGCACAAATTTTGATATATTCGTCCTGAAATTTAGATAATTTTGTTAGAATTGATGTTTAATCAAAAGAAGAAAAAATTTATCAAAAAATATGAACAATGTAGATAAATTTGGAATTGATAATTAGGGTCTCGGGCTAGCCCAAAAATTTTAAATTATGGAATTCGTCCACATTTTTGAACCCTTTATAACTTCCCTTCCTTTTTTCATTAGCCCATTTTATGAAATTATTATTTCCCAAAAATGCCGCAATCTAAAATATTTCTTTCCGCCATCTTTTGTGTCCTTTTTGCCTCTGCATTTTCTGACCAAATTTTACTCGACCTTCAATTTGTTGATCTTTTTGAACGTTTGAACCTGCTGACTACAAATTCCACTCAAGAGGCTTTCTTTGATGGCCGATTCGACACAATTTTGGCATTTGGCAAGAGTTTATACACGGCACGATTGGGCGTTGGCAATCCTGCTCAACCCGTCGATTTTCTACTCAATTGGGTGGGAGGCATGATTTCTCCCGGCGTTGGTGACCTTTCATTTGTGCTCACTCCAAAGGCATTTGGCCCAAATTTGAATGACACTTCAACCAATAGTTTTAATGCCAGCGCATCAAATACATTTATTTCCCATTCGGATGCAACATTCCAAACCAAAATTCAACCATCGACTTCCTTGAATATCAGTGTGAAGGGTTTCTATGGTGAAGACAATATCATGGTATGGGAATTGAAAAATTTAAAAAAAAAATTAATTTTAAAACTAAAATATTTAAGTAAATATAAATTAGTACAAAAAATATAAAATATATTAATTTTAAGCTATGATTTTAAAGCATATTAGATAGGATAGATTTTTAAAGTTTGAATTGATCATTTTATGATTTTTGCCAAAATTTAAATGCGTTACATTAATTATATAGGAAATAAATTATTAATAATGGAACTCAAAAGCAGAATATTATCTAAATTAAAATTATAATACATCAATAATTTTCGTGTAGAAAAATTAGAAATTTTAAGAAAGTTTGCCAAAATAAATATTAAATTTTACTAAAGCTTATTAGGCAGGACACCATTTAAAGCAAAATTTAACTAAATTTATTTAAATTTCTGACTTAAAAATGTTTGATATTTGGCTTATAATAATAAAAAATTTAACGAATTCAGACCGTCGGGCGTCGGTAAATTATTATAAGTATGCTGAAAAATTGATTAAAATATTTAAATTATTATAATTTTTTTATTTTAGTTCAGAAACCTCGAAAAATCAAACAACATCAATGTGCGGGAGCGATCATTAGCTCAAATTGAGCAAATGCAGGACAGTAAATTGTTCAGTCAATTATCGGTGGGCGGATTATTGAGCATTAGCAAACAGAGCGAATTTATGGCAAAAATTATCAACGATGATCCCAATGATGATCAGTCAAAGCCAAAGAGAGTTATGTTAATTTATGGAAAACAGCATGGCAAATTGGTCATTGACACTGCTCGAGGATTATGGAATAAATTATGTCAAAATAGGCCACTTTATTATCATTTGGAAAGTGATTTTGGCAATGAGACTGGGCCAATCATGGATGCATTTCGAGTCAAAATTCAGGTGTTTTTTTAAATTTAATTTTGGATAATTGGAATTATTTTTTTTTATAAAGTTAATGTTGGCCAAGATTTTGTTTTTGTAAAAAAATTTTCGAATGAATAATTTAAGCATAAATTTGTCCTTCATTTTAACCAATTCTTGGCAATTTTTATAGGCCACATTTTTATGTGATGAATATTCTTTCTCATCAAGATTAACAAATGACTGAAATGAAAAAAATGTGTTTAACATTTAAAAAACATATTACGTTTTTTGCAGACCCAACACTAGAGGACGGAACAGTCTGGTGACGATGGTAGTAAATGTTGCTGAGGCCTAGTTTATAGCATTTTATTAGGCATAAAATTAGCTACAAAATGAAATGAAAAACATTAACTAATGTTGAATATTCAACGAATTATGGCCACGATTTTAATTAAAACAACGGTTTTTTGCCATAATTCGGTGAATACTCAAAACCCAATGCTTTTGATAAAATTCTTCTGCTAATTTTATGCCTAATAAAATGCTCTAAATAATTCCATAACCGCTTTACCATCTTCGGCACCAGACTATTCCGTCTGCAAATAATTGGAACCCCAGTCGTATAACCAAAAAATAATTAAAAAATTAATTTTGAAAATTTTTAGCCAATTTTAGAATTTTTGGCTCTCACAAAAATTAACTAATTATAAATAGCTTTTTTAAATGCCAACAAATTTCAAGGGCTTAAACATGAAAGGAGAGGGAACAAATATGGAATATGATGACAATATTGAAAGAAGGGCATTGGTCAATCCGAATGCAATGTTCATTCAAGGCCCCCGACGAACAGTGGCAAAATTGGCGATGATGGCAAAAGTCAAGAAACAAACAATTGGCCGCCATCAATTGTACATGATTGAATGCAATCAACAATATGGGCCATTGACATTCAAAATGAGATTAGACATCTCATTGGAAAAGGTTGCCAGAAATTAAATTCATAATTAAATTTAAATATATTTTTTTTAATTTTTAGGAGAATTTAAAAATTGAATTGCCTGGAAATTTGTTGCCCCGTGGTCAATGCCTTTGGGCAATTCAAGAATTGGATGACACTTTTGATGGGAATGATGCAAATGCTCCATGGATTTTTGGACGACCATTTTTCCAGCAAAAACATTGTTTGATCATTGATCCACAAATAAAGTCAATTGCATTCCCAAAATATGTGGGAGATGATAAATTATAATTATTTTGTTTTTATTCTTGAAATTAAATTGAAACAAAGTTAAAATTTGAATAAAAAATGAATTGGCATTTGAAATTTGAATAAATGAATATTTCGGTAAAATTAAATACATCAACATTTTTTTGTAATTTACCAATATCCCAAATAAGTCACTGCTTTTCAGTTTCAAAGAATTGATGAAATTAAAAGAATCAAAATAGAAGAAATCTTAAAGAAAAATAAAACCCCGATATTGAAAGTCTAATTGGCATAACTTATAACATAGTTGTTGACCTAACAATTTTTTTTTAATTTGTAATTATTTCAAAAAATGAAAATATATTCCTAAAATCACTCGTCAAAATATAATATTTTTATTTTTTTAACAATTTAAAAATGAAAAATTGTGGATTCATAAAGTGCAATAAATTTTTAAAAATCATTTTTTTGTTGCTACTTAAATTTTGGTAAATCTTTTTTGGAAAAATAGTTGAAAATAATATCAAATGTTTCCTCTTCTTTTGCAGCTTCAGGAAATTTTCTATAAAATTCTTCTTTGATTTTTACGATTAATTGTTTTGAATTTCCATTAATGGCGGCCTCCAATTCGACATTTTCAACATTGATCTGTTAAATATTAAATTGTAAATATTCATTATTAATACCATACATCATCATCCTTCAATTTGATGCCTGCCAACCAAATTGTACAAAATTTTTCCTCATTTTCTAGCCGAAATTTTTCTGGGCAAATTTTTTTGTCGAATATTTTTTCAGGTTTTATATGGAAATAATCAATTTGTGGTACATCGATTTTTGGAAGTTCAATACGAAGTTTGAGTTGAAGAAAATTACAAAATGCCAACGAATTTCCATTTCTTTGTGAATATTTACAAACAATGGCCATAAAATGTGGGTACTATTTTAATGGAAATAATTTAATTAATATTAAATTATTTGCTTACTTTGTCTTCAAATTTCTGTGATGAAAATAAAAAATTCGTTATTCTTTCATGAATTATATTTGGCGATGGTTCTCCGGGCATATCAATTAATTTCCGAATTTTGCCAACTTTTTCCAAGCCTAAATTCAAATTAATTAATTTACTTTTATTTAGTCCAACCAATGCCCAATTCTGCATTGATAATTCGATCTGAAGGAGGAATAATTGCGAATGCCGCATTTTGAGTGGGAAATCCAGGCGTAATCACTTGCCAGCCTTTGGCATTTTCATATGGGAACCAGTCCAATACATTGCTAATATTTTTATAATTTTTCTTGAATTCCAATTCAATTCTTTCCAAAACTTCATTTTCTCTTCTGAAAATTCAAATTAATTCAAATATTTGTTATTTAATTTACTTGTGATATTTATGAAAGAATTGTTCCACAATTTCTATGGCTGATGCATTTTCCCCCAATTCAATTGCCAATTTACAAATCATCACGGACAATGTTGTCCCATTGATGAACCCAAAAATGCCACCATAAATAAAATGATCTATTAAATTTCAATTTATTAAATTAATACATAAAATATTCATCATATACTTTTTAACCATAATTTCAGAGTTGAATAGGCAATTTGGAAATTCCTGTAAATTTCATCCTTTGGCAACAATTCAATAATTTGTTTATTGGCTCGATATCCTAGTAAGAGAAATAATTTTAATAAATTTGCATGCATTTAATTTTTCTAATTTATTTAAATGACATAGTTATTATTTCTGTACCTGACAATGTGAAAATCATTCCATTCCTTTTATCACTTGGATGTAATCGCAACATTTTGGTCCCAGCATATTCTAATTCAATCACCCTTTTTATATCATTTTCGTTAGTCTCAACATTTTCTCCTTTTTCTTTTTGTTCTTTTCCAATCTGTTCCTTTCCAATTTCTATTACTATATTTCGAATTAATTGATCAATTTGATCTAAACTTGGCTGATTATTCATTATTTCTTCCATTTTATTTTTCATTTTCTTGTAATTTTCCAATTTTTGTTGCTGTTGATCAATTGTTGGAAAATTGACTAGCAAATCTTTTGGCACAAGTGCCATATTTATGTCAACGGAAATATTTCGTTTACGCATTTTTATAAGGGGAACATGGCCGTAGATTTTTTCTAATAAAAACACTTTTTCTGCCTATAAAATAATTTTATATAATTTATTATTTTTTTATACTTAACCTGACAAAGAAAACAATAAAGTGAAATTTGGTCTCCATTTTCACATTTATTTTTGATACATTTCGATTTTGGATCGCTCATAAAATTCTTTTCAAATTCATTTGCCCAATTTTCATTTGCCTCATATGGCAAAAGTATAATTAAATCAATGTCAGAATCGATGGAATTCAATTTTAATTGCATTGAACCCGAAATTAGCATTCTGCTTTCTTTATTCTAAAAATATAATTATTGGTTTGGAAAAATATTTATTTTTAAATCAGTTAATTTAAGTAGCAGAATGGTAAAATTACAATTGTAAAACAAAATTACAATTGCAAACCAAAATTACAATTGCAAACCAAAATTACAATTGTAAAACAAAATTACAATTGCAAAACAAAATTACAATTGTAAAACAAAATTACAATTGTAAAACAAAATTACAATTGTAAAACAAAATTACAATTGTAAAACAAAATTACAATTGTAAAACAAAATTACAATTGTAAAACAAAATTACAATTGTAAAAC
Source organism: Pratylenchus scribneri (assembly GCA_030063045.1). Lineage (NCBI taxonomy): Eukaryota > Metazoa > Nematoda > Chromadorea > Rhabditida > Pratylenchidae > Pratylenchus > Pratylenchus scribneri. Next base: position 440,254 of record JAQSEB010000097.1, on the reverse strand, counting down.
AAAATTACAATTGTAAAACAAAATTACAATTGTAAAACAAAATTACAATTGTAAAACAAAATTACAATTGTAAAACAAAATTACAATTGTAAAACAAAATTACAATTGTAAAACAAAATTACAATTGTAAAACAAAATTACAATTGTAAAATAAAATTACAATTGTAAAACAAAATTACAATTGTAAAACAAAATTACAATTGTAAAACAAAATTACAATTGTAAAACAAAATTACAATTGTAAAACAAAATTACAATTGTAAAACAAAATTACAATTGTAAAACAAAATTACAATTGTAAAACAAAATTACAATTGTAAAACAAAATTACAATTGTAAAACAAAATTACAATTGTAAAACAAAATTACAATTGCAAAACAAAATTACAATTGTAAAACAAAATTACAATTGTAAAACAAAATTACAATTGAAAAACAAAATTACAATTGTAAAACAAAATTACAATTGTAAAACAAAATTACAATTGTAAAACAAAATTACAATTGTAAAACAAAATTACAATTGTAAAACAAAATTACAATTGTAAAACAAAATTACAATTGTAAAACAAAATTACAATTGTAAAACAAAATTGCAATTGTAAAACAAAATTACAATTGCAAACCAAAATTACAATTGTAAAACAAAATTACAATTGCAAAACAAAATTACAATTGTAAAACAAAATTACAATTGTAAAACAAAATTACAATTGTAAAACAAAATTACAATTGTAAAACAAAATTACAATTGTAAAACAAAATTACAATTGTAAAACAAAATTACAATTGTAAAACAAAATTACAATTGTAAAACAAAATTACAATTGTAAAACAAAATTACAATTGTAAAACAAAATTACAATTGTAAAACAAAATTACAATTGTAAAACAAAATTACAATTGTAAAACAAAATTACAATTGTAAAATAAAATTACAATTGTAAAACAAAATTACAATTGTAAAATAAAATTGAAATTATAAAACAAAATTACAATTGTAAAACAAAATTACAATTGTAAAACAAAATTACAATTGTAAAACAAAATTACAATTGTAAAACAAAATTACAATTGTAAAACAAAATTACAATTGTAAAACAAAATTACAATTGTAAAACAAAATTACAATTGTAAAACAAAATTACAATTGTAAAACAAAATTACAATTGCAAAACAAAATTACAATTGTAAAACAAAATTACAATTGTAAAACAAAATTACAATTGAAAAACAAAATTACAATTGTAAAACAAAATTACAATTGTAAAACAAAATTACAATTGTAAAACAAAATTACAATTGTAAAACAAAATTACAATTGTAAAACAAAATTGCAATTGTAAAACAAAATTACAATTGTAAAACAAAATTACAATTGTAAAACAAAATTACAATTGTAAAACAAAATTACAATTGTAAAATAAAATTGAAATTATAAAACAAAATTACAATTGTAAAACAAAATTACAATTGTAAAACAAAATTACAATTGTAAAACAAAATTACAATTGTAAAACAAAATTACAATTGTAAAACAAAATTACAATTGTAAAACAAAATTACAATTGTAAAATAAAATTGAAATTATAAAACAAAATTACAATTGTAAATTTGCAACTAAATCAGAAAATTACATAAATAAACCAATTTTTCAAATTGTAGAAACCAGTTTATACCTTCTTCAAATAAATTTTTAAGGTTTTAAAAATCCAAATTTTTCATTGGTCCGTATTTATTCTCACTCACCCATTTTGCCAATATTTCCATCATTTCCAGGATTACAAATTCACTTTGATTTAAATATTTTTTTCTTCTTGCCATCCTTCTCTTCTCGCTTTCTTCATTCGCATTTGGGTCTGGAAAGTCTCCATACCCTTTATTTTTTAACATCTCTACGAGCTTAATTTGAAATATTAAATTATTTATTGAAAATTCAATGAATTTTTCCTCTAACCTCTTCAATAATTAAATGTTCATTAATTTGCTTCTTTTCCTCTTCCAATATAATTTTATCAGCTTCTGCTTTTTCCCTGGCTTTGTTTCGCCATTTTTCTTCTTGTTCGGCTTTTTTTCTTGCTTTTCTTTCCTTTCTATTTTTCCTGAATTTCTGATTACTTCGCATGCTGTTCTTTTTTCTTAATACTTTTTTAATTTCATTTTCCTTTTTCGGGCTCGCTGAATCTCCGCTAATTTTTCTGGATTCTATTGTCTGTTTATTTTTTCCAAAAATTTCTTCGTCTTTTTGATGCCCTTCTCTTTTATCATTATGTAACTCGGAATCCTCTGAGTGTATTTTACTGCTGCTATGTTGTTGAATTTTTTCCAACAATATTGGATTCGGAGCATTTCCACTCGATTCGGCCAAATCACTATCTATTGCTGGAATAATTATTAAAAATTTTATTTTAATAATTAATCCATTTTCTTTCTTACCATTTTCTAATGGAATTTTTAGACTCGATGCCGCATTTTCCATTGTCTCGATATTTTCTTTGTTTGAAGAAATACCAGCTTCTTTCTCTTCAATTATTTCTTTTTTCAAAGTATCCTCCAACGTTTTTAGAGCCTCATCAACATTTGTTTCAATTTCAGCCATTTCATTTCCTTTTTGAATATTTTCCTCTTTTTTAGGTTTAAATTTTTCCCACATTTTATTGATTCCATCCCCTCCAATCAATTGGACAAATATATTTTTTGCATCTTTATTTTTTAAACCTTAATAAGGGTTTATTTTTTGCAAAAACAAATTTGTCTTACTTTCGATTATTCGAGCAAAGAAATTCTTCCTCGCTAAGCTTTCTTCATTTCCCAATGAAATATTTGTGCTAAATTGTTCCATCAATTCTTCTCGATTGAATTCATGAATTCGATTAAAATATTCGGTCAATTTTTTGTCTTTGTTTTCTTCCCATTCTTTATCATATTTTACATATTTCCATCTCCTCAAAATTTGATCAAAAATTTCCTCTAATTTTTCTTTCATGAAAACTTCTTTCTCGGCTTTCTCAATCAATTCCAGAATGTCCAAATGGAACCTTGCCAAATAAATTTTTCTGGCCTTTAATGAATCCAATTTCGTATTTCCCAATCCATCATATTTATCTGAAAATTGTAACCAAATTTAATGTAAATTTTTTTTAAAGATTTACTTAGTAATTTTATTCGTATTTCTCTCTTTTGCCATATTTGAGCTAAAATTGTAGGATTTGTTCCATCTGAATTTTCCAATTTTTTCAATCTTTCCAATTTCTTGTCAATATAACGTGCCCAGCTGAAATAATTCACAGCCAATTTATTAGCAACTCGATCTTCTTCATTTTGAGCATAAAGAGCTTCCAAGAAATGTTCACGTAAAATGTTGTCCATGGAAAAATCTTTAAATTTTTTAAATTAATTATTAAGAAAAGATATGAATTTTGCGCACTAGATTACAATTAAATATTATCTTTTATACATATTTTCATTAAAACTAATATAGGCAAGAAAATTTGGATAAAAATAAAATATTAAAAATTATTGTTTATTTTATTAGCCATTAATATTTTTAAAAATATTTGGAAAATAATATATTTATATTATAAAATATTATTAATTGATGAAACAAAAAGGAATAGAAAATTCGAATCTAGTTTTGAATTTAAACATATGGAGCAAAATTGATTTTTATTTAAAATTTTTAAAATAATTTAGAAATTTACCTTTCTCAGGTAAAAATGGACTTTCCGTTGAATTTGGCACTAATAACCATAGTCGATTCATTCCACCAAATTTACCAATTAATTTCTTAATTTCACCATTATCCAAATTGCCCTGGGTCATTTCCATTATAAAATGTTGATGCTGTTTTTCTAAATATTCTTTTTGTAAATCCCATGCAAAATCTTGCATATCTTCTTTTTTACATATTGCACCATTACATATATTCTTTAATTACATTTTCTTTTCTAGTATATTTCAAACAATAAACTTGTTCATCTTAATTTTTTAAATTATTTTTTTATTTTATCAACTATTTTTAACCTTCAATATATTCCATTTCCAATTTGATGTATTGCCTAAAACCAGTTAATATGCAAATATTCTCCTTTGAATCAAAATTTTCCCCTCCCTTTTTATATATTTCTTCCAGCCATTTGACAATTTGCCTCTTTATTGTTTCAAAATGTTCTGGATAATCAACTCCTAATCCACATTTTTCTGAAGCATTTTGCGCCTTTTTTATTTCTCCAATCATTGTTGCCATTGCAATTCGTTTTTGACTATTTTTGGATTCTGGCAAATAGTCTTTGATTTTTAAAATTGTTTTATACAATTCCATGCGCATATTCATGTTCATTTCATCTATAATTCAGTATTTAAAATAAAATTATGAACTAAAAATTGAACCAATTTTAAGCCATTTTGGATGTTTTTTCTCCAATTTTTCGAACAATTCAAATTTTTCTAATCCTTCTTTCTTCTGCACATTTAAAATATTTATTAAATTTAATTTGAATTTCGAATCAAGTTCCAGGAGGAATTGTTGAAATTCTTCAAAATTTGTTATCAACCAATCCAAATAATCAAAATATATTTTCTTTTTGATTTCAAATCTATGTTGCTCAACAATTAATAAACTAATGCCTTCAACTCGTTCATCATCGTCACAATTAATATTTTTAATTCTTGGAAGATTCTGTGAAAATTATCTATGTGATTAACATTTAAAAAACGTAAATGTCTAAAATTTTGCCGGTAATGACTAAATAAAATGACTCGGAAATGATCGGATTTTGGCTATGGGACTATGGGCCTAAATTATCCAGATTAGGAAATTTTTCTTAAAACGAAAATTTAGATTGGATTTTACTTTTATTTTTAATTCGTAGTTCCAAATAAAAAATGTATAATTTCTCAAAATACACATTGCACAATGAGCTGTCATAATTTTTAAACTTAACTTAAACTTTCTTCAATTCTGAAGTTAGTGATATGAATTTAGGATATAAGTTATATACAATATAATAATGTATAAAATATTATTGTCTTTCTTATTCTTACCATAAAATATTCCCATTCATTTAATTTTTTAATGTCATCATTTTTGGCCAATGAATTTTCAATAAAATATTGCAATTCGCATAATTTTCGTATTTTTGCTTGATAATTTCTCGATTTGTATTTTTTCAAATATTCCCAGTTGTTTATAAATCTTATTGGCCAACTTGACTTATCCAAATTTTTGTTGAGCGATTCAAATAAATTATCAAAAATATTTTTATAATGCCAAAGTGTTGCATCCAAATTCACCTGTTCTTTCAATTCTTCCATTTTCTCTTCATCATTCTCCATAATGTATTCTTTATAGGGTACCAAAAAATTGGAATTCCAAGAAAAATAATCTTAAATTAATTAACGAAAAAAATGAATTGTAAAAACACACAAAATATACCTTGAATTGCCTGTGGTATTATGAATGCCTTCTTAAATAGATGAGGGAATTTCCAAATTAAATAATATGAATTTAAATAATAATAATATTTTTAAGAAAATTTATTTTTGAGGCCATATAGCTTTTGACAAAATTGGGTAACTTGGCTTCGTGTTAGGTTACATGGCTAGGATTAGAGCTTTTAAGAAAAAAATGGTTTAAAAAAGAATATGATCTTGACAAGTTTCTTGGCCCAAAAATGATAAATTTTAGAAAGAATTAATTGTCTATTATCAAAATATATAAAATTAAAATCTATTTAAATGTAATAAATTAATTATAAATAAAATTTCAAATAAAATTGTTAACCTTTTTTCTGATTCCGGTATCAAGAAAATTGAATATTTCTTCTTCATCTTCTAAAATATTCATCTAATAATTTAATTAATTAATTAAAATTTTTATACCAAGTTGAAGATCGTCAATGTTCGAATCCAATTCTGAAAATTTTTCCCTCAATTTGGAAATAATTTTTTTATTATCCTTCTTCAACATTTCCTTTTCATCTTTATAAGCCTCCGGATTCATCATTCCCTCATCATAATCTCTTCTCAATCTTATGAATTCGACAATCAATTCCGAATGCAAATTCCAATCTTCATTTTTCCAATTCTTTTCCATCATAAATTTCCTCAATTTATAAAGCATAATCCGATAAATTATTCTATTTTTTTCACACAATTTCCAATCATCCGCCGTTTGATCCAAGTAAAAGAAGAACATTGGTCGATATTTTTCCGTCCATTCCTTTTCCAAATCCCCTCCTTCTCTCCCAAATTCTTTATCCAAATGTTCCACCCCAATCAAAATGAATATCTTCAATGCTGCTTTTTCCCTCACTAATTCATTTTTTGTTCGGAATGCAACCAAATAATTTAAGCGAAACAACTCCTCAATTTTCTCTTCATTTGGTTCTACATGTAAATGGAATATATAGGTGGGAATAAATGTTTAAATTTATTTATTATTAGTGAGAAATAATTTTCCTATCCAATTCAAATATATATTTTGTAGTTAATTTTGATGTATTCCCATTAATTTATCAGATGCTGGCTGATTAATTTCGGGAATCTCATCTTCTAAACGTCTTTCAGACTCGGGAGTAGACTCAATCAATTCGACATGATCGATTTACTTATTACCTTATGAAATTTTAAATTCAGACCGGATTAGAGTTTAGGGCTAGGAATAGGGTGGCTGAGGCGCGATAGGGATCTAGCGGAAAGTGCTAATTAAACAAGCTCAAATGGGACTGAATTTAAATTTCATATTATAAACTGACCATGCCGAATCGAATGAGCTTACTCTTGATACTGTAATATATTTAGAAACTGAGAATCCCTAATTTAACCAGCTGGACCTGTGGAAAATTATTTTATTAATAGCGGAAATTCGCTAAACTAAAATGGCTCTACTCAATCAAATCAATTCATTCAAATAAAAAATCAATTAATAAAAATAATTAATTATTACCAATCCGCAACATTTCAGTCATTTCATTGCCAGTAATGAATATTTGGTCAATGGTACTTTCAAGTTCCCATTGCCTTCCAAATAATCTCAATATTCTCGCCCTGCTTCCCACATTTTCATCCAAGAATTTCATGAATTCCTCTCTTTCTTTTTCGAATATTTTAAGAAATTGTTCTTTGTGCATTTTGTGTATTTCCTCCGCACATTCATGCTTTGTAATCTTACATTCAATTTTCTCAAAATCACTTTTAGGACTGATAATGCCTGTCTTCAATTCCACCCATTTGTCCAACAATTTCTCTTCCATCGTTTTTCCTCCCTTTGATATTTTACAACTTAAATAATGCTTCCATAATTCTTTCAATGAATCTCGGAAGCCATGTTTAATGTTCCTCAATTTCCATACTTCTCCAAATACTATGGCTATTCCCAGTCGTTCTTCATATTCTTCTTGTTTTGTTTTATTAGTTGACACAGATAAAATTTGTTTATATATTCTGAACAGTTCAGTCGGTTCAATGATATCTATGAAAACAGGGAAAAAATATATTTTCAGGATTAAGAAAATGATCGCAATTGAATAATAATAAATAACTACACTCTAGATGTTCTAAAAACGTCTTGTATTCGTCCTCACCTTCTTATCTTAGTCTTATTCCGAATCCGAAGAAAAAAGAGGAACAAGAGAAAAAACTATGAAGAAAAAGTGGGAAGAAAGGAAGAGAAAAAGCAATGAAAAAAAGAAAAAAGACGAGAGATGAGAGATGAGTTTATTATTCTCGTTTTTTCTTTGAAACGATGACCTCTGAGAGATGAGCCGAAAAAAAGGAGTGACAGACGAGGTCTAAGAGCTAAGACGAACTTTGGGAAGTTTTTGGAATACTGTTATACTCTGGATAATTCATAAAATAGGAAGTAAAAATTTTCAATGAATGTTGAGTTCTTTTAGATTAGAGACCGGCAAAATGTCATTTGCGGGATTCCGGACCGGATTTTTTTCCTCCAATTTTTTGCGGGACGGTTCCGGTGCCGGATAATCCCGCAAAAATCCGGTCCGGTAAAATCCCGCAAAATCCGGCGCGGGATCCGGTCCGGTGCCGGTCTCTATTTTAGATTCATTTTATTATGTAGATTTAAAAGTTATTAAATTAAAAGAGAATAATTTTGAACTTGAAAGTAATATGTAGTGAAGGCGAACTACTGTATTCCAATATAATAGATCGTCTAGGAATTTGTTTATTGATCTGCTATTTAGGCGGATTTCTGTTATTTGGGAGACGATCCCTTGAAAATATATTCAATCAATGCTAATAAAACTGACCATATCTCATCAAAATTGGCTCTTCTCTTTCTAACTGCTTAAATGTCCATTCGGCTCCGACCATTTTGCGCATCCCCATTTTCATAATTTCAAATTTTTTCCTCTTTATTTCCTCCATTTCGGCCTTCTTCCCCTCTCTGATATTTTTATTATTGCTATCAATGTTCATTTGTTGAATTGCTTTCAACAATTCACTTTGATTCGACAACAATTTTTCCATTTCATTTCGATGCAATTTTTGGATTAATATTTTCAAATTCCATTCAATTATTTTATTTTGTTCTTTCTCTCCCATTTCTTGCCAATTTTGAATTTCTTTTATCTTTTTCCATTTTTCTTCTTCAAATTTATACAATTTCAAAATTTGTTCTTCCAAATATTCATCTGAAATTAATTCACTAAAAAGTTTCCGCAATTCTTCCCATCCATATTTCATATTCTTCTTCCTTTTCATTTTATTTTTCATTTCCTTATATTTGTTAAATTTCCGTTCAAATTCTTCAATCCGCTCATTTTTGTCAATTTCTTTGAATTTGCCAATTTCATTTAAAATAATTTCATCAATCATAAATGCGCCAATTTGCCATTGTATATAATCCTGGGTTCCGTTCTCATTCTCAGTCAAAAATTTCACATATTGAAGGGGGATTTCGGATTTCTCAATGCCTTTATTAATAAAAAATATTAATTTTAATATAAAAATATTATATTTATACCAAATGTCTTCGCTTCGATATTGTGAATAAATAAAAATGCAATAAGCACTGATGAAATGGCAATTAATTTATTCAAAAGTTTCTTTGCCATTTTCACTCAGAATTAATAATTTGGGTAATTAATCTGCTTAAAATAAAGAAAAATGAATAAGAAAGAAGTTTCAAATTTTCATAGGCAAACAGATTGATTGAGATAAAATTATTGAAATTAAAAGCCACAGATGCTGAAAGTCAGAAATAATTTGGACCTATTGGCAAGCCATATATTACGGGAATATTTTAACAAAATGGCAAGAAATTGCAAAATGGATGTCAGTTTAGTACTCAATCACCAAAATATCTCAAAAATCTCATTTTTAAAAATTAAATCAGGACTGCAATTAGGTTTTGAAACTTATGGGTTTAATTAGGGATTCGGATCAAATCTACCTATAAGTGAGCTGTGAAAATCAAATTTGGTGCTGAAATTAGTCAGTTTAATAATTATAATTATTCTTCTAAAAATGGCCATTTATTCCATTGGATTGATTTTTTCATTGGGATGAAATGATGGAGAGGAATTGAGGGGAGAAAAATCGAATATTTGGCTTATGGATTTGAAAGGAGAAGGGATATGGGAATAGAAGGGGGGGGGGGGGGGGGGGCAATATTGGCCATGGGCATGTGAATATTTTAGGGATAGTTGTCTTTGAATTGGCCAAGAAAATGAGAAGATAGTAGGGAGGGGGGGGGGGGGGGGAATGAGAATAGTGATGGGATCGATTTGCGATTACTTTTGTTTCGGTCCGAAATTTGGGCCGTTTTGGCACGGAAATTACGTTTTAAGTTTTACGAAATTTTGATAAAATCGGTAAAAAATCGAAAATAATATAATAACGGATTTTTTAAAATATTTAAAGAAAATTTCACATTTTCATTCATATTTTTTACTTTAAGTTCAACTTATGATCATAATTTTGTATTTTTTTGACCAATAAATTTATTCAAGATGAATTTTTATTAAAATATAAAAATATAAAAAATTTGTAGGTAAATTTTTTTTCCGATTTCTTTCGTTTCAGTTCGAAATTTCGGTTTTTTAGCACCGAAATTTTGATTAGGATCATTATCATTAAATATATTCATTTTCTTTACAAATTTTAATAATTTACCAAAAAGCACAAATAAACTTCAGCAATTTGTCCCAAGACCAAATTCCATTGCTTTATTATGTGGTCAATTATTTTTCCTCGATTGCAACCACGGCCGAAGTGCCCGCCATTTGTTTTACTAGGTAAATTTTTTTAAATTTAATTAAAAAATAAAATTGTTAGAGTATTTAAAAATTTTATTTTTATTCCAAATCGAAAGAATTTTAAAAGAAAAGAAAGAAAAAAGGTGATGTGATGTGAATCAACGATTAAAAATAAAAAGTTCTGGGAAAAATAAATAAAAGGGCATACCTTCATGCACAATCAGCGATAAATCCGATAATTTAGCTATCTAACTGAATAACAATAAATAGTAAAAAATATTTTGAAAGATTAAAAGTTTATGATCAATTTTAAATTAAATAATTTGATTAATGTCTTTTTCTTTAGAAAGTTATAAAAGCTTTTCATTTTATAATAAAATTTCTTTCAGTTATATCTATTCAAAAAATAAATAAAATCAAATAAAACTATAGTCGGCTCGAATTTCGAACTAATGATAATGACAATAAAATTAACGGCCATTTTTATCCATTGAGTTTTTATTGGGTTAACGTTATGTTTTAAATCTTTTGGACTTCCATCATCCAACCCATCAAATAAAAAAATCCAAATTTCCATTGATTAGAATTAATGATTTTAGGGCATTATTTTTTTGTTATTTATAGATACTCAATAAAATACAATATAAAATGATCCATACTATGTATCTCATTCTAAGCATAAATGTACTTCAATTTCAATTGTTGCATTTTCTGTATTTTTTAAAATAATTTTTATATGTATTTCGATGTTTTTTCTATTACCGTAAAACTTCTAATAGAAGCCGCCATCGAAAAATTTATGTCAAAATTAACCAATTTAGAGGCGAAATTAGACCGAAATAAGTATTTTTTGTTTCAAAAAATTCAGAAAAGTTGCCTGCCACTTGGGGGGTCTCTTAAATTTATAAGCCTTGGGGCTTCTATTAGAAGTTCTACGGTATATTGTTTTATTTTTTTTACCAAAAAACAGTTTTTGATTTCTAATAAATCGGAAACCGGTTTTAGATCTATAAACTTTATTTGATTTGTAGATTTTCATCGAGTCGCATCAAATGGTTTTATAAAATATCAAGTTTTTGTCCAAAATTAAAGAGTTAAACCATTTAAATCATAATTCTAGTTTTTGGTTTTAAATTGTTATTTTAGGCCAAAACTTGAAAAATTGATGAAATCTACAAATTGGTATAAATTTTGTAGGTATAAAACCGATTTCTAATTTATTAGAACTTAAAAATTATTTTGGTGGCAAACAAAATTTTTATTAGAAAAAAAGCAATTTTGGTGGTAAAAAATATTTAACAAAATTTAGTGTTATGGAGATTATGCCAACAATTTGAATAATTGCATAAAATAAAATTAATGCCGCGCATTTCAGATGCAACAAGCCATATTTTGAATGCTTTCAAGTTTGCTACAAATTCTTAAATAGTATAGTCCATTTTGCAATTGTTTTGATGCCATCAAAAAGTCACATAATTTGGCTAAAGAAATATTTTTGCGGAATTTAATAATATATTTATAGTCTAATTTTAATAAAATGAATACTGCCTTTTGTTTGTGGTTTTTTCCATTTGTTAGTTTTATTTATGAATTAAAACCAAATTTTAAATTGAAAGCAAATATTTATAATTTAATTTATCAATTCTCTGTGACTAATTAATTATTCAATGGAAAATTTATCAAAACAAATTGGGCGTCGATTGCCGCCTGAATTACTTGCCGAAATTCACAAATGTTTGCCATTGGCCGATGCCATCAATGTTTTGGTGAATGTTCCCACCCGGGCAATTTACCAAAATAATTCGCCCAGAATGCGGCGCACAATTCAACGCATTAAAACGGTTTAAAAATTAAATTAAATTTATTTGTATTAGGAAAAAAACATATTTATCAAATTAACTAATCATAATTGTCAAAAATGCATTTAGTGGCCCAAAATGATGGCTATCCAAATGTGTGTAGAATGCTCATTAAATTTTGCCGAAAAATTATCATATAAATAAAAGAAAAATCGTAGTTTACTATTTAGATTTGGATATAACAAGTGTTGTCCAAATATCATTTAAACCGGAATTTTCACAAAAGCCGGTTTTCGGTTTTTTAAAAGAATGTCACTATTCAATTACGGTTTTTGCTTAAAATTTCTATTTCGATTTTAAATTACATCGATAATTTGAAATTGGGAAGTATTTTTGAAAACCCTAGTAACCAAAATTTTATATTTCAATATTTTTGATAAATGGCAATATTTTACTAAATATATGCATTATAAATAATAATATCATAAAATTAAAATATATGCTAATTATGAGTTAAAAATAGGCTAAAATTAAATATGAGCACAATTATCAGAATTAAATAATTGTCCAAAAAAATAAATTTTTTTGATCATTATTTTAGTCCCTCAATGAATTTATTGAAACATTGGACTTGGAAGATCCTAGGATGATTATTCATGATTATGATGATGAGGAAGAACAAATTGAAGAGGAAAATGATCGAGCGGAATTGAAGATTTTCAATTATTTTGAATGGAAACCGCAATTTGATGCATTATTACGTTATGGCGCTGCGATGACATCGAGTCGATCTTTATACACGGATGGGGAGGCTCGAATTGTTGGGATACCAAAAAATTTTATAGAAGAATTGCTCTTGAATTTGGCAAATTCAAGGTAAAATTGAATATAAATTGATTAAATTGCTTGCTTTTGAATCAAATTTATCAATTTGAGAATTGTTTTTTTTTCAATAATTTTCTTAAGACATCAAAATTGATTTAGAAACCTATATTGGACGCATAAAATATCTCTTATTAAAGCTTATTAATAAAAGTTTCATATCAATTTTTCCTCTAGAGCCTTTTCTGACTAGAAAGTTGTACTCTAAAACATAAACTATCGGATTTGATCTATTTTACCTGGTTTTATCAAGATTTTTCATTTAAATCCACTTATCTAGTACTAATAAAAAAAACCTTTTATTAAGGCCATACAATGGTATCCATTATCCAAATTACTAAAATTATCTATATATTATCTGTGTGCAGTTTTTTGGATGGTCTTTACTTTTTAGGTAATTTGTTATCTTCTCGCATAACCCTAACCCTAATTATCGTAAGGGAGGAATCTTCACTTTTCATTTTCACATCTGCAGTCTGCACACAGATAATATACTACGAATACGTATGTAATATAAAATATACTAAAGAAAAATTAATTTATACTTAAATGATTTTTCATACATTTGTAAATTTCAGTTCACCACAAATGATGCTTCCATTTGTATATTTGGAATTTGAGTTTGAGGAGGCAATATTCCCTCCATTTTTAAAGCAATTATTCAATAAGAAAGAGTATCGAATTGAAAACAATCCTTATATTTTCTACGATTTTGTTGAATTAAAAACAGAAGATGGCCGAATTTTGCGCATTCATAGTGGTGAAATGTATGAAACTAAATATAAAGATGAAGATGTTACAAATGAGCTGAAATTTGTTGTGGTGAACAAAATGAATTGGTTTGAAATTTTGATGATTATTGATAATTCAAAGAAATCCGTTAAATGGATTGAATTTACACGATGGAAGATGCAGGTTTTGAAAATCAATATTTTATAAAAAAATTTTTAGAATATTTTTAATAATAATATTGTAATTTAAATATACAAAAAAAACACTGAATTTACCCAAATTCGTTCGTGTCGAAAAATATTATATTTTTGGGGCCATATAACTTGGCCAATTCAGATTTCTTTAAAATTTCCTAATAAGCCTTTTTAGCTCCTAATCCATTCCTGGCCTGAATCTAACCCTAGGACCTAATGCTTATTTATGGCCAAGTTGTATTATATGGCCCAAAAAATATAATATTTTTCGACACAAAAGAATTTGAGTAAATTCAGTCATTTATTGGGTAAATTTCATTTATTTAAATTTAAATATCCTAACCCATTAGCATCTTGGCAATTTTGGCAAAACTAATTTCGAATGAACAAATAAAAGTGAACTATAATGTAATGATAATGACATTTAATACTGAACTGCAATTAAATGAAATAATGAAAATAATATTAAATAAAATTAATTAACCGCCGAAAATATTCAATAATCAATATAATGGGATATAAAATGTTTTTTATATCACTTTTATTTTGTTTGTACACCGAAATTTGACATGCAAAATTTTTAAGACGAAAATAACCCCAATCAATTTTATTTTACAGCCTTTCGATGGAGTTGAAAATTTTGAAAATACACGAGGCTTATTTAATGGATTCATCCAAAATGGAGAACAAGTTGAATCAAAAGAAAATATTCATTGGTGCATGCATTTGGACAGATTTATTCGCTATGGCGCCCGCTTTACCAAATTTCGACATATGAAAATAAAGCATGCTGTTGATGATTTTCCGGATGATTATGCCACTTTTTTGATTAGCTTTATTGGCAATACAAAGTTATAGAGTTCTTAAATATTTCTTAAAAATTTTTATTTTTAGACGACCCGAAGAATTTCTTGAATCGATCGAAATGAGTGTTGAAGAGAACTTTTATAATCCTTCAATCCATAAAATTTGGAATTTTTGTAGCCAAGGAATACCAGAAGGTATATAAATTAGTATTTAATTAATCTATTTGAGTTATTTTTTATTAAGATGGAACATTTATGAAATTAAACAAGAAAAAATTGCATATTTTAACGGCAAAAACAACGAAATTTAAAAAGAAAGGATTGGATCATTTTGGAAATCCAAAATTATTAAAATATTTTGGATTGGAATTCACTTTGGCAAATATACCCACAAATGGAGATTATTTATTCGATGTTAGAGTGCAATTTGAAAGAAGAACTGATCATATTCTTGAGCTAAAAATTCAACGCCGAAAAATGGCAGAAAACTGAAAATTCCGTTATTATAAATTGAAAATTATTGAGAAAAAAACATTTGTTTAATAAATCGATAAATTTTAAATCTAAAATGTCAGAAAATTTCATCTGAATAGTTTATAAACTGAATTCAATATCAAATAAATCAATGCACTTTCAATAATTTGATAAAAATCCTTTTAAAATTGAAGATTTTCTAGGAAAATATTTTTACCGAAAAAAATCCTTTTTTTACTGACATAAGAGTTTTCGACTTCTAATAAATCAGAAACCGATTTTAGACCCAACACACATTATACAATTTTGTAGATCTCTTCGAATATTTGCCATGGCTTTATCAAAAATAAAGAAGTTTTGAACCGAGAACGAAAAGACAGTTTAAACGGTTTAATACCTTCAATTTTCGGCCAAAATCAGAAAAATTATATACGAATTGATGCGTCTCGATGAGATCTACAAAATTGTTTAAGGTTTGTAGGATCTGAAATTTGTAATCAAAAACCCGTTTTGTCGGTAAAAAGAATAATTTTTGTGCTTAAAAATAGTAATCGTTTTTTTTTTTGCTTAATTCCAATTCCATCGAAGAAATTATTGAGAAATGGGATTAGATGGGATGAAAGCATGAAAATAATAAAATATCTTTGAAAAAATAAATAATATCGAATTTTTTTGTCAATCTCTAATCCTTATGATAATCATCGAGAATCAAATTTAAGAAAGGATTTTTTAATGAAAATTATATTCGAATTTTCTCATATATAGATTTCATAATTTTCAAATTTTTTTTCTTTTTTTATAATTTTATAAAATAATTAATTCAAATTTTATATTTATTATTTAAATTTTTTTTCCAAAAAATCAGGAAATATAATATAAACATCAACCGTTCACTTTATTTCACAAATCTCTCCATAATTAATTTACCGAAACTAAAATCACCTGTCAACAGACAATTCTTATGACATAAATCCATTTGATGGAAAATGAAAAATGCTCGGTTAATTAAATTAGCAACAATGAACTTTAAGAAATACGGAAATATTATTTTAAATTTGAGTTTCCAATTTCCATATAAGCAAAAAATGATCTTTTCGCAAAATTTGTGCAATGTCTGGGGTCCACTAAATTTAATTTTTCCGTTTATTATCATTTAAAATGAAATTAATTTAATACAATTTTGAGCAGGAACTTTTAGAATAGTTCATAGGAATTAAAATTTTATATAATTTAAAATGCCAAAATGTTTTCAAACAAATAAAATTTTTCTTTAAAATGCACATTTATAATTTTTTAGATGACCCAAATTGAAAATTTTGCCTTCACAGTAAATTTGTTGCTCGATCAGCTGGGTGCATTTTTGTTTATCGCACTCATTTATGTCAGCATCAAATATAAGTAAGATTTATTATTATATTTTTATCTAATGAGAATAAATGTGGTATGGCATTTGAAAAATGCTAAAATTCCATTATCAATTAATTTCCTTCTTTCTAAAAAGGAAATTGCATTGCAACCATTGCATGAAATTGATGGTTATATATTTTTTGTGCTGCCTCGGCTCCAAATTTATCATCATTCTGCCCTATCTCATCAAGGTTGTCCCATTGCCCAATGTGCCATTGTATGTCTGTGTTTTCGTCCAAATTGTGCCAATGTCGATGACTTCTATGTTAACGCCACTCACAATGACAGTTGCCTTGGATCGATGGTTGAGTGTATTTTATCCGATTTGGTGAGAGAGATTAACAGAAAATTGGAAAATATGAATACATTTTCGGTTATGTTCATGGCATATTTTTGGGATATAATCGCTGATTTAATTATTGGAAAACTTTGCATGTTGATTGATAGTCTTAAGATTTATTATATTTGTATTTGTATAATTTATGTATATTATAATTAGAATTAAATTGATTTGAGAAAAAATTATTGAGATAATAAAAAAATATGGCAAAGAAAATGACAAAATATTCCAAAATTGTGCAGTTTTCGTTTTTTAGTCATTCTTGGCAATTATTTTTCATCAATCATTTTGAAAATATTTAAAAGAATAATCCAATGGAATTTATATTTGATTAATTCATTGAAAATTGAATCGTTGTAAATATTATTAATATAAAAAATAATTTTTTTTCAAGGTATAATCAAAAACGCAACATACTCTATTTGCCAATATTGTTGGCTATTGCCGCCACATATCCCATCTATTTGGCCACATTTATTTTCGAAAATTTGATGGAAAATTTTTATATGTAATTTTAAGTGTTTTATAAATAAAATGGAAATAAAATGATTTTAGTCCAACAAATTGCACATAGGGGAATTTGTTTGGCAACAAACAATTGAAAATTGATTGGAATTTGGCATTTAATGTGATCACTATTTTGTGCTATTTTTTCATATTTGGCAAATTGCTTTGGGATGGACGAGAGGGGAGAAAAGGTGAATTTTAGATAATTTTCTCATTGTCATTATTTTAAGATATTTTAAACAATTATATCATTATATTAATTTAATATTTTAATATCAAAATGATTGATCTAAATTATAATTGGCCAGAAAGTTATGGTCAAGCAACAAAAAAAGCTCAAAAATTTGGTCAGAAGTATGAATTGCTATCATATTCACTTATTTTATTTCTAAGCAATTCATTCTAATAGAGTGAATATAATGATATCTAATTAGCTAAATTTAAAGCCAATTCACTTAAAAATTAATTTGTTCGCATAATGCAAATTTTGTTCCATTCTGAAACGAAAATGGGTCTTTTACTTTTCCAAAAAAATTAAAAAAAAGTTTGGCAAAAAACAATATTTTCCTATTGTGGAAGCCAAAAAAATTCAAAAAAGGCGATTAAGTATAAGACACAGATTTTCAGAATATTTCCATCGTCAACCAATTTTCAAATCATTGTTCCTGATCATCGCAATTCAAACTTTTGGCTGGCTGATAACGCTACTTGCCTATCGTCATTTTATTGCGTTGGTGAGCGGCAATATGACCGAGGAGCAAATACCCTTACTTTATTATTGTGTCAATTATTTCTCCTCCCTATGCTCCACAATTGAAGTGCCGGCCCTCTACTTTTCAAGGTAAAATCAGCGATTGAATGAATAAGCAGCCCTTACTTGAACTTTACTAACCTTCATAGGTTCGTTATATGACCTCGTTTTAAATGTAAAATAATTAAATTTTTTCACCCAACTTACTTAAACAAATAATTTCAATGTAAATTATAATTGTATGAAATATTCTTAAAATTTTTTTTCCTTTTTTAATTTAAAAAAATTCAGTTCTGAACATCGATTGGCATTGGATAAAGAATTCGGCTGGTTTTTTCGATTATTTAAAAGGCAAAGAACAAATCCTCCCTCCAACTCGATTGGTCCAAAGCCGGCAATATTTGTAGCAAATTCACAGACCAAAATGCAGCCCCTTAAATCTAAAATGTTGATAACTAAAATTTCTACAGCATAAATTTTTACTGCGTAAATATTTTCATATCTCAATAAATTGATTTTGATTTTAATTTTTGTTTATATTTAAATAGATTATATATTTGAAATAAATTACAAGATTCTATTTTCAAATACCGTATATGCTCTTTAATTCCTAACACTCAAATTTAGGAAAGGTTAAAAAATAATTCCCCAGAGGTAATTAAAAGAGTATATAAGGTAATAATTACTCAAAAATGCATTCAATTTACTCAGTTTTGTTACAAAAAGTCGTCAATTTTAAATTTCAAAAACTTAGCCATAACAACATTTGATCACTAGAAAAGATTTAGATCCAGATATGTTTTAAAAAACTAGGATTTTGGAACCTCAATCTCAATTATCCATAAGATTTATTGTAGCATTAAAATTGTTTTTTTTGGCATGAAAATTTATGGATAAATTCAATGGAATTATGGATAAATGAATTAAATATTATCATTATTATCTTTCTAATAATATTCTCGATAAATTTTTTTCTTTATTCATTCGTATGCCGATTTTCTGAGAATTGAGAAGAAGAATTGGCTGATTGTACATGGCTAGAAGTTGATGATATTTTATGTCCTTGCTGGGATTGTTGCTGCATTCTTGCCGCTGGCATTGGTGAAGTTGAACGCCGAAATGATGAATGACGTGTGAGACGAATTTTTTCACGATCATAGCCAAGTCTACAAAGAAAATTTTAAATAATGCTATTTTTGATAGTGGATTTAATTTTAATGTGTGCCAAAAATATCAAATAATATAATTTTGAATGTTTATCATGCATTTGACTTTCATTTATTTTGTCCATCTTGATAAGAATATTTTAATATTTTCAAATGTGATATGTGACCTATCTAATTTAATATCTCGGCATTTGCTAATCAAAATAGATTGACATAAATTAGATAAAACATAAAATATACTAGCTCGGGCGCACGCCCTATCGGGCGCGCTTCCGAGCTAGTCAAATTCTTTTTCTCTCTTATCAATCTTATCTACATTCTTTTTTCTTTTCTCTAGCTCATTCATCGTATCTTTATTCTTTTTCTTTTTCTCTATCTCATTCATAGTATCTTTATTCTTTTTCTTTTCTCTATCTCATTCATCTTATCTAAATTCTTTTTCTCTTCTCTATCTTTTATATAAGCTTATCTCTCGCCCTTTCGGGGCTCAGCTCGCTTCGCTCGCCCTTCGATTGTTTCCCTATTTCATCTTTGCCCCTTCGGGGTTCAGAGAATTAAATTGTTAAGGATAAAATGATAAAAAATTATTTATTACCACTGGGAATCGAACTTGGCCCACAGAGCATAAGTCTAGCACTCTATCATCTGAGCTATTCAAGTCATTAAAAAAAGCATCAATCAATTCTACTAATTACTCATGGGGCGGGCAAAAAATCGATATGTGGAATATTCCACAGCATGCGGAATACTCCACATTCAATAGAAAATAAAAATTTGCATATTTTATGGCCAAAACCTAAACCAAATGCAAAAAGATTATCACCATCATCTTTAGCATGGTCGATTACCATATATTTCACTTCTCCATCATCAAAATCCAACATCACCAAACTTGGCCATAACTTATGGCCAAGCTGCCCGAGACTTGAACCAAATGCAAAACCATTATCACCATCGTCTTCAGCACCCTCGATTACCCTATACTTGACATTTTCATCATCAAAAACTATCATTACCAAACTTGGCCATAACTTATGGCCTAGCTGCGCGAAACTTGGCCAAATCAAAAAACTAACTATCTGGTCGTGATCAGCACCCCCGAAAACCCCTGAGTACAAAAATTCAGCTCAATCCATCCACATATCTCCGAGAAAATCGGGGGACAGACAGACAGACAGACACTTCTAAAATTATATATAGGAAGATAAATTCGGTGCCCAAGCATTCCTAATTTCCACTACTGGAAAAATTAATTAAAATAAAAAAAAATTCTAAAGTAATCGAATTTTTGTACATCCAAATTCCTAATAAAATCGAACTAACTTCATATAATAAACAATTGTTTGCACTAATTGACGCCAAGCAATTTGTGTTTCTTTGTCCTCTTCTCCGGCTGTGATTCCATCAATAATGCATTCACAAAAAAGATTCCAATATTCTGGTCGAAATCCATTTTCCAATGGGAAGCTAGCATGACGCCTTTAATTAAAATTTTAATATTTTAAATCATTTTCTAATTTTTAATGGAACAAATTATTGGCTATAAATTAATTTTTTAGGATAGTTTAATAAATTTTTTTATCAATTAATAGCTTTAATTGGAACGAAAACATTTAATAAGATAGAATTAGTAGATTTAATTGGCAAAAAATTATGTCCAAAAACTTAAAAAATAGTCGACTTTTTTTGGCAAATTACATTCTATAATCGGTCATTTTGAAAATAAAATGCTCTAAAAAATATTTAAAATAGTATAAATGATTTATTAATAATAAATAATAAAATTGCTTAAATGTTAAATCCATAAAATTCAATTAATTTTATTTTTGATATTATTACCTTCCCAATTGTTCAGTATTTTCGATGACCAGTGAAAGATCATCTAAATTTCTAATCACAAAATCCAATGTGTCAGTAAACCTTAAATATATTAAATATTAATTGAATAATATAAAAAAAATATTACATATTTGTATGCGAAATAAAATTGGAATCTGCCCTCAATTTTTTACCCACTGCGCCAATTTCAATGCCAAAAGTTGTCTTCAATTCTTCCACTTCCGTAAAAATTGCTACAAATTTTAACATTATTTTAAATGTAAAAAATTTTAATACTTGCAAAAATATCCTTTACTACTCGATTTTTTGGTGCCCTTTTATTCCATGATTTTATACACAAATGACATTGACGTGGTGTAATTCTTTTTGGTTTAATAACATTGGATCCTCTTGAATTCACATTTGCAATGCTATAACGTCTTCCTTCTAAAATTGATGCATTGAGTTGAAATAATTTTTTGATGATTTTGCGAAAAATCCAATTTTCGGTTTTTTCGAATGGCTGTTCGATTTTAGATTGTTATATTGTGTGGTAATTTAGTGGCTTTCAATTTATCCTTTTTTCAGAAAACGAGACCATGTAAAATATTCTATTGGGAATTCCATGATATTAATTTATTCATAAAATTTGTGGATTTTTCAATGACATTTTTTAGTCATTTAATTTCGCCATAAAAATATTGGCAATATTTGCAATAAAGATTGCGGCTATGTTCAGGAAATTTTATGGTCCTAAAATTGTCAATTTTTTGACCCTAAATATTTTTGGTAAATTCAATATTTTATAAGTAAAAGTAAAATTAATTAAAATTATTCTTTTATAATGGCCCTACTCACTGATTGGCCGCGTCCTTTCCGATATGGTTGTTTCATTCGAAGAAGCATCATTTTGAATTGTAATCGCGGCAGAATTATTGTTCGGAGTAATCATTACAGCGGGAACACTGTTTCCAATATTGTTTGTGCCATTTCCACTAATTTGATAGGAATTTTGACTCCTCCTACTGTTTTGCTGGAAATCGGAACGGCGTCGATTTATTCGATGATGTTGTTGTGTATTGGTTTGTAATAAATGATTGGAAGATGATGACGGAGGTGTACCGGTGGAATATGCTCGAGATGGAGGAGGAGGTGGAGGAACATTTTGTTTATTTCCCATTCTTTCTTTTAATTATTAATCGAAAACTTTGTTGGATTCGTCTAAAATAGAATTAAATTAGAAAAAAAATATTTGCATTTTACAACTTAATATAATTCAATTAAAAGCAATAATTTAAAATTTTCAAAACAATTTAATTGGGACTAAATTTGAATTTTCTAAAAAAAATTCAAATACTTCAATTTAATTTCTATAATATTTTTAATTTGATTATAAACATTAATTAGCCCTTTATTTTTTTTCCTTCTAATTTACTAATTTGACAAAATTAACCATGAACAGCTATCAATTATAGATGTCGGAATTGCCTTACAAATATGATCAAATATTACTGAATTAAGGTTATATTCATGTTTAATATCCAAAATTATATATTTTCGGTTATCTGATACCAGTTTTTGGGTCAACTGGGGAAATTGAAGGTGACCCCTTTTGGTCATTCGTTATAGGGTTAGGGTTATTCTGGGATAGTTTAATCTCATATATCCCTAACCCTAACCTAGATCATTCATTCCTTAAAAATCTGATTTCAAGTAAATAATAAGTACCAAAATACCTTATTTTTGTCGCTTGAATTATTTCTGGATTTAAATCAAAAAATTGTTCTATCAAATATATTCTATTAAATTTTTTTTGATAAGCCTAAACAAGATTTTTTGCATCGAAAAAAAGGATTGTAAATTGGTGGATGGCACAACATAAATGCGCCCATATTGACCTTTTTCCCTGGGGGGTTAACTCGCCGGAAAAAATGAGGCGAGTGCCCGGGGGAGTAATAGGGCTCTTGTGAACGGTTGAAGAGGGGTGGGGGAAGAATTAGATTGAATTTGTGGGGACGGAGAATGTAAAATGGATTAGGGAGCACATCCGCCACTATTGAATGCCATCTGGGACCAACAAAATGAAAATGTCCAAATCTTACAGGGTTGAAATACTATAATAAAATAAATAATGGGGTAAATCTAAATATTTCATTAAAAATCAGTGCACATTAAAATTCAATCTTAAATAAATATTTTTAACATTAAGTCTTTCATTTGAAAAGTCACTTCCATAAATAGGTATGTTCGAATTTATTATCATATTCTTTTGCCTTATTAGCCTAAGTGTACACAAATTATGGTTGAAAAAATAATTAATTTAGGTATTGTCGAAAAATAATATTTATGAATTGAAAGTTTCAAAAAATTTTAATCTCAAAAATATTTGTTGACTTTCCAAGGACAGATGAGGGCATTTTCTATTAAGTTTTTCTTAATTTATTCTTTTCTTTAAAGACGTCAATAATTAATTTGGACATATTCCACTGGGATTCAATTAATGGAAGAATTTGTAGTTTTCCTATATTTTGCATTTTCTTATAACAAAAATTACAACATTTATTATACAAAAATTGCAATTAAATCGTAAATAATAGCTACGATTTCGTGCGATTTAAAATCATATCTTTGCATAATTTTTATTTTAATAGAATAAAAAATTTAAATTTGAATAAATACAAATTAATTATGGAAAAAAGACATGTCAGATCAAAAAATTCATCTGAAAATGCAAATTCCAATTTCCAAAATCAAGTCTTTGTTGTGCATTTGTCAATCACAATGCAACATGCCAGAATGAATATCACATTTTGTTGTGGCTGAATTTCTACGGTGTATGTGTCACGCATTGTCAACCATTTCTTCTCGACTGTGGCAATAATGTCGCCATCTGATACGGAGAGAATATTAATTTAATATAATTAATTTTTAATTAATTTAATTAAAATTATAAATAAATTAAATTGGGAAGGACCTCTGCCTTGGAATGTGTAGGAATGGGCAGCCCAATCGCCAGTCACCAAAACGGGTTCCCCATCGATTCGTTCAATAGTGAATTCGGGTTGCAAAAATGTTAATTTACGCTTAATTTGTGCATACTCACGGCCATCTTTGAAATATATTGGATTAAGTTTTATAAATGAATTATTGGCGAATTTTGACAAATTCGATCATAAAAATATAAAGTTTTTAATTTTTAACGATAATTTATAATAAATAAAGAGCATAGATATAGTTGCTCTTGGCTAATATCAAAAAAAAAATTGATAATTTTCCAAGGAAATAACAGATAAATCTGGCCTGAAATCAATTTTAATAATAAGCGAAAAATGACATATTTATTTTTTTTAACTAAAATTTTAGGATTTTTAATAGAAATTTAAATAAAAAAAATTTCCATCTAATTTTTTGAATAAAATTCCCAAATCACAGACTGACCAACAAAAATGGAATATTTTGGCATTCCAAGTCGGATTTGCTGTTTCACATAGGCCACTTCCGCCCCAACCCGATTGTCAATAAAATGAAGTTGATGGCCAATTGTGAACAATTTGGCCTCTGCCTGGAAAATGTCCGCTCCCCATTCGTCCTTGATGGTCATACTGCCCCACATCCAATTTTGTTTGACCTGCCATCGAGTGGGAATTGGCATAATGCAGCCGGGTGGATATGTGCCACCCGGTAAATATTGGTAGCCAATGTTGGACCCGTTCATTTGAATGAATAATATTTAAAGATAAGTGAGTTTTTGTCTAAAAAATGAGATTAAATTTGCAGTTTCCGATAATTATTGCAATCCACTCTCCTTTATAAAAAGAAAGGGTCAGCGCTGAGAATGAAAAAAGTGAGAAAGGAATGAGAAAAGCGGGAGAAAAAGGTGGCAAAATTGACTGCATATTTAATAAAAGCATTATTAACAAAATTGATTAAATATAAAAAAAAAGAACAAGTAAAGGTGAGTTGCCAAAAAATGGTACTGGGAATTTTGTGACAAGCTTTCGCGTAATAATAATAAGAGCGGGATGGAGAAGGAGAGTGGAGAATGGGGAAGTAAAAGGGGCCGAAAAAGGAATGGGCAATGGAAGGTGGCCGAAAAAAGAACGGGGAAAAGCCAAGAAGAAGAATGGACAAAGGACCGAATAAAAAAGTAAAGGAAAGAAAGGGAATGGAATTTGATGGAGTCATTTTATAAACTGGCCTAAAACCTAAACCCTAAATTAGGAACCAGTAAACCAGTATTTTATATGAATTTTAATATAACTCAAAACCTTTTTCTTTGGGTAAACCAAAAGCCGGGCGTTCGGTTTATTATTGGATTTAAGCGATATTAATTAAGAATATTGACTAAATTTTGATTGAGAAACTAGATTAATTTATAAATATTTATAATATAAGCGAAAGAATACGTGTGCTTATGAATCATTTTCATTTCATTGACGAAATGAAGAAAATGAATGCGGATGAATCGATATGGACTGCTGCTGCTTGTGGTGTTGGCTGTCCCCCCACCCCCATACCCAACAATAAAACCACCGCCAATATTTATTGTTGATGAATGGTGACAATGAAAATAAATCTCCGTTCAGCTTTGCATCAACTTTAACCAAAACTGCTAATATTTGCTAAAAAATTTATGAAAATATGGGAAATTAATCCGAAAGCATGAATTTATCGATATATTTTCTTGATTAAAAAGGAATTTTTGAAAAAAATAAATGAAATTTAGCCAAATCAAGATATAAGTAATACAGGGAAATGAATATTCGATAGGGTTTATAAAAGAGCTCTGTGTCCATCTTTTATTTTATAATCTCGTCAAAAGATTCTGATTTATACTACCGATTTTCGCTTAATTAATATTTTTCAAGAATTTAAATTGTTTAATTGATTAAATTAAATTGAATTATAGCTATAAACTTTTTGCCGAGCTGCGCTTATTAGCATTGCATTTGAAACAGACAAGCAATTGACCGACACGGACAGATTTAAGAAAGAGAAATTCTCTGGCCATAGTTACTGCCGTTTGCCCTTCCTTCAATATCAATATAACTTAAGTTTGTTAATGAATAAATTAATGAGGCCACGCGAGCATTTATCCGATTGTTACCAGGGTGAATAATTTTTCCACCAGTAGCGCATTATTGCTTCCGGGCATTTTTAGACTGTACAGTAAATATCAGAGACATTTGGAGACAAAATGAATTAATTACGATTGTATAAAGTGTAATGCTACTAAATGAGTCATTTTTTTATCTAGTATTTAACTGGACACAAAAAAATAAAATTATCTAAAAAAAGAAATGGCTAATATGGATAGAAATAGAACATAGATTATGGATATTTATATTTACCGAATTATGATGATTAAACAATCTTATTCTTTTTAAACAAATTTATTATCGGGCATACTTTTGCCATTGATATCATTTTTAAGCAATATAATTTATTAATATGCGCAAAATCATAAATGATGAATCAAGTAGAATTTGAAAAATAAAATTTTTAGAATTTTTGGACGTATACGATGTTTTTTATTTCTAATCGGATCGGGATGAGTGATAGCTCATTCGAACGAGCTCGAAAAACTGAGTCGATCTAGGGGTGGGGGAAATTCGGAAACCCCCAGGGGTTGAAAATACAGCATCTTGAATTAAGTCGCGCAAAGGAAATACGGATTGGAACTGCTCCGGTGGGCATTTCAGAGTGGACTCCTCCGTGTGCTCCGCCTCCGCGCGACCAGACGAGCTTGTGGCTCGCTTCGCTCGCCACAAGCTCGTCTAGTTCCCGCGCTTCGGCTACGCACACTCCGGAGTCCACTCTTACATTCCTCCGCAGTTCCAACACATTCCAGCGAGACAAAAATGGTCATAACTTTTTTATTTTTGATTTTTATACGAAACCGATGGCAGATTCGAGTTTATCTCGTCGAGACGCGTCGATTGAAGTATAATTTGATCGAAAAAATTTTCAAAAAATTTTTCGAGTTTGGACCCATAGGGGGGACCAAGCACTTTTTCAAATTTCGACCTACTGTATCTCAGCCACCAGGGAGTTTCCGAATTTCTCCCACCCCTAGATCGACTCAGTTTTTCGAGCTCTTTCGAATGAGCTATCACTCATCCCGATCCGATTATAATAAAAAACATCGTATAAGTCAAGAGTACCAATTTTTAAATTAATGCATAAATGTGATTGACATGTGAATAAATAATAAATAAATTATTAAAATGATCCTCTCCAAGATTATATTATTATTAATATTAATACGTAACATGGAAGATGATTGATTCATATTTCATATCAATCAGAATTTCTATTCAATTCAATTCCATTTTCAATTTCTAAGGGAATTTCTCTCAAACATGAGGTATAATTTTTTTTATTCCTCAATTATTATTATTCAATTCAAAATCACTTTCTAAATTCTTTTCAATTCCATTATTTTTCTTAAGGCCACTGCAAACCTTGCTGATGAATGGCAGACAAAATGAAATAAAATATTAGGGTTTATTCTCTCGGAAATGGTAAATGGATTGAATCATTTTTTTAGTAAAAGCTGAATTTCCCTTGCTTTCATACCTTTTAGCTGAATATTTTAGGAAGGGTGAATCACATTTTTTATGCTTTCTTTCTTTTTAAGAAAATATACCAATCCGAGTAAGAAAATTTTGATAATTTCTGAAAATAAAATATTCAAAAAATTTTTTATACTACTTTTTTAGAATATATTTCCATTTTCAGCTAAATTTTTTATTTCAGAATTTGCCCAATAATAATTTGAAATTTGTATTTGAAAATCAAAATGGCTGGCTGCTCAAATAATTGGAAAGGTAAAACCATAACAAAATGGAAAGAATATTATGCAATTATTAATTATAATTCTAATAAAATGAAATAAAATTTAGATAATGATGAAATTAAAAAGGAACATGAAGAAAATGATGGCAATGAAGATGAATTTGGAATGGAATTTGAAGAAGAAAATATCAACCAATTGGAAGATGAAGATGATGACAAAAATGAGCCCGATTTTTTGGAAGAAAACACAGGCAAAATTTGGACTTTTAATTGCCAAATTCGAGATGAACAACATTTGGGAGAATGGTGCCAGGAAATGGGTGGAATTCTGCTTGCCAAGGAGGAAAAATTAACGCGAGAATTCGCTTGCCCCGTCCAAGATTGTCCATTCCAAGCGATTTTCTTAAAATCGCATTCTCTTCTCTACACAAGAAATGTGCACACACATGGAATAGAAAAAGCTAATGATGAAAAAGTGAGTAAATTTGTACAAAAATATTCGGATAGTACCTATTTAATTAGCAGAAAAAAACAGTGAATTTGCCGAAAGGAGTATTGAAAATGCAAAAAAGTTTATACCGGTGTAGTATTTTTTATGGTCCAAACTAAAATTAGAGCTGGTTAAACCCAAGTCAAATCATTAGCAAATGTGTGTCTCGACGAGATCTATTTGAACGGGTTTTAGGGTTTGGAGAACAAATCACTAAACCGATATGAACTTTTCTGCATTTACAATATGTACTTTTTTTGCAAATTCAAATGTTTTTTATGCAAATTAAATAATTTCCAAAATATTTAATCTTCTATTATAAAAAGGCATCAGAGAAAAACATACCCGATTATGTGGATAATGATGGCAAATTATGGCCTTTTTGTGCAAACATTGGCAAAAATATTTCTCTGGAAATATTTCGCAAAGAATTTGGCTTTAAACGAATTCAAAATCGGCAAAAAACAATGAATTTGTATTGTGAGAAAAAGAACAACAAGAAAAAATGTCAATTTTCTGGAATTTATTCAAAAGAAAATGGATTTTTATATTCCAGAGGCAAACATGATCATCCAAAAATTGAGGTAATGATAATACTTAATAATTGTAAAAATTAAATATATTTTTAGAGGAATATGGTACCAAATGTTGGCGATGATTACGTTGACCATTTGGGAAAAACATGGCAATATAAAAAGGATATCGGCAAAAATGTTCCAAAGGAAGCATTTATCAACAAATTTGGCTTTAATAAAATTGACACTAATCAAAAAACATTAAATTTGTATTGTCTAAAGAATGGGCCCAATTGGAAATGTCGCTATGCTGGCATTTATTTAAAAGGGAATGGATGTTTGTATACAAGAGGAAAACATGAACATTGTGGAAAAGAAAATTCTACTTAAATACTTCAAGCTTTTGTTGATCGATTTTTTAAATCAAGATTACCTAATTTTTGTGGTTGAACGAATAAAATTGAAATAAACAAGGAGCAAGAACATTAATATCCATCATTCCTCCCAAAATATCAATATTTTGCTGGCATATTTATTCAATTGGTAAATATTTTGGAACAAAAGTGTTTTAAAAGCCGAAAGGGAAAAGGAATTCTTGAGTCAATAATTAGACTGACCAGTAATTGGGCTCTAGCGCCCAATCAGAGCAATAGAAAAAGTGCGGGAACGGGAATAATCGATCGACAATTTTATTTGAAAAAATTCTAACATTTGGCAATTTTTCAATTCTTTAAATTGGTTTCTCTATAATATATTTCATTCATTTATGAATTGGATTGTCCAATTAAACATCTAATATCAATCCAATCATTGGCATATTCCATTATTTGGTGCAGTGCACATTTGTGGAGCCTTACAGCATTCGCATCTGCCCAACACATCTATGCTCGTGTCTGTTTTGACAGAAGTGCAAGTTGGTTCAGGCTGATTTTGTTGGATTGGAATTTGCCTGGATACCTCTGAAAATAACTTTTATTTTGGTGGAAATGTTTGAATAAATTCATTTCCCCTACCACAACTCTGGTAATTAATTTGTGGATTGGCATTGGGATTATCATAGCAATTGCAAGCCAATCCACATTTAACTTGAATTGTAACGCCAGAAGATATTCCATCTGAAATATGATAATTTATCGAATAAGAAAATAAAAATAATTTAAAATAATTTACCCATATAAAAATGAACTAACCCAAAATTTTTCAATTAATCGGAATTAAGGGAATGTTATTTTTACATTTGATTTAAATTTAGGCCAAGGCTAGGGTATAAAAACTTACAAAGCAGGATATTATTTAAATAATGGAAAAAATTTAACCATTTTTATGGGCTTAAAAATCAGATTTTAAGACAAAAAAATGTTGTTGAAATTCAATAATTTATGGGTTTCCCATTTCAAAAATTTAAATGTAATATCTTTGACAAAGAATTGTCACTGACATAGAAAATTCGATCCAATCCATAAAGCAATTTGGGCAGTGAGCAGAAATTTGAAGAAGCATTTAGTGGACATTTTTTATGATTGGTTTTGAAATAGTTGGAATGGAAGATTTGGTTGTAAAATATAAAAACTGACTCTCTTCAGCAATTTTAGCACTGCCTTTTAAAGAGTCCTTATTTGTGAAGACCAAACTTTAAACAAGCCAAATTGATAAAAATGAATGAATTATGTAAATTTCTAAAATTCAAACGAGGAAATAATTTTTTTGTGGAAGGTAAACAATCGTAAAATTCGCCCATCACAATTTCAATAACAATTTTGCTATCGTCATGAGTGACAAACGAAATGAGGAAATGAATTTTATGAATTATTTTTCATTATTAGATAGTAGCTGATTTTTGCTCTTAGATAAAAAAAAAGGATTAGATGATTGAAAATTTCGATTTATTTTATTTTTTATTACCGTTAATTCCAATTTTTAAATTTATTTTATTCAAAACATTTTTTATTAATTATATAATTTACAATAGAGAAATCATTGTACACCTAATTAGTGAAAAAGCATAATGTGTATATTCCGAAATAAAGATTTAATTTAATTTGTTTCCAATATCAGAATTTATTTTTAAAAAATTCAAATAACTATCTTTCCATTCATATCATATTTAACCTTTTGTGATAAAATAAATGACAAAAATGAACAATAAAACATTTTTATATATCTGAGGATTTTTACTAATCCATTCAAAACCATCTCAAGTAGAATTTTGCTTTTTCTTAACGATCACCAGTGGGCCTACATTATCGCCGGTCTCCTAAATCATGAGTGAATAAATAATGGAAATTATTAAATTCAGTAAAAAGACAAACCTCATTATGCTTCACATGCGTTTGATCGCAGTAAGGAAACTAAAAATAAAAAATATTTTTAATTTTAAAAATTTTAATTATTACTTTTTTGCTGCGCCAGCATCGGCAGAATACATTCCTTTCTTTGTTCATATCTTCAATGTCCACCACATGTTTTATCTAAATAAATTTTTCAAACACCGTAAATCCTCTATAAAGGCATTGGACTACAAATTTTCGTAGACAGTGGAGGAATTTCTGTTTTTTTTTAAAAAAAAATATTTATTTCAGCTTAATTTCACCTAGTTATTTTTTAATAATAATTTATCAATGAAAAATACTAGAAGGTAGAGGACACTAGTTTTCATAAACCCTTCAAAGTTTAAAATATAAATAGAAAGGGGCTTCTAATAGGAGAATGGGAGGGGACACTAATAGAGGATTTCCGATACTCATATATTTTTATGGGTTAAATAAATATAACGGAGAATTCCTTTTTAATTTGCATCAAAGTAGTAGATGAAAAGAATGTGAACATGAATCTTCATTTTTCGTAGTGTCCTAAACTATAAATCAAATTAATTGATCTGCTGGTAAATTTAAAAAAAAATTAGAATATGTTACTTAGACTTATAATTGAAGCTTAAAATTTTTTATTTAATGTTTTATATATTCATTTTAAAGTATTACTAAAATTTCTTCAGGAAATTTTAGAAAAGTAGAATTATTAATATTAACCGGAAAACATGCTATGATAGAAGATAAATGGCATACCTTATCGCAATGCAGATCTATTTGATGATTGCAACGTCTTTTTGCATAGCACTTGCCAAGATGAAAAACAAAAATAATCCCGCCGACAACAGCTGCGATTTTCACCACTGTTTGTGCTTAAAAATGGACATTTTTCATATACCGTATTTTCTCTATTAGAAGCCCCGCTTATTTCAAACACACTACCGTATTTTAAGAGTAAAAGGTAAAAATTTTTTGTCTACTTTGGAGTGTCTTTAAAATTTATTATTCCATTCCACCTCCCTCTATTTCAAGCCTTCCTTCTAATAAAAGTACTCTTTGGCTGAAAATTATAAGTCTCGGGAATTCTAATAGAGGAAATATGGTATTAATAGAAATTATACTTAATTCAATTTCAAGAGTTAGACTAGAACTAGTCAGAATTCTTATTTTTATAAAAATAAAACCGGATCATATATTCAAGAAGTTTCTTTTCAAAGGTCAAAATTTTAATTTCAAAACAAACCCATTGAAGAAGAATCGCTTTCTGCTGTAGACAAAACAAACATTTTAGAAAAATAATGAAAAAATTGATGCCAAATGAGAATTTCAATTTTCTATAAATTTGAAAAAATTTGAAAATGAATTTATTTTATTTATTCTTAATTTTGTCGAATTCCACCTCCTCACTCATAATAATATTATTGATTTAGAAAATGGGCACATTGAGAAAATACAAACAAATTCCCTCTCATTAACATTTTACTTGCCAAAAAACCTGTTTTGTTTTATTTGGCGAATGATTAGTTTGCTATTTTCATTTATAAAAGACGCATTTAAAATTGTTAAGTCATTTTATTTGGCAAATTGAAATTCTCATGGATAAACTTTTAGTTTTTTATTAATTCTTATTTGAATAATTCCTCTAGGTCGATTCCACAATTCTACTAATAAGGGCAATTCCGCAATTCTTCAAATATATATTTCTTTTTAAATAAAAAGCATAAACAATGTAAAATTTTGTTGGTGGAAACTTAAAAAATGGTGGCCGAATATGAATTATGAATTCAGATGGAAACAAAGACCACACCCAATGAATGGATATTGGATATGGACACAATGGGATATTGCATGGGGGAATATCATCGGCGGCGTGTGAAGAATTATTGAATTGAAAAAGGGAAAAAAACAAAGGAATTGAATGAATTTGGATATTTTATACAATATAAAAAGAAATGTCACATGGTTTTTTAGGTATAATTTCCCAGCAAATAAAAATTTATTCAACAAATAATTATCCTTTAACATAATTATATTAATTATTTTAATAGACAAATTCCAGACGCATCGAATTGGTAAACTTTTTAATAAAATCAAAGTTCGCTACAATTTTTAAAATTTTAATACCCAAATTCTCATAATTCGGCACCATTCCTCTATCAAAAAAGTTGTTCATGGAATTGGTTAATTAAAAATTTTTGCGTGATTAATTTGATGTCTTATTTTTACGAGTGAACTCATTAAATATTTTCATTTGAATTATTTTGCT
The DNA here is from genome assembly GCA_030063045.1 of Pratylenchus scribneri. Lineage (NCBI taxonomy): Eukaryota > Metazoa > Nematoda > Chromadorea > Rhabditida > Pratylenchidae > Pratylenchus > Pratylenchus scribneri. The sequence goes on along the minus strand of JAQSEB010000097.1, from coordinate 406,786 downwards.
CATTAAAAAGGCAACAAATTTGTTTTTTTTCAGTCATTTTTCTTTTTTAAAAATTTTCTTTTTATTCAAATAAAATATTTGCCAAAATTGTTGGGAAAATTTCATCAGAGACAAATATCTTTCTTTACAAAAATTTTAAAATTAAATTATCTAAAGTCATTTACCATTTTTTAAAATTTGATTAATTTAAGGAAAAAAACAGTGTTTTTTAAATTTATTGTGTAATTTAATATATTTTTTCCCTGACAAGTGACAACCAACATTTACTTTTATTTTTTATAAATTTAAATTTATGAATTCGTCGGCCAATCTTCAAATTTTGGATCCGGTTGGTTTGTTTAATTTTACTGAATCGTCATTACTTAAAGGTTTTCAAATTCTACAATAATTCTGGCCAATTGTGGCTTTTGACTGCAAAATATGGATTTTTGTCAGGACTTTGTGTTCTCGGCATTTTCCTCAATTCAGCAATGGTCTATGTTACAATAAAAACAAAGTCAATCTTTTGAATTTTTAATGCAATAATTAATCCAAATTTTGGAAGCGTTAAATTATAATAAAATTCCACGGGAAATGTAAATATTGGGAAAATTTTGACAACCAAATTTATTAATCAATTTAGCCAATTTTGATGATAAAAAATTAATTTACCATTTTTATTTCGATGTCAATATTTTTTGGTACTTATCTGATACCTTTAGGCATTGGGCCAATGTTTTAGAAATGAAGCCCCCTTCACCCAATAGATGATTAGGGTTAGGTTTACGGATATGTGAGATGGGGCGACCGTCACCTTTTACCCCTGTTAACTTAAAAATTCTGCCTATGGATAATCGATAAACACCTATTTTTGGCAAAAAATTGGCATTTTTGGTTCCATAAATGAGTCCAATGCTACTAATAAAAATTGGGGTTTATAGAAAAAAATTCCAATTTTTAAGTAATTATAATATTTTATATTTAATTCCTCATCGTTCAGATCCATGCACAATCGTTGCAATGTGATTATCGCTTTGAGCTCACTTTTCTACATTCCTTTACTGTTTGGAATGAGTGTCAAATATATTCTCCTCCAAATTGGAACCAATTTCATCCCTCTCCTTCAATGTTATTATGTCCAATGTTTTCCGCTCTTCAGCACTTCAATGGCCTCATCAATGCAATTGTGCATTGGGGTCGATCGGTTGATCAGTGTTTTATGTCCAATTTGGTAATTTTTATTTTTAATTTTGACATCTTTAATAATTAAAAAATTATATTTTTTCGTACTTATTAAACAAAAAATTTAATATATATTATACTTTTTACAATATTATTTGAAAATCAGACCATTACTAAAAATAACAATCTTTTCTGATAACAAATTAAATATAATCTATTAATAAAATTAGAATATTTATTAATAACATTATTTTTATTAATACATTCAGCCTTAATAAAAATTGATCAATGATAACAGATGAGGAATTAGTGAGAGAGTCTTGCATAATACATTTTTAAGGTATATGACTCGAGATCGATGCAAAACATTTTGGGCTGTTTTCATTCCTTGCTTCATCCGAGCACTTTGGATTACTTATTTGTTCAATACAGCGGCTAATTTACATCCAGAAAAGTAATTTAATAGTTTAATAAATGGAAAACATTCATATCCTTTAGATTGGTGATGTGCTATTCCTCGGAATTGGTCCAACCAGAAATACAGGCGCCAATCCAAATATCGGCAACAATAATGAATTTGATCATTTTTGGATGCTATGTGCTAATTTGGTTGGTCATTGCTTGCAAAAAATTGAATGGAGCAGATCAACAAATTGATGTCAAAAAGAGGAAATTGATTAAATCATTGACTGTCCTAATTGCAATCACCCTATTTGGATATATTCAGGTGAATTTTGAATTTTTTGCAAAATAATTATATTAATTTTTCCTTTGTTCTAATAATTTTGGTTTGATTAAATTATTTGCCCTGTCCGAACCTTAGCCCTGTCCGAACCTTACGGTTTTTGATCAAATCCTTTTAATTTAATTCAATTTTTGCAAGTTCTTTACTTCCAAATAAATTAAATAACTTCAATTACGAAAAATAATATTGGATTCAATTGAGTGGGAAAGTGGGTGGCGAAAAGGAAAAAGATGAAAGACATTGGGATATGGTCAGCTTAAATAGGCGCCAGAAAATTAGATAAGTGTACAGTACATCAAAAGGGGATTTAGCAATGCTTGAGGGATATTTTACAATATGAAAGGGAGTAAGAGTGGGGCATTTTACAGAGGAGAATGTCAAAGGCATTTTACGATGGGATCATTGAGAGGAGAAGAATTTGAGAGAATGGAACAGTAGTAAAAAATAAAAATTAATCAAATTGAATAATTTAATTAAATAAAATATAGAAATAGAATTGAAATTAAACAAGACAGCACAATATTCATCTGTAGAGTCTTTATATAAAATTTTTTAAAATAAAATGGAACAATTGTAATTGGATCGAAAAATATTGATTGTGCCTTCTTATTATTACTATATTAGAAGGTCAACGGATTTTAATGGAAAAAATTGGACACATTCATGAAGATTTTTTACTATATTAAATGTAAAAATAAAAAAGCTTTTGAACAAATGGTTTAAATTATAGGAAAGTATTTCATTTTTTTTTTGATTTTTATAGATTAAATTTACATACCAATAATTTAGACCACATTATGGCGAGCCGTATTGGCATATGTTCATTTTGACGCAATTGATGTTGAAAATTACGTGATTTATCCGACATTGTGTTTGTACATAATTTCCGACAGCAGCAATGCTCCAATCCTTTACTTATTCAGGTTCAGGTTTCCTTTTTGGTAAAAATAATGATAATTTATTTAAATAAAATCTCCATTTTTAGAAGGAATAAATGTTTTTCTTTGAATAGAATTTAGAAGGGGAAATGACTATTCAATAAGAAAATTCAAATTAGCATAAATGTGACTAATTTTGAATTTCTTTTTATTGTAAATTAAAATTAATTCCTTTTTTATTTTCAAATATTTTTTTGGTTTAATGTTTTTCCTTTCATTAAATTAAAATGATAAATTTATTAAATTATTATAAATTATCTGTGGACATTTTTTTAGCACAGAATATAAGGCGGCATTCAAAAAACAATTGGGCTGGATGGTTGGACTTCCAGAAAATCGGTCAATAGAAAACAAATCAGTCAGTTTATGAATTTAGTTAATACAATATTGAAAAATTCGTCAATAAAAAATTAGTCAGAAAGCTGGAAAATCGGTCATCTAATAATTTTTTTCAATTTAGTAATGTGGGAAATATTAGAATTATTAATAATAATCTAATCTAATTAGCAGAATAGATTGCGAACAATAACAATGAATATGAACCAAAATTATACAAGCCCATATTGTGATCGGCTAACATTAGTTACAATGCGGCAAATTGTGGAAGCACGCACACGGAATGCACAACTCCCTATGACAACAATTTAGGCTAATGATTGATGAAATATGGCGTAATTTTTTGTGAAGATGATGAATACAATAAGATTTTTGATGACAATATTGTTGTAATTTTATATCGCGATTTTGAGCAAATTCATATTATGTTTATTTGCTAAATTTCAATTGATTTTATGACCTTCAAAAATGATTGCCATCGAAGCCTGTTATCATAAATTCAAAAATACAATGCATGTTAATCAAGGAAAGTAATAAAGTTGTAAAAATATAACTCAATTATAGCTTACTATAAATAATTCCATGATTAAATCAATTGAAAAATATTTTAATTAAACAATTTTCTTTTCCTATTCACGATCACGAATAAATTTCCTTTAAAAGCATGGTAGAACTTGATGAAAAATGGGAAAAAAATTTAAGGAAAGATTTAAATTTTTAATATCCAATTTTAAAAATAAATTATCTATTTTTTACATCTGCACAAAAATTCAATAATACGGTGAAATTATTGTTATGAGAACGCACAAATTAAAATTTATTCAGAAATTTGCAAGAATTTTAAATTTTGAGAACATAAGCCTCATAAATATAAGGAGATAAACAATTTTCATTTTGCTTAAAGCGACAAATTTTAATTTTAATCTCCCCTTTGCTGCTCTTAATAATGTAATATGGTGAGTTTTATCTAAAGAAAATGAATAAAATGAATGTAAAAATACTATTTGAAAATCTTGAAAACAAGTGATTGTTATTATATTTTTCATCATTTTTTCCAATCATTAAAGAAGTTTATTGAATTTCTTGAAACGCCATTCTTCTTTCTTAAAATATGCGCGTATTGAATCGTCTGGATAATACAAAGTGACAGTTGGAAAAATTTCAAAAGTATTGTCATATAGGGGTGTTTCAGCCTTCCCTGAAATTAATTTTTAATATTACACAAATATTTTTTTATTATAATTATAATATTACCTAACAATTCTCCATTTAATGTGGCAAAACATTCCATTGAAGAATTTCTCGGCGAATTGATTATGCCAATACCAACAAAATCTCCCTTTTGGAACCATCCTTCCTTTTCATCAAACTTTTGCCAATATCCATAAACTTCCATTCCACCTTTTTGATCAATTCCAATTGAATTATTTACACTGCCAAGCCATTTGCCTTCCAATGGAAATTTTTGCAATGAAAATCCAATGCCAATTCCATTATCCCTGTTGAAAATAAGAAAATTTGTAAATTAAAAAAAAATATTAATTAAATCATTTATGAATTTTTCACCAGAATAACATACATATTATCATTTTTCTCAAGAATTTGAACTTCAAAATAGAAGTTAATTGTCGATTTATTAGCATTCAAATTGAATCGAGGAATTGGAAATTTGGCACGAACAGAATTCCATACTTAAAAATTAATATAATTAAAAAAAAATTTTTTTTAATTTTTTATTTCTAAATTTTTACCAATATTTGGTCCCAAATGTTTTATGCCGAGACCATCTTCGGAAATACTTAATTTTGGACCACAATCAGTCGTATTAAATTTGTTTAAATTCGAATCGATTTCATTTTCTTCAATTCTTTTTAACAAATTGACCAAAATAAATCCAAGCACAAGAATATTTATAATTGTGACAGCCAAATGTGAATTTTTGAAACTTGTTTTTTGTGTTTTATGACGAAAATGTTTCATAGCAAGAAAGGCGCCGATCCAACCACCGAAAAGACTTAAAAAAATAATTAATTTGGGAATAGGATAATGTAAATTTACTTTTTGTGTAAATATTGAAATCTGTCATCGTTTTTTATGTTTATAGTTATTAATATTAATTGGAAGAAAACTTCCTATAATTTGTTGACATTGATTTTTTTTGAGATCAATTAAACCAAACCTGAGTATGAGCAAATTCTTCTCAGGGATTCGCCATTCACCATTTTCTGCCCTTAATTTATCCTCGCCATATTTCCTAAAAGTGTACCAATTGATGATGATCATAATGATGATAAAAATCAGCAAAAAGATGAGAAATGGATTTGTAAGTTGTATCATTTGATTGTAGTAAAATAGTTTTTGAATCAAATATATCTGAAAATTATTTTATTTATAAAAATAAATTTATATTAATTTAAAAAATATTCAAATTAAATTATGCGAGATATTCATTTTTTTGAAATTTAATAATAAAATTTAACAAAAAATCTATATAGATTTATGGTAATTCCCTTTCAATGATATGAAAAATAATAAAGAATGCAGATTAATTTTAAAAAAAAATTATGAACATTGGAGGGAGTGGCAATATTTGGTCTAAATAGTTCGATAAGGTTTATCAGAGAGTATTATTTCCCTCTTTCCAAAATTTTTTTGTTCTAAGATTCCGGTTCCACAATTTGTTCATATTTTAACAAAATTCACTGGAAATAGATCGAGAATTCAGTCTAAAATTTGAAGGCATAAATGAAGTAAAAATTTTATGATTATAATTTTATCTTTATTTTGTTAAATCGTTTGTAAAGTACAGATTGGGAAAATGAAAATATAATTTATCAAAATTATATTTAAATATTTTTGAATATAAAAATTAAAACGAAACATCGATGAATGAAAATTTTGAATTTTGCCCATTCTATATTGGCGAGAGTGTTTAATAATCGAATTTTTCTCATTATTCCAATTTAAATTAAGCTTGATAAGAAATGGAGAAAAAAGATATTTAAATATTTGCCCGAGGCAATTTCCCATATAATCGAAGTAAAATGACTATACTTATCAGAGTTCAGTATAGTCTGTACTCTGTAATCCGCAGTGAAGTGAGGGAAAATAGTATTTTTTTTAATTGATCATCAACCAAAAAAGAAGGCAACGTTGACGTTTGACGACCCTAAAATATTTCAAATATTAGCTCAGGCAATTTTCCCAAGTCAATCAAATTCATCCCTGCCTCCATAATGTGTTGCTCTTTGGCTCGATATTCTGCTGCCGATAAATACCTAAAAATTATTTTGTTTTTTTTTCCAAAAATATAAATCAAAATCTGAGATTGATGAGATATTCATTCCAATTTACATTCATCTTTCAAAAATATTCCAGATATTCATATATAAAAATTATTCTTACAAATTATTTCTAAAATTTTTGAAAAAATGGACCAAAATATTGGCAATTTGGAAGTAGTTGAAACGAAATACAATATATTCAGTGAAATGGATTGTGGGCCAAAATTGATCATTTTTCGTGAAGGACTTGTCATAAATTATTGCGGCCCAACTAATGGTATAAATTAAACTATGGAAATTTAAAATAATAATTTTTTTATTAGTAAATAATTGCGCTCGAGCAATTTGGCATATTCCACCATTCCGTTTGTGGAGCAGTAGTAAACCAAAAATTGTCTTCTATTTTGAAACACAAATTCTTCACCGAAAAGGGTAATTTATTTTGATTTAAAAATGTTTTCATATTCAGATATGGAAGTATTGGCATTGGGTTTTGCTGCCAAGAATTTCAGTTGGAGGACCAAATGCTTGGACAGGAGCAAAATTCAATTGGAATTAATTGTAAAGGAAGAATTTTCATTAATGAATCTGCCACCGAATTCGGAAATGCCACTCACGATGATGAATTCAAGGATGGGGATGTGATCGGTATTGGCATAGCATATCAGCCTTATTCTTCATTACAATGTTTTGGCACTTTGAATGGCGAATTATTGGGTAAAATAAATAATTGAAATATTTAATTTTGATTAAATATTGAAATTCAGGGAAGGCAATGTTACCGCTAAAATTTTCCGAATTCCGCATTTTTCCGGCTGTTAAATTGGAACATTGTGGGGAATCAATTCGCGCAATTTTTGATAAGGACAAATGGAGCTTCAAAAAATTCGAAGATGTCTTAAAATAAGAATTCGGAAGATGACCATAAAGATAAATAAGAGGAAAATATCAACAAATATTTTCGATGAGTTAATTTCTACATTTTAAGCTTTGCGAATATTTTTTTTAAATTAATTTTTTATTGGATACATCTTTTGTTAATAAACAATGAATCATCAATGACATTCATTTTAATTTAATTGATATGTGGTTTTGATTCGGAATTTTTAAAGTCATAAAAGAGAAAAATGTGGGTAAAAAAGAACAATCCAATCATAAATAAATTTAGATTTCCAAATTATCATTCACATTTTTTCCAATTTTCTTCCCAAATTTCTATTAGATCAATTTGTTTTAAAATTCCCCGCAAAATTGGGAGTGGCAATTTCCGCCAATCTATCCAATCCCAAAATGAAATCTGCACTGGTTTCGGCCGCAAATAGAGCTGAAAATGGTAAAAAAAATGTAAAAATGATTGAAGCATTATTTTATTACCTCCTCGTACTATTTTCCCAGGACATAGTTTAATTTTGGATTTGAGCATAAAATTTGTCCATCAAATGAGAATTAATAGTAATTGCTCTTTGTTGTTGATTGGATGGATGGATGAATAAATGAATTACCTAATTACAATTTTTAGTATCATACGATTCAGCTCATCGAGCTGCGTTGATTGAGCTATAATATGGCTATATTTTCACCAAAAATATCTTTGGTCCCTCCCTCCTTTCATTTTTCTAGGTAAAACTCTGCATTTCTTACCAAAATGGTAAGATATAGCAAAATAGATATCAGATTCGTGTTTTACGCCCAAAATTAACTCTAGTATGTGATTTATATCATTTTTGGTGGGTTGTAACAAAACCGATAAATACCTAGTTATTTGTGTAGGTGCATTCCAATTTAAAATTAATCAATCCCAGATTTCCTTTCTTCCTCCATTCACTATAGCACACTACGGTCCATTTCCATTTTTGAATCCAAAGTATTCAACTGATTCCGAAATGTATTTCTCATAAAAAAATCTTCAAAGAGAATTAATAATAATTCCAGCAAAATGCTCATTTTCGGCTTTGCAAAATGCCAATTTTATTGGTCATCGCGAATCAATAACACGAATTTAACATTTATTTGTTTATCTTCAATTAGATATTCAAAAATCAGATTGAATATTTCGTTTCGAATTATCAAAAATTCATAATCACACATTTATTTGCTTTTAATTCTTCATTAATTTCTTCTTATTGGCATCCATCTTGTGTACAGAAACCCACGCAACATTCTATGTCCGCAGTGCAAGCTATAAGTATATGAAAAATGGAGGAATAATAAAATATAATAAATTTTACCGCCCTTGAGCGGAACACAGCATTGGGGATTGACACATTCCCTTCCGATACAGTTTTCAGGAATGGCACATTGCAATCCGGAACAGCATACACGGTTGCCACCACAAATTTCTGTGAAGCAAAATAACGAATAAATTGTGATGAATAAAGAAGAAAATGCAATTATAAAATTAATTTGGTCATATTTTTCAATTTTTATGCTACTTTTTATTTTACACTAGTCTTTATTAATACATAAATTTTCGCAAAACTAATTTTTTGAATCTTGTAAACTTACTGTTGCTGAGCAAAAAATTTCAAAAAATTTCAATTTTTTTTGTTTGATCTCATTTAAATAAATTAACAGATACGTCGAAGTCCTTGGCATTGTTGTCCATTGACAAATTCATATATGAAAATGGTTGTTGCCAAAATATAGAATAATTTGAAATTCATTTTTTAATTTTGATGATTGCGTCTCTTTGTATTGAATATGAATATTCGGGATTGGAATTGGATTGTTGCTTTTAAATTAATTTAATAAATGAAATGCACAATGCCCGCCTTTATATAGGCAATTTTTAATGGTCTAATATTTATTCAACTTATTAGAATCATTCCATTGTATACTTTTTGATCTTTGTTCGAAGTGAACATTAATTTTTAACCAATTTCTATCTCATCAAATTTTTCATTTTGCAAATTATTCTCTCCATTTTATTCGGCTATATTTTAAAATATATTTATTTAAAGTGGAAAAAATCCCAAAAGCAAAACTGAGTAAATATTTAATAATATCCATAATTATCAAAACGTTGAACATAATTTTATTCGTCAAAATTACATGATTAAAAAAATATTGAATATTTCACATTTGGGGAATCCATTTTTATGAAATTGTAATAATTTGATGCCATCCTTTTCATTCTCAAATTTATTTGTAGAAAATGCTGATCGAATTTTACAAGAAAAAGGAAACAATTTTGAGTTATGCAAAAGTAGAGCACCATGAAAATGATTAGGCCCATTAAGATCAGTGGCATTAAGAAAATTGGCAAGCAATGAGTCCATATCCGTACTTTTCCAATTTTCACTATAAATGGAAAACAAATTATTTATTTATTTATTTATTTATTTTTTATTTATAATATTTAAAAGTAATATTTGACTATATATTTTATAAGTTACCTTAATATTTTTATGCCAATTTCACGCTTTTCCGTGGTCAATTTTTTGGTAAAATTCATCCGATCTTCCATCAATTTAGTCTTTTTGAAACGAATAATAATCAATTTTACTGGTAAATTAATGTCGTTGATTTCGATCACATAATTTTTATCGTAAATTGCCGAATACCATTCTCGTTCATTCCAAGGTTCGGTAATAATCGTTCGATGAAGAAAACTGATTTAGGATAAAATTTATTATTATTATTATTATTAGGTAGAAAATTTTAATAATTACATAAATAAAAACTGGGAAATAATATTATTATTGGTAAATTTATATTTGTAGTAAAATGTGTTCAATGTAAAATCATTAATAAATTTAAAAAATATTTTTAAAACTTTAAAAACAATTACCCTAGGGGACCAATTTCATTCAGCTCTGTGCTAATTTTTGATGCCGTTTTGTTCCAATTCTTTATATTGGATAAATCTGCACTTTTAGCAATTCTAATTGCCATTGCTCTTGGAATTGATGGCCAAGAATTATTCTGTATATGAAAATTATCGATTTTTATAATTAGGGATATTCCCATTACCAAGTGATATTCAATCCATTGTTGAGTCTGGGCGGTTATCTCTTTGACATATCTAATAATTAATTCATAGTTGAATTCAATCAATCGCAATTCTCTTTTGTGTCTCAATTCCAAGCAAATTCTCTCTGTCATCAACTTGAAGATAATATTTATGTTAAGTCAAAAATTAAATTTTTTTGAGAAAAAGATCACAAAAATCGGGAGAGGTTTGTAGGGTAGGGTATGGTAAGTAAGGAAATTACTATTTACTTTTGACTTTTTACTGCTTCGTCATAACTAGGGTTGCGCCCCCGAAGGTCGGGGGTGAGTTGGACGGGGACGGGGGTGATCGGGGATGGCACCTTCGGGGACGGGGACGGGGGTGACCTTGACGGGGACCCCCGCGGGGATCCCCGCGGGGGTACGGGGGTGATCTAAATTTTTTAAAAGGCCTTATTTTTCAGACAAAAAATTTTCTGAAGAAAAATTTACTAAAATTTCAATAAATTATAAGCGTAAATATATTTTACATCGTCATTTATTCCAATTTCCTATCTAATTTCTTCCGCAATAAAACCAGATTTTGTTGGTTCCAATTGAAAATCATCCAAATTTGCTTTTACAACTAAAATTTGACGGAAGTTTCTTGGAAAACTTTTAAATAAAATCAACTATATGGCGAGATATGATGAAGTCAGATTCTTGTTTCCTAAATTAGCTATAGGAAGTGATTTTCGTAAATCTTTGATTGGGAATTGCATACTTAATAATAGAAAAGTTTAGGTTGAGATCATTTCTATCTCGGCTATTTCCGTATCAGCAATTTTGACGAACCATCATTCATCAATCATCAACCAAATAACCAATCAGAATGTTTAAAGTGCATCTTATAGCCCAATTATTAGCTATCTATTGATATATTGTTCATAAAAAAAACTGTAATGTTTTGGCTAAGTTATGGCCATAAATACAAAAATAAAGGCGGTTTTTCAAAGTTTTTGGACAAAAATTGGACAAAACTTACATATTTAGATAATCAACATACCAATGGATAGCCAATATTAGGGCTATTAAACTTACTTTAGATCTTTTAAATTGTTTAATTGGGTGGCGAGCTGCAACTCGTCAAATTCGCTGACTGAGATGGAAGTGGCGAGACGGAAATGTCCCTCGCCGAAAAAGTTTCAATAGCCTTGCAGCGAAAAATATTAGCCAGATAAAGCCGCGCAGCGAAAAATTTTTACCGCCCTACAGAAATCTGCACAAAATTTCTTTATCTTATCCCATTTTCCTTGAAAAATCCAATAATATGGGGTGCATGTTCACCCCCGTACCCCCGCGGGGGTGAGCTTTCGGGGACGGGGATTTACGGGGATGGACCTTCGGGGACGGGGACGGGGGTGAGGCCCAAAATCCTCGGGGATCCCCGTCGGGGGTGGCCCCCGCGGGGCCGGGGGCGCAACCCTAGTCATAACATTTACAAGTTAGATTTTTGCATAAAATTTACCGCTCGAACAATACCAATTGTGAAAATTCTTGCCAAATCATAAAGAGGCTTCCTCTTGAAATGATTATATTGTAGGATAGCCTTGGGCAGACAACTAAATTTAGAAATTGGAAACATTAATAAGATTAGAATAAAAAACAAACTATTTATCAATTCTCATATTCCACCAATCATCAAAGGTTATTAAATCAACTGAAGAGCCAATAAGAATTCCCATTGCATTGATATGACCACATTCCTTGCGGCGACGACAATAAAAATAATCATTTATTGCTTTTAAAATAGAAATATTAAACATTTTTATATTTATTTACTATTATTTAAGAGAGCCAGGGGCTTCATTGCTTCATCCATTTTCATCCAACTTAATTTATACATAAATCCTTAAGGAAAAAAGAATGTGGAATTTTATCAAATTTAAAATATTTTAAAAAATAAACATACGCGTCCGTATCATCCAATATAAATCATATCGATGCAAGTAAAATTCTTCTTTTGCATATTTATCCAATGGGTCTAAAACTGCGGCCGCCAATGCATAAATTTCAATTTCTTCCTGCCATTGTTGTGGATTACGTTCACAATGCCATTTTAAACGATGTTTAAGTGCCTTAAAAAATAAATCTTTCATTTAATTTACTGTGAAAATTACTGAAATAATAAATTTCGGATTCTGCTCGAGGCATTTTCTCTTGAAATTTTCTTTTTCATCTTCATACTTATACAAAGCAATCATCCGATTCAAATCTGATGCCAATGATTCAAGTGGTTCCATGATGGATTAAAATTAAGTAAATTAATAAAAATTTTCGCTAATTTGTTAAATCATTAAATTTCAAACAGTAACTCACATTATCATAATCGCTCATGAGCATGCCATCTTTATTTGCTATACGGATATATTTATCATGTAAAGACATAAAATATTCTTCCGTGAAATTTTTAGCAATTTCAATGGCCTTCTGTTTTTCATCATTGCTTTCAAACTAAAATCATATAATAAATTAATGACTTTTATTAAAAATTGACCTCTGTGATATTCTCATTTTCTGTAATTTTTCGAATGATCGAAGCAATTGGTCCAATCATTTTGAGGAATTCCAATGCATTTTCGTTTAGAAATTGGATTCCTTCTAATGGACTTTCATCGGAAGGTGATAATAACTCGTCAATTTTTGCGTAAATCTGGTCGATATTTGTTGCTGTAGGGGAATTAAATTTGCATAGTTATAAAGTATCATTGATCAATAGAGCCCAATTTATATTTTAAAACAGAAGAGAATTTTGGAACTGGGCTATCAATAATCCACATAAAGATGTTAGAATAGTCTTATTTAATTCGGTTCGATTTATTAGTCAACGAAATTTAAAACTTATGTTGTACCTATACTTATAGGCTTATAAATTTGGTAAATGAATAAACCAACGAAAGTTTGTATATAAAATGATTCATACCTATCCGAAATTGAAATTTTTGATGAAATCGACAATATCGAATCAAATGGGCTTATTTTCGAGTATTTATGAAGATTAGAAGTCATATTTCCAAAAAGCTCGTACTTTTTTATATATGTTTTACTTCCAAAAATCCTAATAGATATATTTATGATTTTATGATATTTTGTTTGTTGAAAATCTATTTATTTTGTATGTCACTATTTTAGTATTTTTTTTTAAAATTAAAAAAAAATTTAGTCATAGCCACAATTTCATTTCTAATTAATTATTAATAAATAAATGAAAATTTCAATTATTTCTTTTATTACCATTTTCTCCATTGTTATATTCCGTCGAATTGCATAAAATTTGTAAAGGGATAAAGATCAAAATTGTTGCCAAAATAAGAAATTTTTGCATTTTGGTTTTTTTCAGAAAATAAACATTAAATTTGGCAATTCTCCATCTTATTTATTTATTTATCTGAAAGAAAATAGAATGAAAGTGGCTCAAATTTGTGGGAATTATTGTAAATAAACATTCGTTAGAAAGAAAAAAATTATGGATAAAAAAATTTTGTTGAAAATATGATGAATGATGTATTTTAATTTTTGTGGTCAATTATATTAAAGATGGGGGTGTTTGGGTATTGATATTGATGTACAAAAAATAATTTTTCCTTTCAATAGTCGACCCAAGCCAAGCCAAACCAAAAATGACCAAGCAATACTCACTCACCCCTTTGACCAAGCAATACTCACTCACCCCTTTCCTTAGAGCATTTTGCATTATATTAGCAGTTAGCGTACGGGGTCGAGTCCTGAATAGACAAAGGGCAGTGCAAATGTGGTCATGTCCTGAATAGTGCAAATGTGGACGTTTTCGACTTATAATAAATCAGGCACCGGTTTTAGACCCTACAAACCATATACCATTTTGTAGATCTCATCAAAACGCATCGATTGGTATATAATTTGTCATGGTTAGGACAAAATTAAATGATATTAAACCATTTTTCAAGTTTTTGGTTTTAAACTCTTTTTTTGGCCAAACCATGACAAATTATATACAATTCGATGCGTTTTGATGAGATCTACAAAATGGTATATGGTTTGTAAGGTCTAAAACCGGTTCCTTATTTATTATAAGTCGAAAACGCCCACATTTGCACTATTCAGGACATGACCACATTTGCACTATTCAGGAGTTGACATAGCACCGCAGTTAGCACAGCATTTCGCCTAAACGGATTCAATTTGATCCTGTCTTAACAATTTTATATAAATTCAAAATTCATAATACTAAAAAAGCCTACATCAGCAACGGTAATTCCTTTTCAAAATTTATTTTTTTCATCAGAACAGAGAAAAAATTGAAAATTTTTCTTTCTAAAAATATAAAATGAACTTTGTAGCATTCAAATTTGATTAATTCTTTTGCTGGTATGTTTTTGGTTGTAATAAATTATTTTATACAGATGATAGGTATTATAATAAATCAAGAAAAAAGCATAGAAGAATTAAGATCAAGGTGAAAGATTTTCAATTAAATTTATAAATTAGTATTAATATAAATCAAATTCATATACATAATCATCTGATCAATGATTTAATAATACATTCCGGTGGAATATCATCAAAATAATGTCTTCCTGCTAAGAACATTTCCACATAGGTTGAAATCAGTTCGAAATATCGAACAGCTTGGAAAGCGCACTCAATGAGTTGCAAACATTCCGCATATCGTTGTGCGCCTTTTGTTTGATTTCCCGCTTGCTGCTGGCAATATTTGAGGAGTAATTGAGAATATTTGCATTGTTCTTTGTAGAGTAATTCCCGGGCATGAGAGGAAAGGCCAGAAATTGCTAAATTAGTGAAATAAAAATTTTAAAATTATATTTTTATCATATTAGATTAGGTAGATTTATTCCCATCGAAAACAAATGTTGAATTATCCCAAAAATTTAACCTGGATTTGAAAAATGAATTGCAATTAGTAGGGCGAATTCCTCTTTGGAAAGCATTGGAATTCGACGGAATGCCTCAATTGGATGTACAAAAACTATTTTCGCCATTTCTAATATCCTTTAATAAACAAAATTTTAATATAAAATTTAATTAAATTTAAACTTGGGTATATCCTTGCAAATATTTTCATAAACATTTATTATGCACAATCCCCCTGGGCCGGTCACTGACATTTGACCCATTTCAACAGAATAATATGCATTTGTCAAATTATTTATTTGATGGCCCAATTCATGGATTAAAATTTCCTTAAATTATTTTATAATATTGGTTAATATAGTTTGTTTGAACCTTATCCTTTAGCATTAATTCATCAAAAATTGGCATTGCTTTTAAAATGCCCACAACCAATAAATGATAAACAATGTGGATTTTTCGAACTTTTGGGTGCATCTCGCCATATCCATTTTCGATCATTTCTCTCTGCAGTTGGACAATTTCGGCATTTGAAGAATGGTCAATATATGGCTAAAATAGTTAGTTTTATTTGCTCACTATTTATTAATTAATTTTATACTAATAAAACGATGATTAATTTTACCATAAACTTATACTTTTTTTGAAATTTTCAAAATTATTTAATTATTTGGAGAATTTAGTAATTATAAAATTAATTAGAAATTTGCCAAAATGTTTACAGAATAACAATCAGCCAATGCGAGAATATTTTCTTTTACATCGAAAACTTCCTCAATGCGACGGAATTTGTTAAAATATGAATCCGGCAAATCAAAGCATCGATCCGTTATTCGTCTATGGGCATTCAGAATTTTTGTCAAATATTCAATTTGATCACATTCCTTTGTAAATTTAGTTAATTTCAATATTAATTAAATTATATAATATCACCCTTTCTAATTCGTAGCAGAATTTGCTTATTTTGATTCCATTTAATTTTTTCGGTGCATTCATTTTTAAATCCATCAGCAACAATTTTCGACGGGATTCCAATGAATCGAGCATTCGATTATTTCCAATTTTATTTTCAGAATTCACAATAGATGGATCCATGCCCAATTTAAGGCATTTGTCCAAACGGCAGCCGCGGCATTTCTCTTATAATTTAAATTTTTATTTTTTGTGTTTCATTCCGGAAAGTTTTAATTTTTTTTGTTTCATTCCGGAAAGTTTTAATTTTTTGTGTTTCATTCCGGAAAGTTTTAATTTTTGTGTTTCATTCCGGAAAGTTTTATTTTTCTGTGTTTCATTCCGGAAAGTTTTATTTTTTTGTGTTTCATTCCGGAAAGTTTTATTTTTTTGTGTTTCATTCCGGAAAGTTTTATTTTTTTTGTGTTTCATTCCGGAAAGTTTTATTTTTTTTGTGTTTCATTCCGGAAAGTTTTATTTTTTGTGTTTCATTCCGGAAAATGTGTTTCATTATGGAAGGTTTTAATTTTTGTGTTTAATTCCGGAAAGTTTTAATTTTTGTTTTTCATTCCGGAAAGTTTTAATTTTTGTGTTTCATTCCGGAAAGTTTTATTTTTTTGTGTTTCATTCCGGAAAGTTTTATTTTTTTTGTGTTTCATTCCGGAAAGTTTTATTTTTTTTGTGTTTCATTCCGGAAAATGTGTTTCATTACGGAAAGTTTTAATTTTTGTGTTTCATTCCGGAAAATGTGTTTAATTCCGGAAAGTTTTAATTTTTGTGTTTCATTCCGGAAAGTTTTAATTTTTGTTTTTCATTCCGGAAAGTTTTAATTTTTGTGTTTCATTCCGGAAGTTTTAATCTTTGTGTTTCATTCCGGTAAGTTTTATTTTTTTGTGTTTCATTCCGGTCCGCGGAAATTGATTAAACCTTTAGTCAAATCGCATTTTCCATCGGAAAGGCAATAATATTGGATTTGATTGATCACAATTCGCCGAAAGAATTGTTTGCAACCTTAACAAGCAATTCATTATTATAAATTTGATTCATTTCACAATTTATACCATTGCAACTCCTCACATTATAATATTTGAAACGGGTGAATTTACCACAAATTAAACAATCCTCGGGCTTTTTTAATATTTTTGTCTTCAATTTTATAGTCATTTCGATTGGAAATTCATTTGATGTTGACATATTTCTTTAAATATCTATTTTATTTTTTATTCATAAATTAAAATAAAACGACAAAAAATAGCAAATAAAAAATTTTATTTTTTGAAATAATTAAAAAGATGAATAAAATTAATTTTACAACTTGTAAAAAATGTTATTTGAAACAATATCGAATTTACTTAATTAATTGGCGAAAAATATCAACAAATTAAATAATATCTATAGAAAATAATCCCAAAAATTAATAAGAGTACCTCTGCTGGAGGAGGAAGTTATAGGAATATAATATTTTTGTAAAACTACTAATGATGCTGATTGTATTTAAAAAGAGAATCAGAGCAAATTATAAGAATAATAATTTTAAACTAATTTGAAAGAAACTGCATATTTTTACACAATGATAAAAACATTTACATTTATTTGGGTTTAATTTATTTTTGTACCTATGTGTACATTAAAGACCAAGGCACGGGTGCTCTCGCATCAGCCACTAACAAAAAAAATTGTTTGCCCAAAATTAATCAATAAAACGTGCTCAAATGAAAGGCATGGAATTTTCTGGGACGAGAGCTAATAAAATTTAATAATTAAATGGAAAAAGGAAAATAAAAAATTAATATTCGAAATTATAAATAAATAAATTCGGATTTATAAATTTTCTAAAAAAAAAACTCTGAAATATTGGGTTAAATTATTTTATATAATAGTTTTATAAAATTTACTCATTCAGCAAATTAAAATTGAATAATAAAATATATCGGCATCAATTTTTTCATAAAAAATAATTTTAATTAATTCGAATTTAGTAAAAAATGCAAAAATAATTATTTACAAATCTTTCATTAAAGCTTTAATAACATATTCATCAGCTGGAATATCATCCAAATAATGTCTTCTTGAGAGAAACATTTCAATAAAAGTTCTGAGGAATTCTAGATATTGAACTGCTTGGAAAGCACACTCAATTAGTTGTAAACATTCCGCATATCGTTGTGCGCCTTTTGCTTGATTCCCAGCCTGCTGCTGGCAATATTTGAGGAGTAGCTGGGAATATTTGCATTGTTCTTTGTAGAGTAATTCTCTGGCATCGGAGGAGAGGCCAGAAATTGCTAAATTAATTGGAATTTTATTTTTATTTATCATATTAAATTACATTTATTACTCCTAAAATAAATATTGAAATATTCCAAAAATTTAACCTGGATTTGAAATATAGATTGCAATTAGCAAAGCGAATTCCTCTCTGGAAACCATTGGAATTCGGCGGAATGCCTCAATTGGATTCACATAAACAATTTTCGCCATTTCAAGTACTCTTTAAAATAAATTTATTACAAATTTTGTTAGGCATTTGATTCTACCTAGGTACTTCCTTGGCAATATTTATGTAAATATTCATTGTTGACAATCCTTTTGGACCAATCACTGATTTGTGACCCATTTCCGCGGAATAATATGTATTCGTCAAAGAATTAATTTGATGGCCCAATTCGCGGATTAAAATTTCCTAAAATAAAATAACATTAATTTTTTGAAATATATGTTTAAATGTTTTTAATAATTTAATTATTATTTGAATTTTATATACCTTGTCTTCTAGCATTAATTCGCTAAAAATTGGCATTGCTTTTAAAATGCCCACAACCAGCAAATGATAAACAATGTGAAGCTTTCGAATTTTTGGGTGCATTTCACCGAACCCAATTTCGACCACTTCCTTCTGTATTTGGAGAATTTCATCATTGGATGAGGGGTCAAAATATGGCTAAAATTTATCGGCTTAAAAAAAATATTTTCAAATTATATATTAATTTATTTTAAAAAGAGAAATTAATAATACAATTTTTACAATGAAACAATCAAATCATAATTATAATAATAATTATGAGTTTAATTTTTAAACATGTTTAAATTTGAAATATTTTTATTATTTTAAATTTCTTACGGAATAGCAATCAGCCAATGAGAGAATATTTTCTTGGCCATTCAGAACATCTTCAAGGTCATTAAATTTATTCAAATATGAATCCGGCAAATCAAAACATCGATCCGTTATTCGTCTATGGGCATTCAGAATTTTTGTCAAAAATTCAATTTGGTCACATTCCTTTGTTTAATAAATTAATTACTATAATCTTAATACTTATATAATATCACCCGTTCCCATTCGTGGCAGTATCTGCTAATGGCATTTAATTTTTCATCCATCATCAACTTTTTTCGGCGAGCTTCCAACGAATAAAACACTCTTCTATTTTCGGTGTTCACTCTCGAAGGGTCCATGCCCAATCGAAGGCATTTATCCAGACGACAGCCTCGGCATTTATCTAAATTAAGAGAATTATTCATTTTTTTAAATCCAATTTTTATTTTATTTTTCGGAATTTTTTAAAATAAAATATAAAGAAATATTTTGATCGCACTTTCCATCTGATAGGCAAAAATATTGTATTTGATTGATCACAATTCGCCGAAAGAATTGTTTGCAACCTTAAAAGGGCAACTTATTTTATTTTAAATATATTTTTAATATTTTTACTATTGCAACTCCGCACATTGTAATATTTGAAGTTGGTAAATTTGCCACAAATTAAACAATCATCCGGTTTTTTGGCTATTTTTTTCTTCATCCATTTCCATTTCATCATTTCTGTCGGAATTGGAATTTCATCCTCATTTGATGTGAACATATTCATATTTTTTTATTTGATTTATCTGTGAAAATCAAAAAATATTAGAGTTGAGGAATTTTAAGTGGAGATTTTTTTTTAGAAGATTAGCAAAACAAATTGTTTACAGAAATAGGAATTCGTAAAATGAATTTTTATAAAAAATTCTGTAAATCTCCGAATTCGAGAATCATTTTTTGGATTATCAAGGAATTAGTTGTCGGACTTTTTTTCTAAGTAAATTGCTCCTTGCCCCCGGTCTGCATTGATGTGAGTTTGAGATTTTGGCAAAAGTGACTCACCAAGAAATTCGGGGATTATCTTGCCAAAATTCCATTCCTTTTCTATTTTTAATATGAAATGAATAAAATATTATTAAATTGCTTTTTATTAAGCCAAAAAGGCATTCATTTATTATTTGGGTTTAATTTTTTGTACTCGCGGAGACCAAGGTACGGGTGCTCATTGCTCACAGAGTCAGCCACTTCCACCTCCTATTCTTTAATATAAGCAATGAAAATATTCTAATACCTTAAGTTAATATTTATTGTAAGTTTTTGAACATGAAAAATAATTGTTCTATTATTAAAAATTGCTTTTTATTAAGTCAAAAAAAGACATTCTTTTATAATTATTTGGGTTTAATTATTTTATATTCATGCAGGCCACAGTGTACGGGATTTGTAAAATTTTTAATAGATTTTGTAATTAAAAATGAAAAAAAAACCATATAAGTAAAATAAAAGCCAGCCACTACGCGGAACCCCAAAAATTATACTACAATAGAAATATTTTAGGAGGGTTATTTAAAAGGCTACCGCACTTTTAAAGATCCCTTGTATGGTTTTGTTATTTATGAAATGTTTTAAAATTGGTTTAACTTAAATCAAATCCATATCAAACGATTATTTTCTTAGAAATCTATCGGCATTGGGTTTGGGCTTTGGAGGTATAAGAAAAATAATTAAACTGGTATAAATTTCTGCAATTTCAATAATTTTTTCTTCAAATTAATTATCTTCCAATGTTTTTTGATAATATTAATGTTTAAATGTTAAAAGATAGAAGATAAGATACTGTTTAATTTACGTAAATAAGTATTGAAAATGCAGAAGTGATTTGTTGTAGACGCCCAAACCATATGCCTAATAGATAGATCTTGTCAACATGTAACAAATAGTTTAAAATTTATCGTATTTTGGCCAAGAATTAAAATTATTAACCGTTTAAATCGTCTTTTTGTTTTTGGTTCAAAACTAAGTTAGAATTACATTAGTTAAACTATGACGGAATATATACCATTCTATGCGCATTGACGAGATCTATCGATTGTGTAAATGGTTTAATTATGGTCTATATCAAAGGTCAAACCATAAATAGCTATTAAAACTTTTCTACATTTTCAGATTTATTTCAGTAATTTCATTAATTTTTTCCACAATTAAATATTTTCCCTTGTTTAAATATTTAATAAAAAAAATAAAATAAAATAAATAAATAGATATTATTTATACAATAAAATCACACTAATGGATGGATACATCTGGGGAACAATTCAGAGGTAAAACCCTGTGAAAAATGGAAAGCTTCCAAATAAGTTCTCAATAAATCAAAATTATATGCCGAAAAGAAAATTGCCTCGAGCATTTGCATACATTCAGCATATCTTTTAGCACCCGATTCCAATCCATATTTTTGTTGAAGATATTTCAAAAGAAATGCGGAATAACGAACTTGATCAATGTAGAGTAATTCCTTTGTGGAGTCGGAAATATTCGATTTCGCTGAATTTGATTGGAATGAATTAAGAATATTTTTGAGAGGAAATGGAATATTTCAATAAAAAAAAATATGAAATAATATAAATTTACATATAAAATGACTGAAGTTACCAATATCTTTTACATCGAAAATAATTAATTTTGAGGCCATATAACTTGGCCACAACTAATGCTGGGACTTAGGGTTAGTCTAGGGCCCAGGATTGACTTATAGGTTTAAGGCTAGGTATGATAGGAATCTTAAAGTATTCGTGATTAAAAGTTATATGGCCTCACAAATAAATTATTTTCGAATCTTTTTAGTATATGTAAATTAATAAAAATCCGAAAATTATATATTTGTAATTTCTCTAGATGTGTAAAATAGTAATTTAAAAAACAAAAAAAAATAATAAATAATTTTTTTATGATTTTTTCCTTTAACTTCTAATAAATAGAAACAATAAATGGCATTGTCAATCTCGAAATTTTTAATGAATATATTTTATTTAATTTCTTAAAACCATAATAATATTCTCACCTGTATGTGTGCAAAGAATTGCCAACAAAATTGAGAATTCCTCTTGACTGAGTAACGAAATTCCAGAGAAATGTTTCACCGGACGAATCCATGCCTTTTCTGCTAAAATCATAAAACTGAAATAATTTGAAATATAAAAATGTAATTAATATAGTCTCAAAAATTTTACCGCCCATCCTCTCGCAATTCTCTTTTCGCACATATTTTTGTAAGAATACAAATGCCATCGGGATCGGACCAAGCAGTGGCCCCCATTTGGGTGGCAAAATGTGTATTAATTAATGCATGTATGGCTGGCCCATTTTGAATAATAAGAATGGCCTACTTATTTAATTAATAAATTATATATATTTATATTTACTTTTATTTTTTTTATTATTTTTTAAACTAAATTTAATAAGATTGTCGGCTGAATATTCATTTAGAATAAAAAATCAAATGTGTCTCCCACTTTTTGGCATCAGTATCAATCAAATATTGCCCCAATCCGCATTTATAAACTCGTACTTTTTCCTCCTTAAAATGGTTTTTTGGTGTTCACTTTTTTTAATAAATATATATTTTCATCCAATCGATAAATAATTATTTAAAGTTGATCCGCCTCTATCCCAATCCCGTGTATTGGACGTTGGACCGCCAATTAGGACTCCAAAACGAAGTCCTGCGGAGAAAGCCTAGGCCTATTCTCGCCCCAAATAGCTTTAGCTCTAGATTAAAACTAATTAAATCGATTAAATTGGCCATAGAATATTTCAAATTTGATTTCAAAAATGCCAAAAAGACTTGCCTGATCTTCGATTGGCATTTGATGAAGTTGAGAGTGCATAATAGCTTTGAAAATGCCAACAGTTAAAAGACGCATCAAAATGTTCTTCCTTCGAATTCTTGGATGAAATGTGATTTTTTGCATTTGGCTAATTTCGCCAATTATTTCCTCTTTGGTTGAAGGATAAATTTGAAATTGTTCCTGATGAAATTAATTTATTTTTATTCTAATCCATTTATTTATTACTGTGAATAAATTCTGATAGGACGCATTGGCGCGTTTTGAAAATCGGACATTTATGCGCGTTTTGAAAAAAGTACATTTATAAATTTAAAAAACTAATTTTGGCATTACGAATTTTTTTGCAATTAAAAAAACAGATTTATTTTATCAACTAATCAGTAAATAAAAGTAAACATGATTCATTTCCATTCCGCTCCGCGTGTTATTTTAATTTACCAACTAGTTTTTTTCCATCTCATTAGTAAATGCCTAGCCAAAGTTCATTTATTCTAATTCTAATTAATTATAATTCATAATCCATTATCAAATTAAAATTACAGAGAGTCTATGAACCTTTTTCATTTTAATAATAATTTTCTGATAAAAATACCTAGTTTTAAAAGAAAAAGACTAACTTTTTATATTCTAAGAAATGCTAGTGTTACACTATAAAATAATGATAATGAATTATTCAAAATATTTAAAATTCCAGACAATCGCTTCTCAAGTGGCATGGCATTGATTGCACAAATGAATTCGAGTGTGGCAGCTAATCTTCAAATGAACATTATGGAGGATTGCAAGAAGCGCCTGGCAAAATTTGAAACACAACATCAACAGGACGAGAAGGAGAAGCCAAAATGGGGGACTATCCAACAACAATGCAACAATATGCAATCGACGAACTTCACTCTGCCGCCGGATAACCGTCCTCCAAACAATTCGCCAATCAATGCCCAATGGTCTGGTGGCGATGGCACATCAAGCATAATGTAAAACAGGTTAAATTTATAATTATAATTAAAGTGGTATAGACCCAAATCAATTCCTCATTTATCTTCCTCAAATCTCATTTTTTTTTCTTATCATCATTCTTCAATAACATCCAATACTATCTCAAAATGGTTGCCATTTATATGTTCGATAATACATACAGGGAGGTTTTCGTCCAAATCGGCCAGAATCTATTTTGAAAATATTAGGCAAAAATTACTTAATTAGAAAACCGTTTTTTCCTCCTGCTTGGGATTGTAGACTTCCCATTTATGGGTTCCTAATCCCATCAACTCCTTTTCGCGTTCAATTTTACTTTTTGCAACGCATAATATAAAATTAGCGTTATATAAAATTGAAGCAGCCATTAGGTCGAAATTGCCTGCCCATCTTATTCTCTCAGAAGCATTTCTGGCTGGCACCATTTTGTCCTTTATTCGCAAAAACAATTCTTCTGGTTGATAATATTTGATCCACCATCGGCTTTCTTCATTTCCATTTTCATATCTTTTCAATTCTTCCATCAAAAACTCGCCAATATCTTTCCTTATTTTTATATGATTGTCCTGATTGCCTGTCAGAAGATATGCAATTGCTCTAAATCCACAATTTCCATCCCCAATAATGAAGTCAGATGTAATTGGCTTTCCAGTAGATTGGAAATTTCTTTTAGTCGAAAGAGAAATATTACCTTAAATTAACTCTTAAAAAATCAATAGAAAAATTATACCCATAGTATAATTCCACTTTTCACATAATTCGGCAGCAAATTTTTTGTCCGGTGGGTTGAAAATTAAATTCAAAACAGGGTTTTTATTGTGTGCCTCCCTTGGTATTTCCTGTATTTCTTCTTGAAATATATCCAAATCTTTCAGCAAATCCTTCTCTTCCTTTTCTTTTTTATCTTTTTCATGTTTATCTTCTTCATCTGATGAATAGAACATATCCATCCCATCATATGCCTTGAGTACTTTTTTGACCAAATCTTTTTCATTTTTGAAACTTTCGGGCACGAAATAAATACAGGAAAAGCAGAACAACTTTTTCTTGGCTTCGTGAGCCCATGCTTTTATTTTTTCTAAGAAGGACCGATCATGGCAAAAAAAAGCAACCAAATAACATTCCTTAGCACATTGATCAAATGCCTTTTTAATCATTGAATCCGAATTAGATTTATCGAACCATTCAATTTTATGAGGCTTTTCCAATTTCCCATTAGATTTAGTGCAGGCTCGATTAATAAAAACGGTGCTATAAAATTTTCGATTATTAATAAAAATTATTTAATTCCAACCAAGAGTGAAAATCAATTTGAATTAGGATGCAGGACCAAACAGGAAATTTTTACGGGTCTTCATCCAATTTATTTTTCTTCTTGGGGCTAGGAATTATATCTAAAAAATGAAATTCTACAAATCAATTTCCAATTCCAACCTTCAACTTTGAAATAATTATCTCCACCAAAATCTTTTAATCCAATCATTTTTCCTTTTCCAATTATCTTTGCGCGTTCAATTCTCATCTGATATTTTTTTAATTTAAGAAGATAATTTTTTTAAACCTTCTTTTTTAATTCTTTAACTGGGATTCCCATCTCATTAACTTCTGCAATTTGATAAGACAAAATAGATAAAACATAATGCGTGGCATATATAAATTCATTTCCATGTGTTTTTGGATGCGTAGAAAGCCAATCCTGCATATTTTTAAAAAATAAAAATGCTTCAAATACCTCATAATTCTTCAAGGTTTCCGTAATAATTTTGTCCATTTTTTCATAATCCTTGTTCCTTGCTTTATAAGGTGCATTAGCTTGTAATAATTTAATAATCCTGGCATCATTTTCACTTGAAATTTTTTGCAACCAATCTATGAAATTTTGCACTTTCGGATGAATCAAACCAGTTCTTTTAAAAAATTTATAGTTAAAAAATATATATTTAAAAACCCGCCTCTTTAAAGCCGAGTGATAAGCCTCAGCGGGATTAGTCCCGCGGACTCGTCCCAACATATTAAAATCCCAAACATTATCCTTCTTCTCCAACCATTCATGCTCTACATATTTAATAAAAACATTCCATTCCACCAATAAATTTCCTTCAATTTCAAAAGAGCAATTTTTCAAAATTTTCCAAAAAATATGAACAATCGCCTTAGGCAGCAAAGGAAGAGCAAGTATTTTTCGGATCTGTTCAAAAAAATAAATACATTTTTTTAAAATATTTATTACCAATTTCCAAAATTCGCCTTTTTCATTCTTTTCCTGGGTATACAATTGGAAAATTAGAGGGCAATTCTTCCTCAAATATAATAGTAAAGCTTTCACATAATGAAATAAGCATCCTCGCAATTTTTCTTTTCCAAAAACTTCTTGAACTGCTATCATCTCTGCTTTTTCGTAATCTGTATGTATTCGTCCAACTTCAAAACCCTCAATATTTCCAGATTTTGCATCCCATTTCTTTTTTAATGCAAGCAAAAATCCTTTATAATTCTCCATTTGCCTTAAATATTTTGTTTATTTTTTAATAAAATTGTGAACCTTTTCTCCATTAGGCACCATGATAATGGTACCCATTCGCCGCTATCAGTCCTTTCGCGCGAAAATAATCCATGCACGGTAAAGACTTGGTGAAAACCCATAGGTGTTATAGTAAAAGTTGCATCCATCACAAAAATATTGCATTTTATTGCAATATTAATTTGTTCTTCGGAAGCAAACGAAACAATTCCCAATTCTCGATCGGAACATAGAAGCCATCTATATAGGAAAAAATATTTCCAAAATTATTCAATTTTAATATTGCTAAGACCAATCAATTCCAAAAATTTATATCCGATTAACTCTTAGTAGAGTGACGGACATGATTACAAAATAAAAAATTAATTTTCATTTTTTTTTAGAAAACTTGGCACGACCGACTACAATGAAAATGGCGGTGGCCTTCAATGCCCGACAATTTGCAGAAAATGGAGCGAAAAATTGCAGATACCAGGATTTTTCAGGTTTTTTAATTTTATTGAAAAATGGACATAGAACATAAGCACAAATTTATGAGAAAGATTACCTGTGATTTTGATCGACATCTTTTCCCATGCTAATTCTAATAGAGCCAAATTTTGTAACTGTAAATTCTCTGGGCAAATTGTAAACATCCTCAAAATTCATATGCGTTTTTTGCCTTCTTTTATGGTAGCTACTTCTGACTTGGGCCCAATCAGGGTAGTTGAGAGTAACCGATTGTTTATCACTCGGGTCAAAATCACGGGAGGCATCTTCATGTAAACTTTCACAATGGCCCTATAAAAAATTTTTCTATCAATTTTTAATATAACAAACTTCTCTCCACATCATTTTTGGATCTCCGCAAACCATTTTATCAGCTACTTTCCTTCTTTTATCCCTATCAATTGAACTAGCTTTCAGGACGGCGTACGAACTTCCGATGCATCTGGGATCATGATCGAATGGACGGCCTTCCAAATTTCCAGAACGAATAATCAGGGAAGCAATTTTTGTGTGACTAAAATTTTTAATTTAATTTACGAAAAAAATTTTCCACCCTATAATTTTTTCGCATTCCAAGCAACGGTAATATTCTGTTCCTTTTACGGTATTTGTCATTCTAAAAGAATTGAATTAACGAAACTAGGCCAAAACTAAACCGGAAAATTCGCCAATTATTTAATCCATCACATCCAATAAGAGCCATATTGTAATTATCAAATTTGGAATAGACTCTTTCATATCGATAGTCTAATGAATAATTTATTAAAATTAAAAACCATAAAACAACCAGCAATTTTTGGAGTGTCAACTTTTTTTTCAATAGAACCAACAGATTTTTTGGTCTCGACTTTATCATCCATAGCCTAAATTTTTATTCTTTGAATAAAACAATTAATTTTAAAACCTCTTTGATTTGCCCCATATAATTTTTAAGGGTGGAAATTGCAATTTTGATTCCTTTTTGTTCCAGTTGATTTCTCAGTTCTTCTAGAGTCTTGATATGGCCATCTTTATAGTTCTTTAATAAATCTTGTACCACGGGATTCTCTATAAACTCCCTAAATTTGGAAGTTTTATAGCCTGCTGGGTTCCTTTCTTTGAGTCGGGATAAAGCCTCGGCTAGTCTTTCTCTATGAATAACATCATCTATACCAACAAAATTAATTTTTATTTTTTACAGGCTTTTGAGACCTGCATACAAGGCCTCAAAAAATTCTTTCATGCCAAAATTGTCCATTGCAGGCACAAACAGCAACCAAAGTTACGGTTTAAATATTTTTATAATGATAAAAATACA
Source organism: Pratylenchus scribneri (assembly GCA_030063045.1). Taxonomy (NCBI): domain Eukaryota; kingdom Metazoa; phylum Nematoda; class Chromadorea; order Rhabditida; family Pratylenchidae; genus Pratylenchus; species Pratylenchus scribneri. The sequence continues at coordinate 378,321 of JAQSEB010000097.1, read as the reverse complement.
AAGAATTAATAAATAATAAAATATAATTAAATTTAATTTAAAAAAATGGAAAAGAGCCGGGCTTTGTTTTCCCAAACTTTCAGGTTGCAGCGGAAAAGACTGGCAGATGGAAGCTGGCAAGGACAAAGAAAAAGAGATGGAAGCTGGCAAGGACAAAGAAAATGCCGCCATGAGCCTTTGGTAGCTCTGAATTGGAGGTAGGCTGACCTAGAAAATTTGATCCACTCCTTCTCCCCCATCCTGAACAATAGGTGTAAATGCTCTTTTATTTTAACCGCCATTAATTAGGCAATTGACTAGGAAAATTTGTACAATAAAATCAATTAAGCAAAAAATTTATTAAACATAAATATATGAGAATAATTAAATTTTAAAGTAATTTGGTTTAAAAAAATAATTTTATTCTTTGGTACTTCTCCATGATTAAAATTAATTGTTTTCCCAATTTAATTCCAACAAATTCAGCAAAAACTCGGGCGAAAGCTCCAAACATTGGAAGAACAAATTCATTGGAATGGAATGCAGGAAGCATTGCAGATGAAGCGGATGGGATGGAGCATATTTGATATAAAAATATATTTTTCAAATTTTACAAAAAAATATTTAATAAGTTTCACAATTTTATTTATTTGTTATTTTTTTTGTCATTTATAAATTATAAAACCTATTGCTAAAAAATGTGTTATTTTCCGCTAAATTTTTGATATTCTGGCTTCTGATAACTAAAATTCTTTAAAAAAAAATTAACATTAAAAAGAGGTTTTCGAAAAGAAAAGAGTAATTGAAAAATTAAAATTTTTGACGTTTCGTCTTTTGGCGTAAATTTAAATTTATAAATGTACTTTTTTCAAAACGCGCATAAATGTGCGATTTTCAAAACGCTACTCAACCTGATAGGAGAGAACATTCAAATTGCTGCGTAGAAATTCATCAAATGTTTGGAATTGTTCAATTCGTTGAATCAAAATGTCCCCAGAATTATGGAAAATATTCGACCAAATTCGTCTATGTACATTTGTGATGCCATTCAAATATTTCAATTCAGTTTGTTCCTTCAAATTTGAATCAAAAATAATTAAAAATTAATGGCATATATAAATCACCCTTTCAAATTCTTGGCAAAATTTGTTAATGCTCATTTTATTTAATTTTTCTTCCATCATCAACTTTTTTCGGCGGGCTTCCAACGAATAAAATACTCTTCCATTTTCGGTGTTCACTCTCGAAGGGTCCATGCCCAATCGAAGGCATTTATCCAGACGACAGCCTCGGCATTTATCTAAATTAAGAGAATTATTCATTTTTTTAAATTATTCTAATTATTATTTTTTTATGTGAGATTAATAAAAATGTGTTTTTCTACCTTTTGTCAGGTCGCATTTTCCATCCGCTAGGCAAAAATATTGAATTTGATTGATCACAATTCGCCGAAAGAATTGTTTGCAACCTTAAAAAGCATTTTGCATATTTTAAATATATTTATAATATTTTTACTATTGCAACTTCGCACATTGTAATATTTGAAGTTGGTGAATTTGCCACAAATTAAACAATCATCCGGTTTTTTGGCTTTTTTTTCTTCATAAATTTTCTTTTCATCATTTCTGTTGGCATTGGAGATTCTTCATTAGATGCGGGCATATTTAGATTTGTCAGGAAAATAAATTATTATAATTGTGGAATTTTTGTAGGGATATAATTGATGCGGATCTTTTTTTAAAGGATTAAAAAGATAAATTATTTTCGGGAATAAAAATTTCAAAAATTCTCCGAATTCGCGATAAATTTTTTACAGGAATATTAAGGAATTGGTTCTCGGATTTTTTCAAAGTAACTTGCTCCTTGCCGCGGACTGATATTTTTGTTAAAAGTGAGTCTCACAAAAATTCAGGGATTCACACAACCCAAAATTCCAATCTTAATTCCTTTTAATTTAAATATAAACTTATGAAAATATAAAATATTTATTGTATTGGAATTTGAAAAATAATAGCACTGTTATTATATGCTTTTTATTTTGATATAAAAGGGTTCATTTATCATTTGGGTTTATTTTTTTGTATTCGTGGAGACCAATGTACGGGTGCTCTCACAGGCAGCCACTTTGGCCCATTATTAATCGATAAAAGGTTGAAGTGAAAAAATGAAGAAATATTCAGACTGTGGCTGAAATAATAATTTTAAAAATTTATTTAAAACGCATGACTAGCAGAGAACAGACAAAGAGACGAAATCGAAATTAGATAGTACAATTGAAAAAATTGGTAATGTAATTCTTATTGCTAATATAGTGCTATTTAGCCGACATTTAAGAATCAATATTTGATTTGAGTAGTGTTATAATATAATAAATTTATCAATAAATTTTATAAAAATTATAAAAAAAATATTTATATATCTTTAATCAGCGATTTAATACATTTTGGTGAAATATCCTCATAGAATTTCATATTTCTATTCGAATAGAATATTTCTCTATATGTATTCATCATCTCAAAATTGTGAACTGCTTGGAAAGCGCACTCAATTAGTTGCAAACATTCTGCATATCGTTGCGATTTCCCATTTGTTTTTGGCAATATTTGAGGAGTAATTGCGAATATTTGCATTGTTCCTTGTAGAGCAATTCCCTGGCATGGGCGGAGAAGCCAGAAAATGCTGCATAAATTTGTTAAAAATTAAATTTTCTTTGTTTATTTTTAGAAATAGCTATTAAAAATGTGCCAATAAACTTACTTATTAAGTTTGTATCCGCTTTTGGGTTAGCTGAAGAAAAATGAAAGGTCCCCCCTTTGGGTAATCAGGATAAGGGTTAGGGTCATTCAGGGATTTGATATCATCTGAGTCTGAGGTAACCTCTAATTACCCAATCCTAATCCTGAGGCCTTAGCAGTATAGCGGACTTGCTTTTTCGGGCCTTAGCAGTATAGCGGACTTGCTTTTTCGGGCCTTAGCAGTATAGCGGACTTGCTTTTTCGGGCCTTAGCAGTATAGCGGACTTGCTTTTTCGGGCCTTAGCAGTATAGCGGACTTGCTTTTTCGGGCCTTAGCAGTATAGCGGACTTGCTTTTTCGGGCTTTAGCAGTATAGCGGACTTGCTTTTTCGGGCCTTAGCAGTATAGGGGAATTGCTTTCTCAGGCCTTAGCAGTTAGGAGACTTGCTTTTTCGGGCCTTAGCAGTATAGGAGACTTGCTTTTTCGGGCCTTAGCAGTATAGCGGACTTGCTTTTTCGGGCCTTAGCTGTATAGCGGACTTGCTTTTTCGGGCTTTAGCAGTATAGCGGACTTGCTTTTTCAGGCCTTAGCTGTATAGCGGATTGCTTTTTCAGGCCTTAGCTGTATAGCGGACTTGCTTTTTCTGGCCTTAGCAGTATAGCGGACTTGCTTTTTCGGGCCTTAGCAGTATAGCGGACTTGCTTTTTCGGGCCTTAGCTGTATAGCGGACTTGCTTTTTCGGGCTTTAGCAGTATGGGAGACTTGCTTTTTCGGGCCTTTTAGCAGTATAGGAGACTTGCTTTTTCGGGCCTTAGCAGTATAGGGGAATTGCTTTCTCAGGCCTTAGCAGTTAGGAGACTTGCTTTTTCGGGCCTTAGCAGTATAGGAGACTTGCTTTTTCAGCCAAAGATGGAACCTCACTTTTTTCCATTCTCAATAAAAAGCGGATACAAAATTAACAAGTGCCACAATAAACAGCCTATCCATATTTTTATGTCCATGCTCTATTGACTTAAAATTTTGAAATGTATTATAAAATTAATTTTACAATAGTAAAAATCGATGGTTTTGTGGCAGGGGCACTCATGGTGTTGCCAGTAAAAACATGATTTATTGTTTGTGCACCGGGATCCAATCCAAGTTGCCTTAACATCATGCCTTCCACCACTGAATGTGGGAAGGAGATTTCTACGTCAGGCTTCTCGGTCCTGGTGTTTTGTTCGGGGTGACTCATCATATAGATTCGTCCAATCTCTCCGCCTTCCGGCTTTGAGTCATTCATTGAGAGTGTATCCATAGATTGATAGGATGTCCCATACCATCCAGTCAAACCTTGGTCTCTGCCCCTTGATGGATCGATTGCGCAGTGTTGGCGTGCTGGGGCACCAAGTCCAGAGCTTCTCTGGTCGTATGGAAAGCAACACCCCTGGCCGGAGTCACACAGTCCATGTGGCCCAATGTGAGCCTTCAAACCGTTGTGGATCTATTGCGGTTCGGTATTGATTGGATTATCGACTGGCATCGTTTCGTCGTTGATTGGTTTAGCTTTGGTGAATGACTCTTCAAGCCACTTCATCCTCTGATCAAACTTAGACATGGATTCGTTCTTGATTTGAGAGGGCTTTAGGGTTTCAATTGACGAGATCGGATTGGGCAATGCGGGAACCGCCTTACAAGCCTTCTCCAACTTGGGCAACTGTTTAGGTACCTTTTGGCCTTCCATAGCTGGGGTATCCTTTAAGGGCTTGGCCAAGTTCCGATCTGCGATCAAGGCGGGAGTCGACTCACATGATCCACAGATAAGATCATCCACCTGAGTGGGTCCCATCGCTGGGTCATCCTTTCGGGTCTTAGATTGGGTAACCGATTTAACGGGATTATCTGGCCAATCCTTGTCATCAAATAAGCTTGGTCCCGAAAGCGGGTCATCGAGCCTCTCGGCTCGGCTAATGGATAAGTCGTGACAGTTTTCACCAAGTGAAGTTCGGTTGAATGGGTTTTGGTTTGGGCCGGGCCCCGGAGTGCTCCCTACACCCCGCCTCATCAACATTTTGACCAACCTGGTCCCTTGTTCCAAAATTTGCGCATCCATTGCGGCCTCCTGCCGTGGATCTGGCAATCTCTGCACTGCATGGCCACCCATAACGGCTTGTTGTCCCACACCGGCTTCATCCGGATGCGTCAGCCAAAGTGCGCTCATGAGTCGTTGGTTGCTGTCTCCGAGCATTTTGTCGCCTTGAATTCGCTTTCAATTATTTTTAGTTGAATTTTCTGTGAGTCGGGAAGACTGAGGATTTCTCCGTCTCCTTCGCCTTTTTATTCTACCCGGCGGAGTGTGGGCGTGTGCGAATTTTATTTGTGAATGGGCGTTGCCCATTCTCATTCCGCGGAGTTTTCGTTTTTATTTTGTGTGGAGGATTTGAGTGGAACGGAGACTCCTCCTTCCTCATTCGCGCCAATTTTAGCACGAGTGTAAATTTTGGTGAGATTGTGGTGAGAAAATTGGGCGGCGGCTGCTGCCTCTTTTCTCTTCATGCTGCCGTCGGGTGAATTTGACGAGCAGCGAGTTGAGTGTGGTCAACTTTTCCCTTCGACTTGGGGAAGAGGATTGCTGCCTTGACCGGCCTTCCATCTTACCAGCGAGGCAAGAGGGCGTTTGTTTGGAATTGGGAATATTGGAATGGAAATGAAAAGAATGAATTTGGGATGTTTGGCCTAAGCCAAACATCCACCTCTTTACACAATTTGTTTTCCTAAAAATTTAAATAAATTAATCTAGAGTCTAGACACTATTTTACTATTTATTTTGGAATAACAATAATTAGCTAGTTTCTTTGAATTTTAATAATATTTCATCAAAAATGAATCTTTAAAAAAAATTTACTAGAATTCGAACACATGATTGCAATTAACAGGGCAAATTCCGCTTTTGATAGCATTGGAATTCGGCGAAATGTTTCAATTGGATGGATTAATACTTTTTGTGCCATTTTGAATAAACTAAATTGGATGAAAAATATATTATTTTGCTACTAAAATGTAAAACCATGGAATATCCTTGGAAAAATTCGCGTTGATACCAATTATGGACAATCTTCTTGGGCCAGTCACCGACATTTCACCCATTTCCACCGAATAGTATGTACTTGTCAAATTATTCATTTGATGGCCCAATTCACGGGCCAAAATGATCTTAAATAAATTATTTTATTTTTTTAAAGCTGTATTATTTATTTTAAATTTTTAATAAAAGATAATATTTTATGATTTTCAGCATTTACCCTATCTTCGAGTTTTAATTTGCCAAAAGCAGGCATTGCCTTCAAAATGCCCACAACCATCAATTGACACACGGAATAGCACTTTTTAATTAGTGGATGTTGATTTTGACTGCCAAGATCAATTATCTCATTGTACAATTTGACAATATACGGATCGCACCATAGGTCGGGATTTGGCTGAAATTTTGCAAAGAGATACAAAACAAGAATTTAAGAGAAAGATTTTTAATTATTCGAAACCGTCATTCTGGGTATTTCCTGTTTTCATGGAACTACCCTAATAGGACTTTTGTCAATAGAGAATTGAATTTACCAAATAATTACGAAATCCGATGTATTTTTATTAGGGATCGGCCTTTTAATCTACTGGTCGAAACCTCGGCCGAGAAGTATCGGTTCGATCTCTAATTTTTATATGTCCATGATTTTCGGAGGTCCTAAAATAATCATATATCGAAAATTAAATCAATTCCATTTATCAAAACTTAAATCAATTCCATTGCCAAATAAAATATTTACGGAATAGCAATCAGCCAATGCGAGAATATTTTTTTGTCCATTGAGAACTTCCTCAATGCCATGGAATTTATTCAAATAGGAATCCGGCAAATCGAAGCATCGATCCGTTATTCGCCTATGGGCATTCAGAATTTTTGTCAAATATTCAATTTGATCAAATTCCTTTGTTAAATAAATTAAATTTTAATATTAATATAATTATTTAATACCCTTTCCATTTGGCCAAATATATTCTGCATTACCGGAATTGATACATTTAATTTCAAACCAGCATTCCTTTGTTTCAATTTCAACAAATTTCTGAATATTCCGAATTAAAAATTCATTTAAAAAATTCATTTAAATAATTTATTTACTTTTCATTCCATCCATTTTCGCCTTCATTTTCCTCTAATACCCTTGAATCACCGCCTATATTTCCTTTCAATTTTATGATTGATTCTCTTCGCATTTCCAATGCTTCCACAATTTGGGAAACATCATTTTTGTCTTCTACCCTCACAAAAGTTGGGTCCATTCCCAATCGAAGGCATTTGTCTAGACGACACCCACGGCATTTCACTTTAATTAATTTTTAATCAATTTTGCCAGTTTTTTATTTTCTTTTATTATAATTCTTTATATTTCATTAATTTTTAAACCTTTTGAGACTTCACAATTTTCATCGGATGCACAAAAATATTGTGTCTGATTGAGAACAACTCGTCGAAAAAATTGTTTACAACCTTAAAATTATTGAAAAAATTTAACTTAAGGAATATTAAATTTTTTAATTAAAAAATAATCGAATATTATATATTCATTTGCCTTCACAACTTTGAACAGTGTAAAATTTGAATCGACTAATTCTTCCACAAATTAAACAATCCATTGGTTTCTTGGCTCGTTGCCATTTTGGCCCATTTGTTCCTTTCTTTGGTGCCATTTCGATTGAATGTAATTTTCTAAAAAAATTAAAAGTAATTTAATTTTAAAAAATATTTCTAAATATATTCTTTGGAATTCTAATTTTTATCATTTCTCGAATAATTCAAATATAAAAAACAAATTAAATTAAAAATTAGAATCCAATTTTAAATTAGAAAGGGAACGATAAAGTGCATAACCCTAACTGGGTATGTGGGTATTCTCATTTGTGCATCCGAATTTTGTACATTCACCCCAGAATAGCTTTTTACTTATTAAATTTTGCCCATTAAACCAAATATAAGATAATTTTTAATTTTTTATGTCAATGTTGAGAAATGTTAAATATAAAATATGGTTTTACTAAAATTTGATAAAAAAAGAAATAATCCCAAATTTTCTCAATCAAAGCTTAAAATAAATTTTATTCATAATCAAATAATCATTAACTTTAACTTTATCGTGTCCCTAATATGATTTTTGATAAATAAAGGACGAATATACTCAAAATGGGTCCCAGTTTCCTCGCTATATAAAATTTGTCAATACTGTCTCTTTTGTAAATGGGAAAATGCTGCTGACAATCGCGAATTTTATAAAAATCAATAAAAATGCACCTGCTGCTTGGCCAAATGGAAAACCGAGAAGAGGAAAAGGAAGGGACACTGAAATTATTTTACAACGGTCTCTTCCTCTCTTATGGGAAAATGTTGCCAAAAAAGTAGAAATCAAATGGCAAATATTCCCGAATTATAATGAGGAATAGCGAAGGAAAAAAAGCTCGCCCATTGTTTTCTCATCATTTCATTTGTGGAACGAAAAGTTCAATCTTGTGTGGGAAAATGTTGGAATATTGCAAATAACATGTAATACGTAAAATACAAAATACACATAAACTATTTTCACAAAAATGAACAGGGTGGGAAAGTTTATCAATACAATAAGTGAATATTTTATTTTTGGATAAATATTAATTAATTAGAGGCTAATTAATAAGGAAATATTTTGTATAGATGATGCCTTTAAGAATTTTTTAAATTTTTTTAAATATTTTAGATTTTTAAAAACATAATTGTTACTATTTACTGTTTCATTCACAAAAAATAAAGATAAATTTATAATATTAATTATTAATTAAAAAATAAAATTTTTCTAATTAAATTTTTTATCCCCTTCTCTCATTTCTTTTATGCACATTTTGGCACCGAATCTTGGCCACATTGTCGGCAATTTGCGCTGGCATTGTCCCGAATACAAGTCAATTGGCAAGCTCGAGTGGAACATTCGACACAAATTTTAGCACATTTTGCATTGCCCTGGCATCGGGCTTCACATTCCGATGTGAACAAATTTCGCTCGATCTGGAGAGAAAGAAGAAATTAATTGAGGGTAAATTACTCTTTATTTTGCTAGCTAATGAATGGATGAAGAGCCTACGCGCATTGAGCAATATCTAGGCATACTTTCAAATTATTAGTAAAAACTTTTAAAAATTCGATTGAATTATTCTGTAGACTATTGTCCATTTTGAATCAAAATTATGTCAAATATGTCCAATTTCGATTATTTAACTCAGTCAGCGTTTCTATCTGTCCAGATTTATCAGCAGATATCTCCTGACTTTTGACCAAATTACTGGTTTTGTCTGAATTTTCATAATTTCCTTATAAAATGTCAATTTCCCATTGACTGAGGCTATTTTTGGCTTCAATTTTTCGATGAATGGCCATTTTTGATCTAAAATCTAGCTGGCGACCAAAAAATCTAAAGCATTGATAGAAATTTGATTTAACTACCTTTTTACGATCATAATTAGTTGCAGCTTTTAATCAAATCCACTAAATTATCCTCTAATAAATTCATCTAAATCAAGCAGGATTATATAATTGGAATCAATTGAAAATTGATCCGTTCTAAAGAACTTTGATTCACTAATTTTATTTCATATCCTATAATAAAAAATTTATTCATAAATTTACATATGGCTTTGGTCGTTGTGAATTGCTCGATTCCGGAAAGGATGTAACGAATATAGCGATTGGAATGAGAATTGCCAATGGGTTTAAAATTCCCATCTTCGCAATAACGAATTAATTACTGAAAATTGGAATGAAAGAATCAATTCCTTCCAAATGAATTAAAAACTAGTTTTTATTAAGAATAGGCCCATCAATCATTTAATTTTTGATGTGAAATTTTAAACAAACTTTTCAATATTAAAATAAATATAAAATAATTAAAAAATTCTATATTAAATTTTGGCTGAGAAGGAAATGAAAATTAGTAATTTTTAGTATTTCCATTTAAAATAATGTGCCTGCCCAAAACAACCTCATCTTTATTATAATAAGCCTAAAAATTTAAAAAGTACATTTCTTATTTCATTGTATATTTTCAGCTAAATTTTTCTATCCATAATTCGTTGGGTGGAATGTTTATTCCCTAAAATATGGGCCACTTTCATTAAACTCTTTCAGATAAATAAATAAATAAAGTTGAGAATTGCCAAAAAGAATGTTTATTTTCTGAAAAACAAAAATGCATAAATTCCTTATTTTGGCAACAATTTTGATCCTTATTCCCTTACAAATTTTATGCAATTCGTCAGAATATAGCAATGGAGAAAATGGTAATAAAAGAAATAATTAACACATTTTATCTGTTTATTGATAATTATGACACATAGTTATACATTCAAAAAATATATAATATGCAAAATAAATGATGTTTTAAGTACCAAAAATATATAAAATATTGACTATTATTTCGGAACTTAACATTTTAGGAATTGCCAGGGCTTTAATATTGGTTGGTAATCTCAACTTCTAATTTTTATTATTAGGACAGGAGAATAGATCTATTCAATATGTGAGCTAATCGGTTATTCAAACACAAATCTCTTTTGGTTCATTTAGTGTTACCTAATATAAGTTCTAATAGTTTAATTATAGGTCTAATATGTTTTAAATTTCATTAACTAAACAGATACATCGAATCGAAAGACCATGTTCCAACATCTGACATTTTACCTAAATTAGAAGCAATTTTTCCTAAATTACCTCTAATTTTACACATAAATACATGTCCTATTGATCACTAATCCCTATTCAAATTTTAAATGCCAATTTATTTCCTTCCCAGCAATAGATGTCGACCAGCTTTATACAAAAATTGCTGAGTTATTATCACCTTCTGATGAAAATCCATTAGAAGGAATCCAATTTCTAAACGAAAATGCAATGGAATTCCTCAATATGGTTGGGCCAATTGCTTCGATTATTCGAAAAATAACAGAAGATGAGAATAGCACAGAGGTCGATTTTAATTATAATTTAAAATTTTTATATTGAATTTTAGTTTGAAAGTAGTGTTGACAAGGGGAAAGCCATTGAAATTGCTAAAAATTTCACGGAAGATCATTTTATGCCTCTATATGATAAATATAGAAAAATAAGGAACCAAAATAATATGTATAGTCTCATGAAAGAGTATGAAGATGTGAGTGATTTTTTGAAATATTTTTAGGGATTTGCCAAATTAATATTTGCGGATGGATTTTAATAATTAAAATTTATTAAAGCTTCAAAAAATTATTTAATTAAATTTAGATTAAAAATATTTAAAATTTAATTACTAATTAAATTAATAATATTACTTTTTAATCTATCATGAAACCACTTGAGTCGATTGCTTTTGATTTAAATTTATTGATTATTTTGGGCGGCAATAAAGTTGTCGAAAAAAATTTCAAAAGGAAATGCTTTGAACGGAGTCCGAGAGATATTCTTTTAGTAATTTTTCAATGTAAAATAAATATTTTTTACTTTTTCTTGAAGAGACTTAATTTTGACTTGGAATGGACTTGTCAACGAAATTCACAAAAAATGCAGGAAGGAATCGAGATTTTCGCATTAGCAACCGCAGTTTTAGATCCATTGGATAAATATGCAAAAGAAGAACTTGAAGAACTTTTAGAATTTAAAGAACTTTTCATGTATCGATTTGAATTTTACTGGATGATGCGGACACGTAATTTTATTTATTATAATTTAATGAATGTAACAATTTTTCACATCCTTCCTTTTAAAGGATTTATGTTTAAATTGACGTGGATGGAAATTAATGAAGCAAAAAGAGCCCTGGCTGGCTTAAATAAAAGTAATCTAAAAATGTTTAAATAAATATTTCAATATTTGAAAGCAATAAATGATTATTTTTATTGTCGCCGGCGCAACGATTGTGTTAATTTCAATGCAATGGGCATTCTTATTGGCTCTCCAGTTGAATTTACAACCGTCGATGATTGGTGGAATATGAGAATTAATAAATAGTTTGTTTTTTTTTAAATTTGGAATCAGAAGGATGTGATCGATGACTCAAAAAAGGAAATTGAAAATTGTAATTTCGAAGATCCAACAATTTTTCGCAAAACCGAAATTTCGGATGGTCTAAAATTTTAGAAAATCGAAATTTCGGTAGTCCTAAAATTTTCGGAAATCTTATACCGAAATTTCTTTGTGCCAAAAATTGACGAAATTTCTAACCGAAACGAAAGTAATTGAAAATCGATTCAAATCCTATTTGGAATTCCAATTTCTAAAATTAAGTTTAGTTGTTTGCCCAAGGCTATTCTACAATATAATGATTTCAAAAGGAAGCCTCTTTATGATTTGGCAAAAATCTTCACAATTGGTCTTATTCGAGCGGTAAATTTTATGTAAAAATCTAAATTAGTAAATATTATCTTCAAGTTGATGACAGATCGAATTTGTTCGGAATTGAGAGGCGGGGGAGAATCATTATTATCAAAATTAACTGTTGGATATACCAATAAGATAACCGCCCAAACGCAACAATGGATTGAATACCACTTGGTAAATTGGAATCATAAAAAATCAATAAAATAATTTTTTCATATATAGAATAATGCTTGGCCATCAATTCCAAGAGCAATGGCAATTAGAATAGCTAAAAGTGCAGATTTATCCGATACAAACAATTGGAATAAAACGGCATCAAAAATTAGCACAGAGCTGAATGAAATTGGCCCACCCGGGTAATTGTTTTTTAAAGTTTAATTTAAAATTTATTAATGATTTTTCATTGATTTACAAAATATTATTATTTCCGAATTTTTAAAACATTCTTAATACAAATATTAAATATTTTTTATCTTTTATTTAGTTTTTTTCATCAAACAATTATCACGGAGCCATGGAATGAACGAGAATGGTATTCGTCTATTTATAATAAAAATTATATTATTGAAATCAATGACATTGATTTACCAGTGAAATTGATTATTATTCGTTTCAAAAAGACTAATTTGATGGAAGATCGGATGAATTTTACCAAAAAATTGACTGCAGAAAAACGCGATATTGGCATGAAAATATTAAGGTAGGTGTTATTATATTATATCATTAGTCAAATAACGCCCTTAAAAAATAAATAAATAATTTGTTTTCCATTTATAGTGAAAATTGGAAAAGCAAAGATATGGACTCATTGCTTTTTACCTTTCTTAATGCCACTGGCTTATATGGGCCTAGGTCTAATCATATTCGAGGTGTTCTACTTTTGCATAACACAAAAAAAATTGTTTCCATTTTCTTGCAAAATTCGATCAGCTTTTTCGATAAATATATCTAAAGAAGGAGAAGACGCTATCGAATTATTACAATTTCATAAAAATGGATTCCCAAAATGTGAAATATTCAATATCTTTTTAATAATATAATATTGATGAATAATGAAATGAGAATAAAAGTAATTTCAACGTTTGATATGTTTAATCATGGATATTTTAAATATTTATTCAGAGAGAAAATTGGTACATATACGGAAAAAAAAGGAGAAATAAATGATGATTTAATTAAGCAACATTTCTCATTTATTCATCTTTTATTCATTAAAGCTTTCTTCTTTAATTTCTTCATTGAATGCCATTTGTTATTTTCAAATTTGCGCATTGTTTGTCCAATTCCAAAATAATTCTTTCAATTGGAAGGCCAATTTCACAAAAATTGTTCAAAATGAATGATTTTGTAATTGCATATTGATTCTGGAATAAATTTATTAAAATCAATATTCTTTTTTTTTTTTATTAACCTTTGCCAAATTGAAGCATTTTTGATTAAATGATGTATGACTTGATGATGGCAATCCATTCGACTAATCCTACCTTCATTCTCATTCAACACACGATGACGAATTGTGGCCGATGATTTTGGTGTCAACAAATGATCGGCCAACATTTCCATTTGTCCATCAAAATATTGGCGACGCTTAAATTTATTCAATTTATTTAAAATAAATTTTTAATTAGAAATCCAACCATGTGAAGCAATTCAAGCTCTTTTACAGCTGCCTGATCCCCTCGCATTATTCGTGATTTAATGAACATTTCAGCGTCATTACTAGAATGAAAATATTTATTAATTAATTATTTTATTTTTTCTTACCTTATTGGAACAGCAGGATAATTTTGTGACGACAATGTCAAATTATTCTTTTTATAAGGTTGACGGCCTAATTTGCTGCCCATAAATTCCGAAATTTTATCTTTTTTAATTTCCATATTCCCAAATTCATGCACGGGACTGAACATTGTTCCCATTTTGGCGTATTCCGTTTCCTTTCCAATCGTTTGCAAACTCAGATCGGGCTAAAAGTACAATTTAAAGCGAAATTTTTATGGTTAATTAAAAAATTTTTCATGATCATTGACTAAAATGCCAAATTTATTCTATTCCGATATGAAACTTGATGATTACAAATAACTATTTTTACATTTTTCAAAATAAATTAAAATTAAGAATTAATCACATAGATTGCATAAAGTATTATCTTATGTCTTATCTCTAACTATAATAATAATAATAAATGTTATTGAGTTACTTCAAAAAATGTAAAATTGTTGAATTAATAATACATTATTAAAAATGTAGAAAAAGGAAAGGGAATAAAAAACGGAATTAATTTTGATTTAATGAAATGAAAATTATGGTATTCCAAATAATTCGTTTTTCCATTCCGGTAATAATTCTGATTTTTGCGTTGTTTCCATTCATTTTGATTCTGATTAAAAGTCTCAGAATATTTTGATTTTTATTCCAATTTTTAGTGTATCATACTGCTTCAATCATTATGTTGTAAAATTAATCAATCTTTTATTTTATACCCTTTTTAACAACAAATTTGCATTTTTAATTAATTTAAAGTAACACGTCACACTAAAAATTTCAAAACTTTTACCAAATAATCCACATTCAACATCCAACTACGACTGAAATCACTGCCAAGACAAGCATTTGGAGCCAGTTCATGACATTCAATGCAACTTATTTTTGGGTCAGATCGAACAGCATCACAATAAAAGCCCCAGCTCGGTGCTGTTCCATTTGAAGATGTCACCGCATATACTGTAATAATTCTTTTGTGAATATTTTTAAGAAAGTAATTCCTGACTGTTCATTTGTTCCAATTCATTTGACCAACTCTCGAACATTGATCCGGATAAACATGCCTCCAAATAGTATACCATCTTTTTGTACATTTTCTTGTTATTCATATTTGTCAGTGTTGTTTTCAAATCTTTTAGGGTCAACTGAAAAATTAATTGATACAAATTTAATATGGCTATTTGCCAAAAAATCTTACAAGTCCTCTTGGAAAACCCAAAATGCCATGGCCTCCATGTTGCAAATTATAGATGAAAACATTGTCATCTTCGGTACTGAATTTTGTAGAAAATTATTAAAAATTTCTCATTAATCCCTTTTTTTTCATTACCTATTCAACACTGGTTTTCCATTGGTTTTTTCAGAGTCGCCCTGCAAAATTGCCATAAAATTGTCGGCGTTCACATCTTTCCCACGATAATCAATTTTAACACCTTTTTTTAAAAATATATTTATTCATTAATTTAATATGTATTTACAAAAATGAAATTAATTGGCAAATTTTGATTGGGAAAATAGCATTTTTGAGGTCAAAATCAATATGCGCTTTTTTAAAAGACTATCATAACCAGCCTTTTAGCCTAAATCTATAAACTTATTCATAATCAAATAAAACTTAATATTGACCAAGATATTTGGCCTAAAAATTATTAAAAAATTTTTTGTAGAATTTTTGTCCTAAAATATTATTTTGCTAATTCAAATAGTTTGCTTTAAAAATTTTGCCATTTTCAAATTCATATTAAGTATCTTTTTTTTACCTGCATAAAAGTCAATGCCTTTTGGGTCATTGAAAACTTTGCCCGGATGCGGATTCCTTTAAAAACAAATACAATAATTATAAATGAGTGATGGATGATAAAATCGACTCTGAATCATTGGCAATATCATCATAGGCCATTAGAATAATATTTTCTGGATCAACGCCATGGTCACGGAGAATGTGCCAAGCATGATAAATGCCTGCCTAAAAAAAAAATTTTTTAAGGTTAAATTTTTTAATATTTATTTAAAATTTTCATTATTTATTACCTGTGAAGCATAATTGACCCCCATATTTCGATGAGCTCTATAAAATAGGTATAAGATTTAGGTTTCTAGGATCAAGCACTAACAAATTATAATCAAAAAACCGATCTCTCGGCAAAAGAACTCAATCTCTCTGCAAAAGAACCCAAATCTCTCGGCAAAAAAAAATTTTCTCATTTTTTTTGTAAATAATTAATTTAATAAAAATTAACCTTGGCCTTGGTGTCTGCGGTATCTGAAGAAAGATCGATGGTATGGTGGTGTCGGACAGCTCGATGGTTACGTCATTGACTTTTTGCTAAATCTTTTTTCTTTATCAATTGTATTACAAAAAATAAACCTGTGCATTTTCATTGACATTACCAGAACCGCGTGTGACATTGAGATCTTCGCCGCCATTTGGCGCAACTTTGACGTGGTCATCCTGAATTTTTTAATAAATTATTTTTACATTTTTACAATATTTACCTGCTAAATAAGTTCACCCAATTCACGGCCTTCAGGTGCCATTTATTCAACATTCTGATGGTCCTGAATTAGAATTAATTTTGGTTTTTACTTTGTAAATTTATAAAAAAAAATAAACCTGTTTTATTTGAATTCCATTTTCTGCCACACCAAGATCTTCAACGCCAGCTGGTTCGCCGTTGTTGTGGTCTTCATGAATTTGTTTAAATTTCAATTTATTTATTTGTTCAAAAAACCTATTAATTTGATTCACCAAAATTTTGATCATGGCCATGAGTTCCACAGCCGAATTGTCCCGGAATTTTGTAAAATAATTATTTCAATTTGGTCTCTAAATTATGCAAATTCTAAAAATATAATAAAACAGTTCAATTTAAATATTGTAATTACAATTTGGAAATTGATATCGCAATTAAAATGTTACAATAAATTCGGCCTAGGAAAAATCAGATGCATACACATTGCATTGCAGTTATTCTTTGAAAAATCTCTAATATAAAAGATCAGATATTTTTTGATAAAAGATATTTATTGGACATAGAATATAACTTTCTCGCTTCCCAATTTTTTTTATTAAGATCTTATAATAATAAATAATACACATTACTCAAATAGTTTGTTATCGATTAAAATGCATCAAGACAAATATGTTGCAATGAGGTTTGCTTATTTTTTAAATTTATAAAATCCTTTTGCAAATTATGGATTTCCAAAATTGCGATGCCAAAGAATGCATATTTGCTGACCAAAACGAGAGATTCATCATGAACAAACTTGAAGATCTTGAGGTTTCTATTCCCCACTTATTTAGAGAAAAAAGATTTATAATAAAAACAATTAACTATTTCTAAAAATATTAATAGGTTACTTAATTTGTTGAGCATCTAGTTTATAATAAATAACCATATGATGAAGATTTTTAAAAGTTTTTGTTCTCAATAAACTTGTTTATAAATTATAGTAAAAGATATATATATTATTAGGAAATGTATGCGAAACGAAAAATTTGAAGACATCTGGAATTTTACATTAAGATCTCACATTATGCCAAGCGTCTCATTAAACAAGTTCAATCAATTAATGGTGCTGATTTTTTGAGGAAATATCTGATCAGATAAAAAATAAAATCTAAATTTTAAGAACATAAGGATGAGTCAATTAAGGAAAAAGCACCTAATTGCTAAAAGCTTGTAAGCAATTTCAAAAGTTAATATAAGTCAATTTAATAAATAAATAAAAATATTCAAACAGGCCATAGCAACAATTTCATGATGCATGTTTAGCCTGATGCTGGCAAAGATCTTGTTGAAATATCGACGTAGGTAATATTTAAATAGAAATAAAAACTAAATTATAAATTTTCAGGACAGTCGAATAATGAAAATGTGCAACATAATAGGCAAGATCTGATGGAAATGTTTGCAAAGGTTACCTTTTAAAAATCAATAAGCAAAATTAATTAAACAAAGTTAATTACAACAAGGACCAAAGCAACGATGAATCAATTGCCGGCCCAGATCATGACGTGGCAATGGCATTGAGTGGAACCATTTGCACAGGTTTATCCAAGTTATTGTACAAAAATTAAATTTAACACATTCATGACAACCAACGATGAATCAATTGCCGCTCAGATCTTGACATGGCAATGGCATTGAGTGGAACCATTTGCACAGGTTTACCCAGGTTAATATTTGTAAAAAATTTATATTTAACATATTCATGACCACCATTGCAACGATGAATCAATTCCCCGCCCAGATCTTGATGTGGCAATGGCATTGAGTGGAACCTTTTGCATAGGTTTACCTATTCTAAATCAAAATAATTAAAAAATCAAACATTCACAGCAACTACGGACCAAATGGCATCAAAAATAATGGTTTGCATCAGAAATGGTATCCAAATTGAGCAGGTTAATTTTTTCAGAAACTGTTTTAACCAATAAAAATAAATTTAAAAAACATGAACAAAAGGGAACATGTGGGATCTAACCAAAAATTTGATAAGACAATTTAACAGGTTTAAATTTGTACAAATATTAAAATTAAATTTTAACAAATTTAGGACTAAAAATGCTGAATCAACTGCCAGCGCAGATCTTAATGTGACAATTAGCCTTTAAACTGCTATCAAATTCACCAGGTTTTTAAGAATTAAGCAAAATTCAAATGAAATTATTTAGGAAATCATATCAACGATCTGATCTACTACTGTAACCATTGTCTCTCAATGGACACTGGCTCAAAAAGAGGTTATTTACTAGGATGAATACTTTCTAATAAATCCAATAATCCTAAGATGATTTTGATAGTTATCTAGATCAATTTGAAAATGACATTAAAAATTAAATCAAATAGTATTTCAGAAAATGGCAGAATGCGCTCTTTATAACGAGCTGAAAATGGAATGTGAACTCTGGAGGCAATTGCTAAATCAATGGTTACAAAGGTTTATAATCAATTTTAAAATGAAATAAAATTTTCAATTCACAGAAATTTGAATTGAGATCTGGCCAATGGGAGGAAAAATTGCAAACCAACATGCTCCGTTGGAAACTGCAAAAAAAAAAACAAAGATCTTTGTGTTCAGTACGAGGTAATATTCAAAAAATTAATCTATGATATAAATTATTTTATTAGGAATATGAGGCTGTTAATTGCCAGAAAGATCTATGCACGTTGAATCAAAAGAATATGGAAAATGGTGACTACAAAATGCTGATTCCATAATATTGGTTGAGGTAAATGTACCTTCTCGTTAAAAATTTTTAAATTCTTAAACTAATTTATTTATAAAACAAATTAAAAATTCAATAATTTTTTGGTAAAATTTTTATATAGTAGATAGGATTTTTGATCTAATCAATTCGAATTGGTACAATTCGATTGAGCTCTACTGCTGAATCTATCTGGGTTTGAAGAAAAGTATACCAAATTATCAGCGAATTTCCTAAACTTAAGAAAATTAAAAAGTTTCTTAATAAATTCGGACCCGGAAACGGCGTTTTTGAGTATTTTTTATGAGCTTGCAACCAGTGCTGCGCGGGCCCCGTGCCCTGGCTCCGGGGCCAGCCCCGGGGTTGGGGCTAGGGCCGAGGCTGAGATCCTGAAAACCCGGGGCTCGGGGCCGGGGCTGACTTTTTGAGGGTCGGGCCGGCCCCGTGTTTATCGAAAATTATGGTCATTATTTTGAAGGGTTAAATTATATTTTTTAAAATGAAATAATGGAAATATCGTTTATTTCGAGGATTGATAACTAAAAATTAAAAATACATTAAATAATTTAAAATTTTTTCTTTGAATTTAAAGAATTTTTCAAAATTTTAAAGCCAAAAATTTTTTTTTACTATTTGTCCGGGGCCGGCCCAGGAGCTGGGCCGGGGCCAGGTGTTAAGCTCCGGGGCTGGGGGCCGGGGCCGGGGCTCAAAATAGCTGATGCGCAGCACTGCTTGCAATCCGGCATATTTTAAAATTCAACCAGACTGCCGGCCCGATAATTTTTCCTAATTTTCCAAAAACCCGGCTCTTTTTTGCCGGGCCAGGGTAATTTTTTTCTGAAAATACCGGAACCGGGCCCGGAAATTTTTAAAAACCGGACTATAATTCTTAATCCCTACTTTAGTTCGTTAACAAAAAAGTTTATCACAGTTGTATAGTCATATTTTTCGATAAGCTAGGGGCAGTTCTATGATTTTCCATGGGGGTAAGATAAAATAAGCAGCTTTAATGGGGTGCTCAAAATTTTTCAGAGCAAAGTATAAACTAATCGAAAAAGGTTTTTTCAGTTTTAAATTGCGATTTGCGTGCGTCGGGAAGAAGGGGAGCAATTTTTGATCTTTTAGGTTAAATATATTGAAGATATAGATAAATTACTTTTTTCCTGAATAAATTTTTTTTGGTTTTTTGGTGTAATTGCAAAGGAAAAAAAATATTTTTCTCCTTACCACCATTGGCACCCGGAGCACCTAAACTTTTACCCTCACATTAAACGCCATTGCAATGAGCTAGGCACGAATCTTTCTTAGTAGGAAGGAAGCGGATTTTTAAGTCAAAAATCGCAGGATTGGGTATTTTTTAGATTTTTTTAAATTTAAATAAGATAGATAATTTTTTCCATTTTTTATAATGAAATTTTTCCCAAAAATTGCCAAATAGGTAAAATTTATCAAAATTATTTCAAAAAAGAAAGAATCACAAATATTATTTATGGGTTCTACCCATGATCTTGAAGTTGATATAAAAAATAATTCAAAACATAAAATTCACTCTCTAATTATAAGTTTCTTATAAAAAATTGTGATGACTATTTTGTAATTAAATAGATAGGACTGGGTCTAGGATTCGGAGTAATGAAATCTTAAATTTAATTGTGCAGGTATAAAGAAAATAAAATTCCTAGTTTCGTGGTAATAATATTCGCGACTTTTGAAAAATAGCTGAGCATCATAGCGTTACTCACCCAAAATTAGATTGATTCAGTTTTTAGAGCTCTTTCGAATGGTGGTACCAAACTCGCCCAGATTAGCCCAAAAATCCTTAAACTTATAAAGTCAAATCAAGAAATCAAAAAAAAAAGACGAGAAGGTACAAAATATTTTCTAAATATATTTTATTGTAAACACAAGTTATATAATTCATTAAATTTCAAGATATGTAAAGAATAAAATTTAAAAAATCTATATTTTATATTATTTTTAAAACAGATTAGGTCATTTGTCAAAAAACAAATTTTGAGAATAGGTCTCATTTTCAGAATATATTTTGTGCACTCATTTGCCTATGAATAAGAAAAAGAAACAAAAAATCAATTTTGAAAATAAGTCTCATGTTCAGAATATATTTTTTACCTCATTATTTTATGGATAAGAAAACGAGTTAAAAAATGAATTTTGAAAATAAGTCTCATTCTCAAAATATATTTTTTACCTCATTTTTTTATAGATAAGAAAACGAGTTAAAAAATTTATTTTGAAGATAAGTCTTATTCTCAGAATTCATTTTTTACCTCATTTTTTTATCGATAAGAAAACGAGACAAAAAATAAATTTTGAAAATTAGCGTTATTTTCAGGATTTATTTTTTAAACTCATATCCTAGCAATTTCCACAAAATGAGGGAAAAAATAAATGTAAGCAAAATGTGTTGCGATTTCGCTACGATCGAACACTAATTTGCCCAGTGGAAAATTACCCAAATAAAGTTGCCAAATTTTATTTTAGTAAATTCCAATTGATTTGATTGATTGTTCACAAAATTTTATTTATATGAAAATCTCAAACTCAAACTTGGGTAATTAAACCGAAATGGAAATACAAAATCGCGATATTAATTTAGAAGGCATTCAACATTAAAGCAAAAATAGTGTGGACAATTATAAATTTATATAAAATCAGTAAACCAAATTTCATCGTATTATCTACTAATTCACAAATTTACCATTTAAATAATTTTCTAATAATTGTTTGGATTGCCCTAATGGCGTTTGAAAAAGAGTTAAATTCAAAATTATTAATAAGTAAAATTAAATTTGTGAATTAGTGATAAAGTGGTAAAATATATATTTTGATAAATTTCACCCTAAGGCAAATTCAATCTTTATTAATTCACTCAAACGTCCGATAGACGTATTCCTTATTTACCCAAATCAACATTAATTTGCCTTAGGGGAAACGTAAAAGTGGTTAAAATTGAAATTAAAACATAAAAAGTAATAAATTTCCCAGCCAGCTCCCTTTTCCTCACAATTTTCTCATATTCGCCCGATAGGCAATTTTGCTCAAAATGGTGGAATGACTGTTCAATTTTTCTCCCCACTTTTTTGCCCCCCTCAAGGTTAGAAAAATGGATGTTTTCTATTTGCGAGGGAAAATGTTGCCATTTTCCCTCTTCCAATCCCAAGGACAAAACTAATAAGGGGTGCTGATTGAATGGGATGGGGGCGGCTGGCTGGCTGGCGAGAAATTGTGTAAAAAAGGAAATGTGAACTTTGGTTGGAAGGGAAGTGGATGGGATTGATTGAATAAAAGAATTAAAATGAATAAAATTGAAATTAAATGGAAATTGAATGAATAAAAATATATTTAATTAAAATAAAATCAAAAATATCAAAATTAAATTTTTATTTTGGAGTTTTGCTCCAAACACTCCCAATCGACTTTTTGTTGCATTCTTTTCCATTCCTCGCACCATTCATCATTCTTTCAATCCATCACATCCCATTGCGCACCCCATTTCCATTCATTCCCAATTGTCGATTCATTCCCCACTGCATATTGATCGGACCAATTCCTTCGCGCATTTGCCTCTCTAGGATGGGTTGAATTAGATTGAAAAGATTGTTAAGGACTCCCGGCTGGTTAATTCCTCTTCGAATAAGCCAAGGCAAGCCATGCATTTTCAAAAACCTCCCAATTGAGAATGTAATCCAGGCACGCATTAGGAATTTCTCCCAATCGACATTTTTTAGGAACCCGGTGATGGAAAAATCCCCGATAGGGATATAATCACCGTGCTGCGTGTTCCATTCATTTTCTTCTGGAGTAATGTGCTTCTGCATGATTCGCCCAACACGAAAGGTCTTGAAATATCGCAAAAAGATGCCGAAGTTGCTTTCATTTGTGACCACTAAGTTGGTGAAAATGTCCGGTTTGAACTCAGGGATGCCAAGATTGTGTTGCAATTTGAGTTGTTGAATTGACTTTTCATCGACTTCTTCTTTTGTCCCTGTTGTTTGATCGACCAATATGAGTTTTCCCTCTTTCATGATTGCTTGCTTTCCGAAAATTGAGCATGGTCCCTTCTTGGATGTCTCTACGAGTATCATGCTTTCAGATTCCACAAAGCCTTGGACAATTTTTCCTCCGAAAGAGGCATTGACCGGCAATTTATGAAAACATTCGCCTTTTTCATCA
The DNA here is from genome assembly GCA_030063045.1 of Pratylenchus scribneri. Lineage (NCBI taxonomy): Eukaryota > Metazoa > Nematoda > Chromadorea > Rhabditida > Pratylenchidae > Pratylenchus > Pratylenchus scribneri. Next base: position 355,027 of record JAQSEB010000097.1, on the reverse strand, counting down.
ATTTTCGTGAAATTGAAGTCATCGACTGGTGTGCATGGCCAAACTTCAGCTATTTCTTTTCCAACCCATCGAGCTTGCAAATTGGTTGAATTTAACAGGAATCTCAATGTACTAGTGGCATCTTGTTGACGAAAATCATTGCGATTTTGGCAAAGGAGGTTGAAGAACATTGCTCTATCTCTTTGGTTGGTTAAATATGCGGACATTGTCGTCACAGCTGCAAGTTGTTCGGAGCGAACAGTACCAGAACCCGATAGGTCTCTTTTGGGTCTGTTCCTCACTTCTTGAATTGCTCTCATTCGATCATATGACCTTTTATGAATGGCATAATGCTGATCAGTCAAAACGAGTGATGTTCCACAATCTTCTATGAGCTTATCTTCATTGTTTATTGTTCTGAATGAAAGAGCAAACTGTCCATCTGATCGAGTCCAAACGTCTTCATCCAAAGTGCCATTAGCTTTCTCCCATTTGATCCATTGACATGTTTTGAATTGTTGTTTCTTCTTCCAAATCAATACTTGATTATCCTTCATAGCACAAAATTCATCTTCCAATTCGCAGCCTTTCATTTCAACCAGTGGATGATTCAATTCTCCAGAAAATGGATTGAATAAGATTTTTGTCGGTGTACTGAAACAATTTTCTGTTCTGGCGTATTTTGTTCGGAAGTAGGAGTATTCAACAGGAGGCTCAAATAAATTGAAGGTTTGTGCTGTTGGGCTTCCGGACAAATTTCCGAATTCACATCTTCCTTGTTTTTCCATTTGTTGACATTCTTCTTTTGAGATAGTCAAAAATTTCTGTGTTATGTTGCTTCGATTTTCCGTGATCAAATTTTCCCAATATTTCAGTTTTTGGTCAACTTTCCGACAAAGATTGGCATCTAATTCCACCCATTCGTTGTTTGGCTTGAAAATGCTCAATATTGAAGCTTGATGTCTAGACGGAGTTGATTTGCATGCTTCGTTGATGACATCAGGCAGCCGGTAGTAAAAACGATTCACTTCCGGATCGCATATCATAAGCTGTTGAGCCATAGAAATTCTCGAAAATAGCACGATAGCCATCAAGCGCCATAGTACATCAAATCTTCCATGATGACTTAAGGCGAGCTGTAAAATCCATGGCAGCAAAATCATTGTTAGTTTTCGCCAATATATTTTGTTCATCCAGCTGACAAATCTTATGTCCCCGATAGGGTCAGAATAAATCGACTTTGAATGGAGTTGTTGATTTCCTTGAATTTCTGTTGCTGTTGTCACATTGAAGAAAAGTAAAAACAGAGCCAAAATCCCTAGCAAATAGGTCACATTGAAACCACGATAGGATTGAGTGCCTTTTGCTTTGTAGTTAATTCCAATTCTTTCCAAAGATGGTTCTTCACTTTCCTCAAATAATTTGACTTTTGTCTCTTCAATGGCTTTTGTAATCGATCTTAATTGCTGACTTGATTCAATGCACGCAGTTGTGTTCACCTCTGGCTTTAAGGGTTCTTCGACCTCGACAATGTATGTTTGACGCTTTTTTGGAATCCAATTTCCCTCTCGCACACTCACACTATCCTTCTCCAAAGGGTGTTTGTTCCAGAATCCAAAGAAGTGCATAATCAGTTCAGCTATAGACGAATTGTTTCTGCTTTTCTCTAGTTTATCCATGTCCTCCGATAGAGGTGGAAAAACAGGAGGATCCGTGTGTTGGAGAGCAAATATGGTGAGCAGAATCCAAGTCCAGCTACTGAAAGAATGTCTGCTTGCGTCGTTTATTCGATGGAATTTTGCCCATTCTTTGATACTGAATAACAACGGAGCTAATCTGGCTTCATGACTGCATAAATGATTTAGCCAAGTCGTATTCCGAAGTCCTGTACTGTTGCCATAGGTTATATCAATTTGCATGTTGTGACCGACGAGCCTGAGCACGGGAACTCGACCACCATGCACTTGTGAACTGTAGCCCTTAAAGGGCAATCGACGAACAACAAAAAGCATTTCCTTTTGATATTTGTTAGCATTCTCAACTTCATCTACTTTTACATGACGTCCGGGAGGAATAATGCACATGTCCAAGTCCGAGTTATCTTTGCCAATGTGTGATCGAGAGGATCCAAACAAGGTTACCGTGCCCAAGGCTCCCACTTTCCGTTGTATGTCATCAACCACTCTCATTTTTCGTTCATAACTTTCACGACTTTGAACATTTGTAGCATAAAATTCCCACATTTCATCGGTTAATTTGTTGAAATTGTCGAACTGAATCTTAAGGCGTTGAAGCAAATCGCTAAATTCGATATTTCCTTGCCAATTTCTATCACTCCAATCCTCCTCATCATAATCCAATTCATCATCATTGTAATTTATTTCGACCAAAATATTTGATTGAGTAGCCTTTTCCTCATTTTCTTTGCGGTCATTACTCCCCGATAGGGACGAACCAGCATTAATTTGTGGGTTACTATTCCCCGATAGGGATGAACCAGCATTGTCAGGTGGGTTATTAATCCCCGATAGGGATGAACCCTGATTAAGCTGAAGATTGTTCCGAACTTCCATGAGAATTTGGCCCATAAGATTTTGGCCTGGCCATCTCTCTCGATGTTGTTCATCCCGATGTCCGATAGCTATTCCTGTGCCCCAGAAATCGTCTGTTTCAGTCATTTCGGCCAAAATCTTAGGTTTTGTCCTCAGCAACATTTCCGCCAATTGCGGATTTTGTTCAAACTTGGCAGCTGCTATTTTCCGCATCACCATGATACAGTGATTCCTCCATTCGTTCCTAATGTATGGGCGGGAGCCAGGTTCAAGTCTCTTTTTGTATTGCTCGTTCAGCCTATAGCCTTTGGCCAAGCGTTTTGCTGTGAACGGACTGCCGTAACGTATTATGTCTGCCGCAGTTTTGGTATAACCAAAGTACATTGCCTTGGCATATTGATATGCATGCTCGCTTGAGATGTAACGTCGACCATCCAACTCGAACGAAGCCTCAAACATGTTGGATAGAAAACTGTGGCATCCAAAGAATGGTTTTACTGGGCCCCCATAATCTTCTTCATCATCGGTAATTGGATCCACGGGAGGTGGATTGGGGCTGTCATCTCTTGCCTTTTTCCGGTGGAAGTCAGGAGAAGGAGGCTCGATTCGTTTTCTAGGCCTTAGCATCGGATGAAGATCTTCTCTAATTGAACATTGATTGGCGAAATTGGCCAGTCGTTGAACAAAACCTTCAGAACATTGCAGCTGGTCCATGTTGTTTGACGAGCATGGCTCATCAGAGAGATGCTGAGCTTCTGAATAATGGGGCTCATTAACTCCCGATAGGAGTAGAGTTTCCTCACCAGAACGGTTGCTTTGACGACTTGTTCCAGATGAACCGGGCTCATTAACACCCGATAGGTGTAGAGCTTCCATTTCACTGGATCGTCCGCTCATTCGACAAGGGCCAGTGGCTTCGAAGTTTCCTTTCCTCTCTTGCCAAGTTAAGGGCTTCTCTTCATTACTGATGTTCCAATATTCCAACTGCTGGATGATCATTGCCAAGTCCTCATCACTGGGTATTGCTTCTCGAGATGTGTAATTCGGATTCAGAACCCGAATCGAATCGGTTGATCTTGTCTCCACAAATAAATTGAAGTTGTCGTCAATTTTTGCCTTCAATTCTCTTTTATTGGTCGGTGGCATGATAAACACTCCAACAATTCCTCTTTCCAACCAAACGGTTCGCATCTGGTCCCAAATTCCGATTATTCGGTTCGGTTGCCCTCTCTCCAATGTATATTTTCCGAAGTACAGTATGACGTGGTCCACTTCTCGAGTCAAGAACAATTTGTCGGAAAATTCTTGAACAATGTCGTCAATGTTTGATGGTTGCCACATATAACATTTCCCAAAAGCTTGGCCCATTAGAACCGATAGTTCATCGCCAATAAACACAACATTTGAGTGTGCCAAATCCGGTGTTAAGGCGTAATTCAGAGGGATTCTTTGCATAGTGATAGTGTCTGCCCATTCTCTTGCCAATTCCCATTCATCATTCACAACTTCCATTGTCACAAATCCCCAAGGCTTAAGATGCAGTTGTCTCTCAGCCACTTTACATTTGTTCATCCACAATTTGAATATGTCCTTCAATATCGTCCGAGTGAATTTTAGCCCATCGACTTTTCCCTTTATCTTATGGTTCTTCATCATGGATGCATTTGGTTTGGTGTTGAGAATTCGTCCTTTCCCTTTTCTCATTCCTTCCTTAAATTTAACGCACTCCATACATAGATGAATTCCATTTGTATTCGAGATGTTGCCAAGCAATTCATACATTTGATGTTCATCCAAGCCAAAGGTTAACACCCACATCATTGTGATCAGCTTGAAAATTGACACATAACGAATTCGGCATTGCACCACCTCATTGAGTTTATCCCAATTGTCCGGAACCATTTCCAAAAGATTGCCAAACCATATTGGCTCGCATTCTTCATGATCGCATTCAGCCAAAAGTTCCCAATTTTCCAGTTGAACTCGAGCCGAAGAAACATTATTCCCCGATAGGGACGTTTCTTGGTCTTCGATCATTTGGGACGTGTCTTGATTTTCGGCCATTGGTTCTGAAATAATCAAGTTTACATCCTCCGATAGAGGTGTTTGATCATTTTCATTAATTCTATCGATTTTCTCCGATAGAGAGTTTTGTTCTTGTTCAATTATCTTTGATTTCACCTCTAAAGGATATAATTTGTTTATTGGCCTATTGATTTGTCCCCATTTCTTTCCATCCCAGACTCTGACTACGGCTGATCGCACTTTGCCATCCGAACTCATTCTAAATTCAGTCACAACTCCCATTCTCCATCGACTTCGGGGCAAATTCTCTTCATCCACTAGGATGACCTCTCCCAACTCCAAAATTTTTTGTCCTTTCTTCTCCCCGAATTTTTGAGAGTCTCTGAGAGCTAATAGGTAGTCGGTTCTCCAAATATTCCATATTTTATCAGACAATTCAGATAAAATCCGAAAACGGTTTTCCAGATTTTCTTTTGTTGGATTCATGGGTAATTCCAATTCCAAAACTCCTTCCCGATAGGAAGCTGTTTGGTAAGGAATAAGAAAATCAATCGGTCTTAATGGTCTTATTGTGTCACTTTCTCCCATATAAGTCAATGGCCTTGAATTGACAATGCGTTCAATTTCAATCAAAATTGTTTGTAATTCACTTTTCTTCACTAATGTCTTTCCAAGCACACGCTTCAATGGCTTTTTGGTCAGATCAATCATCTTTTCGTACATTCCCCCAGCCCACGGTGCTCGATCAGTTATGAACTGCCATCGAATTCCATTTTCACTAGTGAAATTGCGAACTTCCTTGTCTTTGAACACTTTATTCCAATCACTTTGATCTTTTGACCACAATCGCTTGATTATGCGAGAAGCAAGTTTGAATTGTAGTGCATTGTCTGAAATGATAATTTCTGGTTCCATTCTTCGTCCAATGAACCTTTTGAAGGCCAAAAGAAATTCACTTGCTGTACAATCTTCTACTAATTCAATGTGAATAGCACGGGTCGTCGCACAAGTGAATAGGCATCCCCACACTTTCTGATTTTTATCACTTTCTTTAACAATCATGGGACCAAAATAGTCAAGTCCAATAAATTGGAACGGCCTTTTACCTAGCACCCGATAGGTAGGTAAAGGAGGCATTTTTGGCAAAGCATAAGCTTTTGTTTTATGCTTAATGCAAACATAACATTTTGTCAATAAATTTCGATTGAGCACATCAAAGACTGTTCTTCTCGCTTGTGGAATATAAAATCTTTGTCTTAATTCGGCTAACACTGTCGATATTCCCGCATGGTATAATTTCCAATGATAGTATTTGATAAACAGCTTAGTCAAAGGTGAGTTTTTAGGCAGATAAATCGGAATTTTTGCTTCCATTGTTAAATCACTTTTGGTGAGTCGGCTTTGGCAAATCAATAATCCTACTTCATTATATTCGAATTGTTTCTCTCGAAAGAGATTAGCTTCGGGTGGAAAAAGTTGTTGGGCTTCTCTAATTAAGAGAATTTCCGCTTTTGCCATCTGTTCTGCTGTCACCTGTTCCAATTTTTCAATCAGCTTATTTAATTCGTCCTCATTTTTAGGCAATTTGTTGGTTTTCTGTTTGCCTTCTTTGCATTTATCCGTAAACATCTGCACGTAGCTCACAATTCTTTTCAATTTTGATAAACTGTTGTATCTGCTCCAGTCTTGAACTAAACATTCATCTTCCTTTATTTGTTTGATGTTAATATTCAGAATTGTGTCATATTTTTCCATGGTCATTTCTTCTTCATGCCATTTTTCTGAATTAAATTCCGATAGAATTTCAGAATTCTCATCATTCATCCACAATGGGCCATGAAACCAGTAAGGATGATTCATCAGTTCAATTGCTGTGCAACCTCTTGATGCGATGTCACTTGGATTCAATTCTCCTTTAACATGCTTCACTTCAAAAGGTCGAATGACATTCAATCTGTTTTGAATGAATCTTTCATGTCTTTTGTGACTGTTGAGCCAATCAATTGCATCTTTTGAATCTGTCCATAACTGTATTTTCTTCACTTCAATTTCCGATTTCAATTCTTTTTGAACGTGTATTGCTAATTTTACGGCTAATTTAAGTGCATGCAGTTCCATTTTTGGGATTGTATTTTGCTTTTCCGGTAGATTTATGGGCCTAACTAGACTTTTTCCTTGAAGAAAGGCAAACTGAACGCTTTTATCCTCAAATTCAGCTCTCAGATAAACAACAATCCCAAAGGCATACCCTGAGGCATCTGCAAAAACTTCAAGCGACAGTTGCTTTGACCCCGATAGGGTTCTTGAGAACAACCTTCTTGGAAACGTGAATTTTACTTCTTTCCAATCTTCCATGCATTTTATCCAAGCTTTTTGAATGTCTTCTGGTACCGGATTGTCCCAATTCAAGTCCAATTTCCATACACTTTGAATAATTCTCTTGGCTGAAAGCAACGATGGACTTGTTAGACCTAGAGTGTCAAAAACTGATGCCGTTTGAGAAAGCATTGTCCTTTTTGTGCATTTGCTTCCTTCTTTCCATTCCGGTAATGGAATGGTAATTGTGTCTTCCTTTGGGTCCCATCTTATTCCCAGAATTTTCCTTCCTTCCATCTTTGCTCTATCTTCTTCAGGAATTTTCTCATAAGCTTCGAGATGGTTCACGCAGAATCCTCGTAGATTCATCATTGCTGTCTTGAATATATCTTTCATTTCATTGCAAACTGGGATAATTCTGTCTTCATTTTCTTCTCCCTGTGTTATGTCATCAACATAAATGTTATTTTTGATCTGCTTTGCTAATTCTGATCCGTGTTGATCCAAATGCAGGCTCAGAATGGTATTCAAGCAGGCTGGACTACTGATCAGTCCAAAAGGCATTCCCTTAAATCGATACACCACGATAGGTGACTGATCATCTAAAGGGTTATCTTTCCACAAAAATCGTAATGCATCTCGATCTTCTTCTTTAATCCGAATTTGTAAAAATGCTTTTTCAATGTCTGCACAAATAAGGTATTTAGGTAAACGACTTCGAAGTTGAATTCCTGAAATGTCATTCATTTGAGTAGGTCCTTTTTCCAAGCATTGATTAATCGAAAGTCCATTCTTATCCTTTGCACTTGCATCTGAGACATTTCTGACTTTCGTGGTTTCTTTATCTTCTCTAATCACTGGTTGATGTGGAATGTAATGCAAAACTCCCTGCCAATGTTTCCAGTCTATCACTTTTTCGATTATGTCTAGCTTCAATTGTTCTTTGAATATCTCATCAATCTTCAGGATTAATTCTGGTTTTTGCTTCATATGTTTTAAATTTGAGAGCAGTCTTCCATAAGCCAGACCATAATTGGGTAAAAGTGCATTCGCTCGATCATTGTAGGGCAAAGAAATTGCATATCTTCCTTCCTCATCTCTTTGAATATTGAGCTGCTTAATCCAAATGTCTTCATCATTAATTTCGACATCTTTTAGACCCATTTCCTCATTCGAAAACCATAAATTCTCGATTTGTTTCAGTTTTTCACCCGATAGGTTAATCTTTAATTCTTCTTGCTCATCCATATCTAGAACATTAGCCATAATAGTAATTCCAATTTGCTCAATTTGTCTTCCCTTTGTTTTGGTTTGGCCTTTTCCGCTGATAAATGGTCCCACTTTTGAGTCAGAAATCCAAAACCCGCTTGGGAGTTGATACCGATCAACGATTTCGAACATTCTTATCTGGTCAATTCCAATCAATATATCAGTTTTGACTATGTCTTTAGGGATAAGCAATTCATCTTCATTTAATTCAGATTCCACGATAGGAATATACGTGACTGGTTTAATAATTTTTTCCATGCGAGTGCCTTCGACTAGCATTGGTCCAAATTTAGTCATAACTCCAAATTGAGTATCATTTGTGTGAACATTTCCCAAATCACATTCCATAAAACCCGATAGGTTTAAGTGAATGGATTCCAATTTGGATAAATTAAGACTTTTGGCTAAGTCTTCCCTAATAAATGAACGTTGGCTTCCATTATCGAAGACTATATAAGCTTCTTTTGTCTTTGTTGGACGCTTCGGATTGAATATTTTGACTTTAGCACATTGCAAAATTCTTTGCATCTTTTGTTTGGGTTTCAAAGCCACAAATGAAGTTGTAACCTGTTCTTCTTTTTCTTCTTCTTCTTCTTCTTCTGGTTGCTCTTCTGGTTTTTCTTCTTCTTCGCTATCATATTGATCAACATATTCTTCTTCGTCCGCTTTTTCTTCTTTCTCTTCTTCTTCACTTTCATACCCATCAAAAACTGTGGAGATAGTTTCCTTTTCAGTTTTGAATTTAGATGGGCAAAGTGGGCTAATATGATTACTTCCTTTGCACCAGAAGCATGGTCTAAAGACTTTCACGCATTGCCACGATTTGTGGTCATTCCTAAAACATCTTGCACACAACTTCATCTTTTTTGCTTGTTCTAATCTTGCTCTTATATTCGGATGCTTCCGGCATTCAGCTGTCGAATGATTTCCACCTTCGCATAGGACACAATATTTGTCCCTTTTTCTTCCAACGAAATTCCCTTTGTTCTCATTTGCGCTTGTAACTTTCTTTTCAAATGGTTTTCCCACTGCCGCAAATGCCATTGTTTGATCTCCCGATAGGAGTTTAGGCTCTTTGCGATGACTCTTTTCTGCTGGATTTTCTTTTCGTATGATTGAATGTTTTTGACGGTAAATTTGTTCCACTTCTGATTCATCCTGAATCACTATATTCAGAGCTTTTCGAAATTTCTTAGTATCCCACTTTTGATCAGCTGGAGTTAACTTTTTGAGTTCCATAATTTTCCTTAATGTCGGTTTTGACACCTTATTTTGCAGAGCAATGAGCACTTGAGGGTTGTTCACATCTTCTTTGTAGCATTCGAGCTGTCTCATAATCTTTTCTGCCTCGATTTGTAACTTGACATCTTCAGCAAAGGTTGTTGATGGTTTCAAATTGGCCAAGTCCATATGCAGCTGCTGAATGTTTGCTTCATTGTTCCCATATTTCTTTTGAAGAATTTCCACAGCAATCATATAATTCTTATCAATATTCGACAATCCATAGATCAAGTCTTTCGGTTCACCCTCGACAAGGGTCTTGAGATAGATAAGCTTTCTAGCCGACGATAGGCTATTATCTTTATGGATTCCAACATGATACTGATCCCAAAATTCAGCCCAGTCTCTCCCTCCTTTGAATGTCTGAAGCTTAATAGGCGGCAGATTTATTCCTCCTTTCTTGCTGGATCCTTGCGCAGCAAAATCGGGATCATCAGCTGGTGCCGCTGATCGTCGACTGAGATTTTCGAATGCTCTGGCCATTTTTTCCATTGCTTTCTTATTTGCCTCAAACATTTCATTTTGTTGACCTTGCGTTGAATCATTATCCAGGCCTGAAGCTGTTCTGTTTTGGTTTCTGTCATATTCTTGAATGTTAACTCTCCATTGTGCTGATTCTTTTTTCAAATCTCTGATTTTCTTATGCAACGTTCTTAGATTAGGTGCATTCTCCTCCAAAAAGGTGTTCATTTCCGTGTCTGCTAGCGCACGATTCGCTTCACTTTGTTTCGATAAATAGCCCATCCAATCCTTTCTTGAACCCTCATATTCTTGCAAGTACATTTCTAGATCTTGAAGCACTAATTCTGCCCTTTCCCATTCCGTTTTGGTCGCTCTAGGGTCATTTTCGAGGTCCTGATAAGTAAGATTTGGTATTGGGCTCTCTAATATTTCAATGACCAGTACTTTTAAGAGTTTGATCCTTTCTTTTATTACAGTTACCATTTTCCCGAATTTAATCAAATCGTTTTAATTCCCGATAGGAATAACGATAATTGAACAAGAACTTTGTATGAGAAATATAAATTTAATTAAAACTCAAAAAACTTCCCGATAGGAAGCTAGATTATTCTCAATTTACAAAATTTATTGCCTTTTGTCCGATAGACTGGCAAAAAATTTTTCAATTATTATTAGAAAATTTTATAAAATTTAAAAATTTATCCACCAGAAGTTGTTGATCCGGTGTTGATCAATGTCCTTTTTGATCGGGCTCAAGGTCCCAAGGAGTCTGAGCCGTGCCTTGGGCTTTTCACAAGAGGGGATCGGACACCAAGTTTGCACCTTTTGATCGGGCACCCAGGTCCAAGGAGTCTGAGCTGAGCCTTGGCTTTTCACTGGTGGGGATCGATGCAAGATTGTGCAAGTTCGCAAATGCACAAGGGTCGCCAAATAAGCAAAATGTGTTGCGATTTCGCTACGATCGAACACTAATTTGCCCAGTGGAAAATTACCCAAATAAAGTTGCCAAATTTTATTTTAGTAAATTCCAATTGATTTGATTGATTGTTCACAAAATTTTATTTATATGAAAATCTCAAACTCAAACTTGGGTAATTAAACCGAAATGGAAATACAAAATCGCGATATTAATTTAGAAGGCATTCAACATTAAAGCAAAAATAGTGTGGACAATTATAAATTTATATAAAATCAGTAAACCAAATTTCATCGTATTATCTACTAATTCACAAATTTACCATTTAAATAATTTTCTAATAATTGTTTGGATTGCCCTAATGGCGTTTGAAAAAGAGTTAAATTCAAAATTATTAATAAGTAAAATTAAATTTGTGAATTAGTGATAAAGTGGTAAAATATATATTTTGATAAATTTCACCCTAAGGCAAATTCAATCTTTATTAATTCACTCAAACGTCCGATAGACGTATTCCTTATTTACCCAAATCAACATTAATTTGCCTTAGGGGAAACGTAAAAGTGGTTAAAATTGAAATTAAAACATAAAAAGTAATAAATTTCCCAGCCAGCTCCCTTTTCCTCACAATTTTCTCATATTCGCCCGATAGGCAATTTTGCTCAAAATGGTGGAATGACTGTTCAATTTTTCTCCCCACTTTTTTGCCCCCCTCAAGGTTAGAAAAATGGATGTTTTCTATTTGCGAGGGAAAATGTTGCCATTTTCCCTCTTCCAATCCCAAGGACAAAACTAATAAGGGGTGCTGATTGAATGGGATGGGGGCGGCTGGCTGGCTGGCGAGAAATTGTGTAAAAAAGGAAATGTGAACTTTGGTTGGAAGGGAAGTGGATGGGATTGATTGAATAAAAGAATTAAAATGAATAAAATTGAAATTAAATGGAAATTGAATGAATAAAAATATATTTAATTAAAATAAAATCAAAAATATCAAAATTAAATTTTTATTTTGGAGTTTTGCTCCAAACAAAATGAGCAAATGAGTGAAAAATTTTCACGATATTTTCAATATTAGGTAACATTTTTATAATATTCCCAAAATTGGCATTCGTCGAAATGGCGTCCTATAAAAAAAATGAGGACTCATTTTCAAAATATTCCCAGAATGGGAACCCTATTTTGTTAGTCCGGGAACCGTACCCATTATTGTTCTTTTCTTTCCCTTTTTCCTTTGTTAATTGCATCATTCTCAATGGAATCTATTTTATTTTTATCTGCAAAAGACATTTAATAAAAAAATGATAAAAAAAATTTTTCACAAAGTTATGACATCAAAAGAATGAAATTAAAAAGGATGAATTGTGAATTTATTAATATTTTAATGCTAATACTGATGTTTTAATCTAGCAATATGAATATCATTTTTAATAATGATTATTATAAATTCCTAGTCATTAGCTAGGGATTGCATGCATTTTATAAATCTAATTTTGTGGCAATAAATAAATCTTAAATTGGCAAATAATATTAAATAAATGTAATTAAATTTTACGATTCCATATTTTTTGTTGAGGAGATAAAGAATTTGTGGATTTTGATCCTTTATTCCCGTTGTTTTTTCCTAATTCCATATTTAATATATTCTATTAGTAACTTCGTCTCTATTAGAAACCCCGTCTCTATTTGTAACCCCCCCCCCCCCTAGAGGGTCTCTGAAAATTAGTGACCCCGATGTTACTAATAGAATAAATACGGTATAATGTATATTAATTAGCAATTGCACATTTAAAGGCATGTTTGGTAAAAGATGTCATTGACTCTAGCCGACCAGGCAAATTTATTTTGGTTTTTTTTGCGAACAATGATGAAATTTCAATAAATGAAATTATTTTATATAAATTGAATTCATTTTTTAAATATGTAATATAATTTACTAAAAAATAGATAGATAAATTAAGATAAAATAAAATAATTCATTAATAATAATATATTATTATATATCGATCATCCTATCATCAATTTCCATTGCAAATTTACGTGACCAATGGACGTAATATTTTTGGCATCACTGCTGAAAAACTTCCTTGTTCACTTATGGTATCAATGTAAACGAGTAATTGTTTGTGCTTCTGAATCATATAAATTGTGCTCCAAAGCAATTGAAGGCATTCCGTATATCGAAGTGCGCCCTTTTCATCCCCAAATTGCTTTTGTTGAAATCGAAGTAATATTTTTGCACATTTTTCTGTTTCCTCATTCATTATTGCCTGACCATATTTAGAAAGGGATGAGATTGCTTAAAAAAATAAATAATTATTTTATCGAATTTAATATTGGGAAATATTTAAAATGCAAAAAAAAAAACATTGAAATAGTAAAAAGAGTATTGAAACCGGTTTAATGGTTTATCCAAAATTCAAACCATATGCCATTGGATAGAGCTCGTTAAGACGCATCGAATGGTATAAATTTATCATGGTTTAATTGGTTTTGAACCAAAACCCATAAAATGGTTTAAATGGTTTAAAACCCTTAATTTTGATCAAACCACGACATATTTTATACCAATCGACGCGTCTTGACCAGATCTATCGATTGTGTATAGATTTTGGGATCTAGAACAAACCACTAAACCGGTTTAAACTTTTTTTGCATTTTCAATACTCTTTTATGCAATTTCAAAATTTTTTCTGCAAATTAAATAATAAAAACTATCTATTTAATATTTTACCTGAATTTGTGAACAATAATGACAAAATCAATACAAATTCTTCTCTACTGGGAGCAATTTGCAAAAAATGTTTCATTGACAAATTAAAAACTGCTTCTAGCAAATTTTTAATTCTGAAAATAATTTTAAATGATTAAAATTAAAAAATCGAACACAGGTTCTTCGGAATTTGATCGTAGATTATATAATTTTATAAAAGGATAATCGATAATTTCCATCAATACCGTTTCAGAATTTAATTTCATTGAATTAAAGCGACCAATTAAACAGAGTGCTGCTTGTGCAAAATTGCTTACCGCGACAATCTTTAAAATTTAAACCATTTTTATAATATTATTATATTAATTAATCCAACAAATTTTTATTAATATTTAATTATTATTCTTGCCTGATCATTCAGATTTAGACGAGAAAATGCCGGCAATATTTTTGCAATATCAATTGCAATTAGCAACGTTTTGGTTAGGCAGATTGGTTCGATATGAAAAACGCCATATTTTGTGATAGTTTCTTCAAATTTTTCCCTGTCAAAAAATTTGATCGGCTGTTTCTGAAAAAATAATTTATTAAAAAATTATTTGCTGATTAACCCTAAAGAATTCAGTATGAGCCAACAAATTATCTTTGCTTTGAATCAATTCTTCAAATGGGTCGAAATGATCAATAAAACTATTTGGAAATCCAAAAACATTCAGGAAAACGAGATTGGCTTTCTCTTCAATATTCAATAAAATTTTTAAGAAATTGACATCTTCTGTATTTTAATAAGGAAGTCATTTATTTTGGCAAAAAAAATGCTGAAATTGGCAAAAAAAATAATTATTTTGGCAAAAAGTAAATATATATTTATTTTGGCAAGAACAATAAAAAAATATATTCGCTCGTTATATTCAATGCAAACCGGTTTGGAAAGAACAAAAATTGGTTTAATAAATTAAAAATTGATGGAATATTAAATATTTTTGAAGGTGCGCAGGATATAGCCGGATATAGATGGATTTGGGGGGATATAAGGGGGATTAAGCCGGATTAAGCCCCAAAATTGATGGGAAATGGCCCGGACGACCTTTAGAAGGTCGGATAAGACGGCCAAAGGCGATGAACATGCGCGGGATTAAGCCGGATATAGGAGGATTAAGGCGGATTTAGGGGGATTAAGCCCAGAAATGGATGGGGAATGGCTCGGTCGGCCATTGGAAGGTCGGGGAAGATGGCCAAAGGCCCTGAACGTGAGCGGGATTAAGCCGGATATAGGAGGATTAAATTTAGGGGGATTAAGAGGGATTAAAGGTCAAAATGGTTGGATTAAAGCGGGGGGTCTGGAGGCCACCCTCTGAGCCCCGAAGAGGCGAAGATTGATAAATATGACCTAGGAGTGCGCGGGATAAGCCGGATAAAGTGGGATTAAGTCGGATGAAGAGGGATAAAGCCGTGATTAAGCTAAATTCCACTTAGAGACTGTGAATTCCCGCGCAATCCTGGGCTTCTGGCCCGGCCCACGTGCCTTCGGCATGCTTCCCCTTCCCTTCCAACCCATTTCTCGCCTTAATCCCACCATTTTGATACTTGATCCCCCTTTATCCGGCTATATCCCGTGTGCTCCGAACCCCTAAACCCCTAGCCCCTAGATCCCATGCCGGCCCCTAACCATAACCCTAATCCCTAGCCCCTAACTAAGCTTAATCCGGCTTAATCCCCCTTATATCCCCCCAAATCCATCTATATCCGGCTATATCCTGCGCACCTTCAAAAATATTTAATATTCCATCAATTTTTAATTTATTAAACCAATTTTTGTTCTTTCCAAACCGGTTTGCATTGAATATAACGAGCGAATATATTTTTTTATTGTTCTTGCCAAAATAAATATATATTTACTTTTTGCCAAAATAATTATTTTTTTTGCCAATTTCAGCATTTTTTTTTGCCAAAATAATATTATCTCTTTTAATAAATTTATTTAAAAATATTAAATTTAACCAGTAACAATGCTGATTTTATTTTCCATTTTGATGGGTTTTCTTTTTTCACTTTTTTTGACAACTTAAATTAATAATTTTTCATTTATTTTTAATTTCAAATTTATTCAAACATTCTTCTTTCATCCCTGCCCCAAAGCATCGACGCATTCGACATCCACGACATTTGGAAATTCGCAATTTTCTCTCAATTTCAATTTCCACCTTTCCTCTCAATTTCACCTCACAATCGCATTGGTATTTACGATTACTAGTGACAAGGCGTCTATGAAATTTGAAAATTATTTAATATAAAATTAAAATAAATAATCAGGCAAAAATATTATAATAAATAAATGGATGGTATTTAATTTTGCGAATAAGTTATTGAAAATTGCGAAAAGAGTATTGAAAATTGCGAAAAGTTATAACGGTTTAACGGTTTGTCATAGATTCCCAAACCTTAAACCCAATCGATAGATTCTCATCAAGTCGCGTCGTTTGGTATATATTTTGTCGTGGTTTGATCAAAAATTAAGGCTTTTAAACCATTTAAACCATCATATGGGTTTTGGTCCAAAATCAATTAAACCATTAAAAATTATATACCATGGATGCTCTTAATTAGCTTCTATCTAATGGTGTGAATTTTGGGCAAACCACTAAACCGTTATAAAATTTTCGCAATTTTTAATGTTTTTTTTCGCATTTTTAAATATTTCCCATAAATAAGTTATTATTAATGTCCATCTAAACAAACCGAAAGAATGCCCCGCATGCTCGACAAGCCATTGCCCCGTATTGAGAAATTGCTTTTGGTGATTCACAAACTGCGCACAATGTATTGTTTCTTTTTCGTCCCATTTATTGTTTAATTTGCTTTTAAATTTAAATTGAGAAAAAAATATAATTAGGATAAATTAAAATAAGTATTTATATGGAGGAAAATGAAATTGTTAAATATGGAATTGAAAGTGAGTTTGCCATAAATAAAAATTGGTCTTCACTCTCCATGGTGACCTAATTGCCGCGGGCAATTATTGCATTTCCAACTTTCGCGCCGCTTTTATTCAGAATTTTTTTTACTTTGCCACGAATATTTTTGATTATAATTTTTTAGCTGTATTATGTCAATGATTGGCAAAAATTTTTCGGTAGTCTTTAAATGAATGTTTATTAAATTTTGAGCGTTAAACATTTTTGCCACATTTTTGATGCATTTTGACTAATTTTTGTCGCATTTTTGATGATCCATGCCACATTTTCGGTCAATTGAATAGGTCATCTTGATAATAGACTTGACTTTTTCCTAATGGCTATAGATTAAAATTATGTTTTTTTTGACGAATGAAAATGGATATGGAATAGAATTGAATAAAAATTTCTAATTTGACAATCGAAATGAGAAATAATTCATTTTTAAAAAAGGAAAACCTCTTATTCTACGCAGCATAATTCGACTTAATATTGAATATTATAGAATTTGATGAATGAAAAATTCTCAGAAATTAAATTTATAATCTTATTTTTTTGTAAAATTAAATAAATCGAAAAGAGCCATTGGGAAAAAAATAGCAGTATTCTAAAATGGTATAATTGGAATTTTTATTGGAATAAAGGAAAAATGAGGGGATAGATTAGGCATGAAATTACTTTATTTGCTTTTGCTTATTTGAATTTATTCAATTTGCCTTGCATTCATCCAAGGCCTTTTGCCCTTTGCTTTCCCCAAATTATTAATGGTTGATCATACTACGGATGATCTAATGTGAAAACGTAAACGTTTGATCGTTAATAGGGGTCACCCATAAAAGAAAATATTATATTATAAATGGAGCGAATATGCATTTTATAATATAAATAATGTTTTACGTGAGTTTGTTATATAATTTGATTAATTAAGGCCGAAACCAAATAAATGAAGAAAGTTGTTAATTAAATAAAACTCATTAAATAACTTATTAATTAAATTGATTAAAATTTAAAACAGAACAGTAGTATTGTGCTGCTCATTTTTAAATTTTTGGAATTTTTTGGGATAAGCGGATGGATAACGGATGATTTGGGGACAATGTGGATTTGAGGAAATTGGTAGCGAATGGGAGAGCCATTGCCTATGTGGCAATTTTGGTCTGATGGGCAGATGAATGTTCAGCCATTGCCTATAGGCTGAATGCGCAGCCGTTACCTATGGAATGAATGTGTTCCTTTTTAGAATGGGGGGAATGAATGTTCCTTGAGAGAGTGAGTGGTCTTTTGACCCAAAAGGAAATTGCTTTTTAAATAAAACCAATTCCCTTTTTCCACATGCATCTGTGGTGTAGTGGTAGCACGCTTGTCGCCTTTACCAGTGCGACCCACTGGTAATGAATTTTGGTTTTGGATGAGCAACGGACATGGTTGTTCATTTCGAAACTCGGAATTCATGAGTCGGGTTTGTGTCGTGTGGTGTCGAACAAGTAGCGCAGGATCGAAACCTGCCAGATGCTAATTTTTTCCCCTTTCTATTTGAATTTTCAAAAATGGGAATAAAAATTGTGAAAGCAATTGGACGAAATGAATTTTATTTTGAATAAAAAATAATGATTGTTATTTCAAATCTAAATAAAAATAATTTAACGAGGGAATTGGGAGAGAAGTGGAATTAATGAATTGAAAATCTCTTCAAGTTGCTTTACTTCTTGGACTCCGGTGACAATTATTTTGCCTGTTGTGTACACGAGGGTACTGGCAACTGCGCTTCTGCCATCATTGATGAAAATTTTACAACGAAGTGCAGGGAAAATTGTCGGATCGTATATGCTTTTGGAAATCAGTCGAAGTCGGGCATCTTCTGCCAAAATTCTCTCCATTTTTTTGAAACGCCAGAGTTCATGAATTCGCTCAATGCCAACGCGATGTGGAATTTGATGTGCCCCGACAATGTTCACAATTCTCATTCCATAGATCAGTCCATCTCTCTTTTCGAAAGGGTGTTGACCTCTTCGAGCAGCCATTCTCAAATTTTTTGAAACTTTTCTCGCCGCATATTCAGCCATTTCTAAAGCTCAAAAATACCGTTGGGATTAGTAAAAGGGAAAGACAAACCGGGACAGGGAACACCAGTCAAAACAACTTTTCCGGATTTGAAAATCAAAGCGGCAATAACATTGCTTTTTCCTTCAGCATTTTGGACAGGGAAACGCATGGTGATTGCATGAAAACGTCGAGGACAATATTCCAAATTCCATCCATTTCGGGCAATTGCTAAATATTGTTGATGTGGAATTTTTTTGGCTGAATTGGTAGGGAAAAGACGGAAAACAACACTACAATTTTCAATTTTCATCTAAATAATTTATCGCATAATTGGGAAAAATAATAATAAAATGAATGTCAAATAATTGGGGGACAATTACTAAATGAAAAACACAAATAATTGGGGATTATTTCAAAATGAATATTGATTTGGGGGAGTGTGTTTGGAATGGGCCATCACCATTTGAATTGGTTCTTCTTAATTCGTCGGCTTGCCACTTGCAGAACCTCCAGTGGGAAATACGATTGGTGCCGCCCACCGCCGTATTGGATCACACAGGGAAAGTATGGATGGCGGAGCTTCATCCCGTGTTTGATGAAATAGTATGCCCGTACCTGTGAAAAAATGGAGAAGAAAAGTTTATAAGACTCAGGTAAAAAACTAACCGTCACATTCAAATAACCGCCCAACGCTGGAACACAACTGGCCGGGAGATTGGTCAAATCGCAGCATCGGACGATGAAATTGTGGCCAATCGGTTTCAAATGTGAGGTCTTCAGGACCACATTCTCCTTCAAATATGCGATGACTTCCCGCCGAGTTTCCAGCCCATTGAAAATGATTTGCAGCTCCTTCACCGAACATCCAAATTTTTGGCAAAGATGATCAACCAATGGTGTCCAATTGGATTGCTCTTCCTTGCATTTGCATTCCTTCTTCCCACCTAAAATATTATAAACGAAAATTAATTCAACCAGAAATGAAATACCCAGATTTGGTAATCCTTTTTGTGGCTGGTCCCGGCTTTCTTTTCCATCATCCAACTTTTCCTCTTTCTCGTTGACATCCCGTACAGTGATCAAGTCATCGTCATCGGATTCCAATATCTTCAAAGTGTCTTCATGCTCCGAGTCATCATCCTCATCCATTTGAATTTCCACCGAATTTTTCTAAAAGAAATATTTTAGAGCAAAAAAAATCACATTTACTTTTTCGGCGATTGGGGTGGAAATGTCGGCCTCCTGGGAATTGTTTGAGGTGTTGTTGATCACTTGGAGCCAATCA
The DNA here is from genome assembly GCA_030063045.1 of Pratylenchus scribneri. Classification (NCBI taxonomy): domain Eukaryota; kingdom Metazoa; phylum Nematoda; class Chromadorea; order Rhabditida; family Pratylenchidae; genus Pratylenchus; species Pratylenchus scribneri. The sequence continues at coordinate 335,235 of JAQSEB010000097.1, read as the reverse complement.
TTAGCCAGCATAAACTCCATTTTTTTGAAAATGATGAAATAAAAGGATTTTTAAAAATGTGATGAAATGAGAGATCTGAAATAATTTCCCTCACTATATATACGCAATAGACATTATGGGCGGGAAATAAAAATGGCTTCTTCAAATCCTTGGTGGGATGATGAAATTCAATCGATCCAATTGGGATTTCGTCATCCTTTTACTATGATTGTTTCTGGCAGTACTGGAAGTGGAAAATCGGAATGGATTCTCCGACTTTTTAAAAATTTTCGGAAATTAATAATAGGAAATGGAAAAGAGAAACAACCCTCTCCAATAGATCTTATCCTTTATTGTTATGGGGAATTGAACCCTAATATTCTACAAATGCAAAGAAGGGGACAAATAGAAGATGGGGAGATTCGTCTTCAGACATATCATGGCTTTCCTAGTGAGGAATTGCTGCGAACTCATGCTAAACAAACAAATGGTCATCTTCTAGTTGTGCTAGATGATCTTATGACCGGTATTGGAGGTAACAAAGACTTTTTGGACTCACTATTCACTCGAGCCTCTCATAATTGGGGAGTAAGTATCATTTTGGTTACCCAGCATCTATTTACTAAAGAACTAAGAATTCCTCGAAATAATTCTCACTATATTGTTCTATTACGCAATCCGGCTGGTGCATTACAGATTCGAAATCTGGCCGTACAATTGTTTCCCTCCAAAGTGCCTTTTTTTTAGAAGCATATTCGGATGCCATTCGCAAAAATTTTGGATATTTGCTAATCGATATCCATCCAGCAACTGTTGACTCGCTGCGTCTCAGAACAAATATATACTCGGATGATGGTCAACCTATCACCGTTTATTTGCCAAAATGACCAAGAAAGTCAAAAAGCTAATTAAATTTAGTCCCCTAATAAAAGAGAACATTAATTTTTTGTAAAATATTCAACAATGTAGAAAATCTCGCCCAAAAATTAGAGCTCTATTGAATAGCGCAAATGGTAAAGAGTTGCTATGCCTGGTTGAAACTTGTTTCAATTTATTGAAAGGAGTATTCCCATCCCAAAACGCTCTTTGAATTCCCTAAAAAAACAAGCTGGAACTTTAAGAAAACTGTCCCGCTGCCGTTCAAGCAAAACAGCTAGAGCCATTTTACATAGAGGAATTCCGCAAAAAGGTGAAGGTCTCCCACTGGTGCCAGCATTGTTGGCTAATATAATATTGCCAGTTCTTGCGGAGAAAATAATTTCAAAAACATTAGGATGAATGTGTTCCGCCCAAAAACAAATAAATAACAAAGTGAATTTAAAAATTCTATACCAATTAAAAATGAAACATTCCAATCGTATGTTTCTTATTCCTGAAGAACTTTACCAGCATTTTTTCTCCTCCCAACAGAATCAAGATGGAAGCCCACTTGGGCATATCCAATCCAAAATGCAAAATCTCGCCGCACCCATTGACCCGAAAATGAATAGAGAAGAACGCGCAATTCGATTCGACCAAGAATATAAACGTTATAGTAAGCTGCAAAAAGAACAAGAGGAAAAACCTTTGAATGTTCGCCTTCAAAATATAGAAGAAATTGCCGATTCCCTCCCGAAAAAAGTAGAAAAAACTCTAAACTCAGCAATTATAGCTCCAACCAAAAAGACTTACCATCGTCGGAAAACGGGAAAATTCTCAAAAACATTGAAAAAGGGGGCAAAGACGGAATCCGTTTCAGTGTTTGATGATGACAATGGAGAAGAAGAAGAAGAAGATGAAATATTTGAAGATGCCAACAGTCAAAAAGAAGCAACTACAAGTGAGGCCGACCCTTTTGTGGCCAGAAAAAAACGGGCAAATGAATATGTTGCCAAAAATTTAGCTTCATTAGGGCTGAACCGTCATGGACAAGTAATGGTGAATACTGCGGGTGGTGTCCCCCAGATTATCAAAACAAGTAATGTCTCCACCATTATTGATCATTTGGTGAACAATAAGGGAAATCGCCGGAAACCGCTTCCATCTGGATACGAAAAATTTGTGGTGAGAATAAACAGGCATCCTGAATTAATAAAAATTCTAGGCCTAAAGCAACAAAGGCATCAATCCGGTTCGGGAATGACTCATATCAAAAAGACATATAAAGACGAAAGTAAACATTCTCCATTTAAATTTAAGCCTACTCTTTGGAAATGATAAAATCCAAAAGTCAAACTCTCGATCGCCTCTATAAAGATATAAATTCCACATCTGCTTATACCTCTGTGATTCCACTCTATCGTGAAGCGAAAAAAGTGCGAAAAGATATTACACAAAATGAAGTGAAAAAATATCTAGAATCCCAGCATGCTTATACTCTTCATAGAAGAGCCGTTCGCCGCTATCCAACACTTCCAACACTCGCCCCTGGCTTGCACACTGAATGGCAAGCCGATTTGGCAATTTTGGATCGACTTTCTGGCCAAAATCGGGGCTACAAATATTTGTTGGTTTGCATTGATGCTCTCTCTAGACAAATTTTTGTTGAACCAGTCAAGACAAAATCAGCACCAGACATGGTGAAAGCATTCGAAAAAATATTTTCTCGTGTAGGCCATTTACCATGGAAACTGAAAACTGATCAGGGAAAAGAATTTATGGCAAAACAAGTTCAAGAATATTTTAGCCGAAATGAAATTCAACATTTTTGTATGCTAAATCCAAAATTCCATGCTGGAATGGCAGAACGTGCCAATAGAACTATCAAAGAACGTCTCTATCGTCTCTTTACGGAAAGACAAACGCAGAATTGGATAGTAGTGATCCAGAAAATTGTCAACTCCATAAACCACACAATAAATCGTTCGATCGGCATGCGACCAGTTGATGTAAATTTTGAAAATGCCGAGACACTTAGACGAAAACTTGAACAAAAAGCTATCGAAAAATTTAAAAACAAATCCGATTTGGGAAAATTCAAAGTCGTTGATTGGGTTCGAATTGAGAAGCATAAACATATTTTCCAAAAAGGATACACACCAAATTTCACCAATGAAATATTCATTATTGACCAGGTACGAGACAAAGTTCCCTATCAACCCATTACATACAGAATTCGAGATAGGGAAGGTGAAATAATAAAGGGCAAATTTTACTCATCCGATTTCAGTCGAATTCGTAAGAAAGAAACGAATACGGAAATACCCCTCTATGATATTGAAAAAATTTTAAAAAATAGAAAAAAAGATGATGTAGAATATTTGTTTGTTAAATGGAAGGGCTATGGTCCTGAATATAACAGCTGGATTCCGTCAAGTGAACTTTACTGGAAAGAATAAATAGAATTGGAATCCGCAAAAAATTACATCATTTTTCTCTATCCTTTAAAAATGACAACTTCTTCCACATCTTTCTACATTATTTTACCCTCAAATACCAATGTTGATGGGAATAAGACAAATTCCTTTAGAGTTCGCCTTCCTCATAAACTTCAATTCAATTCGGAATGGTCAGTGGCGTTGGCCGTGTTGGTTTATCCTCACACATGGCCCTCATTGGGTACAAACACTCAGCAGTTTCTCAATGTTGTATGGAAAACGGGTGAAAATGTCCGAATTGAACTCCCCTCAAGTACATTCACTAACCCTCATGAATTGTCCAAGGCAATGACGAAAGCATTGCAATCTGGGAGTGAAGAGCTGGCAAAGAAAGTAAGAACCACTCAGTTCTCGTTTCTTGAAGTTGTTAAAAAGGCCGAGAATCGAGCCCGAGAGGAACATGGAAAAATTGCTAAAGAAAAGCCCCCGAAAAGGAAAGTTCCCTCTCTAGTCAAAGACATTGAAGAAGTCTCCGATTTAGAAGGTGCCCAAACTGTTCTGGAACGCCAGGAAAGAGAAAGTTCCCAAATGGTGGAAGAAGAGCAGCCAACTTCCTCCGAAAATTTACCAACTTTAGAAGAACTCTATAATCGCTATTTGAATGAGGAAATCGCCCTTCTTGATGACGAAGATCGCTCAATTTTGGATCAAACTAAACAAAAAGGCCTAGAGCCATGGATTCATGCCTATCGGCATGTAAATTTTGCTTGCCGGCTTCAATTTGATCCAGCCCATAACCGTTTCACATTTCATCTGGACTCGGGTTTTATTCGACAAGTGGAATTGAGTGAGCAGCTCTCATACATCCTTGGATTTGAGGGGCAAGTTTTAACAGAAACTACTGTGGCTAAATTCATGCCCGATTTAAAGGGAGGAGTTTCCTCATTTTTGGTTTATGCGCCTGGTCTGATAGAGCCAATGATGTTTGGTGATGTGACTGCCCCCATTCTTCGTGCCGTCACCATTCGAGGTGCACCCGATGAAATTGTTGAAGAACAATTCTTCGCCATTCAATACCATAAATTACTGGTGAAGGAAATCAGTGAAATTTTTATTGAAATTCGCACCGCCAATGGTGTATTGATGCCATTCATGTTTGGAAATTGTATATTGACTTTACATTTCCGAAAAGCTGCCTATTTTTAAATTTTCATTCCCCCAACTCAAATGGAAAGTCGACAAATAGACAAAATTCTGAAAAGAAATCCCATAACTGCGCATTTTTATCTGGGTTGCTTTGCTTCGGATCAACTAATGAAAATTTCTCCGGGCAAATATCCCCATTCAATGGTTGTAAATTTTGATCCGTCAGAATTCAAAGGTTCCCATTGGGTAGCCATTTTTTCAATTTCGCCTAATGAGGTTGACTATTACGATTCATTGGGGCTTTGGCCTCCCCTGAGTTCGAATATCACACAATATTTGTCAAAATTTAATCGAATCCGCTTTAATCCTTATGCCCTACAAGGGGAATATTCCAAATCTTGTGGCCAACATGCCATATTTTTTCTCTATGCTCGTTCAAGTGGGAAATCATTTGAGGAAATTCTCCGCTTTCTTAGATCAATCCCAGGTTCCGTTGACCGAGTTGTCAACAAATTTGTTGATGCTAAAATATTTGCCAATTAATATAAATAAAATAACATAAATCCTTTCCTTATACAAAATATCCTCACAAAATGCATGTTGATTTCAATCCTCTTGAAATTGAATGGTCCTTACTGACAGGGAATGAACCGCAAATCTACCAAACCGGGGGATATGCCGTCTTTCGTGGTCTACCCTACCAGAGAGGAAGCGGTCTAGGTTCGGTATTTCGACGCCTTTTTCGCTATCTCCTCCCTATAGGAAAAGAAATTGGGTCTGCTATTGGACGCCAGGGACTGGAGTCGGGCAGTCGCCTTCTAACCAATGTTTTAAAAGGCAAAGACCTTAAACAATCCCTTGTGGATGAAGGTAAAATGGGTTTAAAATCCCTACTGGATAAAGCCTCTTCAAATTTGGAAAAGGCACAGCAGCAAACCGGAAAAGGAAGTCGATTTGATTTTAAAAGATATCAAAAAGCGACTGCTCAAAAAATTGGAAAATCTATACATAAACTTGCTTCCCCCATCGGGCCACCAAATTTTCTTCCCTCAAAACCCAGGAAGAAAAAAGCCCCAGCCAAAAAAGCTTCCACCATTAAAAAGCGATTAAGAATTGACAGTTTAGGCACATATTAGTCCAGCAATGAGCTGTCCAAAGAAAATAAGCGAAAAAAGTCCATTGGCTGTTGATACAGCACTCAGCATTTTTACGGTCCCTCCTACCAATGTTTCAATAATCCGCTCACATTATCGCGAGATTCTGCCTCTGAGCACTATTACCCAAGAATCGCCATATTTATTCCGCTTATTCAGCGATAATTTGTGGACAGATTTGTCCCGAATCTATCTCTATTTGGAGTTGAGAATTCAAAAAAAATCTGGGAACAATTGGGTTCCAATTGAAGCAACCGATCTTCTCGTTGGTACCATCCAATGCATCGGACAAAGTTTTGTCCAACAACTTAAAGTGACAATAGGGAACACAGATTTGTACGATAGTGGAACACTTTATCCCTATAAAACCTATATGACCACTGAGCTCTCCTATCCCGACAATGTGAAATCTAATTTTTTAGCCTCTTCCGGCTACTATCCACTCAAAAAACATAATGATTCAACTGACGCAGGTTTTCTGGGTATTGTGTCACAATTTGCCTCAGGAAAAAAGGCCTAATTCCTTTCGCGTTTAGATTTTGATTTTGGAAATCAGGAATTGCTCCTTCTGAACAATATGGATGTGCTGTTCAGCATATTCAGATCAAAAGATTCTTTTTGCATTCATAAGCTAGGCGGTGCAGCCGATTTGAATGAATATCGCCTCTATGTAGAGGATGTGAAAATTTATGCAAAAATGGTTGAGGTTCAACCATCACTCAACCTATCCATCTATAAGACTTTGGAACAACAGCCAGCCACCTATTCCATTCGCAAAACTGAAATGAAATCCTGTTTTCTGAGCGCAGGTCGAACCTCAATTGACTATAATGCGTTTAGTGCAAGCATTCCTCGCCGCATAACCGTGGCTTTTGTGGAAAATGAGGCATTTAATGGCTACTCCACCAAATCCCCATTCAATTTCAAACCTTTCGATATTAGAGAAATAGCCGTACATGCTGGGGGTAAAATTTACCCCGTAGTCCCCTATAAGATGGAATTTACGAATGATTCCTACACTCGCCCATTTTTGGACATGTATGAGGCATTAGGGGTGGCAAACTCGGAACGTTCTTTCGATATTTCCATGAAAAAATTCAAAGAAGGCTGGACCTTTTTTGTCATCCCATTAACTTCCACTCTCGATGATTCGTGTGGGTTTGAATTACTTAGGAGTGGAACAACCAGCATTCGGGTCCTATTCAACACAGCCATCCCCGCTGGTGGTGTGGAAATGCTAGTCTTAGGCGAATTTGACCAAATGGTCATGATTGACTATAATCGCCATATAGTTTCCGATTCAAATCTAGCCTAGATGTCATATAAATAAAACCAAAATAAAGCATTCCCCCATTTTTAAATGGATCAAATTCTTGACTATTACCGAACACAGGCAATGGAGAATTTGAGTAATCAATCTCTGCACCAAAATTCCACTTATCCACAAAACCAGCAACAATTCGACTATCTAATTTTCGATAATGAATCCCCAATGATTAATCATGGCCAACTTAAAACAACAGCAGGCAATCAAATCAACATTGCCTTTGAAATTCTACTCCTATTTGCCCACTATTTAATTGCATTCCCCGTATTTTTGCTTTGTTGGATTGCCCTGATTTCATATTTGAAACGACGAGGCCACATCAATTCGAGTGAAGCCGACTCAATGATTGAGGAGCTAAAGAATGTGAAAATATCGGCATCATCTCCATTTTCTCGCCCTCCAATAATTTCACCAAAATGATTCAAAAATGGCGTTACCGCCACTCGAAAGGTTTTTGCCTTATGAGTTTAGGTTGTGTGAATTCACAGAACCCTAAAATTCACATTCCATAAGGCAAACCTGACGGGTAACGGTTCACCATTTGACTTCATAAAATATTCAAATTGAAAAAAAAGCTATTCGCTACCTTCACAATTTGTCCATATGTGTTTGAGCGGCAATCAAATTACGCTCTCATCAAAATTCTCATATGGCACATATTTGTGAAGGCTGCGAATACCTTTTTATGAAGACGGCCAGCCACAAAAATTAATACAACAAAATTATTCAAGGAGGAAAAAATGGTATTTTTTATTAAATTATTTTTAAAAAAAATGAAATGCAAAGATATTTTATGAAAAATTAATATGAATTTAGAAAAAAAAGTAATCATCATGTTTTTTTAATCTCCAATCCATCCAAATGGTCTTGTGCTCAAATCGCCTGGGATGACAATTCCTTTTTCAAAAACGGCCTTGTATGTTTTTTTGACGCTTTGTGTGTAGAGCATGCCCCTTTTGTGTCGCCTAAAGACGGTGTATGCCACGGTTATGCCTTTGATTTTTGCGCGGTCAACGCTGGGAAATTTTTGTTTTTAAAAATGTCAATCCAAACCCAAACACTTACTTTTTTCCACCTCCAAACCGTTTTTTGACATCCGCCAGCATTGATTCAAATGTGATTTTTCGGCCAACACGATGCGTGAGTTCAAAGCCCCGGATGCGCCGTACCACCACTTGATCGCTTCCATCTTCCTTTGTGTGAATGTAGGCATAGTTTTTTGGTCCCCCGGCAAGCCATTTCCGAATCGTTCTCCCGGGTAACTCTTTTTGCATATCGCCCAAAAATTCACCTATTGATGATTTTTGTTTGAGAATTTGTTTTCCTCTCGCCCAAAAACCCACCTTGACGAATTGACTGCTGATAAATTTTCCGCTTTACAATGACCGAGTCCGTGTCGCAGTAGAGCAAAACATTTTCTTTGCCAATAGCCTCTTGAAATGTCCGATAGAGAACTCGCCGTCCATTTGCTGTAACCATTGAAGCGATTGCAACGTTGTTTGTCTTTGGTGGTTCGATGAATTCAGCCTTCATTCGGTAGACGACCCGGTCCAAAAAACTGTTCAAATGTTTCACATCCATGATTTCAATGCGGTCGTCGTCCATTAGCCGATGAAATTCGTGAGGCGATTTGGTGATGACAATGCGGCCCGGGTTTGCCCTCTGACATAATTTTCCCCAAAGGCTATTCAACAATAGCTTCCTACATAAAAAATAATTAAAATATTAAATTCAATTTTGTATGATTTGTTTGTTAGCTTACGCGATCATTCTGAGCACTTTGTTCAATTCAATGTTGCTGGGATCCAATTCAATGCCTTCCCTTGCCATATATTCCCGCACAAATTCCCATTTTTGATCCTCTGTTTTGCAATTTTCGGGCCAACCAGATGCTTCAACCTTTAAATTTTTCAAATATTTCCCCCGAAAACTGTCCATAAACCCACTTTCAATTTCAAAAGTGCATTGATGTAGCCCCGGAAAAGATCCCTGTCTTTGCCTGTCCATTGCTCTGTTGGCCAATGCCAAACCTATTTTTGACAAAAATTTTATTTTAAACTCATTCATCCCCAAAATTTACCTCGAAAATTTCCAAAACTTTGTAATCCAGCTCCAACGCCAGTTTAACGTCTTCGTGAGGAAAAGCTGAAACCCATGATCTTTTGCGCTCATCATGCCTACAGGGACGACCATTTCTAGCATCAGCACATGCTGAACACAACGGAAACACCAATTGTCCATGCATTGTTCGATATGGCAAGAATGGAGGAAGTGGCTGTTGTTTTGAAGGCGATGGAATTTTTTGAGGAGGCAAAATACGCAGCAAAAGTAGGCCTTTGAATGGAATTGCCAGATTTCGACCATACCATGGCAAAGGGGGCATTTCAATTGTGGCCAAATTCTCAGGCCCAAAAACAATTGGTTCGCCAATGGGGTAGCTGCATGCCTTCATAACATATGGATAGAGGCTCACCTATTTTTGTGAATGGAAAAATAAAATTGGAAAAAATTGAGGCTTACAATATCGAAATGTTCAATAACTTCATCCTCTTTGACCTCATCATAAAGCCGAAAGGGCTCCACACGGCCCCCTCGCAATGCATCACATCTGGGATTTAATGGTGGCTGAGGTCCCTCAATTCGATTCCATAACTTCCTCAATTTCGGATTGTTGGCCAACAATTGTTTGAATTTGCCGCTCCAAACGTCGATTACATTGTATCCGCGCGCCTCCAATTCTGCCTTTCTTCTTTGGGTTCGTTCGTACAGATCCTCGGCAGTTTTTCCTCCTTGAATGCATTCGGTTCGATTTTTGAAGCAGGACAAACATCCTGAAAAATGAAACCATATTCTTTCATTTCCACAAAAAAATCACATTCCCCCACACCTACCGTGGAATGCACAACCCAAATATTCAATGGCGGTTGGCTTTTCATTTGGCCTATCCGGGGGAATGTAACCATCAATTCGATAATCCCCACAATTCATTGGATTTGCGGATTGGCCATTTGCAAAAGAAACATGCTCTCCCTCTGCCCATTCCGCTGTTTGAACCTTCCGACCGGTCAATTTTGAATAAAGTCGAAAGAAACGAAGAGCCTCCAATGATTGCTAATTCCCAAAAAATTTTTAAAATTTTAAACATTTTTTTAAATTAACCTGTTCTTTGGGGCGAAGTCCATTTTCCGGCAAAGTGATGAATGTGTTTGGTCTCAAAAATCCACTTCTCCAAACATTTAGAGCCAATCGGGCAAGTGTGGATGCATCCTTGAACGGCTCTACTTTGGGTGCTATTTTCTTAATTATTCGTCGAAAACGTATGCAAGCCTCACTGCAAAATTATTTTTCGGACACTTTATTGAGAAAAAACCCAAATTTAACAAACCGAAGAATTTGCACATCATTCCGACAATAATCGATCAATGCAGTGGCCAAATCGAATGACTGATCCTTGTTTTGCGCATACCAGTTGAGAAATTCACTTCGTTCTGGATCTTTCATATTTTTAATGCCATAATATTTTAATTTTTAATGAAGGCAATTTATTGCGAATTTTCCCAAAATTGGCCATTTTGTTGTAAAGATGGGGAAAGTTGGGCTTTTTCTCAATTCCAGGCATATTGTTCAAATTGAATGTGTTGTAAAAGCCGGAGAGCCCACCGTTGATAAAATTTAGGGAATCCTTCATAATAATTGAACGTAGATTTGAGCCACCCATTCGCAATGAAAATATTTTAAGACCTAGAATTTAAAATTGTAAATTTTTGGGGAATGGGTTTTTACCTGTCATTATGAGATTCGGTTGAATGTTCCGAGCATAAATAGCATCAACCAGAAGATGCAAATCGTATTTTCCAGCATTGTGGGCTAAAATTATATCCTGGGTTGAGCGTTCCCCGCAATGGGTTAAAAAATCCAAAAATTGATCGGCCACAGTTTGATTTTTTCTTGGATTGTCGGGGCCTTCGCGAAAAAATAACAAACGAGGATTGTCCTTGACCAAATTCGCCCATTTGTAGCGGAATTTATTTGAGAAAACACCGCAAACGCAATTCAATGCTCTATCCAATGAAGGCACATTGCCTGCGGGGAGATTAACATGCGGGCTATCCATACAATATTGACAGATAATTTCACAGCATAAAAGATTTGGTTTATGCCGCCAACACTTTAATTGATCTATTTTTTTTTAAATTTTCCCAAAAATCAACCTTCAATCCGTTGACGCTTATTCGATCGGTTTGGGTTGCCTCAATGTCATAAAATATGTAGCGAACATCTTTTAGAGGTGAATGGCCAATTGGTTGAATATAGCAATGATGAGGAAAATTTTGGGCCTTATCCACCAAACATATTTCACATCTTTCAATTTTTGGCCGACCAACCACCAAATTATTGCATTTATGAGGAGCACCACGTTTATAGACCTATTTGATTACATTTCAATTTATAAAATATTTTGGAGCCAAAAAACTCACAACTTTATTGCATTTTTTGCAATAAAAACGTGTTTCGCAAATGGATAGGCCTCCTCTATTTCCTCTCTTTTTGTGCCATTCAAAACATGATAAATTTGGAAAATAAAATTGGCAATCAATGCAGGGCAAAACAGGTTGGCCATCGGGCTGTTTGCATGGATAGTTGGGCCCAAATCGGTAACAAAGGCGACAACATTTTCGACATTCAACATTATGACTATTGCTGTATGCTGGCGATTTGCAGTCCAGACAATATTCGGCTCGAGACTGAAAATGAAATTAATTTAAAAATATTTTAGGGATTTCCATCTTCATTGTTGATATTTCGATCAAAAATAAAAAATTTAAAATGGAAATTTCATAAATTTTTGAGTATTTAAACATATAGATTAATATTAAATTATTGCTTAAATTTATTTCATTTTAATCGAAAAATATTCCACCTGAAAAAGTTTTTTAGTAGAGAAGATAAAGTCATAATGTTGGCCATTCAATAAAATACAAATATTTTGTTTCGAACAAATTCTGCCTCTATAAATTAGCCGAAATCCAGATTCGGCATGAAAAACGGCCAATCGAAATTGCCCTGGTAATATTCTGTTCAACCAATTTTGTATTTTGTTCACATGCTGCAATGTGTATTTTTGTAAATTTGGCCTTATTTTTGCACATTTCATAATGGTCAATGCAATTTTCTTTTGTAATTCCTCATTTTCTGCCAATTCTTTTGCCATTTTTTGTCCAAACATTGCATTAATTAAGCCAACCGAAATTGCTCGGAACAGGCACAATTTGTCTTTATTCTCAATGGGAATAATTCCTCTTCGCTTTTTGTCCATTGTTGAAAGCCATCTTGTTTCATTCGATTGGCCACCACCATAACGACGCATTCTTTTTTGAGCCTTTTTCTGCTTTTTTCCACCAACCAATTTTGTAAATTTTGCTAAAAAATTTAATCATAATAAGGAGAGATTTTTTAAAAAAACTTTTTTTCGGGTAAAGCGGCCATACTCCAAAAATTTTCACTCTAGTCCGCGTTTTAAATATTCGGAGTTTGCCGCCAGATTGTGCCGAAAGCCATAGGAGCGATGCGGCCAATGCTTTTGGGTTGTTCTGGTGAAGCGGCCTCTGAGGGACGTATAACGGTGTGTCAAAATATTTATTATCCACTTGGACCGAAATTCCTTTAGGATTTCCTAAACAAAGAATAATTTTCGCTCATAAATTTCGGCAAGCAAAACCTTTGAAGCGCTTTTTAGGAGACGGCCAAGGAGAAATTCAAAAATGCGTTCCAAATGCTTTGATGGATTCTTGAATTCCGATGTTTTTAACCGCAATTTTAGATCGAGAATTTCACTATAGGTTCTCCTTGATTTGGAGATTTCTGGCTCTATCCCCAGAATTTTTATGAAATGGCCAATTTTAGGCATTTTTGTTGTCATTTTTTTTGTTGTTCTCCTCTCGAATAATGATTCGGGAGGGCCATCGAACAGTTCATCGTAAAAATTGCCCGAATTTCCATATTTTGAAGCCATTTTGTTCAAAAAATGCTTGTGAATTTATAATCTGAAATTTACGATTTGGCAAATTTTAATTTAAGGATTTAATATGGCATAAAACTTAAAGGACTAAAATACTAAAAATAATTTTAGAATTTTCATCCTATATTAATTGTACGAGATTGAGCGGGACAAGACGCATCGAATGGTGTATATTTTGTCATACTTTGAAGCATATTAAAAGGATTTTAAGGCTTTTAAATGAATTTTTAGTTTAAAACCTAATTTGAATTGGTTAAAGCCAAGCCAAAATGAGAAATGCGTCCGGCCGGTGAGATCTATCGATTGAGTATAAGGATGACAGAACTGGGTTAAACACTCAAACCCCTTTAACTTTGTTCATTTTCAGTTTTTTTCCAACAAATTGGATATTTCGCTTTTTTATTTTCACTAATTTTCTTAGCAGGTGCCGTATTTTTGCAATATTGATACGATTTTTGCATTTTCATCAAATTACGCATCAACAATTTTTTATTACAGTCAACATTCACATCGAATTGGTTTTTTCTTCATTTTATTGCTTCAAAAACTGTATTTGATTGTTCGGTAAATTGGCCTCGAAAAAAACATTGAAAATGAACTAAAAAGAGTGATGAAGGTTCAAATAATTAAACGGTTTAATGGTTTGATCTATATTCATAAACATATTTTGCATTTGATTGATCTGGGCAAGATGCATTGAATGTTTGGCATGGTTTGGCCAAAATGAATGGTTTATTAAACGGTTTAAATTGATTTTAAGCTTTTAAATCTAAACATGTTAGAATTGATTAGCCCTATGGCAAATATAATCTAATGATGCCAGTTGATTATTCATGATTGTCAAAATTAAAGGATATTAAACAGTTTAGACAAATTATTTGGATTTTCAGTTCAGAATTTACTAAACTGATGGCAAAGTATAATTAAATTATATCTCTTGATGAGATTTATCCATATGGATAGAAAGTTTGGAATGAACTTCTTTAAGCATTATAATCCGTGGCCATATACAGTATTTTTGAGAAAATTAAGAGATTTTACTTATATTTTCAATGATAATTGAAAAAACTGTCGAAAAACGAGTAGGTGAGGCCAAATAATTATAATAGTTTAAGAGTTTATTCATTGTATTGATAGAGCAGCAGTTCATAACATCAAATAGTTTGCCATGGTTTGATCAAAATTAAAGGGTGTTAAATGGTTTAAGCCCCTTTTGGTTTAATTGTTCAAAACTAAGTTAAAATTGGCTTAACAGACAATGCATATTCTTAACGAGAACTACCAAATATTTTAAGATGTGATGGGTTTAGGTTAAACCATTGAACCATTACTCTTTTGTCTATTTTCAGTGTTTTTTTCGACAAATTCCCCTTTTTCATTGTTTTATCGTTTATTCCTAACAGATTGGTTGGAACCGATCTGCTGCTGGGCCTGAATTGAGTTATATTTGTTGAGATTTGGGCCAATATTCTGGCTTTATTTGTGGAGAATGTATGCGCATTGTTGAAGGTTTTTAAAAATTGTATGGAAAATAATTAAATTCAATAAAGATATTCAGCTTCCGTCTCAACTAATTTGCTTAAATTTGCCGGTTCTCTTCATTTTATTGCGTTATAAAAATTATTTTGATCCATTGGTAAAACTCAGAATTTTTTAAATTTAATTTGTCAAAAATACATTGAAATTAGCGAATTCAATTATTGTAATTATGGAAAAGGACTACTAGAACCAAAATAATTATAATGGTTTAATTTTTCATCCCATATTCATAAACCATACAGTAATTGATTGAGAAGGTCAAGACACATCAAAAGGTTAATAATTCAACTTGATTTGGTTAAAAAATTAGAGGAGAGGCTCAAATCTATTTAGATTTATAACACTAAACTAACTTCGAAACCAGTTTAATTTTTTTCGGTTCCTAGCCAAGAATCGGTTAAAACTAAGTCAAATAATAATCAAATGATGTGTCTTGAGGCGCTCAATAAAATAAGTTTATTGTTTAGGTGGTTTGGGGTGTTCGACTGATCAAAATAAAGGAGATTAAAAAGGTTTAAGCCAATTTTGATTTTTCGGTTCAAAACTAAGTTAGAATTGTTTAAACCTAAGACAAATGATAATCAAATGTTGTTTTTATCGAGGAATCTTCAAATATGTTTAAGCTTCTGTGAATCCAAGTTAAATCATTATGCATCATTAAAATCTTTCGACAATTTTCATTGTTTTTTGACAAATTAAATTTTTTTCATCATTTTAATTCCATTTTTGCATTTTTCAAACAGGTTTTAGTGGATTGACTCTGGGGCCGAAATGAATGATATTTTTACGAATTGTTCTCCAATATTTGAGCAAATATTCTTCCCAAAAAATGTTCATAAAATTCAATGTGTATCATTGGTAAATTATTAATTTTTTGATTTGATTTGCAGTAAAATCATTAAAATTGTTTGAAAAGAAGTCCCCATATAATATCTCATTATAATGGTTTAAATGATTTTCCGAAATCCCAAATCATATTCAAGAGGTTTTTTAAACGGTTTTTCGGTGGAAAAATAAAATATGGCTAAAAAAATTACAAAATATTTCACTCATATTCCTAACAGCTACAGAATACGAAAGGAGGAGATGATATCAATGGAAATGTTACTTTCAAAGCCGAATTGAGTGAAATTGGAGAGAAAATTGTTGAAACTTTCGGCACATCCCAAATTCATTTCAAAGGTAATTTGTCAAAATTAACATAAATTCTTCAAGAATTATTACAAAAAATTTATTTTTAATTTTAAAATACTGTTAATTTGATTTAATTTATTACAGTTTATGCGAAAATATTCAAATTCTTGTTGGAATTCGGCGTATTTTGTGCGGACCCGAATCCATTGCTGACTTTATCCGAGGATTTCAATAGCCAAAGAAAGGTAATTTTCCAAATTTCCTCTATTTTTTGTTTTGACTAATTTTTCCCAAGCCAATTTTTATTTTGTCCATCCTCTCAAAATATGTCTTGGGAATCAGAATCGTCCTAGCCCCTCTATTTTCCTCGCATTTGATCGGGGCAAAAAAGTTGTTGTGAAAGAAAAATGAGAGGAAAAGGTTCTGATAAGAATCTGTGGCTTTGAACCTTTTCCTCCATTCGTCTTTCTCACACTTTTTTGCCCCACAAATGGCGGCGGCGAAAATATTGGTGCCAGCCAACCTTCGAGGATTGGTTGAGGGCGGAGCGATCGGGCACCGTTCATTCCCATTTTGTGGCCCATTCCGTTCATTCTCATTTAGTGGCTATTCCATTCATTCTCATTTAGTGTCCCCATTCCGTTCATTCTCATTTTTGGCCAATTCCATTCATTCCCATTTAGTGGCCTTCAATATTTTCCAAAATAATTTTTGAACTATCCTATGTAAAATAATGCCAACCTGTTTTATTTGCCCCAAATATAATTCCGCCTGTTTTATTTGCCCCAAACATAATTCCACCTGTTTTATTTGCCCCAAACATAATTCCGTCTGTTTTATTTGCCCCAAACATAATTCCGTCTGTTTTATTTGCCCCAAACATAATTCCGTCTGTTTTATTTGCCCCAAACATAATTCCACCTGTTTTATTTGCCCCAAACATAATTCCGTCTGTTTTATTTGCCCCAAACATAATTCCGTCTGTTTTATTTGCCCCAAACATAATTCCGTCTGTTTTATTTGCCCCAAACATAATTCCACCTGTTTTATTTGCCCCAAACATAATTCCGTCTGTTTTATTTGCCCCAAACATAATTCCACCTGTTTTATTTGCCCCAAACATAATTCCGTCTGTTTTATTTGCCCCAAACATAATTCCGTCTGTTTTATTTGCCCCAAACATAATTCCGTCTGTTTTATTTGCCCCAAACATAATTCCGCCTGTTTTATTTGGCCTTCCAAATTTTTGCAAAATTTATTAAATTTTTATGAAATTTCCAATGAAAAATATTGCCAAAAGGCATCTTCTCCTCAAATCCAAATTTTTGCAAAATTTATAAAATTTTTATGAAATTTCCAATGAAAAATAATGCCAAAAGGCATCTTCTCCTCAAATCCAAATTTTTGCAAAATTTATAAAATTTTTATGAAATTTCCAATGATAATGCCAGAAGGCATCTTCCCCAAATTCCAATTTTTTAATTCCGTTTTCTTTACTAATTTTTTATTATTTTCAGTTCCATTTTTTATCCACTGCTCAAACAACAACAACAACTTTTGCAATTCAAAACAAAATGGCTGACAATGAGTTGGTTCTTTCTTCGGATGATGACAACAGTCAGCATTCATCATCAAAGGAGGAAAAGGAGACGAGCAATGTCATCATGGATGCGAAAGAAGAATATGCACGTGCAGCACCAGGGACTTCCAACTCCAACAAACGTAAGGCAACAAAGCGCGGAAACAAGGACGGTGCCCCCAAGGAGAAAAAGGCAAAGAAGTCCAAAAAGGCGACAAACTTTGCGGAATTGGCCAAAAATGCGGGCGATGACACAGGTCTCGAGGAGATGAAGAAGATTTTGAAAGGTGGGAATTGGGAAAATAAATTTTGGGGGAAAAATTTTCAAAAAAAAAACAGGCGAATTGGATTCGGGCAAATTGACGAAAGCAAAGAAGGCGAACAAAAAGGCGATCAAGAAGGAGGAAGAGAAGATGCCGGCCAAGAGCAAGGAAAAGAAGAAGGCAACAAAGAAAGTGGCTGCCAAAGAAAGCAGTGAGGATTCCGACTCCACTTCCGAATGGGACTCCGATGAAGACAAAGAGGATAGCTCGGATGATGAAAAGGAGGAAGAGGACAGTTCCGATGGATCCGGCGAAATTGTCAAAGAAGAAGAGGAGGAGGAGGAGGAATCGGACGAACTTTTGGCACGAGCAAAGCAACACGTGAAGAAAGGTGAGTTTAGAGGATTTTTTTGAAAATAAATAAAATTTGGCAGATCAAGGAATTTATGGCGATCTTTTGAAGCCGACAATTGCCCACTGCCTCACCTTCGGCCAATGCAAGGGATGCGCAACGTACCAAAAGGAAAAAATGTTGGAACCGATTGTGAATCGCCCAATCGTCGGAAGAGTTGCCCAACTTGTTCAATGCCGTGAATGTCTTCGTGCCAACACAAACATGATCGGAATAGGGCAACAATTCTTTGGCCAAAATGATGATTTGAAGGAGCATACAGGTAAAAATTGGGGAAAATTTTTCGATTTTAAAGTAAAATTCATTAGCAGCATATCGCTACCCCGACAGCGATGACTACAAAATATTGCGGCCCCGTTATATGATACAGTTCGGGCAATGCACTTTTTGCCGATCGCGCTCAAACAAGAAGGGTGGAGTGATTGTTGAGAAGGTAAAATTTGGGGATTTAGCTTAAAAACTCTAGAAAAATTTTAGGCCAAGAAGAAGAACCTTCACCTGGTGAACCTGCCCACTTGCTCGAATTGCTGCTTCGCCAACAAGGCACTCATCAATCAGTATTGGAAAGCGTTTGGCACCTTCGCGGCAAAGAAGAAGGATTGAAGCGAAGAAAGAAGAAGAAAATTCCAAGTTTTGTTGAAGAGGTTGCTTGGAAAAATGAAAAATTGTCCTCTAATACATTAATCAATTTTGCAGTTAAATAAAAAATGTTGCTTAATTTTTTCAAATTTCACTTTTCATTTTTTGGGGCAAATTTGCGATATTCACACATTTTTACATTTAAATGCCGTTGGGGAAAATTGATGTTTTTTCTTTTGACTTTTCCAATTTACATTTCTGGCAATTCATTCCATTTGGCTAATCCCCAAAATTCCATTTTGGCAAATCAATCCACAGGTAATGACTGGCTCCAGAAGCCAAAATTGGCACAGAATCCACAAAATTCCATTTTGGCAAATAATCTCACAGGTATTGGCTGATCATTCAAAAATGCCTCATAGGTATTGGCTGTCCCTTCGCCACAATTTCCTCAAATCCACATTGTCCCCAAATCATCCATTATCCATCCGCTTATTCCAAAAAATTCCAAAAAATTTAAAAATGAGCAGCACAATACTACTCAGAACAAATAACGGATTTTGCTATATTCTTAATTTAGTCTGCTGCTGGAATCTCTAATAATAGGTATTATAGAAAAAAATTAAGAATCAAGATAAATTCTAATCATTTAATGAAATCAAAAAACAATTTAAATAGTATAAATTTGGATCCAACATAATTATAATCTTTCCGGAAAATTTAATTAAAATTTTCCATAATATTTTCCTTAAATTCATTTTCGGAAAAAGATTTTAATTAAGATTTCCGGAAAGGATTTATTATTCCAGTGGAAAAATTAGATGGAAAGTTCCTGGAGATCACTTTTCGTGTTTTCGGGAAGTCTTTTACTGCGGGTATGGAAAATTTTGATTTTCCACTAGTGACGCAGGGGGATGTCAATGTCAAACCTTGGTAGTGGTAATTATTGCAATGCGCTGGTTCAGAGTCCTTGCAAGGCAAAACCCGGCTCCGTCTTTATGGTGAGGGGAGGGGGGAGACTGAAACCTGTGGAGTGTCTGGAGTCAGATGGCGACGTCATAAGATATCCCACATGGGACATATATCTAAAGGACCGGAAGGTGGCCAAGTGATGGTGTTTCCAAGGGCATCCTTTAAAAGAAGTTTGACAACTCATCTGCTCGATGTTAAATTCCCAGGACCTCATTGGAGGGATGGGGTTGAAGATCAGAGGCCTGGGCGATGTTTTCAATAAAAACAATAATTTTCTCCTCATCAGTAAATTACGCCAATTTCCCACATTCCCCGATTCTTTTACTACGGGTCGAAGTGAAGAAAAACCAACAATTGGCTTTTAATAATTTCATATTTTCATCATTTAATTATAGAGAAAATAAATTTTCCATTTGATGAATTATATTTGGTTATATGTATTTAATATAAAATTTATTTTCAATTAGAAATTTTTACCTTTTTTTTAATTAAAATAAATAGAAAGCTAGAAAAACACAAACATTTTATTAATATTTCTTATTTCATGTTCAAAAATAGAATAAAATGATGTTTTTAAATTATCTACGAATTTTAAAAGATTACTCATAAAAATTAGTGGCCATATTCCATTAAAATGATGCAATTATTTTACCATAAATAACATTTTTGATTATAAATTCCATTCCATTAATTCCATTTTGAGTATTTTTATTTATTCAGTCGATTTTCATGACATTTCTGGATCTCTCCTCAATATATTCGTCATTTTATACCATTGTTTGACCAATATATAAATTTGAAAATTTGGAGTAATGACTCAAATCCACAATTTCACATTATTCAATTAGCCAATTTCTAAGCTCAACTTTAAAATAAGTAAATAGAATAGATAAATAGGTATTTAATTTGATTTTAAACGCTTAGAACTATTTAGCCCATTTTTTAAGAAGCCAATATAAATTTTTTGTTCAATAGTTCCCTTATTGCCTCAAATTGAGACGTTTTTGATAAAAATTGACAAATTCTCATATTTAAAAATCCATTCAAAAAACATCGTTCTCCAAAATGTCATCATCATTTTGGCTTTTCAATTGTCGTGAATGGTTTTGCAGCTGAAAGGCACATTTATTTACTCATTTTGTATTAATCGTCCATTTATTTTCCCTAAATTTCGATTTCCGTTCATTCTCTTTGCCCACAGGCCATTTACACTGATTGATGATAAAACTAATTCCATAGTTGTGCTCTTTCCAATTTTGATGGTTCCTTCATTTTCTTGGCCCCATATTTATTGTGATCGCAACCTTCAAACAATGGCACCCGGCTTTTTGGCCATATCTCCCCATCTCTCGCCTTTGATCATCCCCTCTTCATTTTCTTACCTAACATTTCACCAATATGGGCATTTCCATTTTGGCCTAACATTCCCCCCCCCCCCCCTCTCTTTATCCTTCGATTTAGCCGTTCACATCCATCCATTTTGCCTTACATTGATTTTCTCGGCATTTTGGGCCATTTCTCCATCTTCTCCCTTTCATTCCATCTTCAATCAAAACAACTTTCCCTCAATTCTTCCCGAATTAACTCACCAAATTATCCACTGCCAGCATCATTCCTAGATATCTAATAAAATTTTTTTATTCAATTATTTGGGGACAATTATTTTTAATTACCTTTAATTAAAAACCACTTGGGTACAAGTTGAAATCATTGCCTTAAATAATAAAAAATATTTATTTCTAATAAGAGATTCTATCTACAGTGGAACAAAATCCTAAACTATTTGGAATATAAAAATCAAAATATGGTGGAAATATACTCAGGAATGCCCAAACGACAAACCACACCCAATTCCGCTTAATCTTTCTTTAGGCGCGGTTTAAATTTAAATCTTTCTCATAAACAAACAATAAAAAAATCCAAACTTTGGCCAAAATTTGGCCAAATTCGCCTCTAAATCCTTATTAACGGTTCAAATAAATAAGGAAAAAGGATTTTTGGATTTAAACTGACTGAATAAATATTTAAGAGAAAATGGAAAATTTTAATCCGCTTTTTGTCTTAAAAAATCATTCAGTGAGAAAAAATGGTTTAAAATATTTGAAAAATTTACCATTTTTCACATATTTTCAGTTTTTCTATTCATCAAAAAGTTTTAATTTTATAGACAAAAAATTTTGAACAAATGAAAGTCCAAATTATTTTTATTCTTTTCGCAGCCATTTTTGGTTCATTGACCAATGCTCTGCCACAAAGATTCAGCCAAATGGAAGGTAAAATATTTTGCCTAATTGAAATTTTTAATAATTTCTTTAATAAATATCGGCCAAAATAATATAAATAATTTGAATTTGAATTTATCCAGGTCAAAAAGTGCCATTAGATTTGGTGCCAATGGATTCGAATGCAAATGATGAATCAAAGAAGGCCCCAAATAGTGTAGAGGAAATTGATGTTGACACTGTGAAAGAAGGGTCAAATGATGTTAATGAATCAAAGGAGGCGACAAATAGTGTGGAGGAAATTGATGACGACAATGTGAAGGAAAAGCGAGGAAATTGCGCAGAGGGATGGGAAAATTTTCAAGATGAAGTTTGCTTTTATGGACTCAAAGCGAAGAAAGGATTTTTCAAGGGTGTCAAGGAGTGCGCCAAATTGGGGGTAAATAAAAAATTTTCATTTTTACTAGACAAAAATTAATTCAAACTAATTTGTAGAGGACATATGGGATTAATTCCTTAAGTAATAGTAAATATTGGGAGTTAGTAAATCCCGAGATTTACCAAGCTGTTTGTCTGCTAGTGAAATTTCGGAAACTCGGCTTTTATTAAATATCTTAGAGACTCGAGAATAGGCTCATTCGACACGGTTGTCGATTTACTATATAAAATTTCAATTTCAAAATTCATACGGGAAATTTTTTTTTAGTTAGTGCCTAGAGAGGTTGGGCGCCGGAGGCGGGATAGGAAACTAGCGGAAAGTGTTACAATAAATAAGTTCATCAGAACAATCTGAAATTGAAATTTCATATAGTAAATCGGCTCTGCCGAGTCGAAATAGTCTACTCTCGGGTCTGTACGATGTCCAGAAATCGAGTTTCTCGAAATTTATCAGACAACATCTTGGTAAGTCCAGAGAATTACCAATTCCCCATATTTACCGCACCATATATAAAATTAATTATTTTCGAATAATTTTATCATCAGTAAAAATTTGAATTTTATTCTAAATTCCAATATTTTATTTTAGGCCACATTCACCTCAATTCACAGTATGGATGAATTCAAATTCATCACAAAACATTGGGATTTGCATCGATTTTGGATTGGCATAATTTATGGGAATGACAAATTTGAGGATGGCACCGATGTGGACCAAAAAGTTTTTGAAGAATTCAGAAAATTTGTGCCCTGGGCATGGCCTCAAGTGCCGAAAGGATTCATTTGCAGGGCAAAACCCGGCGACGATGTGAAGGTATAAATAAAAATGAAGGTTATATCTATTAATATTCCATAAACAAATTCTTTAGGTTGCCGTCCCCGATGATTCGGTGGAATCAAATGAGGAAAAAGGCCAATTTTCGGTAGAGGAAAATTCTCACCAAAATTTTGAAAATGACAATAGCGGATTGGATGGCGAGGATAAAAACAATGAAAAAGAGGAAGGAAATGGAAATGGACTGATCGGCGACAACAGCATTGAGGAAGAAAAGAACCAATGAAAGAAATTCTAAGCTATGAAATATTGTCAAATTTTTCAAACACTTTTTCTAATTTTTTCTACGATTTTTCAAAATTTTTCTTTTTTTCGGCGTATTTTATTAATTTTATATATTATCCATCCTTCCCCATTTGAAAATCAGCCTCTATGGTTCTTTAAGTTAAATATAAATCGGTTGAAGTTTATTCCACTTCGATATGTCTACCCTCTTCATTGTTAAGTATATTTCCTTAATCACTAACTGATCACTTAAAGTAGGAGGATATCTAGTGGCTTTTCGTTGTTTTTCGTTTTAATTTTGTCATCATCGCCGTCATCTTTGGAGGTCAACACCAAACGGTTGAATATTATATTCCCTCTTATTTCCGAGGATACCCCTAAATTCCCTTCTCCTCTTCATTTTACAAAATGACCGTTTGCCTAGGGGCTTCATCAAAACTTTTGCTCTCTACTGTAGAAATGAAAAGAAAGTGAATGGGCTTGTGGGATTTCTCTTCAATTGTTTTTTCTTAATTCTTTTCGTTACTTCCTTTCGGGAATATTTGAAGGCGCGTTATAACGAAACCCCGAAATCACGAAACACCGAAAAGGAGAAAGTGTCACGAAAACTTGAGCTTGCGGATAAATTTTTTTGGATCGATATACCAATCGACGCCTATCGATGAGCTGATCACGAATATGCTATTGGTTTTGCACAAAACTCAAAAATAAAAAAGATATGCCTATTTTAGTCAGGCAAGTCACAAATTTGACAACTTTTATGGCTATAATTTTTTTTATTTTTGTGTTTTGTGCAAAACCAATAGCATATTTGTGATCAGCTCATCGAGGCGCGTCGATTGGATATATTGATATAAAAAAATTATCCACAAGCTCAAATTTTCGGTGTTTCGTGATTTTTACACTATTCGGTGGTTTCGTAGAGTAGTGCTTTTGAAGGTCATTCGGCATTGGCATTTTGGCACCCAACACCTAAACGATTGAGGGAATTTGAGCGACGGTCCCTTTTTCCATTTTCCATTTTTCCAGAGAAATCTCACCAACGATTTCTCTGGTTAGAGAAATCTCACCAACGATTTCTCTGGTTAGAGAAATCTCACCAACGATTTCTCTGGTTTACGTCGGCTCTCCTCGTTAGTCATTATCGTTACCCATTACCCTCATTCCCCCCTTTTTCCTCCACCTATCCTCAGAGTGACCAGCAGCAGAGGTGGACATTGGACAGTGAACCGGTGGTTATCCGCTATTTGGGAATTTGTGCCTCTCCTCTACCCTTTCTTCATCATTTGTACATATCATTATCCCTTTCTCTAACGGTTAAACTGGGAGGCCCGCCGGCGGTTGGGTGTGAGAGCGCTAGTCTATCCGCTGAAAGAGGACGCTTACCTATTGGTTCACAAAACCATCGATTTCCTTAGCTTTCTTTGACCGACTCCCGCCGGTTAACTTCCTACTCTTCATACATTTAAATAATGCATTTTTTGCCTAAATAGATTTACCTAAAAAGCAAATTTATTACTTATTTTCATCAATTATTATGGGAAATAAAAATTCCAACATTCACCATAGTCCAATGAAGATAACTAAGTAAATAAATTAAATTTATTATTTTAAATATTTATTTTAATCAGGAAAAAATTCATCTGGACTGTAAGCTTGCTTTTTATATATTTGAAATAATAAATTTTTAAGATTGAAAATTTTTCTGCTCGCGAAGAAGAGACAGAGGAATTTTTTAAATCCGGAGAATTCAGGTAAAATGTATATAATTTAATTTAAATATTAAATTTGATTTCAGTTCATTTTCTCCATCCGGTAATCAATTGAAATGGCAATTAAAAATTTATCCGAAAGGGCAAAACGAAGCAAAGGATCATGTTGCCATTTATATATTTCTTATCGATTCTGCTATTGCTTCATCTCAAATATCGGCAAAAGCAGAATTTTGTATTCGGGCAAAAGGATTATACCGAGCGAAAAATGGTTAATTTGATTTTAAAATAATATTTTTTAATTTATTTATATTCAAGTTACTCAATATAATAAATTCACCAAAAATGGAACTGGTTGGGGTTTTCGTAAATTTATCCAACGTGATTTGATTTTAAATGAAACAAATTGCCCAAATGATTTGCTCACAATTGTTTGTGAAGTTCACGTTCGATCGGAAAAGGTAAATTAATTCAGATTCATAATTTATAATATAAATATATCTTTTAATTCATAGATTATTGACGATGAAGACAAAGAAAAATTCAAAATACCTGCATGTCGAATGGTGAAGGATATAGGAAATTTGTTTGAGAAAAATCAATATACGGATTGCCTCATAAAGGCCGACGATGGAAAAGAATTCATGGTAGAAAAAATATGATTAAAAATTTTAATTTTTCATTTAAAAAAACAATAAATCCAACCAGTGATTTTATTTAAATTACATATTTTTTAGGTTCACAAATGCATTTTGGCTGGTCGATCCTCCGTATTTGCTGTAATGTTCAAAAATCAGTTGGTCGATGAAGTTGATAGCAACATTCTCAAAATTGACAAAATCAAATCAGAAGTACTTGAGCAATTGTTTCGATTTATGTTCGATTTAAACAATTATTAAATTAAAATTTTTTTTAAATTTTAGTTACAGCGGAGAAGCACCAAAAATGAAGGAAATGGCAAAGGATTTATTGGCAGCTGCCGACAAATTTGAACTTGAACGATTAAAGGCAAAAAACGATTTATTTTTAAATTTATTTTTTTTAGATGCTTTGTGAAAGTCATTTGGTTGAATCCTTGGAAAAGGGGAATGCTTGTGAATTGTTGGTATTAGCCAGTTGCAATTCTGCTGAATATCTCAAAACAAAGGCAATTGAATATATCAAGATGCATGGGATAAAGGTAGAATGATCCAATAAAAATAATATTGAAAATTAATCATACCAAAATAAGGTAAAGGAATCAAATGGATGGGAAATGCTGGCAAAAGAACATTTGCAATTGTTCGAATAATGAATGATAATAGAAAAAATGAAGAAAATTTCCATGAATTTAAATTATTGATAATTAAATGATGCTGGATTATTGATTAAATTGGATAAATTTTGATTTTTCTATCATTTCCCAAAAACTCGTTCAAATTCATTGAATCGCCATTTGTCCTTGTCAAAATTAATTCGGATTGAATTGGCCCGATCGAACAAGCTGAGTGCCGGAAAAAGTTGAAGATCGAAAAATGTTGCAGCCAATTCAGCTTTGCCTGAATTTAATTAAAATTAATAAATTTTGTAAATAATTTCAATTATTTAACCAAGCATTTGCCCATTCCAACTGGCAAAACATTCAATTTTGGAATTTGACTGTTGAATTATGCCCAGTCCAATCGTATCCCCTTTTTTGAAGTTTTTATTTTCATTTTCGAATTCATTGGAAAATCCGTCGATCCAAATTCCTCCTTTTCGCCAAATTCCAATTGAATTTGAGTTTTTCTCCAATCCAAAAATTTTGCCTTTTAATGGAAATAGCTGGGTGCAAAATCCGATGCCAATGCCGCCATTCCTGCATATAAAAAGGCAATCCTAAAGAATCCGGCCCCCAAATTTTTTTTGCATTTTCTAGGGTAAAAAATGCTGCTGAACTCAGATTTGACATCCTTTTTGTCATATCTTGCCATCTTGGTAAGATAATGCCAACTTTTATCAAAAAAAAAGTAAAGGGGGGACGGACCAAGGGCATTTTTGGTCAAAATTTTTATATGGCATTATAATAGCTCAATCAACGCAGTTCGATGAGAGGAATCGAATGGTACCACTTTTATAGGGTAATATGCAGTTATTGTCAAGTTATGACCAAAAGAAATATTTGTCTTGGTAAGGTATTTAGACCTCTAACTTGCCAATAATTAAATATTACCCCATAAAATGGTACCATTCGATTCCTCTCATCGAACTGCGTTGATTGAGCTATTATATTGTAATATAAAAATTTTGACCAAAAATGCCCTTGGTCCCCCCTTTACTTTTTCTTGGTAAAAAGTCGGCATTATCTTACCAAGATGGCAAGATATGACGAAAAGGATATCATATATGAATTCTGCATCATTTTTTACTCTAGAAAATGCAAAAAAATTTGGGGGGCCGGATTCTTAATGATTGCCAAAAAAGATGAATATACTGGGCATATCTCTTATACCCCAAAATCCCTATACTGTATGTAATAAAATCGTTTGAGATAAATTATAACATTTTTTAAAGCTAAAAACTATAATTTATACCTAAATTTTTATGGATTTTGGAATAGAGATATAATGGGTTAACCCGAATTTATTTTAACTTGAAAATGCAATATTAAAAATTTAAATGGTAAAAAGTAAAAAACCATGTCGTATTGAGAATATGCACTTCATAATAGAAGGTAATTGATGGTATTTTGGCCTGAAAATTGAATGCTGGAATTGGGAATGTGGCACGAACGGAATTCCAATCTTAAATTAAATAATAAATTTATTGATTGAATTTCAATGGAAAAGAAATTATTCTAATTTTCACCTAAATTCTGGCTGGAATGTTTCAATACGAGTCCTCCATCGGAAATGGACAAATTGGGTGAACAATTTGTTGAATCCAATTTGTATTCATTCCAATTGTATTTGGCCCATTCCCTTCCATCAATTTGTTCAGTTAAATTGGCCATCTGTAATTGCAGAAATAAAAGAATGGTTAATATCGAAATTTAGATTCTAAAAATTAATCTTCTCCAAATTAAGGAATAAAAATGTATGGATCTTTTTCTCTATTAAGTGAACTAACAATATACTATGTTATACTAATAAAACGAAGAAGCTATGAAAAATTATTTATAATTAAATACTTCTTGCTCGGTGTCGGTACCGTTGTCCAGATTTATTGCACATTCTTCCAACTCATTTTTCGTGGCTCTATAATGCAATGGGCTGAGAGCAGAAGCCGAATTTTGATATGAAGAATTTTCAGTTCCATCGTCAATTTGTTCAGTTAGAAAGGACAACTATAATTGTGTAAAATTTACATTCAAATTAAAATAATGAAATGACAATTTTTTAATGAAAAATTGACATCAAAGTACTGAAATGATTTGATAGTTAATTTTTTATACAAATTGCTGTTATTTATTATAACGAGAAATTCTAATGAATTAGACATTAAAAAATTTAGGCCACTAAAATATAATTCATTTTGTAACCTAAAAATGTGCACAATTTGAATATTCAAAATTGCTTTCTTCTTTAATTTTAAATTCTAAATTATTTTAATTCATTTTACTCCAGATAAAAAATCGATCAATTTTACCTCTCCAATTTGTTGTTCAAATTCGGCATTCTTTTCAAACATTTGCTCCTTCAATTCTGCCATTTCATTCTCCATTAGCCTCAATACATATTCATTTCCCACCAATATATCCTCCAATTCATTTAATTCCTCTTTCATTTTTATCATTTCATCCTTCATTTCGACATTTTCTTTGCTAATCCCAACCATTTTAATTTCCATTTTGCCAACATTTTCTCCCATTGGCATCATTCCCAATTGATCTCCATTGTTGGTCTTTTTCTTTGCTATATCCTATATTTTATTTTTTAAATTTTTTTTATCAGATTTTACCTCCAATTTTACAATTTCCACGCCCATTTTCTTTATATTCATTTTAATTGATAAAATTGTTGAAAATTCGAATTCATCCAGCAGTAAATCTTCAACGATATATCCATTTTTATTTTGATCCATTTTTGTATAAGCTTTTTAGAAGATAATTTCACGAAAAACTTATTAAAAATTTTATATCTGGAATATTTTAGAAGGATAAATGCAACTTTTAATAATTGTGAGTATCATTAAGGGCTTTGGTTGGGAACAAAATTGTGAAAAGCAGGGGTTCGCGACTGGGACCGAGGCCGAATTTTTTATGGTCTGGACCGGCTCCGGGGCCGCCCCACTAAAATGGGGGAAAAATTTGAAAAAAATTTCCTTTCGGACCATTTTTTTATCAAATTTTTATTTTAAGCGGCTATATTTTAGGTCAATTTTTTCTTATGATATCATATTTTTATCATAATTTTTCTTTTTCGGGCCATTTTTAGTTTAATTTTTCAATTAAAAGTGAACAAATTTTTCTGGGGCCGTCCCAGCAGGGCAGACCCGGAGCCGGGGCTCAAATTGTCCGATGTGCAACAGTGTTTTGGAAAAAAAAGAGTTAGGAATTAGGACAGAAAGAGAACTGCTGAACTTCTTTCATTTATATAGCGTCTCATGAAGGAATTTTGGATTCAAATTGTAATTTGAATAGTCTACCCATCTCATACCATTATGCTATTGCCCACACAGCACACACATTCATTTTAGGGTCATTCATGACACATGACGCGTAATGATGGAATCTGCCATGGGAAAATGCCTCCAGCTAACATTTGAATATTTTTTTTGCTAGAATGGAAGTGAATTTTCCTATGATTAACATCAAAGGATGTCCCCCTAAAAACTGATGCATTTTGCATTTATTGAATAGGCTGTAGTGTTAATTTTATCAATGCATAAAGAATTGAGGATGGAAAATAAATAGCAAAATTAAATAGCATGTAAATTGTAAAACAAATCAACATCATTTTTAAATTCATCTTCGAATTGTTCATTTTTCATCCATAGATCATTTCTTCATTATTTTGCCGGAATAGGTTGGTTCATCATCGTTATCATTTGTTGTCGTTGTCTTTCTCTTCTTTCCTTGTTCAATTTTATTTTGGTACTTCAATTGAATAATGTTTTCAATCTTTAATTATTTTAATTAGTAATTTTTTGAATTAATATGTTGGTTTTCTAAATGTTTTATGTTAAATTCACCATATCAAATAAATTAAATACTAATTTGGTATAAAAACTAAAAATAGGCAACAATTATTCAATAAAACGTGCAGTTTTTTCTTGCATCAAATTTGGGGACATATGAATCTTATTAGATGCAAAAAAAGTTTCTAATACTTTTTAGTTAGGATTAGGTATAGGTTCAATATACCATTTGATAGCTCTTGAAAAAAGCTACAATTTTTGCTTAAAATATCTTAAATTGGCCCATTGGCTAGCAAGTTTTGGTCAAAAAACCTTATGGCCACAAAAATGGCGATAACTCAACAAATTTGTGGCCATGCCCTTATCCTTATATATCCCTAGCCCCGTTCACTTATTAATTAGCCCCTAGGACCCATGCCGTCCCTAATCTAACCCTAACCTTAAACCTAAAAAAGTTTTATTTGAGAACTCTTTTTTGCATCTAATTAGATGCAAAATGTCCCCAAATTAGATGTAAGATTCCTTTTCCCTATATTAAATTTTCAAATAAGTAAATTTTATCATTTCACTACCTTTCGCTTTATGATTTTGATTCGAATAATTTTCGTTGATCCCTTTGCGAATTCTGCAATAACATCAAATCTATATTGCCCATTAGTTGGTATATTGGCCAAAGTAAATTCTAATTTTTTATTTGTTTTTGCAATTTTTGCCGATAGAATATGTAATTTTTTGGTGCCATCAATGTTTATAAATTTTCCACCTTAATAAAAAAATGCATCAAATATATAAAAATAATTTTTTATACCTTTTGGTATTTCATTATGATAAATTTTATCGATAAATGATGATGATGAACAACAACGATTTGCAAAATTAATGTCGATTGATTCCAGAAATTCATTTGGATATCTGAAAAATATTAATCAAATTTTTATGAATAAAAATTTAAAAATTTTACTTTGTATTGGAAATGTAGTTGATCAAAAAATTGATATAACGAGTTGGAAGGCTATTAAAATAATATTGTTTCTTCATTCTGAAATGTTGAATTGGAGTAAGGCCGGCACCACGACGCAGAAACATGTCCAAATTTGGCGTCCACATAATGTTTTCTTTTGCCTCAAATACATTGCTCGACCAGCCAAGTAAAAATTTAAATTTGCTGTCCAAAGGCTGTAATATTTAATTTAATAATTAATTATTAGAGGTCGGATTTATATTGAGTTCATTATTTTATTTGTGTAATTAAAATAATATTAAAAAAATAACTGTGTTTTTGTTGATTTTCATAATATTTTTTTGTTAATATTCATCCATATTTTGCCTTTTTTGGCTATTCAATTTTTTTTTAACTCGGCATTTTTGGCCATTTTTGTTAATATGTTTTTGAAAATTTTTACTAAATTTTAATTTTTAAAAAAAATTTGCATTTTTAAAAAAGTTTTGGCCCTTTTGAAAAAATAAAAAATTTAAAAAATTGAATTTAGCCTATTTCTGCTAATCAGAAATTTATCGATGTATCTGTACCCTTAATTAATTATAAATTAAATAAATTTATTTTTACCCATTTTGTGCATTCCAATTCCAATCTTCGAATGAATTCCTTTGTGGAGTCCAAAGTTAACAAAATTTGAAACCAATTATTTTTGGCCATTTTCGCAATAATTAATCTCAATTTATATCCAGGGTAACATTTATACAATTCTCCTTCAAAAATAGGCAATGTTTGGCCATCATTGTCCGTTTCCAAATTAACATATTCGAATAAAATTCGGCGATTATAACCATAACCACCGGTCACTGTCCACTGGTCACTCTTGAGGATAGATGGAGGAAAAAGGGGGTAATGAGTGTAACAATAACGACTAACGAGGTGATAGCCGACGTAAACCAGAGAAATCGGTGGTGAGACTTCTCTGGAAAAATGGAAAAAGGGACCGTCGCTCAAATTCCCTCAATCGTTTAGGTGTATTTGGGAATTTGTGCTCTCTACCCTTTCTTCATCATTTGTACATATCACTATCCCTTTCTCTAACCTACGGTTAAATTGGGAGGATAGCCATCCCGCCGGCGGTTGGGTGTGAGAGCGCTAGTCTATCCGCTGAAAGAGGACGCTTACCTATTGGTTCACAAAACCATCGATTTCCTTAGCTTTCTTTGACCGACTCCCGCCGGTTAACTTCCTACTCTTCATACATTTAAATAATGCATTTTTTGCCTAAATAGATTTACCTAAAAAGCAAATTTATTACTTATTTTCATCAATTATTATGGGAAATAAAAATTCCAACATTCACCATAGTCCAATGAAGATAACTAAGTAAATAAATTAAATTTATTATTTTAAATATTTATTTTAATCAGGAAAAAATTCATCTGGACTGTAAGCTTGCTTTTTATATATTTGAAATAATAAATTTTTAAGATTGAAAATTTTTCTGCTCGCGAAGAAGAGACAGAGGAATTTTTTAAATCCGGAGAATTCAGGTAAAATGTATATAATTTAATTTAAATATTAAATTTGATTTCAGTTCATTTTCTCCATCCGGTAATCAATTGAAATGGCAATTAAAAATTTATCCGAAAGGGCAAAACGAAGCAAAGGATCATGTTGCCATTTATATATTTCTTATCGATTCTGCTATTGCTTCATCTCAAATATCGGCAAAAGCAGAATTTTGTATTCGGGCAAAAGGATTATACCGAGCGAAAAATGGTTAATTTGATTTTAAAATAATATTTTTTAATTTATTTATATTCAAGTTACTCAATATAATAAATTCACCAAAAATGGAAATGGTTGGGGTTTTCGTACATTTATCAAACGTGATTTGATTTTAAATGAAACAAATTGCCCAAATGATTTGCTCACAATTGTTTGTGAAGTTCACGTTCGATCGGAAAAGGTAAATTAATTCAGATTCATAATTTATAATATAAATATATCTTTTAATTCATAGATTATTGCCGATGAAGACAAAGAAAAATTCAAAATACCTGCATGTCGAATGGTGAAGGATATAGGAAATTTGTTTGAGAAAAATCAATATACGGATTGCCTCATAAAGGCCGACGATGGAAAAGAATTCATTAGAAAAAATATGATTAAAAATTTTAATTTTTCATTTAAAAAAACAATAAATCCAACCAGTGATTTTATTTCAATTACATATTTTTTAGGTTCACAAATGCATTTTGGCTGGTCGATCCTCCGTATTTGCTGTAATGTTCAAAAATCAGTTGGTCGATGAAGTTGATAGCAACATTCTCAAAATTGACAACATCAAATCAGAAGTACTTGAACAATTGTTTCGATTTATGTTCGATTTAAACAATTATTAAATTAAATTTTTTTTTTAAATTTTAGTTACAGCGGAGAAGCACCAAAAATGAAGGAAATGGCAAAGGATTTGTTGGCAGCTGCCGACAAATTTGAACTTGAACGATTAAAGGCAAAAACATTAAATATTTTTAAATTTATTTTTTTAGATGCTTTGTGAAAGTCATTTGGTTGAATCCTTGGAAAAGGAGAATGCTTGTGAATTGTTGGTATTAGCCAGTTGCAATTCTGCTGAATATCTCAAAACAAAGGCAATTGAATATATCAAGCTGCATGGGATAAAGGTAGAATGATCCAATAAAATAATATTGAAAATTAATCATACCAAAATAAGGTAAAGGAATCAAATGGATGGGAAATGTTGGCAAAAGAACATTTGCAATTATTCGAATTCGAATAATGAATGATAATAGAAAAAATGAAGAAACGTTCCATGAATTTAAATTATTGATAATTAAATGATGCTGGATTATTGATTAAATTGGATAAATTTTGATTTTTCTATCATTTCCCAAAGACTCGTTCAAATTCATTGAATCGCCATTTGTCCTTGTCAAAATTAATTCGGATTGAATTGGCCCGATCGAACAAGCTGAGTGCCGGAAAGAGTTGAAGATCGAAAAATGTTGCAGCCAATTCAGCTTTGCCTGAATTCAATTAAAATTAATAAATTTTATAAATAATTTCAATTATTTAACCAAGCATTTGCCCATTCCAACTGGCAAAACATTCAATTTTGGAATTTGACTGTTGAATTATGCCCAGTCCAATCGTATCCCCTTTTTTGAAGTTTTTATTTTCATTTTCGAATTCATTTGAAAATCCGTCGATCCAAATTCCTCCTTTTCGCCAAATTCCAATTGATTTTGAGTTTTTCTCCAATCCAAAAATTTTGCCTTTTAATGGAAATTGCTGGGTACAAAATCCGATGCCAATGCCGCCATTCCTGCATTATGAATATTTGATAATAAATGAATTAATTTTGGACATACTTTATAAACAGTGTTTCTGTCTGTCCTTATTTTTAAGATTTGTCCTTATTTTGAGAGGTCAAATCTGAATAAATAAAAATGTCCTTATTTTTGACAAATTGCCTTATTTTGTATGATTTTTCATAAAATAGCCACATTTTCCTTTAAATATTCCCATATTTTTCGCAAAGAAGCCATTTTTGCTTAAAATTTGTAATTTTTTCTTAAGCATTCATTTTTCAGTAAATTTTTGCCCTGTGGCCCAAAATACTATATTCAAAAATTTATTGGAGATAAAAAAACTATTTATAAGCGATTAATATACATGAATAAATCGATTTTAATTACCATATTTATTCAATTAGAAGCTCTCTCTTTATTTGAAGCCCCCCTAGAGGGTTCTGAAATTTATAAGTCCAGGGGCTTCTAATAGAATAAATACGGTATTTTAAATTACCTTTATTAAATGTCCTAATTTTATCCACAAAATCATAATTTTTTATGAAATTTTTGATAGAAACCCTGCCTTATAGTATACCCCAAAATCTCTATATGTACAAATAAAATCGTTTGGGAAAATTTTTTAAATTTTTTAAAGCTAAAACCTATAATTTATGCATAAATTTTATTTTGGAAATTATGGGTTAAACAACCCTAATTAATTTATAATGAATTAACTTGAAAAGGCAAATTTTAATTTTAAATGAATTATAAATTTAAATAGTAAAAACCAACCATGTCGTATTGAGAATATGCACTTCATAATAGAAGGTAATTGATGGTTTTTTGGCCTGAAAATTGAATGCCGGAATTGGGAATGTGGCACGAACGGAATTCCAATCTTTAAAATGAAATTATTGATTGAATTTCAATGGAAACAGAGATTATTCTAATTTTCACCTAAATTCTGGCTGGAATGCTTCAATACGAGTCCTCCATCGAAAATGGACAAATTGGGTGAACAATTTGTTGAATCCAATTTGTATTCATTCCAATTGTATTTGGCCCATTCCTTTCCATCAATTTGTACAGTTAAATTGGCCATCTGTAATTGCAGAAATAGAATAATGGTTAATTTTGAATTTTAGATACTAAAAATTAAATCTTCTCCAAATAAAGTAATAAAAATGTAAAAATCCAAAAAATGTATAGATTATTTTTTCTCTATTACGCGAACTAAATATACTATGTTATACTAATAAAACGAAGAAGCTATGAAAAATTATTTATAATTAATACTTCTTGCTCGGTGTCGCTACCGTTGTCCAGATTTATTGCACATTCTTCCAACTCATTTTTCGTGGTTCTATAATGCAATGGGCTGACAGCAACAGAAGCCGAATTATGAGATGAGGAATTTTCAGTTCCATCGTCAATTTGTTCAGTTAGAAAGGACAACTATAATTGTGTAAAATTTACATTCAAATTAAAATAATGAAATGACAATTTTTTAATGAAAAATTGACATCAAAGTACTGAAATGATTTGATAGTTAATTTTTTATACAAATTGCTATTATTTATTATAACGAGAAATTCTAATGAATTAGACATTAAAAAATTTAGGCCACTAAAATATAATTCATTTTGTAACCTAAAAATGTGCACAATTTGAATATTCAAAATTGCTTTCTTCTTTAATTTTAAATTCTAAATTATTTTAATTCATTTTACTCCAGATAAAAAATTGATCAATTTTACCTCTCCAATTTGTTGTTCAAATTCGGCATTCTTTTCAAACATTTGCTCCTTCAATTCTGCCATTTCATTCTCCATTAGCCTCAATACATATTCATTTCCCACCAATATATCCTCCAATTCATTTAATTCCTCTTTCATTTTTATCATTTCATCCTTCATTTCGACATTTTCTTTGCTAATCCCAACCATTTTAATTTCCATTTTGCCAACATTTTCGCCCATTGGCATCATTCCCAATTGATCTCCATTGTTGGTCTTTTTCTTTGCTATATCCTATATTTTATTTTTTAAATTTTTTTTTATCAGATTTTACCTCCAATTTTACAATTTCCTCGCCCATTTTCTTTATATTCATTTTAATTGATAAAATTGTTGAAAATTCGAATTCATCCAGCAGTAAATCTTCAATGATATATCCATTTTTATTTTGATCCATTTTTTTAAATACTTTTAGAAGATAATTTCACGAAAAACTTATTAAAAATTTTATTTCTGGAATATTTTAGAAGGATAAATGCAACTTTTAATAATTGTGAGTATCATTAAGGGCTTTGGTCGGGGACAAAATTGTGAAAAGCAGGGGCTAGCGGCTGGGACCGGGCACCGGGGCCGAATTTTTTAGGATCGGGGCCGGCTCCAGCAGGACTACCCAGTTAAAATGGATGAAAAAGTTTAAAAAAATTTCCTTCGGACCATTTTTTGATCAAATTTTTATTTTAAGCGGCTATATTTTAGGCCAATTTTTTCCTATGATATCATATTTTTATCATAATTTTTCTTTTTCGGGCCATTTTTAGTTTAATTTTTCAATTAAAGTGTTTTTCTGAGGCCGTCCCAGCTCACATCAGCAGCAGGGAAGCCCCGGAACCGAGGCTCAAATTGTCCGACTTGCAACACTGTTTGGAAATAAGAAGAGGGCAGAAGAGGACTCATTCTTTTATATAGCGTCTCATCATGAAGGAATTTTGGATTCAAATTGTAATTTGAATAGTCT
The DNA here is from genome assembly GCA_030063045.1 of Pratylenchus scribneri. Classification (NCBI taxonomy): domain Eukaryota; kingdom Metazoa; phylum Nematoda; class Chromadorea; order Rhabditida; family Pratylenchidae; genus Pratylenchus; species Pratylenchus scribneri. The sequence goes on along the minus strand of JAQSEB010000097.1, from coordinate 298,299 downwards.
ACCCATCTCATACCATAACCATATGCTATTGCCCACACAGCACACACATTCATTTTAGGGTCATTCATGACACATGACGCGTAATGATGGAATCTGCCATGGGAAAATGCCTCCAGCTAACATTTGAATATTTTTTTGCTAGAATGGAAGTGAATTTTCCTATGATTAACATCAAAGGATGTCCCCCAAAAACTAATGCATTTTGCATTTATTGAATAGGCTGTATTGTTAATTTTATTAATGCATAAAGAATTGAGGATGGAAAATAAATAGCAAAATTAAATAGCATGTAAATTGTAAAACAAATCAACATCATTTTTAAATTCATCTTCGAATTGTTCATTTTTCATCCATAGATCATTTCTTCATTATTTTGCCGGAATAGGTTGGTTCATCATCGTTATCATTTGTTGTCGTTGTCTTTCTCTTCTTTCCTTGTTCAATTTTATTTTGGTACTTCAATTGAATAATGTTTTCAATCTTTAATTATTTTAATTAGTAATTTTTTGAATTAATATGTTGGTTTTCTAAATGTTTTATGTTAAATTCACCATATCAAATAAATTAAATACTAATTTGGTATAAAAACTAAAAATAGGCAACAATTATTCAATAAAACGTGCAGTTTTTTCTTGCATCAAATTTGGGGACATATGAATCTTATTAGATGCAAAAAAAGTTTCTAATACTTTTTAGTTAGGATTAGGTATAGGTTCAATATACCATTTGATAGCTCTTGAAAAAAGCTACAATTTTTGCTTAAAATATCTTAAATTGGCCCATTGGCTAGCAAGTTTTGGTCAAAAAACCTTATGGCCACAAAAATGGCGATAACTCAACAAATTTGTGGCCATGCCCTTATCCTTATATATCCCTAGCCCCGTTCACTTATTAATTAGCCCCTAGGACCCATGCCGTCCCTAATCTAACCCTAACCTTAAACCTAAAAAAGTTTTATTTGAGAACTCTTTTTTGCATCTAATTAGATGCAAAATGTCCCCAAATTAGATGTAAGATTCCTTTTCCCTATATTAAATTTTCAAATAAGTAAATTTTATCATTTCACTACCTTTCGCTTTATGATTTTGATTCGAATAATTTTCGTTGATCCCTTTGCGAATTCTGCAATAACATCAAATCTATATTGCCCATTAGTTGGTATATTGGCCAAAGTAAATTCTAATTTTTTATTTGTTTTTGCAATTTTTGCCGATAGAATATGTAATTTTTTGGTGCCATCAATGTTTATAAATTTTCCACCTTAATAAAAAAATGCATCAAATATATAAAAATAATTTTTTATACCTTTTGGTATTTCATTATGATAAATTTTATCGATAAATGATGATGATGAACAACAACGATTTGCAAAATTAATGTCGATTGATTCCAGAAATTCATTTGGATATCTGAAAAATATTAATCAAATTTTTATGAATAAAAATTTAAAAATTTTACTTTGTATTGGAAATGTAGTTGATCAAAAAATTGATATAACGAGTTGGAAGGCTATTAAAATAATATTGTTTCTTCATTCTGAAATGTTGAATTGGAGTAAGGCCGGCACCACGACGCAGAAACATGTCCAAATTTGGCGTCCACATAATGTTTTCTTTTGCCTCAAATACATTGCTCGACCAGCCAAGTAAAAATTTAAATTTGCTGTCCAAAGGCTGTAATATTTAATTTAATAATTAATTATTAGAGGTCGGATTTATATTGAGTTCATTATTTTATTTGTGTAATTAAAATAATATTAAAAAAATAACTGTGTTTTTGTTGATTTTCATAATATTTTTTTGTTAATATTCATCCATATTTTGCCTTTTTTGGCTATTCAATTTTTTTTTAACTCGGCATTTTTGGCCATTTTTGTTAATATGTTTTTGAAAATTTTTACTAAATTTTAATTTTTAAAAAAAATTTGCATTTTTAAAAAAGTTTTGGCCCTTTTGAAAAAATAAAAAATTTAAAAAATTGAATTTAGCCTATTTCTGCTAATCAGAAATTTATCGATGTATCTGTACCCTTAATTAATTATAAATTAAATAAATTTATTTTTACCCATTTTGTGCATTCCAATTCCAATCTTCGAATGAATTCCTTTGTGGAGTCCAAAGTTAACAAAATTTGAAACCAATTATTTTTGGCCATTTTCGCAATAATTAATCTCAATTTATATCCAGGGTAACATTTATACAATTCTCCTTCAAAAATAGGCAATGTTTGGCCATCATTGTCCGTTTCCAAATTAACATATTCGAATAAAATTCGGCGATTTTGTTTTACATTAAATAATTTCTTCAAAAATGATGGAATTGGAATTTGTTCCATCTCGAAATTCATTGCCACACGTTTAAGCATCATTTGTGTTAAACTGAAACTAAAATGTTCATAAATAAAATTTTTTATTTATTATTGAATTATATGTTTTGTAGCGAATATTGAAAATTGGTTAATTCCGAAATTATGCAAGTACTTTTCTTGCTTAATTTCGGGAATCTCGGCTTCTAGTGTCATACAGACTCGAGAGTAGGCTCATTCGACACGGTACTGTCAATTTACTATATGAAATTTCGATTTCAGACCGGGTATGAGCTTGTTCAGTAACACTCCGCTAAATATCCCACCTCTGGCGCATCGAAATTTCATTTAGTAAATCTATCATGCCGAGTGGTTGAGTACATTCTCGAGTTTAATAAATAATAAGCATGTCTAGAAGCCAAGATTTCCAAAATTAACTAAGCAAAGCGCTTGGATAATTTCGGAATTATTTCCAATATTAACCGTGATATATGAATGACCATTAAAAGAAAAAAAATAGAAAAAGAAAGCCGATTTCCTTATTTTTGATAAAAAAGAAACTTTTTAATAAATCAATTAATTCAAAACATAAATCAAATTATGATGAATGAACCTTGAATTTGCCAAATGGAGGAGTAATTCTTCCAAGAAATTTTCTGGCACTCCAATAATATTCCTCGAAAACATTGTGAATTGTTGTGTTTTTGTCAACCAATTGCCATAACGCAATAGTGTACCCAATTGTGGTTTCCATTCAATATTATTTTTAATCCTCAATTCTTCTCGATTATTTTCACTTTCATCACCGACCAATGTGCCAATATATTCATTGAGGGACTTAAAAAATAGTATGGAATAATTTTAAATTATCGTTTTTCTGATATATTCTGATGTCGCTTTATTTAAGAAACAACATATTAAATTTAAATAATTGAAACCGTTTTAATGCGTTGAATTGTGCGGCGCATTCTGGGCGAATTATTTTGGTAAATTGCCCGGGTGGGAACATTCACCAAAACATTGATGGCATCGGCCAATGACAAACATTTATGCATTTCAGCCAGTAATTCAGGCGGCAATCGACGCCCAATAATTTGATTTTCATCATTCATTTTTAATTTGATTGATTGAAACGTGGATTTGACAAAATTATATTTAATATCTTACTAAACTTTATTGAATGCAATAAAATAAAATATAAGAATTAAAATTGTTGGCTTCAACAGATTTAAAATTAAATTGCATCTTTTAATTAATTAAAAAAATTTTATCAAAAAAGATCAATAAGTAAAATAAATTAGACTATTTTATGATTGGAATATAATAATAATAAATAGCATGTAATAAATTATCATCAGGAGTTTTTCATTCTCATCCAATCATTTATTTATTTCTTCATTATTTTATCAGAATAAGTCGGTTGATCTTCTTCCTCTTCTTCATTTGCTAATGCATTTGCTATCTTCCTCTCTTTCCCTGTCCCATTTTACTGTTACATTTCGATTCAGAAATTTCATCAATCTTAATTATCTTGTAAATTTTTTGAATAAATATGTTGGTTTTTAATAGTAAAAATAATCATTTTTTTGTTTAATTATTAAATTATCAATTAAATAAAGGTAATTTGCTTCAATTGCTTTAAGTGATTAATCTCCTTTTTTACATGATATATTCGATGCCGAAGTCTATTTTGCTTTTCTGTGGAATTGATCAAATTAATTCTCTCCAATTTATTATTTTTTAACCTTCGATGTGTGGTTGTAATACCCGAGCAAATTTTATTTTTGTAAAGCGTATTCTCGTCATTCATTTTTGCTGCTGGGACATCAAAAATTTATGATAATTGAGAAAATATTTTATAAATTTTAAAATTAATTATGCAAATTTATAAAAATTTTTTCCATATTTTTATACAAAAATATTTATAAAAATATGCAATTTAAAAAAGATATATAGTATTTTTTTGGTAAAGGCAATAATTAATTTAACAAAATTAAATAAATTGGAAAGATTATGCCCATTTAAATGCGAATAAATTCAATTTTTTTGTCATCAATTTTGCATTTCCTTGTTTTCAGCTTCTTTGACCAATAATTGTTTTGCCGCCAAATCTCCAATAAAACCTTCAACCGTTTCATCCATTGTTGAATTTTGATCATCATTGAATTCCTCCTTCATTTCATGTAATCTGAGTCTGAAAATAATTTCCATTATAAATTAAAAAAAAAAAAACACAATTACAATGTGACTATATTTGCATGACACCGCTCTACGGCAATTTCGAGTGGTGTTTTTGAATCAACATTTTTTATTGATTTCTCCGCATTTCGTTTCAACAATTGATAGACAATACTATAAATTGGTTTAATAATAATTTATTTATAATTAAATATTTAATTTATTTATTACATTGTATGGCCTTTTTCTGAAGCCAAATGCAGTGGTGTATTCTTCTGCCCATCAACCATATTCACTTTTGCCCCATTCAATAGGAGAAATTCCACCAATGTTGTTTGATTCTAAAATAAATAAATAAATAAATTTATTTAATTAATTTTTTTTACATTTTCTGTTGCCGAATGAAGAAGTGTAGAAAACGGTGAACAACCACCGTCGAATTGGATTCTCCCATTCCAGTCAATGTCATTTTGAACAATCCATTTGAATATCCGTCCAATTTGTCCATTCTTTATTGCCTCTCCAATTGTGTTTTCCTCCTTCGTCAGTGATATTATTATGGATTCTCGGGAGGCGAGTGCCGCTTTGCTGGCTGATTGCATCAAATTTGAATCGGAGCCAAATGAATTTTGGGATATTCGAAAATCTGTTATTATTATTAAACAAAAAAAAATATGAAAATAATCATTTTTAATTTTACCTGCTGCTGATTGATTCAAATTATCATTGCTTTTTCTGCTGTTGTCCAATTCACCAATTCCGCTTGAACAACGCAATTTCACTAATGAATTTGAACAATCATCATTTGGAATTATTGTTGTTGTTGGTATGATTGATGAATGAGATCGAATATGGGCTAAAAATTGCACAAAATAATTCACAAATTAATTTGAATTTAAATTTACGTTTAATTAAATTCGGTTTTGCAAAAATTTTGTTGATATATTTATCCGTTATCCATTTTTCACGTGCTTCCCTTAAAAAATGGAATTTATTTATTTTAATGTATTCATTTTTAATTGCCTGGATGAATGTCCATTTATCCCGTAAAATCCATCTTGTCCCGCCTCCATTTTTGGCATATGCTCAAGAAAAATTGAATTCACTGAATTATTGCCCAATTGTAAAAGAATATTCCGTTGCTCTATTTCCAGCGAATCCATTGTTAATGAACTAAATTGAAATTAATTTAAAAATTATTTTAAAAATTATTGTAAAACTGACCGAACTTTCGAAAATTGTACGCCAAAACTTCGATGAACTCCGCTGCATTCAATGCAAATTATTATGCCCAAATTCAGGCTAGTCCATTTCGGGTTTGCGCATCCACAATCTGCGCATTTTTCATTACCCGGTATGTTCAGCAATTCTTTCAAAAATGTTTTCATATTTTGTTGTTTCTCCGTTTCACTTTTTACATTTATTGTTGTTGTTGTTTGTGTGTCGGAATTTGTTCTAAATTTATTTATTTAATTTTAAATTTTATTTTTTACTTTTTTTCATTTATATTTTCTTTTGAGGCGGTGGCATCCTGGCTTGAAGAGGTTGAAGCAATTTCTATTTAATTATTAAATATAATTTATTTTAATTTAAATTAAATTACCTGGTTCATGTGGTGCATTCATTGCTTCCACAAAGGATTTCCTCGAATTTTTATATGTTCCATTTTCATCTTCGTGTAAATGCTAAAAACGTGAACTTTAATTAGGCAAAAAACATCGAAAACAGTGAAAAAAAAAACAATGGTTCATCCCTCGAATAGCTCAGCTGGTTAAAGCGCTGAGCAGTTTTTCTTTGCGACAAAGGTTCAATACCCAGTGTCGGCAAGCGATGTTTTTGATGTTTTTTTTAAATAAATTTGAACCGAAAACCGTAAGAGGTTTAAAACGTATAATAATATCATTAATTTTTTGACCAAACCATAACAAATTATAAACCATTCAATACGCCTTAATGAGATTTATCGATTGGGTAAAAGGTTTGAGGGTTTAGGACAAACCAAACCGCTGAACAAAACTTTTCACAATTTTCAATACTCTTTTTTTTACCAAATTAAATACAACCCATAAAAAATTTAAACACAAACTTGAATTGTTCTTTGCAAAGCACGGATCCAAGCATTGCATAAAGTTTCAGTGTCCGCTTGGAGTAAATGATTTCTGTAAATTGAAAAATACTATTTTTTGATTGAATTTTATTTCAATTTTCCAACTTGTTCGGTGTGACCAACTCAAAACAGCAAGCACGTTCAATTGTAGGCGGTGCTGGCCGAACCAAACAAAGTTTCAGGTTCTCTTCCATTGTCGTTGGAATTTCCGGTTCGCCGTCATTGGATTTATGTGAATAAAGCTAAAAAATGATAATAATTAATTTAATAAAAAATATTAATTTAATACCAATTTGCCTTCTTTTATCATAAACCATCGTCGATTCCTTATAAAATTTTATTATTAAAAAAATAAATTTTTTATCAAATTTGAACCAAGTTTTGAAGGCATTTGTTGCCCTCTTGAACAGGTAACCTTCCATAATGCATTCTGGATCAACGGGTATGCCGGTTGGGAATTGGAAAATTTCCTTTAATTCACACTAAATATTATTCATTTATTTATTTATAATTCAAACCTTTGGGACGAATGTGTGCCGATCCTGCATTTTCCGCTCAATTTGTTTATATGAAGATCGCATTGAGGCTAAAGCATCGCCAATCATGAATTCTTGTTGTTCGGCAAAAAAATTGGCACCGCGGGTGAAGAAATTTCCGTGTTCCTTGATGAATGCCCAAAGTGCTAAAAAAATTTGAATGAAAAAATAAATCGAGAAACAAAACCAACTAGGCTTCGTTTATTATAACTGATTAAGAACTGAACCAATTCTGATAAGTTTAGTATCAAATTAAAGAGCAGACTTTTGGGCATCTAATGAAATTAATTTTATTTAAATTGGTTCAGAATTAATAGAGTTTTGCCCAAAAAACCGCCGAGAATTCCCTCTACTTTGGATTTGCCATTTTTTTACAGCGGTTTTTTGGCCATAATTCCATCAATTCTGAACCAATTTAAATAAAATTAATATCATTTGATAGCCAAAAGTCTACTCTTTAATTTGATACGAAACTTACCAGAATTGGCTCCGTCCTTAATGAGTTATTTTAAAAGGCGTCAAGTCGGGTTATTCCCAAATAAACCGAGAAAGGAAAAAAACTAACTTTCAAGAATTACGGGAGTCTTTAGGGCATGTAAAATGTTAATTTGCGCAACATAATCCAATCCATTATGGGAAAAACATGTCCCAATTGCGGTCAATGAATTCTCAGCATCTTGTAATTCCTTAAAAAATTTTTAAATTAATTTAATTTTTTTAATAAATTAAACCTGTGATTTGCTTTTATTGATTGCAGCCTTTTTGGAAAGTGCCTCGGAAAGGGATGCCGAAAGGCTGTCAAAATGGACTTTCACCTCTGCCAATTTGTCCATTTCCCTCCTCAAAAATGATTCAAACCCGGAACGTAATGATGGATAAGCATGCTCAATCAATGATTTTTGTAAATAAACAATTTGTGACAATGATTCGGAGAGAATGTTGTACGTTTCGAAAGCAACTTTTTCCTTGCTCTCATCAATTTGTAAATCCAACCAGAGTCGATTCAGCGAGACAGTTAAATTGCTAATAAGATTTTTATATAAATTAAAATGTAAAAACTGAACTATAATGATGACATAAAATGTTGGCCATGTTCAATGACAATATTAATCGATTTTAACATCTGTGAAAAATCACAATTTTAAGGAATTAATTAAAAATAAATTAAACCTCTTCCATCCGTTTTTGCAGCCACTCAAAATATCGTTCATTTTGGCTTAATTCAAATCTAATAAAATCAATCAAAATAATCCAATTTATCAAATAATTAGTGTGACCTGAAATTCGGTGTATCCTTCATTGCTTCATAGAATGTAAAATCTTTGCTCATCATTATTATTATTGATTTGATTGTTCTTTAATTAAAAAAATGCATTTATTTGATTTGTAATATAAATTTGATGTGAAAATAAATACCTATATGCTTGTTTTTGAAAACAAATTAATTGAAATGAAATACAAAAATATTTATTTAATGTTTATTATATTTTTTTAATGGAAAGATGAGAATGTTTGTTTTAATTGATTAGTGAACAATTATATCTTAATTTTCCACTTCTTCCCCCTCGCCCCTCCTTCCTAAATAATAATTGAATTAGGTGCTAGCGCGTTTCATCGAAAAGGTCGGAAATGCGCGTTTCATCGAAAAGGTCGGAAATGCGCGTTTCATCGAAAAGGTCGGAAATGCGCGTTTCATCGAAAAAGGTCGGAAATGTTCATATTTCAATTTAGAGGGATTAAACTAAAAAACCAATGATGTTTTCGGATTCAGCATGTTGGAAAACCCCTAAAACCAGATTAAAAACATACATTTTTTGCGCAAAAACTTTTAAAACAACAATGTTGTTGATATTTTACATGTATTTCAAACAAACAATGTTTTTGCTAGTTTAACGTTTATAAACATATGTTTTTAAACTGGTTTTAGGGGTTTTCCAACATACTGAATCCGAAAACATCATTGGTTTTTTAGTTTAATCCATCTAAATTGAAATATGAACATTTCCGACCTTTTTCGATGAAACGCACATTTCCGACCTTTTCGGTGAAACGCGCAAACATGATTGAATTAATTAATTTTTTAAATCTATTTTTATTGTCATTTTGCTTTTTTATAATTTTAATTCAATTATGCAATTTATCCCCTCAATCTTTTTCCAATGCCCCATCCTCCAAGCTTCCTTCCAAATTTTTCTTTCTTCTTAAAATTTGCAGTGTTTTTCGGCTTCAAAATTGGTCTTCTTCCTCCTCTTTTTCCTTTATTTTTAGGGTTTTGCTTCGATGGGGTTGGCGGCGGTTTCCCATTTCGTGGATTTTGTCGATCTTTTTTTGGTGCTGAAAATGACCAACAAATTTATGGGAATTTGTTTATCTAGATTTATAAAATATGTGAATGAATTACTCGAGGGGAAAGATATGCCGCAACTGCCCCCTCTTCTTCCTAATCTCCCTAATCCGGCACTTTGTGTTGGGCATCCACTATGTCCGTCGTTCCCGCCTCGACCCATTCGACGTCGATGATGGCCCGGATCGCCGCCTTCTTCCATTGTTGGCTCTCATTGATCCACACGCAGTCTAGAATAGTCAATTATTAAATTTATAATACCGAATTTTGTAAAACAATCAATAAATTTTTGATTTTAGTAATTTGACAAAATTGTATTGCCCTGGGGGGTATTTCAATTATGCCGGGTACTTGGTACTTGGAACGATTTTTACTTGGTACTTGGTACTTGGAATAAATTGATGTTTCAATTCCATTTTTCCAATTACAAGTAACAAGTTCCAAGTACCAAGTCAGAATTTTCAAGTTACAAGTCCCTTTGTTTCAATAATTTACTCGAAATGACTTTTCTTTTCCAAGTTGCCCGCTACTTGGAAAGTTTACTTGGTACTTGGAACAAAATTTTTTCGGGTTGAAATTGGCCCTAAATTGGATTCCAAGTTAAGCATAACACGAGAATTTGTGGATAAAAAAATTTGAAATTTTGAGGAGATGTTAAATGAACATATTTTTATGCCTCTAATTTTTTTCAGAATTTTCTGACCATTTTTAGAAGAGATAAAAAATATTATATAAAAATGGTGCAAATTTGGAATCCATCCATTATAAAAAATTATAACTTGGCCAAAAATTGTTGAAAAATTCTAAAATTTTCACAGATTAATAAAATGACGAATTTTTACATCATATAATTTTTTTGGAATTTTTGTTCTAATTTTTGACTATTAAAAAAATTATGATAGATGGGTCGAGACTTCCCGAAGGAAAAAATTCATAGTTTTGGAATTTTCAAATGAAAAAATTAAAAATTTTCTGAAAATATATTTTCGATATGTTAGAATGCCAAAATTTTTTTTTGGAAATTTTTAGAAGCCTCTAAAAATTTTTTTGGCCTTGTTACATTTGTGTGAACATAATCGGGCGCATCGAAGTTTGCCCTATCATAATTATTGACTAAGGAGACCATTTTCCATAATTTTTATGTCATTTTAAATGGCAAAATTTAGGCTTTCGAATGATATATAAAATTACTGAAATTGTTCTTATCTTTCAGAAATATGATGTTACAAAGTAAGTATGAATTCATTTCTAATTTTTTCGATTTTTTTAGCTATAACTTTATTAATTTTAAATTAATTTAAGAAAATTATATATCACTCGGTAGCCCTCTTTAAGCTCTTTAATTTGATATCAAATTTTCACTTATTTCCTAAATTATGAATTTTTTTAATTAAAAAGATTGACGAATTTCACGCTTATATTTGTGAATGTAAAAATTCGAAGAAAATTTAAAAAAAAATTATCTCGTATAGAAAATTATTTATAAAATAATCTCTGAAATTTTAAGAATTTTCTAATAAGAATAATTCTCGAATTATAATTTCCTCAATGGCCAAGAATATAATAGAAGGCAAAGACAAAGGGCAAAGCCCTTCCCTGCGTTTCAATTATTTTCCAAGTGAGCAAAAATTTTTCCAAGTTGATGGAAAGGAATTGAAATGCATGTGCTTGTTACTTGGAACTTGGAATCGCTAACTTGGGAAATTTCACTTGTAACTTGGAAATATTTTGAGCAAATAATTGAAACAAGGGAACTTGTACTTGGAACTTGAACTTGGAACAAGTTACTTGGAACAAGTACCAAGTTCCCGGCATAATTGAAATACCCCCCTGGATTGGAAAGAATTTTTTAGAGAAAGAATGGAATTGTAGAAATTGTTAAAAGTTTATAATCAAAAAAGCGACCAAATCCATAATCGTGAAATTTGTATTTTTGGCCATAACTTTTTGGTCAATTATATTTGATCAATCATTTTTGATATAAAAAATGCTTAATAAAAAGAACTTACAAAAATTTTGGTACTATTGTAGTTTAAGGGCTGAAATTCTGGAAGGGAAAAAGGATGATGATGATGAAAAAGAAGAGAGGAAGCTGAGGATGATCATATTCATCATCTTCTTCATCATCCTCATCCTTATCTTCGTCTTATTCTCATTCTTCATTTTCATCTTCATCATCCATCATCACTTTCCCTTCCAGCCCATAAACTACAACAGTACCAAAATTTTTATAAATGCTAAAATATTACCGATATATTGGTCTTTTTACAAAAATTTGCTAAAAAAATTGGAACAAACATTTTTTGCAGTTCGGACACCGGTGAAACCAACCGCAAAATGATGATTGCCTCCTTCCACTGGGATATATTGAATCTATATTTACATGGAAATTTAATTAATGGGAGTCTACAAATTTGCCTAAAAAAGAATTAATTTACTCAAATTTTTTGTGTTCAAATCAGTTTTCTTTAAGATTCCCTAACCCTTAGCCCCTAATCCGATCCTGCCCTGAACCTAACTCAGAGCCCTAATACCTAGTTATGGCCAGGTCTCAAAAATATAATATTTTTCGGCACGAAAGAATTAGGATACATTTTTTGGTAAATTAATATTTTCCCATAAATAATAAGTACTCTTTTTATCTTAGAAAGCGAGGGCTTAACTTGCTAAAAATTTAACACCAATGGTGAAGCTAACTTTTCTGTTAGCTTCAGTGGGCCTCATCAATGTAAAATGTTCATTGACCAAATCCGTCAATTTATAATATTTTTCCACACTCATTTCATGCCTATCCAGCATTTTCTTCCAATGATCAGTGATTGGTTGCCATATTGGATTACTTTGTGAAGACATTCGATCGCCCGCAGCCACAACACGCAATTCATCAATTGGATCTAAGCCATCTAACAAATTAATAAGAAATTTAAATTGGTACAAAAATATCGAAAATTTATATAAAAATTAATTAATTAATGTAAAAAAAAATATAATTTATTTTTTTTATTATATTCTTAATGTGGTTCTACTAATCAAAAATTTACTAAAATTGCACTTTTATAAAACTGATAAAAAAATTTCAATATAATTTTTTACCATGAAATACTTTTACTAAAATGAAAACTCTAGAAAAATAAAATGTTTTGAAATCCTATAAAATTCTAAAATATTTTGACCATATTTCATTTAAATCATATTTTTAAAAATATATAAACCCATTAAGAGATAGAAAATTTGATTTTTTTTATAACTTGGTGGAAAAACAAACTTTAATATTTTTACTATCTTAACAAAATTAGCTGGATCCCCTTCCGAATTTTTTCATTATTTTTCTTTTGAATACATCCTCATCAGTTAAAAACATCAAATAGAGAATATTTCAGTACCGGTAATGGGCCCTTCTTTTGGTCATAGCTCAATAAAGAAACAACCAATTTAATAAGGTGCTATATGCCACTCGGGATCAAATTTCCCTACCTTCAAAACAATCAAAGTAATTTGCCGATTCGGAATCATCAAAAAAATTAACTAACCATCATATTTTATCATAATAATTGCGGAGCCTTTTCTACGATGTGAGCGTAATGTTGGTTTGCCGTTGGCAAAATGGAAAATGCAAATTAAATTGATGAACAAAATGAAATGGAATAATTTTGCAATAATTCTTTCATTCGCTGCCATTGACATCATCAAATTTATTACTTAATCACATAGAACAAATTTTAAGCTAAAATCATTCAATTATTAAAAAGTGAAAATATGAATTTGGCAACAATATTTTTTTGGGCCATATTACTTGGCCTTAACGAAATATTAGGACAGTGGTTTTAGTTTAGGGATAAATAAGGACAAAGACTAAGTAAGGATTATTAAGTAGGAGAGGATTTAAATTGGAATTGCATTTAGCCACTTTTCGATCTAAAATTGCGATTTACCGTCATTTTGTCAATTTATTTTATTTTGTATTTCATAAATATAATGAATATTATTGAAATATATAATTTTATAGCTTTTATGATAAATAAAAAGGTGTGAAAATTGATTTTCAGAGTAGTTTTATTTTAGAATCATCGAAGATGCCAATACCGAGTTGGTGCTGAATAAAATTTTGCAATCAAAATTTTTAAAGGAATTTACAATTCTCATCATGATAAGTAAAAATTTAAAAAAAAAAACCACAAATAAAAATGGAAAAAGACAACAAATTAAAAAATTTTTCATATATCGTAAAATACATATAAATTTAATTTTAATCAAATAAATAACAATTTTTGTCTAAATACGGTATTTATTATAACATGCCGAAATCAAATCGACCAAAAACTAATATCGACTGGAATATATTTATAAAATTTTGATCAAAATGAATTTATCAATTATATTTTTTATTTGCCAAACATAGAAAATAATATTGTTCGTAAGAAATTGGCTGTTTTATTTTAAAATTTGAATATTATTTCCCTCCCTTTCTTCCAATTTCTTCATGTAGCATATTTAATAGATACGAAGGGATCATTGTTGTTGGCCTCCAAAGTCCAAACCATCTTTGACCTTTAAATAAAATAAAAAATATAAAAAAACATTTTGACATTATAATACCACAACATATTGAATACCCCAACTGGGGATATAGCCAGTATATTCGTATTTTTCTGTTGTTTTGTCTAATTGCCTTATTTGTATTTCATAAATATTTTTCTTCTTTTCCATCAAAGTCATCGAGAATTGATCACCTTTCGTCAATTCTTTGGCCAATCCAAGCTTTTTGCTGCTTGTAGTACCTGTGCCTTTGTATTTCCAGGTTTGGTTCTGAAAAGGTGAGAGTATATTTTCTGATCAAATCATTTAATTTATTTGCCATTTTTAATTGTCTATTAGGTATTTCAATGCGTACTGCGTATAAATTTTTTTTTGATTTTACTAATTTTTATTTTTTAATATAGCGATAAACTTACATAATATGTATCGAATTCAACCTCGTTTTGATTAAATTTTGCCTCCAAAACTGTTTCACCCACTAAATAAAAAAAAATTAATTAGAACATTTATATAAATGTACTGTATTGATTCCGGTCCAATGCTCCACGTAAAAAATAGATTGTAAAACCATCAGTAGAATTGATTATTCCTTTCACTGTGATTTCATCGTTAATTTTTAATAATCTATTCTTGTCAAGTTGCATGATATTTTTGGGTAGCGGTCTTTGGCCAGTACTATTCGCGCATTTCTCCGATTCATTATCAAATTTTACATTTTTAATGTCACCAGATACCTATAAGTAGTTTTATTTTAAAAAATTAAATAAATTTTTAATTATTTTTATTATTTAAAGCAGAAATTTAGCATTTTTGGGTTTTTAAAAATTTTTAACAGAAAAAAATTTAATTAACCTACCGAAATCCTATCCACAGACCATGTTGGTAGAATATCAAAATCATTTAGAATTTCATTCCAAGGTCTAAATATGAAATAAAGCGGCTCATTGTCATTAATCACAATTTCAAATTTCTTCTCTAATGCAGTGATAATCACAACAACTTTTTGTTGTTTGTCTTTTATCAATGGATTTTTAAAACCATCTCCACTCAATCTATTTTGAGTTTTATATTGATAAAAATAAGCAACACTACTTTCATCATCTTTAGGACTGAATTCCACCATCAATGGGGTATCACCAACTTAAGATTGAATAAAAAATTCTATTTATAATTATTTTACATGTCCAGGTATATTCCTTTATCTCGCGTAACAAATAGATTCCAAATTTGAATTTCTTTTCATCCATTTTCTCGCCAACAATGCACAATTGTTCACCTTGTTGTAATGGATGTCCTAATTCTCGATTAACAAAGAAAATTTCATCTTTCTATAAATAAAAGGAAAATAAATATATTTATCTATATTTTATATATTTTTTATTTTACTACTATATAATATAGTTAAGTTACATACATATATTTTAATTGATTTTTTTATCAAAAAAAAATAATTTTAAAATCTTTTGATTTATAGAAATTATTCAGCTACTACATCCAAAATCATGGTGAATTGTTCTCAATTACAATATTATTATTGGTGGAAAATCAATTCGTTAATTATGAATTTCTTCATTAAATATCCAAAATTAAGAGTTAAGAGTAGTGTTAGATATCCCTGAATAACTACCCAAAAATCCATAGTGATCACTTTTAAGGAAATTAATCCGGGTGGAATGTTTAATCCCCTTAATCTGTCAATGATATATTTTAATATAATCAAATAACTACAATAAAATTAAAATTATATATATTTTACAAAAATTTTACCGCATAATCAATTAATGGCAATGACAAATCGAATTGTCCATCAAACTTAAATTTTTAATATAATTTTTTTTCAAATAAAATTTCCAACCCGAAGCCAATTGGCTGCCCAAATTGGCAAATCACCAGGATATTCAATTTTTTGTCCACCATTAATCGTCAATGTATAATTCGTTTCCTCAAAAGGAATCACACCAATACGTTTCGCTTCAATCGAAAAATTGATTTTTAACTCACGGTTGTTCCGATTGATCGCCAACGATGACCAAAAGACGGAGAGCAAAAACAAAGGCAATTATTTTGCGGAGACAATGAATGCCGTCTTTTCGGCCACGGGCCACCAAATGGGCCGTCGGCAGAAGATCTCATCGGACCAGCAGCACTCAGTTATATAAAATAAAATTTAAGTAAGAGAAAATTATTTTCTACTGTTAGGAGGAGATTGGGGAAATTTGGGAAATTAAAATGAATGAATGGTTTGGATTGAAGGGAGAATAGAGGATGGATGGCTTATGGGTGGGCCATATTAACGAAATGATGACGTTTTTCTAGTCGGTCAAAAAAATTAAAAATAATTTGGGAAGAGGGGAACATTTTGGCCAAAATGGTTAATGTTTGATTCATAATTTGGCATTTATTAGGGTGGGACGTGGGATGAAACACAGAAGGGACAGGATTGGAAGGAAATGGGAAGGGGGCGTAGGAAAGGAAAAATTAAATGGACAGAAATGTTGATTGTCGATTCACTTTTTGGGCTTTTGGAAGGGCCAAATTATAATAAAGGGAAAATGATCGGGAGAAAAAACATAAAAGAAATTAGGTGTTTTAGTTTTCTTCGTCTATTAAATGATATCACGTGAAATGAGGGTAAGGATAATTTGGCCAAAACATTAATGAAATAATATTTGATTCACCATTTTGGCCAAAATTAGGATGTGGGAAAATTTGATATTTTTTTAATTATTGCGATGATTAATTTTTAACATGAATGATGTGATTCTGATTCTGGGCTAGGAAAATAAAAAAAGAATTCATAAAGTAAAATTTGGGATAGAGTTGAATTGGAACTGGAAGGCAAATTTGTGAAAAATTTAAAGCGAAATGAATTATTTTGAACTGATTAGAGAAAATTAAATTTTCTTAAAATATATGAATTTTTGATAGCCATTATTTATTCAGGAATTTTGTCATTGCACTTAGATATTTTTTTGTGAAACCAATCGGTTTGCTGCTAATATTACTGTATATTTGGAATTTACCAAAATTTGTGATCCATCATCTTTTGTGGTGGTGTTTGGCTGCTGCCTTTTTGACCTGTGGAGATGAAATGCGTAAAATATTGAACACGATCAAACTAAAGAAAATTTTTTTTCATCCAAGTCTGTCATTTCATTCTTTTGTTTTTTTTTCGATTTTTAAAATCCATTTTTTCTTTTATTCAGCAGGGAGGAGACCTATTTCAATTGTTGACTTTTATGGGATGGAATGTGGAATGAGATATCGTATTCGTTTTCTTTATTTAAATGTCTCTAATAATTCATCCCATCGGTCGAATACATTTATATAAAATTTTATCTAATTTTGAATATGTCGAAAAATTCTCCCATTTTTAAAGTAACATCAATCATCTATCCAAATATCATCCCAGCTCATCCAATTAAATTAATTAGCTTTATTTATTTAAAATTTTATTATAAAATTATTGAGCATTTCCTGTTTTTAAAAAAACCAATTTTTGTTAATTTTTGGTTCTTATAAAATCATATTTTAAATGACTTTACTAAAAGGGACGCTTTACGCCCTGAAGCATCCATCAATCCCACCAAATCCTCTCTAGCCATTTAGCCAATTATCAACTAATATCAAATGTCCTTTCCACAACAAAAAGTACTTCTTCCTTCCAAACAAAATTGTCAGCAGTGTGAGTAATTCGATCGATCAGCCAAAAGAGTTGGTTTTAGTTTGGTTTGGGCCAAAAGCCTTGTGGCCAAAATTTGTGTGTAAGAAAGGCTGGGGGCTTAAAAATGAGAAATTTTGTTTTTGATCCTCCACCCTCTCTTTCCGGCCATTAACAACAGCTGTTTGGGTGAATGTCTTGTTTGACTCTCAAATTACTCACATCGTCTTTTAGTGTATTGAATTGGGGGCAAAAATGAGGACGGGATGCAAACATTTTAATGATTGTGCAAAAAATGGCCAATCATCATATAGTGGCTTTATGAATTTGTGCAATTGGCCAAAAGCATTATCATTTTTGTTCAGACAAAAAATTTGTTTTATGATCTAATAAGTTGATTGGGGCTCATTATTTGACATGCATTAGTAATAATTAGTAATTTTCTAGCATTTTTGGAGTTCACATATACCCTGATTTCCTTTGATTTAAATTACTTTTTAATAATAATTTAAAATTTGGTCCTCTTTTAAATATGCCTTATATGGAAAGAGGCAAAATATTAATTTACCATTAAATCATTTTATTTATTCAAAACTTATATGTAGTGAAGTCATTAATTTAGAATGAGCTTTAGGCTATATCTAAGGTCTAGCCAAGATTTAATTTACATTTTTGCAAGATTACGGCAATTTTTATTTCCTCAAAGATGCAGATTTTTTAAATTAAAGAATAAATTCAATAATTTTATAAGAAAATAATAAATATTAATAATATATTAATTGTCTTTTTTTACCTCTAAAATTATGCCATTGGAAAATTTCTCGTCAATTTACTATGCAATGCACTTATATAAAATAATGAATAATTCATTCATTAATTTCCAATTTTTCATTAATTTTAAATTTTCAAGAATATATTTTAGAAAATTAAAATGGCCAATTGGCTGCCCAAAAATGGCAAGAATAATTTTATGGACTCACAAATTACTTCACAAGAATCCTCTTCAAGCACGACCACCAAAAAGTGTGCCCTAATGAATGAACAACAATGGGCCCAGTTGAATGAGCAAATCAAGCAAATTTGTTTGGATTGTTCTAAACAATTTGTACAACAAGAAAATGGGGAAAATAGTAACAACAATAGATTGGTCAACGACAGAAGGATAGCAACACAAACAACAACAATGTCAAATAATGTAAGAATTTATCCGGCAAATAACAAATAATATAAATCAATCAAAAAATTTATAAAATAGAATATTTATAAAATATTACTTCTTTAATAGTAATGCACAAAAAAGGCACAAGAAAAACGAAACAGATATTGAAAAATTGGACTAAAATTCGATAAAAGGGATACATTCTAGAAATAAAAACCAATATTTTCTAGTCGCATCTAAGATCCAACCAAAATCAAATCATTTATATTTTAAATTTTTGATTAATAAAATTGACTGACCTGACTGAATGATAAACTGTCATCCGATTTAAGTTAAAGAAAATGATAAAATAAAAGAATTTTGATTATTTTTCCTTCAACTTCTTTTTAAATATAATATTCAATTAATTAAGAGAAATTATTTATACAAATTTATTATTTACAATTTTATGAAATTTATCATACGCCTTATTTAAATTAATAATGAATTCAAAATTTAAAAAAAAATTAATTGTAAATTAAGTCCCCGCATGTAAATCCACGTCAAGGAGCATCCATTGCCCCGCAAACACTCCAATTGCCACCAACTGCAAAAAAATCCAGCGGTTTTTCTTTACCTCGATTACTTTTGCCCAAAGCCAAGGAAAAACAATCAAGAAGGCCTTCCAATCAGCAGCAGCAGGATTTGCCAGAACAACATTCCCCAACAACTACGACAAGTGCATATGGAACTGGGGGGACGGATACAGGGCAGGAATCACCGGTTGAGAGGAACCAACAAATTCACGATAAAACGTCAACAATGGGAAATGTTGGATTGATGCCATTTGGTGGTGGAGAACAAAAACAACAATTGAGGGAAAATATTGTAGTGAAAGGAGGAAGGCAGAAAAGTGTCAAGTAAGCTTGGAGTAAAATACCGTAAATTCACTAATAAAATAATTCACTACTCTTTAAAATTCTTCACATTTTGGCGGAGTTGAAATTAATTCTCCATAGAGTTTAAAAGAGAATTTACTGTATGTGGAAATGGGAATGAAAAGTCTCTCCATTCCAAAAATTCGGTATTTCATCTTTCATGGAAAATAAATCTCATTTTAAGAGTTGAGTCCGATTCTAGTTTGAATTTTTTCCTTACCGGAAATATTAGGTCGGACTGCATCGATTGTCGACATCCGTCAAAATCTTATGAAAAAATTTGCAGTAATTGATTTAACCTGGGATGAGCCAAAAATATTTAACACTAAAAATATCGGGCTGGATGAAACAGTTCAAATGACGGACTTATTAGCCAGTAAATTAAGCCGAAATTCATTTCTGGATTATTATAATTTAAGTCTGAATAGAGCAGACTATCTTTGGATTACGGTAATTTTGATTGAAAAGCGAAATATTTGCCGATATTTAAGGGAAAGAAAAGGCAAGCATTCCATTTGGATAAATATAGCTTCAGGAAAATAAAAAATTATTCGATATTGGATCACCAAATAAATCATCATTACTCATTAAATTTTTCATAATGCCTTTGAAGATAGAAAAACATTCTAGCAATCGAGAAAACATTAAAAAATATAAGAAATTTTTTTCTACTATTTACTTAAAGAAAAATATTCAATTTAAACAGATTTGACACTTCATCGATCTCATTTGCTGGAGTCAAGAAAAATTCAGCCGAGGATATAGTCAAATTGCCAGGCGGCGTTTTTTACACTTCCGCCGAAAGATTGGCCCAAACATTGGAAGCTCAACAAAGATTATTGAGGAAAGAACTTCAACAAGAAGAAATTCCCTCTAAAATGCCAACCAAACCATCTCATCAATTACAAAGGCAGCAACCATTGGACAAAACAAAAAAGCATTTGATTAGAGTGCCGGTCAGTTACTAAATCTTTTATGGCTTTTTCATTTATGTATATGATTTAAATAAAGTATAGACTATAGAGGTCGAATTTGGTGTTTCTATATGGTTAGTATTATAAAGTTATCTTCAGGTCCGAATTGAGAAAATCGATGAAATTTCAAACCGAAATTTAGAAATTTTGCTCAAAATAATCGAAAACAGAATTTTTAAAAACCGAAAACCGGAATTTCAAATAGACATAATCGAAAATACATTATTATAATTTAATTAGAAATATTATTTGTAAAATTTCTTTTTTTAATAAAACAAAATTTCAATTGTCAATTATAAAGAAGGTTCAACGAAATTTGTTAATCATACAATTTTTAAAGTACGCAAAAATGCTAATTTTTCGAGACTTAGATTTTTTTCCAAATTATATGAAAATGAAATTTATTTATTTTTTATTAAATAAATTTAAAAAAATATCTAATTTCTTATTACATATTATTAGATACGAATTTATCCCATTCAGCCAATTCCAATACCATCGCCTAGCCATGAATCCCAATCGCCACCAATTCTTCATTTCCCTCCGGTCCCATCAAATTCAAGTAATTTCGCCAATCGGCCATCACCAATGCCAAATTTGAGAATGCGAAATCCATCGGCCGAAGAATTATCACCTCGGCCAGTGCACAAGACCTTACTTGGCAGGCCACCTTCCCTTCAGCATGTTGTACCGCCAAATTCACCCAAAAGCACAGTGGCAATGGCATTTGGAAGGAGGGAAGAGGTCGAGAAACTTAAACCAAACACATTTTTTTGAAATAGTTTTTTTAATTTATTAATATATTTAGGTTCATCAAAAAATGAAATTCTCAATAATTTTTATTAATTAATTTTATTTCGGAAGACCATTTTCCTATGGGTGATTAGAGGAATATATTAAGCATAAATTTGCCCTTAATTTTGTCACAATATGACAATTTTTCTTGTTAAGAAAGCCGACATTTATCGTTTAAGGTTTACATTAGTAAATGCTGGAAATAATTTATAAGATGGACAATTATTTATTAAATGTAAGCCATATTCTTGAAAAATTTTAATAATTTTATTTTTTGACGCAAAAAATCTCAGAAAATCTAATATTCATTTATAAAAAAAAAATTAAAAAATCTTGCATCTTTAAATGAAAAATAAATTTTTTTCTTTATTTTTAGGAAGAAAATGTACGAAAGGAACAAATGTTTGCGCCAAATTTTCAAAATAATATTTGTAACCAGAACAACAAAGCAACCACCATAACAAGAGGACGTCAAATGCATTTAAAGCCAACATTGGACAACATTTTTGCATATAAACCGACGACAATAAATGTAGAAAATCAGAAAGAAAAAGGAAAAGAACAGCAAGCAAAAGTTTTGATAATACGACAAGGATTCGGGCATCAGCCGAGACGAAAATCCAAATCGCCGGTCAAACAGCCGCTGACTATATCATCGCAGCAACAATCTTCTGCTGAATTGGAATGGGTGGTCAGTAAAATATTTCTTAAAATTTAAAAGTCAGAGAATTAATAATTCAGTTAATTCCAAAAAATATTCAATTAAAATATAAAATTGGCCAAATAGTAAAATTGATCTTAATTTCTTTATTAATTTTGTTCATGAAATTGATTATAAAAACTATTAAACGCTTTTAAAAATCAAAAAATATGCAATTTGATGTGAAAATAGTAAAATAGAATTTATGGGAGAGTTTTATCGATAAAAGCTATTATTTAGCCCAATCTTAATATAAAATTTACCAAAATTTAATAAGTCAAATTTTCTTTATGGTTTGATTAAAAAATATTATTTTTTTAGGGTAAATAAATGGATGGCTAAATATATTAACAATTAATAAAGAAAATTATAAATTAATTTTTGGAAAAATTAATTTTTGCGATTTGGTATATAAATTTAATTAATAAAAAAAAAAATGATTGAGAATTACGGCATTTTTCTCCTTTAAAAAGATAAAACGCCGTCCGGATGGTACACGCTACGTGACACGTCGTCCTGCCCGAAAGCAAAAGCAACAATGTTGGTCCGCAGTGGTAAAAGCCCGTCGAGAGCAATCCCTGCTACGGGAACGATATCAATCCGGAGCGGTGTCCACAACCACCGACGATGATGGGGTCTTTTTTTATTTTCGCAAAAATAATTATTTTCTTTTTTTTTTTTTAAATAATTTCCTTTATTTTTTGCTTTCTCAAAAAATTTTTCAATCAGAAATTTTTGTGATAATTGAAATTTAGATAATTTTTCCAAATTTGATAATTGAGTGTACTATGTACCCTTTGCCGTTATGGCAAATGGCAATAATAAGCAATAATTTAAGGTTTCCATGCCATATAATACTTGAAAGCCTTGTTTCTCTAAAAGATTGGCTTTTCTATTTTTTAAAATTTAAAATAATAAGTGGCTTTCCCTAAAAATACGACTTTATGACATCCAACCTTTAAAGGCATTTATTTTAATAAAATTTAAAAATCTTGATAGAAAAGGAAACATACATCAGAATATTAATATCATCTCCCATATTGACTTTTATTTCACTGAGTTATAGGCCAAAATTTTAATACAAATATTAATCAATTTTATTCTTTTATCCATAAAATTTCAAACTAAAAATTAAAAAATGATAAAGCTGCTTATTAGACTGACCGAACTTTTGCAGGCCGCAACCGGAAATGAAATGGCCCATCAGGCCAGTCGCCTTTGGATGCGAGAACAGCGGAGAAGGCACAAAGGCAAGACGACGACGGCATTTGATGCTGCAATGGCAATTGAACGAAGCAAACGAGAATGCCTTTTTGGGGATGAGGATGGGGAGGATTGTTGGACAGCAGGAGGCAACAATAACAAAAACAACGATTTTGGCAGTAAACAACAGGTAAAATATTTATTAGATTGTATATGCTTGGTGGATCGACACAACATTAAACTATAATTTCATTATGTAATTATATTAAATATAAAAGAGTAGGGTTCAGATTCTCAGAAGGGAAATTTCAATTATGAAGATTGTAAATGCGACTGAATCGAGCCCTGAGGCAACTGTCCAAAAGGCGACCGTAGTCCATAGCTAATGGAGAAAATAAGAACACCATTTTGGGGTGTTCATTTTCATCTTTTGATTGAATTTACAAATTCTTATTTTTAATTTAAATTGATTAAATTTTCCTAAAAGTTATGTGCCAATTTTTACAATTTAATTAGTTAAATTCTTTCGCTCAATTCTAATAAGATAAAAATAAATAGTAATCCCAAAAAATGATTGCCTTAAATTGCAGATTTTGCCACGATTAAATACGGATTTGCGGCAGCTAAACCCTCAACAACAAATTGCCGGTGGTCGAGGTCATTCTTTACCAGGGCAAGCCATCTTTTCGGTCACAACCGTATGATTGATACATTGAAATGGAACAAAAAAATTCGACCAAAATAAATGAAGAAATTTGCAAACTAATTTCGTTTTTTATAAGTTAATATTTTCATATTCAATTTTACTCCAATTTTATTCATATTAAAGTGATAAATAAATGAATTCAAATGTATTCCTGAGTTTAATTTAAAAATAATGGAAAATTGGTTGGTTAGGTCAGTCCCTGAGTTTTGTAATTGGAAATTGTGAGGGTCAATTAAAAAAAGGATGATTTATTCCGGAGGCATTTTCCTTTTATTTCTTCTTTTTTTCACGATCATTCATTCCACTTGTTTCTTCCAAACAAAATTAGCCTCGAGCAATGGCACGTGCCGCAGCTGCATTGGCGCGGGCTCTGAATTAACAAATAATTTAAGGCTTTTATTGGGAATTAATTTTTAAATTCTCGCCTTGCTTCCGCAGCAGCCGCATTCGCACGAATTTGGGCAGCGGTGACGGCAGCCTTCAAATTTAAAATATGATTAGAAATTTCATTAAAATAAATAATGTAAAATTTCTTAGTAAAATTATTCTGTTTTTATTTTCTTTTTTATCGATATCTCAAAAATTTTACAATCCAATCTTCCAAAAGTAAAAATTTATATAAAAAATATCCAAAAATTGAAATTTTAAGAAAAAATTTTTTAATATTTTGGCATATATTCAAAAATTATTTTTCAGTCATGTATTCTTAAAAAATTTTCAAATTTTTCTAACTTATATTAAGAAAAATATCAAATTTTCTATATATATATTTCCCGAAAAATTATTGAAAAATATCTACTAAAGCTTACATTGGCACGTGCTTGATTCTCGACAACTTGAGCATGAATTCGATTTTGTCGTGCCCGATTGATGGCATCAATTTCGGCTTGACGAACGCGGGCATGGGCCAAATTTTGTGCGGCACGGGCCCTGGCTTCCGCCTCCAGTTGGTGAGTACGGGCTCGGGCACGAGCTGCAGCTAGACGGGCCTCATTCTCGGCATAAATCACCGAAGGCGGAATTGCGTCAACAACGGACTGGCAAAATAAATGAAGTTAATTTTGGAATTTTTAACGGAATATAGTATTTTAGAACATAAAAATTTATTTAAAATATTTTTCGAATTTTTTTTTTGTAAAAATTTGGTAGAAAATTTTTTTAAATATTTTTTGAAAATTAAAAGAAATATTTTCGGATTTTTTAGAAATAATTTCCAATAAAAATTTTGATTAATTAAATAAAATTAAAAATTAGTAAAATAAGCAAGATATTAACTAAAAAAATATCAACCAATTTTACAAATTATTTTCCCATTAAATTTCTTCAAAATCAAAACATCTTTTTACCTGATCAAAAACATTGTCCAATAGCATCAAAGTAAGGAGCAATAAAATTGAGGCCAACATTACAATGGATTTCATTTCTGCTAGTTTTATTTTTAATTTTTCTGAAGATTTTATTAACAATTTATGAAAATTATATTCTCAATTTTTGCACACATTTATAAATGTCGAATGTCGGAAAAATTTAAATAAACCCTAAAGAGGATGTCCGTTTTTATGATAGAAGGGAAAGTGGTTGAATAAATGGTAGAGGATGGAATTTTGCTTGGGGGCAACCCAACCAAAACCAAATAATTTTGGACTCTTCAATGGAGTAATGGGGGAAAAACGACGCCAACGGCCCTCTTCGTCCTTTTGGTCATTGGTTTGGGGCAAGGTGGGTCGTGGGTGGGCCGATAAGATCGAAAAGGAAGAAAAGTTGGAGGGCAAATATAAAGGCAAAATATTCTACTAATATTAAATAATTTGGATGGACAGTGGATTCCTTGCGGCAACATTGGCGGCGCCCAATGGAGATGAAGGCCATTATTATAATTGCGCAATGGTGACCATAAATCATATCCTTCAAATCCACTCTACTTTGTGCTTGCTCGATGATGTTTGAAACAATTTTGTGCATGAAACCGGATAAAATAATGAGTAAGCAAAATCAGGGGTGTGCACGGGCCGGCCCGATCCGGGCCTAAGCCCGGCCCGGCCCGGCCCGGCCCGGCCCGGGCCGGGCCGGGCCTAGTTTGTGGCGGGCCGGGCCGGGCCGGGCCTGGATCGAAGCGGGCCGGGCTTAGGCCCGGAAGCCCGGTAGGAAATACACCCTCATAAAAATGACTTTTTCAATAAAAATTTTGAACTTTTTTTGAAATTTTAAATTAAAATTAAATTTTTTCTCATCATTTTTATACAATTTCTTTTCAATTTTGGTATTTGTAAACTTTTTATCCGATTTTGTGATAAGAAGGAAATGTGAAGGTCTCACTTTTGATGGTAGGGAATATGGTTAGGGTCATTAGGGATTTACCTGGGATATATACTATCACTGATTGACCATTCATAACCCGAATCCTGATGACCCAAAAACAAAAAGGATACCCTTCAGCCTTCACTTTTTCTCAGCTTACTCAAAAAGCAAAAGCAGATACAAAACTGTATAAATACCTCAATTTTTTCTTTTAAAATCGATTCAAAGACTTATCAATTTATAACAAAAAATTTTAGGTGAAAAAATTTATCCAAAATTTTAGGTGAAAAAAAATTTACCAAAAAATTTAAGGTGAAAAATTTTTTTAAATTTCTACCCGGGCTTTCGGGCCCAGGCCCGGCCCGGGCCGGGCCGGGCCGGGCCAAAGCGAAAAATCGTCGGGCCGGGCCGGGCCGAGTGTGGGTGGGCCCGGGCCGGGCCGGGCCCGGATTTCTTGGGCCCGTGCACACCCCTGAGCAAAATGCATTTTAATAAATGTTTTGTATGCAATTTATGGGTTTTATTAAATCAGATAAAAATTATAAAATTTTGTAAAATTTTTGAAAATTAAATTTGAATGTTTAAATAAAACGATTTCAATTATGATGTAAATTTGATAATAAAGCCAAATCATTTAATTTTATTTATAAATAAATTTCTTAAATTTATAAAAGTCAATGCAAATTAATTAGATTTTTTTAATTTTCATATTTTAAAATTATATTATATGTATAAGGGAATTTCTTTTTGATGTATGTTTCTTCGTTTCCGATTTTTGAAAATTATTTCAATTTAATTTCAAAAAGAATAATAATTTGTCCACACATTGAAGAAAGGAGGAGTTAATTGAATTTAAATGGAAGCAGTTTATCATAATTCAATGTAAAAATGGAAAAAAATGGTACTTTTCCGTTTTGGTACACCCCTACCGAAAATGATGAAAATCACATGCTAGGGGTAATTTTGGGCGTAGAACACGAATTTGACATCCTTTTTGTCATATTGTACCATTTTGGTAAGATAATGTCAACTTTTACCATGAAAATGTTAAGAGGGGACCAAGGGCATTTTTGAGCAAAATTTTTGTATGGCCAATATATAGTTCATTTTACGCAGCTCGATGAGCTGAATCGAATGATACCATTTTTATTTCATAATATTGCGCTTCGCTCAAGTTAGAGGTCAAAATACCTTACCAAGATAAATTTTTCTTTTGGCCATAACTTGGCTATATTGCAATATTATCTCATAATAGTAGTATCATTTGATTCAGCTCATCAATCCTGTTCGATTGAGCTATAATATTCCTTTATTAAAAATATTTTGAAAATTGTACATTGTTCCTTCTTAGCATTTTCATGGTAAAGTTGGCATTATCTTACCAAGATGGCATGTTATGACAAAAAGGATGTCAAATTCGTGTTCTACGCCCAAAATTACCCCTAGCATGTGATTTTCATCATTTTCGGTAGGGGTGTACCAAAACGGAAAAGTACCAAAAAAATTTCTCAAATTAAAAAATAATTTGACCTTAATTTTGTGAAGTAATCAATCAATAAATTTAATAGATTTGAAAAATATAAATTTAAAAAAAAATAAGACAAAAATTCATAAAAAAACATCGATGCCAACTTGGTTTCATTTTCTTTGATTATTTTTTTAGTCATTCTTTGTGCATCCATTTTCGATCCTCTACCAAATTGAGCAGCCCAATTAATTCGCCAATATTTCCAACAATTTCTGCCATAATTTTAATCTCCTTTCCAAATTATTTCGCATTTATAAAAATTCTCAAAAAATCCTACTAATTGAAATGTCAATTTCCCGGATTTCCTGTGTTTTGTCGGCTTCAATCCTTTCTATATTTTCATTTGTTGTCTTGGCGATGGGGAATATAAATTATAAAATATAAAAATAATAATTTCCGGAGACACTCTTTTCTCATTTATTTTTAATGAATAAAAAATTTATTTAATTCTAAAAACTTTATTAAAAATTTAATTTTTTAGTTTTTCAAATCTATTTTGTGAGGACAAAGCTATATTTTAAACTAATTTTTTCCTGATCATCATCCTTCCCCCATATACGCCCTTGTTTTCGGAACATTTTAGGTCTGATTAAAGATCGGACGGTACGGGATACCGAACGGTATTTTCGGGAAACCGACTCGGTACTGATTCGATAATACCGAACATAATGCTGAACGAAGATTTATTTGAATCTTCGGTACCAACTCGGTACCTCGATTTTTCGGGAATTCCATATCGAAGTACCGATCGAACTCCTTGCCTAACTCTAGGTCTGCTCATCCTCCCTTCCCCATATACGCCCTTGTTTTTCTGATCATTTTGGATTCGGCCATCCTCCCTTCCCCATATACGCCCTTGTTTTTCTGATCATTTTAGATTCGGCCATCCTCCCTTCCCCATATACGCCCTTGTTTTTCTGATCATTTTGGATTCGGCCATCCTCCCTTCCCTCATATACGCCCTTGTTTTTCTGATCATTTTGGATTCGGCCATCCTCCTTCCCCATATACGCCCTTGTTTTTCTGATCATTTTGGATTCGGCCATCCTCCTTCCCCCATAGCCCATATTCGCCCTTGTTTTTCTGATCATTTTGGATTCGGCCATCCTCCTTCCCCCATAGCCCATATACGCCCTTGTTTTTCTGATCATTTTGGATTCGGCCATCCTCCTTCCCCCATAGCCCATATACGCCCTTGTTTTTCTGATAAGGTCCTATCCTATATAATATACCTTCCTCAATTATCCTTCATAAAACAATAGAAATCATAATAAGTATTCGATTCTCTTTTATAAATTCATTCAAAATCATGCATTTTATTTTCATTGGCTTTTTTTTAAAATACATATGAACGCAAACTTTCATTTTTTAATAACAAAAATTCTTAATTTTATTAACTTAATTCTTTATTCATCTAAAACTCGTAATATTTCATCAGCTCAGAAAATGTTCTATAAAATAATCAAAGAAGTTTCTTATTTTATTATCTTCTATTTCTGCTATTTTATGGCCAAAGTACACACCGGAAGTTGGAAATTTAATTAAATCAATTTTTAATTAATTTTATTTAGGAAATGACAACGGGGATTATGTTATTTATTTTAGTGGAAAAGAGGAGGCGAAAAAATTTTTTGATGAAGAAATTTGTGCAAAAATTGTTACACCATTTGTTAATGGAATAAACTTGCAAGGTGGAGGAAAGGATGCATGCGAATTATTGCATTCTAATGGAGATATCTATAAAAAATTGAATATTATGACAAAGGGAAATGCAAAATTGCCAACTGATACGATGTTCCGGAACTTAATTGTGCAAATACAGATAAAATAAGCATACTATGAAATAAAAATAACTAAAAATTTATTAAAAATTAATTGGTATTCTTTTAGTAAAAATGGGTCCTCCATTTGTTGAAATGTATAAAGGAGTTATTATCAATCAAAGATACAAAATGTCGATTATATATTATATGTACTATATTAAAAGTCAATGCATCGATGGCATTACTTTTATGTCGAGCATAATTTGGTATAGCACGGCTATTTTTTCCTATTTAATTCCCTTAATTTTTTCCTTTCTTTCCATCTCTCTGCCAATGACCAGTTCAATTATATTATAATAACATTTCGATTAGTTTATGCCAAAACCCAAAATCATTTATGATGGTCGAAAATCTTGGTATAGTTGAATTTCAGGCATATAATCAACTTTTAGGCTTGTTAATATTTTTTAAATTGCCATTTTGTAAGTTTTAGGGGTATTGACATTTTTTACTTTGTTATTTTGTATATGTTGCAGCTGATCTCTTAGCCGATCTCGATTTCGGCATGTTTTAGTTATCGTACAGACTTGATCTATAGCTCATTCGATTCGTCAGGGTTGGTTTTCTTTATAAGATTTAAATTTCAGAAAGATTTGACAAGTTTGAACCAAAGTTATGGCCAATTGAAATTTCGGATTTTCAAACCGGTTTAACTAGGGTAGGGGCTAGGCTAGGGTAGGGTCAGCATGGGTTATAGGGCTAGGATAAAGTAAGCTAGGGCTAGGAAAAAGAATTAAAACTCTAAGTGGCCTAATAACTGAGATATGGCCATTGGTCACAAACTACAATGTCTGCCACTACACTATTTCTGTCAGAAAAAAACGAGATCGGCTAGCCGAAATCTAGATCGGCTAAAAAACGAGATCGGCTGCAACATATAGATGTTGGGTGTTTTTCCTTAAATGATTGACAGCTATCAAGGAAAAATGGCACTACTTGCAAATTTGGACTGTTTGAAAAATATTTTCTAAGGCTCGCTGGATGTGCTGGAACTGCGGAGTAATGTAAGAATGAACTCCGGAGTGTGCGTAGCCGAAGCGTGGGAACTCGACGAGTGCTTGGCGAGCCAAGCACTCGTCTGGTCGCGCAGAGACAGAGCACACGGAGGAGTCCACTCTGAAATGCCCACCGGAATAGTTCAATTCATATTTCCTTTGCACGACTATAACTTTTTTATTTTTGAATTTTATGCGTAATCAATAGCAGAATCGTGCTTGGCTCATCGAAACGAGTCGATTGGTGTATCATTTCATGATTTTGAAAAAAAATTTCATAATGTCCAAATTTGCAAGTAGCGTCGATAAAATAATCTTCGTAATTTCTAAATACTAAATCCAAATTTCGAACGCGATAAAACCCAAATGCACAATATACACAAAGACAATATTATCATTGTGTATTCAAACAAATTTCAAAATCCAAAAAATCATTTTCAGCAGTAGAATTAGTTTTAAAATTCTCTCTTCCTTTCTTTCCTTTCTACCGCCGCAGAGCGCAAATTACGTAAAATGTAAAAAATAAACTTTAAAAAATTATATAAAATACACCTTTTAATTAATGTAATTAATAATTTTTATTTTGAACATATTCAGAAAATGAAGAAGAAAAGAAATGCAATTTAAAATTGCATCAATTTCGACTTTTATTGGAATTATACAAGAGATTTGCTGAAAAAGAATGGATCCATAGGGAAAATGGTTTTGTGGATGAATTTGAACGCGCAAATGAACATGTACTAAAATGGTTCGATGGAACAACGGAACAAAGGGATCCGGAAACATTCGAATCATTTTTTAAAGAGCGTGAAGGGAAAATTTTATTGAAAGTACGGGGAGAAAGGGAGAAGCCAACTCATCATTCAACTTCGGGGAATGCTATTGAAAATGAAGAAATTAGGCGTGGAAAGCGCCCAATGGAAGGAGTAGAGGAAGAGGAAGTTGATGGGAAGAAAAAGGCTCGAAAAATAAATTACAAAGAAGTTTGTCGATTTAACAGTGAGCATGATTTTGATGAGTGGATCAAATCATCACTTTGGACAAGGTAAAAAAAATTTCAAATGTAAATAATATTTTTTTATTATATTTCGAAATGAATTGGGAAAAGGAGAAAATGAATTTTATAAATGCAAATTTTATCAACGAAAAGGCTTTAAGTGCAATGCCCGCCTTAAGGTCTTGCGTCCAAAAAATTCCGACATCATCGTTAAAGAGGCCGACATCCCACATGAACATCAACCCAAAAATGGTTAATTTTTTGATCAAAATTTAATATTATTTATTTAATAAAGAGTTACCAACAAAACAATGGTCATATTTAAACTACAAAGAAGTTGGCCGATTTAACAATGAGCAGGATTTTGATCAATGGATCAAATCATCAAATTGGACAAGGTAAAACAATAAAAGATTAATTGAAAAATTTTCTACATTTTCGATCTACTACATACCCAACAAGCACCGGAAAAAGCACTGTTTATAAGTGCAAATACAATCACAGAATAAATTACATTTGCGAAGCCAGTCTCAAGGTCATCCGCCCAACAAATTCCAACATTATTATCACTAAAGAGGCCGACATCCCACATGATCATGAACCCAAAAATGGTTAAATTTTTTAATCAAAATTATTTATTTTATATAATGACCAAAAATTAATTCTTCTTTTTTGGTTTAACTTTTTTTTTCAATTTCTATCATTAAATTCACACCTATACGATAAAATATATAATCAATTTTTAGGTGTAATTTCGACACGAAAGTATTATAAAATTTCAGAAATTCGTTTAAAGCCCGGAAAAGAAAGTAATACAGACAAAGGCAAAGGAAAAAAGCATATTTCGGAAAGTGGTGAAATATTGGCAAAAAATGCAAATGGTAAATTTTTTATTAACTAAGGAATAAGGACCGGATTTTAGTTTTGTCCTATTTTTTTGTTTGCATCAGATTTGATGGAAAAGCCACAAAAATGATCTTTTTGTGGCTTTCATTTCATGTTTTTGACGAAATTTTTTGACATATTTTTACTATTTTGTTACTTTTTTTGAAGGAAAAAAATTTCACTTTAAAAATGTAATAAAAAGCCCAAAATTACCTTTTTGGAGTTTTGAAACCTATTTTTGATAAATTTCCAAAAAAACCTAAATTGGCCTATATTCTACGATTTTTGCGACTTATAAAAATCCATACACTAGTGATAATTATTTTTATAAAATATCAATATAAAATGATCAAAAATTAGGCAATTTTAATTTTTATGATACAAAATTGTAAATCTATCAATTAATAATATCATCATAATTAATTATTTTTAGCGGCAAATCTGTTTGCCGTAAATTTGAACCAATGGGAGGCATTTGAAGTGCAAAAGCATATTGTGGATATTGTGGAAATATTTTGGCCAGATATGAATGATGGAAAGGAAAATCCACTAAATTTGCTTGGAGTTGTTGATCATTTTGAAAATTATCAAACATTTTTGATAAAAAGTGGATCGTCAAAGGTGGATGAACTTATGAAAAGTATTAAGAATAAACTGATCAATGATCGCTTCGATCCAAGTATAGAAAATTGGGTGAATATAGACTTATAAAATTTTTATCTTTTAGATGATCCCCTTTTGGATGTGTATTCGTTTTGGTCAATGCTTTATATTGGACGACAAATTATGTGCGAACTTGAAAAAATGGGAATTGAGATTGACACTCATGGACTGTATATTATCAAGAAGACGATTGAATCATTTAGAAATTGGGCAACCGATATGAATTGGCCAACAATGGATTTGGACGATCCAATTCAAATCAAAATTATCCATTAAATTCCTTTATATTTACATCTATAAATACTCTTTTACATCACCGGGAATTGATTACTAATTTTACATATGAGAATTTATTGTTTTTAAATTTCTAGACCAATTTTTTATTTCATATACATCATTGATATATTTTCTATTTATTTTTAATTATCCATAAAGCATATTTGATGTGTATCGGATTTAATTTTTTTTTTAAATTTATTACAACAAATTTATAGAAAAGTTGCTGAGAATTAAATTGAATCTTTTTATAAATTTATTTTAATTTTTTTTAATCTTTAGTGTTTTTGTTTTTCCCCAAACATTTAGTGTTTTTGTTCTTCCCCAAACATTTAGTGTTTTTGTTTTTCCCCAAACATTTAGTGTTTTTGTTCTTCCCCAAACATTTAGTGTTTTTGTTTTTCCCCAAACATTTAGTGTTTTTGTTCTTCCCCAAACATTTAGTGTTTTTGTTCTTCCCCAAACATTTAGTGTTTTTGTTTTTCCCCAAACATTTAGTGTTTTTGTTCTTCCCCACCCCAAACATTTAGTGTTTTTGTTTTTCCCCAAACATTTAGTGTTTTGGTTCTTCCCCAAACATTTAGTGTTTTTGTTTTTCCCCAAACATTTAGTGTTTTTGTTCTTCCCCAAACATTTAGTGTTTTTGTTTTCCCCAAACATTTAGTGTTTTTATTCTTCCCCAAACATTTAGTGTTTTTGTTTTTCCCCAAACATTTAGTGTTTTTGTTTTCCCCAAACATTTAGTGTTTTTGTTTTCCCCAAACATTTAGTGTTTTTATTCTTCCCCAAACATTTAGTGTTTTTGTTTTTCCCCAAACATTTAGTGTTTTTGTTCTTCCCCAAACATTTAGTGTTTTTGTTTTCCCCAAACATTTAGTGTTTTTATTCTTCCCCAAACATTTAGTGTTTTTGTTTTTCCCCAAACATTTAGTGTTTTTGTTCTTCCCCAAACATTTAGTGTTTTTGTTTTTCCCCAAACATTTAGTGTTTTTGTTCTTCCCCAAACATTTAGTGTTTTTGTTTTTCCCCAAACATTTAGTGTTTTTGTTCTTCCCCAAACATTTAGTGTTTTTGTTTTTCCCCAAACATTTAGTGTTTTTGTTCTTCCCCAAACATTTAGTGTTTTTGTTCTTCCCCAAACATTTAGTGTTTTTGTTTTTCCCCAAACATTTAGTGTTTTTGTTCTTCCCCAAACATTTAGTGTTTTTGTTTTCCCCAAACATTCAGTGTTTTTATTCTTCCCCAAACATTTAGTGTTTTTGTTTTTCCCCAAACATTTAGTGTTTTTGTTCTTCCCCAAACATTTAGTGTTTTTGTTTTCCCCAAACATTTAGTGTTTTTATTCTTCCCCAAACATTTAGTGTTTTTGTTTTTCCCCAAACATTTAGTGTTTTTGTTTTCCCCAAACATTTAGTGTTTTTGTTTTCCCCAAACATTTAGTGTTTTTATTCTTCCCCAAACATTTAGTGTTTTTGTTTTTCCCCAAACATTTAGTGTTTTTGTTCTTCCCCAAACATTTAGTGTTTTTGTTTTCCCCAAACATTTAGTGTTTTTATTCTTCCCCAAACATTTAGTGTTTTTGTTTTTCCCCAAACATTTAGTGTTTTTGTTCTTCCCCAAACATTTAGTGTTTTTGTTTTTCCCCAAACATTTAGTGTTTTTGTTCTTCCCCACCCCAAACATTTAGTGTTTTTGTTCTTCCCCAAACATTTAGTGTTTTTGTTCTTCCCCAAACATTTAGTGTTTTTGTTTTTCCCCAAACATTTAGTGTTTTTGTTCTTCCCCAAACATTTAGTGTTTTTGTTCTTCCCCAAACATTTAGTGTTTTTGTTTTTCCCCAAACATTTAGTGTTTTTGTTCTTCCCCAAACATTTAGTGTTTTTGTTTTCCCCAAACATTTAGTGTTTTTATTCTTCCCCAAACATTTAGTGTTTTTGTTTTTCCCCAAACATTTAGTGTTTTTGTTCTTCCCCAAACATTTAGTGTTTTTGTTTTCCCCAAACATTTAGTGTTTTTATTCTTCCCCAAACATTTAGTGTTTTTGTTTTTCCCCAAACATTTAGTGTTTTTGTTCTTCCCCAAACTTTTAGTGTTTTTGTTTTCCCCAAACATTTAGTGTTTTTATTCTTCCCCAAACATTTAGTGTTTTTGTTTTTCCCCAAACATTTAGTGTTTTTGTTCTTCCCCAAACATTTAGTGTTTTTGTTTTTCCCCAAACATTTAGTGTTTTTATTCTTCCCCAAACATTTAGTGTTTTTGTTCTTCCCCAAACATTTAGTGTTTTTGTTTTTCCCCAAACATTTAGTGTTTTTGTTTTTCCCCAAACATTTAGTGTTTTTGTTTTTCCCCAAACATTTAGTGTTTTTATTCTTCCCCAAACATTTAGTGTTTTTGTTCTTCCCCAAACATTTAGTGTTTTTGTTTTTCCCCAAACATTTAGTGTTTTTGTTCTTCCCCAAACATTTAGTGTTTTTGTTTTTCCCCAAACATTTAGTGTTTTTGTTTTTCCCCAAACATTTAGTGTTTTTGTTCTTCCCCAAACATTTAGTGTTTTTGTTTTTCCCCAAACATTTAGTGTTTTTGTTTTTCCCCAAACATTTAGTGTTTTTGTTCTTCCCCAAACATTTAGTGTTTTTGTTTTTCCCCAAACATTTAGTGTTTTTGTTTTTCCCAAACATTTAGTGTTTTTGTTTTCCCCAAACATTTAGTGTTTTCGTTTTCCCCAAACATTTAGTGTTTTTGTTCTTCCCCAAACATTTAGTGTTTTTGTTTTTCCCCAAACATTTAGTGTTTTTGTTCTTCCCCAAACATTTAGTGTTTTTGTTTTTCCCCAAACATTTAGTGTTTTTGTTTTTCCCCAAACATTTAGTGTTTTTGTTTTTCCCCAAACATTTAGTGTTTTTATTCTTCCCCAAACATTTAGTGTTTTTGTTCTTCCCCAAACATTTAGTGTTTTTGTTTTTCCCCAAACATTTAGTGTTTTTGTTCTTCCCCAAACATTTAGTGTTTTTGTTTTTCCCCAAACATTTAGTGTTTTTGTTTTTCCCCAAACATTTAGTGTTTTTGTTCTTCCCCAAACATTTAGTGTTTTTGTTTTTCCCCAAACATTTAGTGTTTTTGTTTTTCCCCAAACATTTAGTGTTTTTGTTCTTCCCCAAACATTTAGTGTTTTTGTTTTTCCCCAAACATTTAGTGTTTTTGTTTTTCCCAAACATTTAGTGTTTTTGTTTTCCCCAAACATTTAGTGTTTTTGTTTTCCCCAAACATTTAGTGTTTTTGTTCTTCCCCAAACATTTAGTGTTTTTGTTTTTCCCCAAACATTTAGTGTTTTTGTTCTTCCCCAAACATTTAGTGTTTTTGTTTTTCCCCAAACATTTAGTGTTTTTGTTCTTCCCCAAACATTTAGTGTTTTTGTTTTTCCCCAAACATTTAGTGTTTTTGTTCTTCCCCAAACATTTAGTGTTTTTATTCTTCCCCAAACATTTAGTGTTTTTGTTCTTCCCCAAACATTTAGTGTTTTTGTTCTTCCCCAAACATTTAGTGTTTTTGTTCTTCCCCAAACATTTAGTGTTTTTGTTTTTCCCCAAACATTTAGTGTTTTTGTTCTTCCCCAAACATTTAGTGTTTTTGTTCTTCCCCAAACATTTAGTGTTTTTGTTCTTCCCCAAACATTTAGTGTTTTTGTTCTTCCCCAAACATTTAGTGTTTTTGTTTTCCCCAAACATTTAGTGTTTTTATTCTTCCCCAAACATTTAGTGTTTTTATTCTTCCCCAAACATTTAGTGTTTTTGTTTTTCCCCAAACATTTAGTGTTTTTGTTCTTCCCCAAACATTTAGTGTTTTTGTTTTTCCCCAAACATTTAGTGTTTTTGTTTTTCCCCAAACATTTAGTGTTTTTGTTCTTCCCCAAACATTTAGTGTTTTTGTTTTTCCCCAAACATTTAGTGTTTTTGTTCTTCCCCAAACATTTAGTGTTTTTGTTTTTCCCCAAACATTTAGTGTTTTTGTTCTTCCCCAAACATTTAGTGTTTTTATTCTTCCCCAAACATTTAGTGTTTTTGTTCTTCCCCAAACATTTAGTGTTTTTGTTCTTCCCCAAACATTTAGTGTTTTTGTTCTTCCCCAAACATTTAGTGTTTTTGTTTTTCCCCAAACATTTAGTGTTTTTGTTCTTCCCCAAACATTTAGTGTTTTTGTTCTTCCCCAAACATTTAGTGTTTTTGTTCTTCCCCAAACATTTAGTGTTTTTGTTCTTCCCCAAACATTTAGTGTTTTTGTTTTCCCCAAACATTTAGTGTTTTTATTCTTCCCCAAACATTTAGTGTTTTTATTCTTCCCCAAACATTTAGTGTTTTTGTTTTTCCCCAAACATTTAGTGTTTTTGTTCTTCCCCAAACATTTAGTGTTTTTGTTTTCCCCAAACATTTAGTGTTTTTATTCTTCCCCAAACATTTAGTGTTTTTGTTTTCCCCAAACATTTAGTGTTTTTATTCTTCCCCAAACATTTAGTGTTTTTGTTCTTCCCCAAATATTATGTCCATAAAATGTCAAGAATGTCATATAAAATTTTATTTCAAAAAGATTGTGTCATTATGGGTAATGAATATGAAATAACAAAAATTTTTAATTTTATTAACTTAATTCTTTATTCATCTAAAACTCGTAATATTTCATCAGTTCAGAAAATGTTCTATAAAATAATCAAAGAAGTTTCTTATTTTATTATCTTCTATTTCTGCTCTTTTATGGCCAAAGTACACACCGGAAGTTGGAAATTTAATTAAATCAATTTTTAATTAATTTTATTTAGGAAATGACAACGGGGATTATGTTATTTATTTTAGTGGAAAAGAGGAGGCGAAAAAATTTTTTGATGAAGAAATTTGTGCAGAAATTGTTACACCATTTGTTAATGGAATAAACTTGCAAGGTGGAGGAAAGGATGCATGCGAACGGCTAGCCGATGTCGATTTCGGTTGGAATGATGGGAAATCAAATCAAAATGATGGGAAATCAAATCAAAACAGGTTAGAATTAACGTAAGAGACCACTCTGAAATGCCCACCGGAGCAGTTCCAATCCGTATTTCTTTTGCGCGACTGTAACTTTTTTATTTTTGTGTTTTATGTAAAACCGATTGCAGATTCGCACTCTGCTCATCGAGAC
This sequence comes from Pratylenchus scribneri, assembly GCA_030063045.1. Lineage (NCBI taxonomy): Eukaryota > Metazoa > Nematoda > Chromadorea > Rhabditida > Pratylenchidae > Pratylenchus > Pratylenchus scribneri. The sequence continues at coordinate 259,548 of JAQSEB010000097.1, read as the reverse complement.
GCGTCGAATGATGTCTAATTTGTTCAAACAAAAATTTTGAACTTTTTCGACCCATAGGGGGGACCAAGCACTTTTGCGATTTTCAATTGGCCATAACTTGGCCCAAAGTGCGAGCGCGCTGAAATTATTTATATTTTTAGACTCAGCTCGTCCAGTTCTATCGATTGGTATATCATTTGCATGATTTTACTTTTGGGACCTATGAGTAATATTTTCCGCCGTTTATTAACTTGAAATGAGATCGTCGAGATTATTAATTTTGTTTTTGTTTTCCAAACATTTTATGATTGTAATAAAAATCAATATTTTAAGATAATTTTAGTGCCCTCTTTTTACGGTAAATTTTAATTTAATGTTCTAGTTTTTGACTATATTTCATTATATGAAAAAATTAACTAATTCATTTATACTATTTTTATTAAATTTATATGAATTTTAACGTATTAATAATTAGTCAGTTCAATTTATTTTATTATCTATGACGTATATCGCTATCGATGTTAATTTTAAATTATAAAAATAAAAAGTGATGCGATGACATTCAATTAAAATATATAGATTTTTAGTTGGATATTTTCGAGCAAATTGAATGGCCGATTTTCATTTTTTTTCTTCTTAATATTGGCTTATAATCATCATCCACATAAAAATTGGCTTGCAATCCGTCCGGTCCATCTATTCATTCGAAATTAAATCGGGTTTCCTTTTATTCCATTCCAAATCGTTCAATTTACTTTTTTAATCATCCCAAAATATAATTTCATTTATATAATTTTTCCCCAGAAAAATTACATTTCAATTTTTTTGAGGTCATTCTAAAATATTTTACGAAGTTTTACAAAAAATAAGTTCCTACATTTTCCATATAACCCATTAGCATACATAAATGTATTTGCACGAGAATAAAATTGAATATAAAATTTATGCTCCCTGAACTAAAAGACATTCCCATCCAAATCCAATTAATATTTTCTTCGATCTTTTGTATCACTTTCACATTCAATTTCTCGACAAAATTAAATAATTCAACCTTTTTTTTCATATAGGAATGACCAAAAACTTATTCCCTTTTGCCATTTTGATGGCCCCAATTCTTTTCATTCTGATGGCCTTTCCCATTGTGATGGGACAAGCTGATGAGAGCTTTGAAAATTTCAGTGTGTTCAAAATTCTTAAAATTTTTAAATATTATTTTTTAAAGCCCATTGGTTGAGATTACCCAATTGCCGCCAGCAGCGGGGAATTGCCCAAAGATGGTGATTTGTGACAAGGATCAGTAAGTAATTCTTTCGTTCTACTAAAAATTTCGCAAAAATTGCTTTTAAATTTCTTTTATTTTTTTTTGCTGCTTTTAAAAAATATATAAATTTTTAATTTTGTGGATTTAAAATGTATTTAATTTAATCAAATAATTCTTTGTAATCAAATTATTTTTACTTAAAAATGAAAAAAAACAACCCTAAATATCCTTTTTTGAAAAAAGCCCAAAGGCCCCTGCTGGTACAAACTACAAATCGAACGGCAGTGTTAAATTATGAGAAAAACAAAAAGACTAGTGAATGTATCGTATCCATTTTGCATTTTCGCAGCTAATTTAATTCCAATCAATTTCACTATGAATCCAAAGTATCCATATTTTATTTAGTCAAATTTTCAAATTATTATAATTAAAAAGGACTGGGAATGGGAATTGTCTAGAATTATCCTTCTTTTCATTTTTTAATTTTGATTTCAGAAAAATTTGTTACGATGGTCAACCGAATCAAGAGTATAATTGCAAAGCAACAAAAAGATTCAACTTTAAGATGGGAAATAAGAAAAATTTTTCTTTGGGAAATGATTTAACAAAACGAGAAGACTTTTTTACACAAATTGGTGATGGAGCCTTTTTGGAGGATATTCTTTGGAACGATTTTTCAGCCGCTGGAATCAATAAAAATTTATCTGCTGGAAATGTAAGCATTTTTTAAATTCGTATTTTTGAAAATAATCCATCAGTAGAAGAGGGAATAACCCTCAAAAGCTAGTCCGAAACCGGAATAATTTATCTGCAATTCAATTTTGCCTTTATTCAAATTCAGAAATATTATTCTCGAATCCCGATCCTATATCCCCGAGATTTAAAGAATCGAAAATACCCCAATCTTTCATTCATCTTTTTTTTTCACAATTTCAATCAATATTTGATTTTCGCTAAAATTGGCCTGCATTTTATTAAAATAATCGTCATCTATTTTATGAGCAATCCAGCCAATGGAAATTTAATTTATTCTACGCCAAAATCACCATTCTTTACTTTGAGGAAAATATTTGGGAAGGAGAATTTTTGTTGTCTCAATATTTTCTACAAAAATTCTTAAAATTAAAAAAGATTCTTTAATTTTGGTAATCCCTCCCAGAGTCACATAAAAAATAGATGCAAAAATATGTTGAAAATTTCATGTAATACTCAAAATATTGTGAAAATGGGAAAATTGTCAAAATATTTTGAAAAGATATAAATCGTCAAAATATTTTTGAAATGAGTAAAATTCTGCAAATTCAAAGTCAAAAAAAATTCAAAAGATTTTGAATATAATAGGGAAAAAATCTACTCAAAATTGTTCATATTTTCAAAATATACCAACTTCTAAAATATTCTGGAAATAGATAAAATTCTGGGAAATATTTTGAGAATTCAAAAATTTTTAAAATCTATTTTCATATAATTTTTCAGAATCTTTTGAAAATTTGACCAAAAATGCTTCCTAAAATGCTAAATATTTTCAGATTATTTACAGAATTTAAAAATTTTGAAAATTTTTTTAAATCTTATTTTCACAAGATATTTTGAGAATTTGACTAAAATATTCTGAGAATATCGTAAATTTTTTAGTATATTTTCAGAATTCTATGCCAAATTTCAGAATAAGAATTGTATTTAGAAAATGGAAGATAGTGTACTTTTTATTGCTAGACGATCAGAGATGGCTCTGTTTATTTCCTCCTATTGTGTGCTTCTCATAAAATTTTTTTACCCTTCAGCCCATATAGCACCCAGATTTATAAGGGGAAGACATGGCTTCTGCCCCCATGGGGCATGCTTCCGGCGTATTAGCCGTTTGGGATTGGACTCGCCCGAGGTCCTAAGACTCCCGAGTGCGCAGGATCTTGGGATTCTCGAGATCCTGGGATTCCCGAGTGCGCTGGATCCCGGGATTCTCGAGATCCGGATGCGCGAGATCCTGGGATTCTCAAAATCCCGGGTGCGCGAGAAGTTTGATTCATCCTGGCAATATGATGAAAATTATTTCTCGAAATATTCTGAAAATGATTGGCATTTTGAAAATATTTTTGCATATTATTTTGACTAGATGTTGAAAATAATGTCTCGAAATATTCTGAAAATGATTGTCATTGTGAAAATATTTTTTCACACTATTTTGAATAGATATTGAAAATATGGTCCTAAAAGATTTTGAAAATGCTCAGAATTCTTAAATTATTTTCAAAATTCAAACAAATTTTTAAATTCAATAGATTTCGACTAGATTTTTAAAATGAAAATGAAAAGAATTTTAAATATCTTTTCGAAATTTAAGTCATTTTAAAAAAATTCTCAAAATAATGTGCATTTCTAAAGTGGTCTAACTCAGAAAATTTGGTGAATTTTCACAATATTTTCAAAATTCGGTCCAAAAATTGTGACTCTGGGCTTAGTTGGTGATTTTTCTCATTATTCTCCAAATCTATTGGAATAAAGAAGTCAATTTATATTCCTTTTCCTCGAAAAATTCGGAAAATAATAGCAATGTAAAATAAATTTTCAATATTTCATATAAATGAATTATTTTCAGCAAATTACGGCCAATAATACGGAAATTCAATGTTTAAAAAATTGCTATGGCAATGATAATGTAAAATTTTGCGATATAAATATATATATATATATATATATTCTATATTGGCCTTATTAGGGCTTATCTGCCGGTTCATCTCGGGATGCCCCGGGGACATCTCCATGAATTCGGGGACCCCAAGGGAGAAAATAATCGGGGTGTAGACGGGATTAAAGGGAAATTTTTTTAATGGTAAAAAAGGGTAAACTTTTTTCATTGCAAATAAAAAGATAAAAAAATTGAGTATAATTCATACTTTTATATTGATCAATGATAATTAGACCTAATGATAATAATATGAGAGAAAATAAGAAATAGGCCTGCCAACAATTCAGCAGCCAAAACCCGACAATACAGTATATTGAAAAGTGGAATATCAAAAAGGTGTTATTTTTTCAGCCTGAAAATTTGGTGCGAATGTTGCAAAGGGATCTGATGGAATTGAAATATTCAATGAAAAATGTAAAAAACAAACAAATTGATGATCAGGTGAAAGAAAGGGGGCAATGGAATGGGAAGGGGAGTTTATTTTTCTTTATTAATTTGATTTATATTAATCAAAAATTTCTATCCGGCGGGACCCAAACTCCCCTACTAAAATATGAGAGTACGGTATTCATTTGTCTCCAATAGGGGGGAATGTAATTAATAGAAAATATTTTAATTTGCCGAATAGATTATTGAATTGACGAATAGGTCATAATTGTTCAGAATTTTATCCTAAGCCCAGAAACCTTTTATACAATTGAAAATCTCGTCAAAACGCGTCATATAATATAGAATTGGGTTAGGTTAAAACGAGTTCGAACTTAGTTTTTTGAACCGAATAAGCAAAGAGAAGTTTAAACGGTTTAACACCTTAAATTTTTGGCCAAAACTCGATAAATTGTATACCTTTCGATGCGTCTTGACGAGATCTATCGATTGGTTATAAGCTTTGTGTATCTAGGGCAAACCATTAAATCGATATAATCTTTTCTACATTTTTATCTGCAAATTAAACAGAATCCATTTTTAATTCCCCTTTCCAATTTAACTGGGAAAATAAAAAAAAAAACGGATTACCTTAAATTCTCTATCAGAAGCCCCGATACTATAAAATTACGAAGTTTCTTCTAGAATGGGCTCTTAATAGAGAGTGAGCTACTAAATTTCAGGTAGGCAAAATGGATCAAAATTAAAAATTTATTCAATAAAATTTACAAAAATCAGAACATATTTTTATGATAATAAACATTTTTTATTAATTTTTTACATTTCAAATATGTTTTCACAATTCAGAGTATGTTTTTAGCAAATCGGAAAAGTTTTTAAAAAGTTCTTTTCACATTTATACTTGTATTTTTTAAAGACATGTTTTTCCAAATTGTTTTTTTCTATCTTAAACATGTTTTGCATTTCACAAAAGTTTTTTACCAATTCAAAGATGAAAAAATGAGGGAGGCTTCAAATTCAAATAGAGAGTGCGTGGGCTTCTTATAAAGAATTTAAGGTAATCATTTGATCATGGAAAATAAAATTTTATGTTAAACTAATTCTTGAAATTTTCTTGTGCTATTTTTTGCAATAAATTTCCCAAAAAAGATGATCCGGTTGCTAGCCATTTCTCGGGCCTTTTCTAATGTTAATGATGGATGCCACAAAAATGCTCTCTTCAAATTGAGTGCTCACATTCAAAGCACACTTAATGCACTGCAAAATCCGCCGGATTGTCGAAAAGCGCGCATTTTATTGATTGAGGTCAATTAAAAAATTGTCATTTGAAGATTCATTTGAATACTATTTAATTTGGCGAAAAGAGTACAAAACGCCAAATTAATTATAACGGTTTAGTGGTTAGTCCTAGACCACCAAAGCTTATATACCCAATCGATAGATCACGGCAAGATACATCCAATGAATGGTTTATAATTTGTCGCGTTCTGGCCAAAAATTAAAGATGTTAAACCATTAAAGCCGTCACGCGATTCAAAACTAAGTTAGAATTGGTTAAACCATGACAATTTATTATATACCATTGGATGCGCCTTGAAGAGATTTATCGATTGGTTTTATATGGTTTGGAGGTCTAGAATTTATTTTTGAACCATTATAAATCACTTTGACTTTTTGGCCAAATTAAATATTTCCCTTATAAATTATCAAAATATATATTTAATATTTAAAATAATTCTTCCCCTCTTTAAGTGGACAGGATATTGTGGTCTCGGCTGCGCTCTCCATTTTGTCGGGTGAATTTTTCACTAAATTCGACTTCATTTTATGCTTCTCATTCTCACAAATAGATTTGCCTTAACAATGGCTGCGGCTTCCAATCGTGTTTTGTTGTTAAAGGATGATGGCAACTTTTGGAATAAAAATGGATGGAATTCCATCTTTAAGCCGATTACAAAGTGCAATTATGTCCAATCTGTTAGTTTTTTTTCCTTTTTGTAAAATATAATTTTTATCTACTCTAATATTATATACATATTTGTCTTCTTTTCTTCCAAATTGCCATTTATTGGACCAAAATTTTACTCGTAATTTCAGATTGAATTGAACGTGGATATATATTCATTTCCACTTTACACGATGGCGAATCAAACAGAGCGGATTGTGTGGATGCCTTCTCGCTGGGGTCTGTTTCAATTCGAATTATAACTTTGAAATTTTTAAAGGCTATAATCAAAATAAATGTTAAAATTAAAGCATTTCAATTCGTTTTTTAGAAATTAAAAAAAAATTTTTAAATTAAAGTTAAATTTTTAAAATTGAGGTAATGTTTTTTTAAAAGTTCCAATAAAAAGTTAAAAGTAAATCGATAATTTTTTTCTTTAAAAATGCCAGAAAATTCAAAAATGACAAAGAAACATTTTCTGTTCTATATTTCCTGAGATATTTTCTTTAACCTAAACCTGGGTTATAAATTTTTTTTGTAATAGTTGGCATCCTTATTTTAATCTATTTATGTATTTCTTTTTCAAGATTTTTTAAAAAATCATATAAATTAATATTGAATTATTCACTCGACAAATTTTATATGGAAAGATAGAGCAGAGTCTATTCAATAAAATATCTTTGATTTCATATTTTTACAATTTTTTCTAATTTTTTTTTTTCATTTTCTAAAAATTTCTAAAGTAATTTTTAAGGGCCTTTTTATACTCTTAAAAATCTCTTTAAAAGTTATTTAAGAGAAAAGTTAAAGTTAATGGTAACTTTTAAAAGAATGGAGGATTTAAAATTAGAATTGAAAAGATATCAACTTTAAAAATTTAGCTATTAAATTTGAATTGAACTTTAAACTTTTAACTTTGAAAATTCTGTTTTAACTTCTAATTTCAACTTTTATTTTTAAAATTCAATTGAAACATGTTTACTTTTTAATTTTAAAATCTCGAAATAAAAAAATTTTTAAATTTAAAAATTAAATTGTCTAATTGAAACAGGCCCCCGGAGATTCGATGGATACCGTCAAATTGAGCATATGCCCCATGTTATGCCCCGAGAATATGCCTCATTTCTTCAACAGCATCATTCAAATCCACCGGCCTGGTTTTTGGGACAGGTTGCATTGATTTAAATTTTGCTATTTTAAAAATATTTAAAATAATTAATTTTCTATTATTATATATTGATTTAATTATTGAGAAAAAAACAATCAGTTAAATAATTCAATAATTTTAATTTCATTCAGTTCTTACATTTTTTGTGGAAGCCAGTCGAATCAATTTTAGAGAAAGCAAAGAATTTAGAGGCGAATATTAATTTCGAAAAAGGTTTAATTAAATAAAAGGATATATGTAATTCGAATAAAATTTAAAGGTCCAATCATTGGAATTGATGTGCGTCGGACGGACAAGATAGCGGAGGCCAATTATCAATCTCTGGATGAATATATGGTAATTAGAAAAAAAAAGAAAATTTTAAATGCTAAAAATAATTATTATACTTTATTTAGAATAGATTCCATATTCATATTCTCATAAACCATAATCGTTATAATCAATGCATAAAATTCATCAGGACACATCAATTGATTATTTTTTGAGTAAGGTTTAACTAATTAATTTTCACTAATACTAAATATAGTTTTAGACAAATACTCTAAATCCTCTATTAGTAGCCCCCTCTCTCTTAGAAGCCCCCTTCTATTAAGAGCCCCCTCTAGAGGTTCTACGAAATTTAATAGCCTCAGGGCTATTAATAGAGGATTTACGGTAAATATAAGGGATCTAAATATTATGAACAAAAACGAAGGGGAAAACACACTTAAAAATAAAAAAACCGGGATAAAAAGTATAATTTTATCGGAAAATTGCCAAATCCCACATCTCTTCTAAATTATCTGTTTAAAAAGATGAATTATAATTGCAATTGAATAGAAAAGGAAAAATATTAGGCCAATTTCAAAGAATCAAATTCCGTAATAAAGCATTTTGCGAAAAAGATATTGATTATTTATAAAATAAATTTAAAAAATTATAAATTCTATAATATTTTTATGATTTGTTTTTTTCGCAGAAATGGGCCAAATTTTGGTTCGATGTGGAGGAATATGAATTGAATGAGAAAAGGAATTTGAATGGCATTCGAATAAGTCGCCGTATTTTCATTGCCACTGATGAGCCAAAAGTAATTGAGGAGGCGAGGAACAAATTCAGTGGAAATGGGCCTGATCAATTCCAAATATATGCCATCGATCAGAATGCACAGGGTAATTGAAAAGTATAATAATATAATTTTGTATTTTCGTTTTAGATGCAATGCATATTGAAAATCGTTACACTTATGTTGGAGTTGCTGGAATGATCACAGAAATTCATGCCTTGATCCATTGCGATTTCGTCATTTGCACATTCAGTAGCAATGTAAAATATTAAAAATAATTATTTTAATTTTGTGAGCGATTCTTTTCCGCCCTCTGATGTGTCTGATCATTTATACTTGCCAAATTTGCGAAATTTTCCATTATATTTAAATTTAAAAATTTTGTATTCCTTTATTGTCAATATGAAAATTCATTGAAACTTATATTACATATATGATATATCGAACTTTTCTGTGGACAGAGAATCCTATTTGATTCATTTCTTTAGAATGGTTGCCAAAAAATATCGCGAAATATTATAGATTAATGCGAGCGAACGAATTTGTATTTGTAATTGAAATAGGAGATATGTAAAAAGATACGAAAAATAAGGTTATGGTGCTATGTCATGTCTTGAATAGTGCAAATGTGGGCGATTTCAAATTCTAATAAATCAGGAACCGGTTTTAGACCCCACAAACCTTATATCATTTTGTAGATCTCATCGAGACGCATCGATTGGTATATAATTTGTCATTGTTTGAGCTAAAATTAAAAAGTTTAAAACAAAAGACTGGAAAAATGGTTTAATACTATCTTATTTTGACCAAATCATGACAAATTATACACCAATCGATGCGTCATGATGAGATCTACAAATTGGTATAAGGTTTGTAGGGTCTAAAACCGGTTCCTGATTTATTAGAATCGAAAACGCCCACATTTGCGCTATTCAGGACATGACCACATTTGCACTGCCCTTTGTCTATTCAGGACTCGACCCCGTACGTATATAATTTCGCTTTATACTTTCAATTAGAGTTCAATAAATTGTTTCAAAATAGTCGAGGAAAAAGTTTCGTCAAATTTCATGTTAATTTTTTTTTCAAAAGCTGCGATAAGCTAGAGCTTAATTAAATTTTTGGCCAAATTACACAAAAAGGATAGATGTATTTATAAATTCTGATTACATATTTATCTCTAATCATTGTTAAATATTAATAAATAAGCCAAAAAATTGACTTTTCTTTTATTTTATTTGTTCAAAAGCAATGAAAGATTCATCATGCAGCTATAAAATTATGAAAAGACCTATAAATTTTTTTACCCATAGGCAAGAAAGATAATTGGTCATAATTTGAAAAAAAATTTTATGTACTGCGACACTTGCGGCCACGACACTTGCGTAAGAAACGGTCTGGTGTCAATGTTGGTAAAGCTATTGTGGAATTGTTTATGGCATATTATAAGGCATAAAATTAGCTACAAAATGACATCAAAGGTTATGGTCAATATTGAATATTCACCGAATTATGACCAAAAACCGTCAAAATCGCAATTTTAATTAAATCTACGGTTTTTTTGGTCATAACTCGGTGAATACTCAAATTTTGCCAAACCTTTTGATGTCATTTTGCAGCTAATTTTATGCCTAATTATATCCTATAACAATGCCACTCCAACTTTACCATCTCGGCACCAGACCATTTCGTCCGCAAGTGTCGGCCAACCAAATTTTACCGACCTAAAATTTTAGTTTTAACAGTAATTTTAGTCCTATAATGAATATTCAAAATATCAATTATCTGATTTTGAATTGGGACCTTTTTAATGAAATATAGCTTATATATAAAACGAGTATGAAAATTGAAAATGCATTTCGAATTTGATAATTCACAGGTTTGCCTATTGGTCTTTGAATTGATGCAAGCTTTGAAAGGAAATGCTGGCGATCGGGTCAAATCATTGGATTCTTACTATGAAGATTTTTCTGGTGGAATTATCAAAATTAATAAAAATACTTAAAATTTAGAACATTATATGGAGGCAATCAATGATTATCAAATAAATAAATCAGGCGAAATTGAGGCAAAACGGGGAGACACATTTGGTAAATGAATATTATTGGAATTCAACATTCTTTTTTTTTCTAGAAGTATACTATACTAATGTTTTTTGGAATGGATCCGTGCTTGCAAAGAATTTGGAAACGGGAAAAAGCGGTCTTTTTCCGGCATATTTACTCAGAGATCATTATAAAATTGCCAGTTTTCCCATCTTTTATGATGAAATTTTGATCAAAAATTTAATTAATGAATAAAATTTTGGAAATTTGAAATTTTTGTTAATTTAAAATTTTTTTTTAATTAATAAATCTTTGCCTTAAAAAATCAATACAGCACTAGAACTTTTCCTAGCTGTCAATATAATTTATGGTGTTTCATGTTAATTTTTGGGGAAAAAATGGCGATTTAAACAATTTATATTGTTTGCTTAAATTATAAAATAGAAAACCATTAAATGGTGAATAAACATATATTTTTATGGCTTTTTAAGTTGGATTGCTATTTTACAATTGTATTGTAATTTTCAATTTTATTCTCAGTTATCAAATTAAAATTAAAAAACAATTCCAGATTTTGATGCCAGTAATTGTAGTGATAACTGATAATTTTTTAATTATTTTCTGTAGTGCTTGCTCAGAAAAATATGACTGCTGTAATCTTCTTACAATTATTATTGATTGTACTTCAGATGATAAAGTAAAATTCATCAAGTTATATCGAAAGAGCAATCACAATAATCCCTCAAATTATTTCCAGGAATTTAAGAGATTTGATTTATGCATAATGAAATAAAACAAAACAAATTGATAGAATAAATTAAATTAATATTTCCTTTGACATCTCCGAATTATCAGGGATCACCGAATACCCGATCCTGGAAAGATTTCCCGGCTAAATCCCGATATGTTCCCTGAAAATTTTGCACTATGGCCTTCCCCGTCTATCCCCTCCCACACGCCCCACCCCAGTCAAAACCCAATTTGAAAAATGCAAATAAATAAAATAATCCAAATACTCATTTCATATCTCAATCAAACTTAATTCATATACTTAATTTTTATAGGAAAGAGGATAAAATTTCTTCCTAAATTTAATTTATTTTAATACCCTTTAATTTATGCCATAAGCCATAACTCGAAAAATTATATACCATTCGACGCATCTAGATGAGATCTACAAACTGGTATAAGATTTGTATGGCCTAAAATCTGTTTCTGATTCATTAGAAGTCAAAAACTCTTTTAGTAACAAAAAAAGCATTTTAGTGGCATTTAGAGAAATTTTAGCGGCATTTAAAATATTTTCCATTTTTTAAAAATCCTATAAACGAATGAAAAATCCCAGTTTAAAATACCGATTTTGAGCAGACATTGGTAGATGTCAAGTTGAGCTTGACAGTCAAGGTTGACATTTACCTTGACCTTGACGTCAAAGTCAAGTCAAGTTGGGAAATCCTGGGTCAAGGCCAAGCTTCTCCTATTTTCCTTGACATTTTGGCTTGACGTCAAGACTTGACTTGACCTTGACCTGTCTAAAATCAAGGTCAAGTCTAAGTCAAATCAAGTTAGAAAATCCTCGATCTACCAATGTATGATTATGAGTATCTTTTTTTTTCCATTTTGATCCATCAAATTCTCAATTTTTACCCTCAATAATGGGTCCTCTTGTTGCTGTTGTTGTGCTTGTTGCACATTTATTGGTGTGAATAATTCCCAAACCAATTCGAATATTTCCATCATCATTTCTTCCTTCAAATACATTGTCTCAAAATCGATTCGGGCCAACCGAATGGCCATCAGTCTCTTTTTGAGGTCCTCAATTTTGCTTGAATCCCCACTTCTTTGTGCCTTCCTCAATTCCTCCATTTCAATTTTTGTCCTTATTTTCAGTTAATTCCGTCCCATATTTTTTTATTCATTCTTCCATTGATTTTTTGGTAACCCAAGAATTTTGCGAGCACATTAGGAAATATTTTTAAACAATATATGCAAGGAAATGTTGGAAAAAAACATCAGTTGGCCACAGAAGGAAAAGGGCAATTTGTATAAAATAATAGAACATTTTTTGGAGGAAATAACGAAGGGCAAATACCGGGAATATGAACAGCAGAAATCATTCAGTGAGATGAAATAAAAAATTTGAAATTAAATATAAAAATTTTAGATTTTATTGACGAAAGTAAATTGTGCAAATTGTTCGATTTATTTCCTTCAGCACAAAAGCAAAGTAATTTAAAAGAGAAAAAATAAATAAAATGTTAAATAATTTACCCTTTGTCCAAAAAAAATCGGATTTTTAAAGCCATATTTGGTAAATCAGCCGGTTTAAAATATATGTTGCCCTAAAATTTGCCTAAATTCTAATTTTAACATAGGTTAAATAAACATCTCATCAACATTTAATTTTGGGCAATGTTATTCTTTTTAAATGGAAAATATTCATTAATCCAATAATATATTCATTCAGATTCTGACTTATATTTATTTTGGTTAATGCTTTTTATTGAAAACAAATAATATTCATCAGTCCTGAAATTGGAATTGACCTACGGGGAAAGTATTTTATCGATTCGGAAAAATATATCAACAAATTTATAAATAAATGTTATTATTTTAAATTTATTTTCTCATAATTCCAAATGCTTCTTCACGCTTCTGCTTGGCCATTTTTAACAATTCCTTTCTGAATTCCGTTTTTGCCCGAATTGTTGCCGCCACTCTTTGACCATCATCATTTTCTATGGTTGCCAAAGACAATTCCTAATGGTTAATAAATTTAAAACATTTTTAAATTTTAGATATAAAAATTTTTAATTCTTATTGAGAATAGAATTTTTCTTTCTTACTTTCCCATTTACCTTAAACGCCTTTTTCATGTCGTGTAATTCATTTAATATTTTTGCTGCTTCCAATTCATTAAATTTTGCTTCTTCCAACATTTTATCTGCTATCTTCAGAATTTCTTCATTTTTATCATCCAAATCTAATACTTCTTCCTCAATTGAACACTTCTCTTTTGGTTTATTTGTTTGAATACGGTATAGAATTGAAAAAATTGGCCGAATTGTGAACATTATTATTGTTTTGACTGAAAATTTATTAATTAAGATGGGATTAATTTTTTTCAAGAAAAAAATTCAACCAAATTTTTTAAAATTAAAAATTATATTTTAATTTATATAAAAATAAAAGATGTAAGATCATTATATATTAAATTTGTCCATTTTAACTTTTAGTATATAAAAATTATTTTATCAATATGAATTTTAAAAATTTAAAAATTTTACTTATTTTGCTTGCTTGCTCCTCAGCGGCTATTTCCACTGCCTTTTGACGTGCATTGCATTGTATATTTTTCCGATAAGAAGAAGGTCGCAATCGATAACAACAAATACACTCACAAAGCAATATATGAATTAGGGGATTCCAACTCCATAAGACAAGACGAAATTGAATCCATGTATCGATGAGCCATCTCTCTTTAAGGAATAATAGGATAAAAAATATTTGCTATCCAGTCTTTTTATTCTTTTACTTTTGAATGTATTTATTTCAAATTTATTTGGGATAATATATTCTTATTTATTAGGTATCTCAGTAATAATCAAATTTATTTTCTAAAATGAAAGACTAACAAAAAAGTTAATATATTAAATAAATGTAATTTTTCGGCGATTAAACTATTTTCGGTTGCTTTTAGACAATTTCAGTCAGTCGTTTTCCACACTAACCAGTTTTTGTGACATGTTTTAAATTCCTTTTCTTTATATTGAAATTCTTATAAATATTCAACTATATTCGAATTTTAAAACAAAATACATATATCCCATTCACTTACTCATAATATGCATGACATAGTCAAGCTTGGAAGTTGTTTGATTTTGACGAAATTTCGTAGAAGACAATGATGATGGCAAATTTAATAATATCAAGAAGAGGCAGAATACAATCATTCTGAAGAAAAATTCCTCGATCTGCTTCTCCCTATTATGTATAGAGTAAAATTAGGGTTGCGCCCCCGCAGTGCGGGGGCGGGTTGTGCGGGGGTCGGGGTTTGCGGGGTTGGCACTTGCGGGGACGGGTTCGGGGGTGACCCCTTGCGGGGGCCCCCGCGGGGATCCCCGCGGGGGCGGGGGTAGCGAAAATTTTTTAAAAAGCCACATTTTTCAAAAAAAATTTTTTTTGAAGAAAATTTCATCCAAAAATGGCCGCGCAGCGAAAAATTTTTAACTAAAAATAGCCTCGCAGAGAAAAATTTTAATAAAAAATTTTAATATCCTACAAAAATTTGGTCAAAATTTCCCTATCGAACCCCATTTTCCTTGAAAAATCCAATAATATGGGGTGCATGTCCACCCCCGCGGGGGTGCGGGGGCGCGGGGGTGGCTCTTGCGGGGATGCGGGGGCGCGGGGGTGGCATATGCGGGGTTAGGGTCGGGGGTGAAACCCAAAAAGTGCGGGGATCCCCGTCGGGGGTGGCCCCCGCGGGTGCGGGGGCGCAACCCTAAGTAAAATACTGCGAAATTCATTGAGAACAAACCAAATGGCCAAAATGATGAATAATGACGTCCATATGAATAGATAGAACAATGTTAGCCGATAAATTGTGTAAATAAATAGAAAGAAGTAATAGAAAAAATGAAGGCCAAATTTCCATAAAAATTGTCGTAATGCATGTTGCTTGAAAATAGTAGTTTGATTCTGACGAAATTTTAATAAAATCAGCAACAGGGCGAAGCAGAATGCAATTATTGCGAACAAAAAATCCTTGATCTTTTCCGCCAATTCATTTAGAACAATCCAGGCTACCAAAATGATGACCAATGAGGCCAGCATGAGTAGAGTGAACAATGTTAGCCGATAAATTATGTAAATAAATAGAAAGGAATAATAGAAAAAATGAAGGCCAAATTTCCATAAAAATTGTCGTAATGCCAGTCTATACATTGTATGAAATTTAAAAATTTTTTTTTAATTTTCTGGAAATATAGAATTTCAGGCAAAACTGAATATTACATACTATTTCGCCGAAGAAGCAGAGTACAAACCTAACCCTAGCCCTTAGCTCCTAACCCTAATCCCATGCTGCCGAGCCCCTAACCCTAACCCTATACTTAGTTTTTCGAAATTCGAACTTTCTCTGCTTCTATGACGAAAAATAATGTGTCATATACAGTTTTGCCATATGTAAATTTGTTTTGAACATTGTATGATGAATGGGGAAATGAAATATGAATGTGAAGAATAATGACGGACCATTAAAAATTGGCCACAGCTCATCTTATTATTATTATACTGCGACAGAGGGATGGGCCAAATTGATTTTTAAAAAGTGAATTTCAATTCCCTTTTTGGAATTATCGCTTAAAAAAGATGGCAGTTCTGCTGATCAATTTATTTTATTACTATGCAATTCTCGTGTGGATGTGGAACATTACTTTGTACGAATTTTTTGTGAGAAAATATTCGGTTGAATTGAAAAAGCAATTTTTAAATTTCCTCAAATGGATTCATAACCGATATTAATCAATTAACCAATCATCCGATTATTTATCGCTTTTTCGTGATTCTATTTTCATTTGCATTTTTGCTATTTTCAGAAAACGAAAAATTATGGCCGGATATATTTATTTGGAGACTTTGCTTTAGATGAAATATTATCAATTTGAAAATATTTATAAAATAAGGACCGATTTATATTAGAATAGAATTTAAAAATCAGAATTAAAACTTAGTCAAAACAGGCGGAATTAAAAATCAGAATTAAAACTTAGTCAGAACAGGCGGAATTAAAAATCAAAATTAAAACTTAGTCAAAACAGGCGGAATTAAAAATCAGAATTAAAATTTAGTCAGAACAGGCGGAATTAAAAATCAGAATTAAAACTTAGTCAGAACAGGCGGAATTAAAAATCAGAATTAAAACTTAGTCAGAACAGGCGGAATTAAAAATCAGAATTAAAACTTAGTCAGAACAGGCGGAATTAAAAATCAGAATTAAAACTTAGTCAAAACAGGCGGAATTAAAAATCAGAATTAAAACTTAGTCAGAACAGGCGGAATTAAAAATCAGAATTAAAACTTAGTCAAAACAGGCGGAATTAAAAATCAGAATTAAAACTTAGTCAAAACAGGCGGAATTAAAAATCAGAATTAAAACTTAGTCAAAACAGGCGGAATTAAAAATCAGAATTAAAATTTAGTCAAAACAGGCGGTATTAAAAATCAGAATTAAAACTTAGACAGATAGAGAGTTAAATGAAGATTTTTGATAGTCCAAAGTTTATTTTTTTTAACTAAAGTTTACGTTTTTTGGAATCGCGCAGTATCAGTTCGGTTTTAATTTTAAAAAGGCCATAATTTTTAATATATTAATATTCAAAAAAAATATCGAAAAAATGAAACAAAATAATTAAAAATCATCTCATTATTTTTATTTATCATCTCATTAGTCATTATCATCAAGGAAAATGAAAAAAAAAAACTGATAAATTGGGCAATTCATTTTTCCCCATCTCATTTATTATTATTATATCTTCCCGTCAATCAAAATCATAGGAAAATAATGAATTATAAAATAATTCAAATATGAACATAATTGAAATATTATAAAATGAGTTTTCAAAAAAGTGGGAAATTGCATGGAAAATTTAAACATTTTTATATAATAATTCGCATCGGCATTTTGATTTGATTTTCCACAATTATTTTCCATTCTTATAAAAAAATTGCTGACCAATTCTTTCTGCGACCTCTAAAAGAGGGAAGATGACTGCCTGTTTTAGAATCAAGATAAAGACAAAAAAAATCCCAAAAATCAAAATTTAACTTAATTAATTTCAAAATTTGTTATATTTTTATAAATTTTAGAACTTGAGAAATTACATTTTTTATATGGGCTAAGACCAAGATCGTTTCGATTGAATTGTCCACATGCGAAACACAAAATGCACAAAAATTTAATAAATCGATGGTTAATTCTTAATTGTTGTGAAAAAAATACAAAAATAAAATTACCCTATATTAAGCAACTACTTCACTTTTTTGATTTTTAAATTTGACTGAAAAAAAAGAGGAGTGGTATACAAACAAAGTACAAATACACAAATTCTTGTAAATGAAAAAAAAATTTAATAATTATAATTACTTAGGAATAAGAGAAAGATAAATATAGATAAAGAGATATTTTGGTAATATGTGAAGAAAAATGGTGCATGATCCACTTCAATTTCAATTCAGTCAATTAATAAGCAATTGAATCTGATTTTTTACCCATTTTTACTCTCATTATCGCAGCCATTGTTGTTTTTTGTGACTTTTAATAAAAGTATTCTGACTTTTACGATTGATTAGTTGTGGTTGGACTTTATATGGAAAGAATTTATTTGTTTATCGGGGAAAGGAAAAAATCTATTTTTTGGACTATTATAACTTTTGTATTTTTAATCGATCTAAATTTGAATAGGTTAAAGAGCTGAAAGTAGCAAACCAAAAAAAATTTATTATTTGTTAATTGAAAAGCGTTATTAAAAATTAAAAATTAATTATTTTTCTAATTAAATTTTGACTTTTTTATTTATTTTTTTTTTAAAAATTTTTACCTACATATTTTGGCTAACCAATAAACCATTTTATTCGACGGACCCTTTTCAATAGAGAGGCCATTTTAGGGTACTTATCTGATCCAGCAGAGGAAGATTTTTTCATCCCTAAAATCACCCTATGATACCCTCAAAATTTAGTATAAGCATCGAACCAAAAAAATATTTTTTTTTTACGTTTTACAATCAAATGAATAATAAAATAAGAATCTCAAAAACATTTTTTTCAAATCTGCCTTGGGATAACCGATAATTATTACCTATCTTTTGCGAAATATTTTAAATTTTAATCGATAGCCTGATTGATCGATTTGGCACTATTGACGCCACTCTGGCTCTTGGCATCCTCCAATTGATCGTGGCCGATATTTTTTTACTTCTCCAACTCTAACCATCTCTTTATCTTCATCCTCCACCCTCTCTGCTTTCCATTTCTTCCTATTTGGCCAAATTCGTAACCTTATTTCTGATCCCCCTTCCCCATCCCCTTCCATCCTTCTCCTCAATTCCCAAATTAAAATTTTATCTAAATTCTAAAATCCAAGTGGAACCCAATCCTAAACTGCTCCTAATCAATCCGATGATTCTAATTTCCATCATTGCTGTTCACTTTTTTCGCCTCTTTCCTCCCCTAACATCCATTCACCCATTTTCTTGGCCAATTCAAGAATAAAGAAAGATATTTTATTTATCCAAGAAATATTCAAATGCCCAATCCACATATTCCTTTTTTGCCTCCTAGCAAGGATCCACTCCAAATGCCCCATTTTTGGTTTTTACTGTTAACATTTCGCTGGCGGCCATTTTTGAGTAAAAATTTTCTTTGCAGGATTTTTTGGCCGTATTTTTGAGGAAATTTTTTCCTCGGCAAAAAAATTTTTGATTTCACAGAAATTTTATAATTTTATTTTTAACATCTGTATCTGCTGTACTCACTATACATAACTTATATAACGACTTTTACGATCATTTCCATATGTTTAGGAATTTAGAGTGCTCAAATTAGAAAGCATTATTAGATTATTTTCAACCCAAAGCGCTGAAAAAAGACCGCTGAACAAAAAATGCCAAAATATTGATATAAATTACAGCCAAAAATGGAAAAATATTGATAATTATTTACATAAAAGTTAATGGAACTCAATATAAACATTGATAAAAAAATTTTTTATGGAATAATTTAAGTTTGCAAACAAAATATTGAAATCAATATAAATCTATCCCATATTAATTAATTCTTTATTCATTTAAAATATATTTCTCCAATTCAGAGAATGTTCTATAAACTACCCAAAAATATTTTTTATTTTCTTCTCTTCGGTTTATGCTGTTTTTTGGCTCAATCACAAGTACATATACATAATCGCGGAAGTTGGAAAATTTAATTAAATTAATTTTTAGTTCATTTTTTTTATTTAGGAAATACCGGAAATATCAGTAGGGATTATTCTGTTAATTTTAATGATATAGCGGAGGCGAAAAAATTTTTCGACGAAAAAATTTGCGCAGAAATTGTTACACCATTTGTAGAAGGAATAAAAAGGGAGAAAAGGAAAAAGAATGCATGCGAATTATTGCACTCTGATGAAAATATCTATGAAAATTTGGATATCATGATAAAGGGAAATGCAAAATTGCCGACTGATAGGATGTTTTATAACTTATATTTACAAATACGGATGAGATAAGTATACTATAAATATGGTCATTTTACTAAACCCTACTAAACCGAGTCATTTTTCCTTAACATTTCCGTTAATCAAAAAACTGGTCAGCCAATTAACCAATTTAGGTAAATGATCTAAAGTGCATTAATAGACATTATGTAGTATTGGCTGTCAATTGGCGCATTAATAATCCAAAACGTTAAAATTTTGGCCATCTCTTGCTCCATAGCATAAAATAATAATATTTAAAATACTCAAAAAAACATCTTTTTTTAACATATTCGAAAAATGAAGAAGAAAAGGAATGCAATTTTGATTTGCATCGATTTCGGCTTTTATTGGAATTGTACAAAAAATTTGCCGAAAAAGAATGGATTAAAGGGGAAAATGGCTTTGAGAATGTATTTGAATTGGCCAATGGACATTTGCTCAAATGGTTCGATGGGACAACGCCACAAAGGGATCCGGAAATTTTCGAAGCATTTTTCAAAGAACGTGAAGGGTTAATTCAGTTAAACATAAAAGAAGAAAGGAAAGAGAAGAAGCCGGTGGCAATAATCCAAAAGTCAGCACATGATGAAGGGAGAAATGAGGCAAAAAGAAAGGAAGAAAGGAAAAGGGGAAAACGCCCCACTACGGTAAAAGTACATGAGGGAGATAAAAATAGAAAGAAAAAGGTTTTAATGAGAGAACTTGGAGGAGGAAATGGTAAGCGCATTTGAATTTGTTAAGATATTCAGCTGGATTTAATTTTTAATCCTAAAACTTTTGGTACTTCTGAATTATCCCTGATTCGGAATCAAGAATTTTTTTTTGAAATTTTGTTCTTATTTTACCATTTATATTTGTAAAATGATCGAAAAATGCTATTTTATGGCTTTTAAAATCTTATGACTATTTGGGGACTTGGTGAGCTTGGGAGGGGGGTTGAAATAATCTATCAAACTTTAATAATGAACAATAAAAATCCTATGAAGGGATTTTACAAAAAAATCAATATTTCAATGAAAAATGCTTATTTTTAAGCGAATGAAATTTAAGATTTAGAAAAATTTAATTTTTTTTTTATATTCTAGCATCAAATCCTTTTGCATTAGAATTAGAATTGAACCAATGGGAGGCATTTGAAGTGCAGCAGAATATTGTCGATATTGTGGAATTATTTTGGACAGATATGAACGATGGCAATGAAAATCCTAGGGATTTGCTTCATGACATTGATCATTTTGCAAATTATAATACATTTTTGCATGAAAGTGGATCACCAAAAGTGGATGAACTTATGGAGAATGTCAAAAATAATTTGATCAATGATGGCTTAAATCCAAGTAAAAAAGAGGGTAAATATTGATAGGAAAAATCTATTTGTATTGTTTTTGGATCATTTAATTAAATAAAATTATAAAAAATTATAAAAATATAGAGATTATAGATTTTACTACTGTCATTTCAATATCTGGGCCATTTTTTTGGCCAACAGAGCTCAAAATGGATCTATAAAAAAATATAATGTACAATTAGAAAGCCGAGAATGTTGTCTAAATTTTAAATTAACGAAAACTTTAAAAGATTTATGTGCTTTTTGAGTGCGATATATTCGAATTTTCAGAAGAAAGCTGCTTTTTCTATGAGTTGTTTTAGGTTTTCACTTTTCCATATATTCATTTTATAAAGAAATTTGATAGCTATCGAAATTCAAATTGACCTATTTGCTTTCATGAAGGGTTGATTTGATTCCTTGTTGAATTATTTACCAAAAGGATTACTATTTTTGGAAAAAACTTTGAACAAAAAACCATGGAAGGTTTAAACGGTTCTTTTAATTTTGACCAAACCATGAAAATTATATATCATTCTATGCGTCTCGATGTGATCCACAAATTGGTATGAGGTTTGTACGGTCTAAAATCGGTTTCTGATTTATTAAAAGTCAAAAATAATTTATAGACTTTTTGTGGGTTTTTAGTCGCATAGGCATATAGGCATTTTGTGGAGTTATCAAAATAAAAATCCAACAGAGGTTTAAAATGACGATACTGAAATATCTTCTCTTCCATTTTAATCAATCAAAATTATTTAAACAAAAATTCAATAAAAAATTTATGATTAAAATTTATTCATTTATTTAGATAGTAATATTTTTGATTTGTATTTATTTTATTCAATGCTAATTATTGGGCAAAAAATAATTGACAATCCTGAAATGAAAATTGACCAACCAGAAAATTATGAAAGCTTAGAAGATTTGGAAACATATAAATTGTCAAAAAAATATATTATCCAACAAACAATTGAATCTATCGAAAAATGGGCAAGAAATAGGAAAATATTTTGGCCAAAAAAATTGAAGGAATTAATTCAAATCAAAATTGACCATCAAATTCCTTCACATCCAACCGTATCTCTTTCTCCATTAGCCGCCGATGATATAGGACAAATACAAGATGTTTTAGGATTGGCTGTACCTAATCAAAGACAATATAAAAGAGATAGAAAAGACACCGGAGAAGGCCCATCTACTGGACAAATGGCGGCAAAAAAGGCCAAAAAGGACACAAATTAAGAAGGAAGTTAGAAAAAGTGATGATTGGGTTTGGGTGGGCTATGATATATTTTATTACATTTCTCTGGCGGTGAATTTATTTTTCTTGCATAAACTTTGTCATTTTTCAATTCTTTGGCGAAAATGTGTAAAGGAAAATAGGAAGAAGTAAAATTTTTATATATTTTTGATAAGTTATGACCATTACACCAAAATTCACTATTCAAATCCATTTCAGATATTTCCCCTATCGGGTTTGGAAGGAAACAAATTCCATAAATGAATTTGAGGAAGGAAAAGAAAAATGGTCTTTAAAATTTCCAGAATATTTTTTACCTATTTAGCGAAATTTTTTCTTTTTCATTCTATTTACTTTCATATATAAAATTTTTATTTTATTTTTTATTATTCATATGGGATTTATCTGCGTCAGTCAAACTTTCTAATAAATTTTTTTGATTCAAAATTTTTTTTACAATTTTCAATGAATTAGGAGGAGCTTATAATTAATTAGCAGTAACATTTTTATATCAATTTTTATGGCCCCATTTCAACATAAAAATTTTGTCAAATAAATGCAACAATTTTATTGGTAAAATAACATTAATAATAAAATACAAAGTTTAATTTAAAAAAGTAATTTAAGTTAACAAAAATGAAATTCTAATCATTCAAAAATATTTTATAATTTCTTCAATTTAATTCTCTTATTTCCTTCCGTCTGTTATTGTCTATGTCTAGTCAAAAGTGAGCATTCCACGGCTTCCACGACTGTTGCAACATCTTTAAAATAGGGAAATAACTTATTTTAATTGCAACTTATGCAATTTAATAATATTTTAAATTAGATAAATTTCGAGATTTTTCAAATTTTCAATCGTAAATTAATTCAAAAAATTTAAAATATTCATTTAAAATTAAGACCAACGATGAATTTGTATGATGGCAAAAATTGTGGGAAGTTCGGCAATAGCAAAGTTCGTCGATGTTCTTCAGTCGTTCTTCACATTTTTGACATTTTCATATCTGCCTCCAGGCAAGCATGCTTAAACGCATCGGCGATATGGTCACAGCCAATATCGGACAACAGACTGCTAACATGCTCAAGTCCTTTCGGATTGCGCTTACGGGCCACAGAGACCATGCTAAAAGGGAAATGACTTCGTTTTTGCTACCAACAAAGCTTATTTTTTCTTACTGTTATAAAAATAATTTTATCCAGAGTAAAAATTTGGTACTACCCAGATTTTTTCACCCTCAAAATCACCCTATGTTATTCCTAGAATTTGTCATAAGATTCTAACATTAAATAGTTTTTTTCCTTCTTTTACAATCAAATATGGATAATAATATAAGATTCTAAAAAAAAATTAAAATCTGGTGAAAGTAATAGAAAAAAAATCAGAAATTTTCAGAATGGTATTTAATGGCCTAAAGTTTGGCTCTATTAAAAAAATAAAATTTTTGTCAAATAAAGCAGCCAAGTATTCAAAAAATTTTTCTTTTTGGCCATATAGTTTTTTAATATAAAATATATTATTAGAATCAAGTCCTAGAGCAATTAAATATATTTTACTAAAATTGCTGAAATGACTAAGACATAAATGATCAAAATAAAAATTTTTAATGTCAGTCTATTTTTTTCTATTTTCCATTAAATTTTATTTTTGTACAGGACGGCCAAAAAATTGAATTCATGCTTATAAATAATATTTTCACTTTATTTTTAAAATAATTTAAAAATTGATTTCTACGATATTATTCACATTTTTTTGCCATTTTTCTTTATATCTAATTTTTGATTCCCCAAGTGAACTTTCCAGCAAATAAGATGCTCGATTTTTGTTCAACACAACCGAGATTGGCTCATAGTGAATTTCGGTGGCCGACATCAATGTCCTGCTGAAGCCTGTAATGTTTCCCGTAAAGAATGTTGTAACATTTTCAACAACGCCCGAAACAACTTCAACAATTTTGGATGCAACTTTTCCCATTTTTAATGTTGTCAATTCTTATTTTTATTTTTACTCTAAATTGTAATAGAAAAGGGCCCAAGAAGATAAATGAAATATTTATAATTTAAAGAAAAAAATTTCCTGAAAAAGATGTGTAGTTTTAGAGTCTAGATAAAATATGAAAATGCTCCTAAAATCAAGGTGAATGATTTGGATTAGAAAAATTTGTATTTTGACTTTTCAAATTTCTCCTCTTTTAGATTAAGGTATATTAAATTCTTGTGATTTATATGAATCAAATTTGAATAATTTGCCGAATGCTCATTTTTCTATTTTTACTATTGAAGATTATAAATACATTTTTCAATTTTTGAATTCAGAGATTCTTTCCCAGATCAAAATATTCAAATTTATTTTGTATAGTCCGAAACTTCTTCAATATTTTTTTATGTAAATTATTTTGTAAAAATGACCTCTTCATTTAACATATTCTTTTATAAATATGACATCAATAATCAACTTATTCTAATTTTATTTATTTATTTAATAGTTGCTCTTTAAAATTTTATCCAAACTAATTTGATTGGGCTAAAATTACAAAACATTAATGGATTTGGAATTGGAATAATGAAATGTTAAAATAATTTCACTTGAAATCGACGTAAATTAGGGATCCTGCAGAATCAGTAACAAATTTTTGGAATTCGCATACGACAAAATTTATAAATTATAGTGCATCATATGGCTAGATCCAATAGATTTTTTGGTAATTTTTCAAATCTTATTTAGTCCTCAATCCGAGACATATCCAGTAAAATCTATCTTATCCGCAATCCGCGAAATTTTATTTCATTGGATTCTAATTTTCACCATTTAATATAATTTTGTTATTTCTGAAAAAAACAATTTTAAAAATTGTTTATTTTTAGAAAAATCCTCTAAAAATGGTCTTTAATCCATTTTCATATTTTAAAAGTAAACCAACTTCGGATTTTAATTCGGATAATTTTGCAAAGGTTAATAAAAAAATTAAAATTTTATAAAATTATTTTTATTTAGTTGACCTATTATGAACGGCTCGGCGTCCACCCAAATTGCAGTCAACAAGAATTGAAGGCTGCATATTATCAGATTTCTAAGATTTACCACCCGGACAAAAATCCTCATGGCAAAGCCATGTTTCAAGTAAAAGAACAAAAATTTAGTACTTTTCGGCTTTACATCCTCTATTTTGTTGAGAAATGCAAAAGTGTCCCCTTTTGGGTGGTAGGGAATTGGGTTAGATTCATTAGTGGTTACTTGAGATGATATCCTATCCCTGTTTGATCATACATAACCCTAACCCTAATCCCGGTGACCCAAGGGGTGAAACATCACTTTTTCCCTCCTCAACAAAAAAGCTAACGTAAAGCTGACAAATACCAAACATTCTTTAGTCATTGAACATAAAATTATTTTCAAGATGATTAACCAAGCCTATGCCACTCTGTCTGATCCAGTAAAACGTCGAAATTACGATAAATTTGGCCATGAAAAGGGCAATGAAGGTTTTGATGGTGGTCAGAGCGATTGGAAGCCGGAACCGCCCAAAATGCCAACATTCCCTTCAATTGGTTCCATTCTGGAGCGAAATGGTTTGGCTGAAATTTATCAAAAAATGGTGGAAATTGCGGATGAATTTATGGCAAATGGAGGGCGTAATACTTCTGAAATGACGGCTAAATTATGTAAATATATTTTAAAAATATTATTTTCCTAACTTTCGTATATACTCTTTTAATTCCCAATGGTGAATTATTTTTCAGTCCCTCAAAAATTGGGAAATTTAGGGTCTATCTCCTTAATTTGAATTTGTGGACATTTTTGAATAAATTATAGTTAATTTTATAGAGTTTTAGAGAACTAAGAATATGCAATATAATTTTTTTTAAATTCACCCTATCATGAGCTATGAGTCCCCAAAAGGGAATCATTAGAGAGTAGGGAATTAAAAGAGTAGTAATATACGGTATGGAAGGAAAAATTGTCTTTTTGGATTTTTTTTCCTCGATTTTATAATCTTTTATTATATTTTTTTACAGATGCTTTAAATTTATTGCGCAAAAAGGCCGAAGATTTTGCCCAAGAACATGTTGTGGACGCATTCATAATGGTGAAATGATATTAATTTTTTCTTCTTTATTCTATTTAAAGTCTTTCAATGCTGGATTCATTTGTGGGGAATGTCGAAAGCAAATGGCCTTGGATGAGATTTGTTATTGTTCGGCAGCGACCCACAAATCCGCGCATTGCAATGGGCCAAAATGTTGCCTTCAACGAGCTGGGAATCAACGAGGAGCTTTCTGAATTCCTTTGCTGATGAGCTAATAAATAATGCATTTAATGTCATCAAACCTTTTGTGACAATTTATGAGCCTCCACATTTCATGATAAATTGCTAATAATTATTTTAAATTTGGAATAAATTGAATTTTAATAATTGGAAATTAGATATGAGCAATATGAAAATTTATTTTAATATTTATTAATAAAAATTAATTAATATAAAATAATTAGATTCTTCTATTTACAATTTACATGCTGGGAGATAATTTTCGATAGACCCGACTCTATGCCAATGCCAACAAAAGAAGGGATAGTCTCAAATTGCTCATAGCTTTTTGGGTTCTTCAATAAAAAATCTTTCGCCCATCTCTCAGCAGCACCGACGTAAACTTATTCAATATTCATGATCCATATATCGCTTTCCTTTCTCAATTCTCGTGATCTCCCCCCACCCCCCCCCCCCCCCCAATCACTCTTGATCTCTTGGCCAACCGAAATCCTTATTCGTTTTTCTTTCTTTCATCATTTTATAGGGGCAACATTTTTCCCCATTTTTCTCCTTCTAAAACGGTTCTTTCCCAATCTATTCTATTCATCAATAAAAATATATTTACTTGGCCAGCAAAAATCCGATTTAGAAGAACAAAATTGAAGTGAAAATAACAAATATAATATTTCATTTTTGAAAATTATTTATTAATTTTTTATTTATTCACAATTATAAAAAAATGTTCTGCAAAATTGTCAAAAATTGGCATTTCCTCTTCCTTTGTTTTTGCTGTTTTTTGGAAGAAATGCAAACAAAAAGTTGGCCAATCGGATAAAATTTTTTTTTAAATTTATTTTTTAGAAGATTTCAAACTTTTAGTTAATTTTAGTGGAAAAGAGGAGGCGAAAAAATTTTTTGATGAAAAAATTTGTGCAGAAATTGTTACACCATTTGTAGAAGGAATAAAAAGGGAAGGCGATGGAAAAGATGCATGCCAATTATTGCATTCTGATGGAAATGTTTATGAAAAATTTGATATTATGACAAAGGGATATGACGACAAAACAAGGGGATATATAAAATTGCCAACCGATTATATGTTCAAGAAATTATATTTGCAGATACAGAAAAGATAAGGCTTCAAAATTTGTAACTGATAATTAGAGCCTGGATTTATATTCAAATAGATTTATGAAATTTTTAGACATAAAATATTGACAAAAAGTAGTAAAATATTGATGAAAATTTAAAAAACATTATTGACAAAAAGTAGTAAAATATTGATGAAAATTTAAAAAACATTATTGACAAAGTGTTCAAAAATTTCCAAAAAATATAACGAAATATTAATGCAAATATTCACGGCTAAAAAATAGCAAAATATTGATGAAATTGATATAAAAGTTCATGATGGTTTTGAAGATATTTTAGGTTCAAAAAATTTTGATTACAATAAAAATGCGGGCCTTATTAATAATAATGATAAGCTATAAAGCGCTATTATTTTTATGCCAATTAATTTTTAATTTGTATTTTTGTTGTATTAAGTCATTGACATAGTCATTAAAGAAAATATCGATTTTATGAATTTGGATTAGAGATTGGTGTTGATTAGGTTTATGGCCAAAAATAGCAGGGAAAAATTTACAGCAAAAATTAATGGCCTAAAAGATAGTAGTGTATGATTATGCACTAATTTTTGGCAAAACCAATCCATCTTAAATTACTCAATGTGATTTTGTCTATTTTGTGTCAAACATAATGCCTAATTAATATAAAATTTATTTAACAACTTGGAAAACTGAAGAAGAAAAAGCTGAAGTGCAATGCAATTTTGATTTACATCGATTTCGAATTCTATTAGAATTGTACAAAAAATTTGCCGAAAAAGAATGGATCAATGGGGAAAATGGCTTTGAGAATGTATTTGAATTGGCCAATGGACATTTGCTCAAATGGTTCAATGGAACAATGGGAGAAAGGGATTCGGATTCATTCAAATTATTTATGCGTCAAAGACTGGAAGGGGTAATTTCATTGAAAATTGGGGGAAAAGCGGAGAAGTCATTTCATCAACAGCAGTCAATTTTGGGGAATGAGGGAAGAAATGATGGAGGAAATGAAGAAATTAGGCATGAAAAACGCCCAATGGAAGGGGGAGAGGAAGATAAAGTTAAAGTTTATCAAAGGAAGAAAAAAGCTCGCAACGAAAGTGGAGGAGGTAATTTGTTTTGGAAATTCATCTTTGATGTATTTCTGTATTTTGCATAAGCTAAAATAAGTATTCATAAATTTTTCATATCAATTTCTGTGGAATATTTGAAATATCAAAATAATTTATGATATATAATAAATAGGTTATAAAGTCTTCGGTTGGTCAAAAAAAACATTCTGACCAAAAAACGAAAAGTGTTCGATTTTCGGCAAATGATAAGAAGTGTGGTCCCGCCGAGTTTTAATTTTAAAAATAAGTTAAAAACATTTCTTAAGGTAATTTTAGGCGCTGATCACGAATCAGAGCTCAGAATTTTTATATCTTGCCATCTTGATAAGATATTGCCAACTTTTACCATGAAAAAGCGTAGGGGGGACCAAGGGCATTTTTGATGAAAAACTTTTTTGGGCCAATTTATAGCTCATTCGACGCGGCTTGACGGAAATATTTTGTAATTGCAAAGTTATAAATCAAAAACCTTGCCAAGGCATAAAAATTTTTCGGTCATAACTTTGTAATTTCAAAATATTTCCACCTAAGAATGATAACATTGGATTCCGCTCGTCAAGCCGCGTCGAATGAGCTATATATTGGCTCTAAAAATTTTTTCACCAAAAATGCCCTTGGTCCACCCTACGCTTTTCATGGTAAAATTGACAATATCTTATCAAGATGTCAAGATATCTAAAATCTAAGGTCGGATTCGTGTTCCCCGCATCGAATTACACCTAATAGGGTGGCTTCCGAATGTATATTTTTTAATTTTCGACGGGACCACACTTCTTAACGTTTGCCCGATTTTCACCTATTGTGACTTTTTGATCAAATTTTTTTTGAAATTTCCAATCAAATCCGACTAATTTTTTTTAAATCAATTCACACTCTACGTTAGGATTTCTTTATTGTTTTCATTCTCATCAGATAAAATAAAACCTAATTAATTTTTTTGTCAGGAAAACACAAAAAAAATTCCGAAATTCGACTAAATGCTGGCGAAGAACAAAAAGAAGACAAAGGCAAAGGAAAAATGCATATTTTTGAAAGTGGTGAAGTATTGGCAAAAAATAGCAATAGTAAATTTTTTGTCAAAATTTAGCGAATATTATTATTTATGACCTTTAAAATGTCCTAAAATTGGTCAATTTTAATTTTTAAAAATTGAAAATCTA
Source organism: Pratylenchus scribneri (assembly GCA_030063045.1). Classification (NCBI taxonomy): domain Eukaryota; kingdom Metazoa; phylum Nematoda; class Chromadorea; order Rhabditida; family Pratylenchidae; genus Pratylenchus; species Pratylenchus scribneri. The sequence continues at coordinate 229,569 of JAQSEB010000097.1, read as the reverse complement.
TCGATTAAAAAGATTCCCATAATTAATTATTTTTAGCAGAAAATCCATTTGCCTTAAAATTGGACCGGGAAGAGTCATTTGAAGTTCAACAGAATATTGTGGATATTATGAAAATATTTTGGCCAGATATGAAAGATGGCAGGGAAGATCCGCTCAAATTGCTTTATAAAGTTGATAATTTTGCAAATTATAAATCATTTTTGCTTAAAAGTGGATCGCCAAAGGTTGATGAACTAATGAAGAGCATTAAGAATAATTTGATCAGTGATGGCTTCAATGCAGGTACGAATTGAAAATTGTGTTGTGGGACGTTTCAATGCTTGCTGAAGCCGGCAAACGTAGAGAATTGTGGTCCCGCCCGGTTTTAAATTTAAAAATAAGGGAAACACATTTCTAAGGATAATCTGGTGCGTAGAACACGATTCTGAGCTCAGATTTTTCATATCTTACAATCTTGGTAAGATAATGCCAACTTTTACCAAGATAAAGCAAAGGGGGGACCAAGGGCATTTTTGGTGAAAATTTTTTAGGACCAATATATAGCTCAATCAACGCAACTCGTCGAGGGGAATCGAATGGTACTATTTTTATGAGATAATATTCAATTATTGGCGAGTTATGACCAAAAGAAATTTGTCTTGGTAAGATATTTTGACGTCTAACTTGCTTAAAATGTAACATTATTCATTAAAAATGGTACCATTAGATTCAGCTCGACAAGCTGCGTTAAATGAGCTATTATTTGGCTATGTAAAAATTTTCATCAAAAATGCCCTTGTTCCCCCCTATGCTTTTTCTTGGTAAGAGTTGGCATTATCTTGCCAAGATTGTAAGATATCAAAAATCTGAGCTCAGAATCGTGTTCTACGCACCCGATTACCCTTAGAAATGTGTTTCCCTTATTTTTTTAAAAAAAAATTCGGCGGGACCACAATTCTCTACGTTTGCCCTGAAGCCATTCTTTTAGATCAAAATAGGTTTTAAATGAGAAGGCATACCTTATAAATTTGAATTTCGATAAAATTACTTTTCATAAATTGCTTTCTGCGGTTTCGAATATTTTTCTTGAGCACTAATTTGGCATCCATTTTTAATTTTAATAAAAACTTTCCGGAAAATAGGCGGAATTAATTATTTCTGTTAAAACTTCCAACAGAGACGGAACAAAATTATTTCCGGTTAATATAAATTCACATACCTATTTTAAAATTCCCAAAATGAGAGAAGGCTATTTTTAGACGATTTTTAGGGCTTTTAAATTGTATGACTACTGAATTGATTGTTTCCTTTTTTATCCATTACCAAAAAGAATGGCATCGAAGCTACTCAATCATCCTTTTTTTCATAATAATCGCAAAAATCGAAATTATTTATAGTTAAAAAAACCACATAATTCAAAAATAAAAATTATAAATTAAAGTTGTTTTCTTTTGTTTAGAGGATCGCCATCTTGATTTGTGTTTATTTTGGTCAATGCTTTGTATTGGGCGACAAATAATATCCGGCCTTAATAAAATGGGAAATGAGATTGATATTTGGGGATGGAATATTATCTTGCTAGCAATTAAATCAATTGAAAATTGGGCAAGCAAAATGAATTTGCCAACAATGGATTTGGCGGAGGCAATTCAAATCAAAATTATCAATTAAATTCCTTTATATCACATATATAAATGCTTTTACATTTTTATTTATACCCGCCAGAGTTTGATGGTAAATATACGTATGAGAATAAATATGTCAACATGATGAATTCCTTTGATTATGAGCAAAAAGTAATAATTTTAATTCATCTAATTCTACGTTTTTTTTTATAAATTGTTATTCATTCTTTTTAAAAATATAAATTAAAATTTGCAAAAAAGGGAAAATTAAGTATTATTATAGAATTGGTTTTAAATAATTTGATTAATATCAAATTTAATTTTGCATTTATTTTTTCATTCTAAATTAATTCAACAATTAAAAAGCAAAAAAGTTCACTTTTGTTGTACAAATTTTGCTGGAGGCAATTTAACGATGAGGGATTGTCTCGAAATTGCGCCATTGACTTTTGAATTTGCGTTTTTTTGGATGCTTAATTGAATATGTTTTGCCAATCATTCTGGCACAGCAGCATTTTTAAAAATTTCTCCCTATTTTATTTCATATATATTTATGATAAAGTGGGAAGAAGGAAAATGTTAAATCTGATGCAATTTTGTGTTTTTAAGCCCCTTTTATTTCCCATAAATTCATCAATCTTTTCTAATAGTATTTTTTAAGTAGATTCTAGGCCATATATGTATTTGAAATTATTGAAATTGAAATTTTCTATGAGTTTTAAGAAAAAAGTTTAAAATCGCTATTTCTTTCCGGAATTTTAATATTATTCCACTCAATCTTTTCTACTAGTATTTTTTAGGCAGATTCTAGGCCATACATGTATTTGAAATTATTGAAACTGAAATTTTCTATGAGTTTTTAGAAAAAAAGTTTAAAATCACTCTTTCTCTTCAGAATTTTAATATTAATCCCCACATTCTTTTCTAATAGTATTTTTTAAGTTGATTCTAGGCCATAAATGTATTTGAAATATTTGAAATTGTAATTTTCTATGAGTTTTAAGAAAAAAAGTTTAAAATCACTCTTTCTCTTCAGAATTTTAATATTAATCCCCACATTCTTTTCTAATAGTATTTTTTAAGTTGATTCTAGGCCATAAATGTATTTGAAATATTTGAAATTGTAATTTTCTATGAGTTTTAAGAAAAAAAGTTTAAAATCGCTATTTCTCTTTGGAATTTTAATATTAATCCCTACAATCTTTTTTAATAGTATTTTTTAAGCAGATTCTAGGCCATAAATGTATTTAAAATTTTTGAAATTGTAATTTTCTATGAGTTTTAAGAAAAAAAATTTAAAATCGCTATTTCTCTTTGGAATTTTAATATTATTCCCCTCAATCTTTTCTAATAGTATTTTTTAGGCAGATTCTAGGCCATACATGTATTTGAAATATTTGAAATTAAAATTTTCAATGAGTTTTAAGAAAAAAAGTTTAAAATCGTTATTTCTCTTTGGAATTTTAATATTATTCCCCTCAATCTTTTCTAATAGTATTTTTTAAGTTGATTCTAGGCCATAAATGTATTTGAAATATTTGAAATTGTAATTTTCTATGAGTTTTAAGAAAAAAAGTTTAAAATCACTCTTTCTCTTCAGAATTTTAATATTAATCCCCACATTCTTTTCTAATAGTATTTTTTAAGTTGATTCTAGGCCATAAATGTATTTGAAATATTTGAAATTGTAATTTTCTATGAGTTTTAAGAAAAAAAGTTTAAAATCGTTATTTCTCTTTGGAATTTTAATATTATTCCCCTCAATCTTTTCTAATAGTATTTTTTAGGCAGATTCTAGGCCATAAATGTATTTGAAATATTTGAAATTGTAATTTTCTATGAGTTTTAAGAAAAAAAGTTTAAAATCACTCTTTCTCTTCAGAATTTTAATATTAATCCCCATATTCTTTTCTAATAGTATTTTTTAAGTTGATTCTAGGCCATAAATGTATTTGAAATATTTGAAATTGTAATTTTCTATGAGTTTTAAGAAAAAAAGTTTAAAATCACTCTTTCTCTTCAGAATTTTAATATTAATCCCCACATTCTTTTCTAATAGTATTTTTTAAGTTGATTCTAGGCCATAAATGTATTTGAAATATTTGAAATTGTAATTTTCTATGAGTTTTAAGAAAAAAAGTTTAAAATCACTCTTTCTCTTTGGAATTTTAATATTAATCCCTACAATCTTTTTTAATAGTATTTTTTAAGCAGATTCTAGGCCATAAATGTATTTGAAATTTTTGAAATTGTAATTTTCTATGAGTTTTAAGAAAAAAAATTTAAAATCGCTATTTCTCTTTGGAATTTTAATATTATTCCCCTCAATCTTTTCTAATAGTATTTTTTAGGCAGATTCTAGGCCATACATGTATTTGAAATATTTGAAATAGAAATTTTCTATGAGTTTTTAGAAAAAAAGTTTAAAATGGTTATTTCTCTTTGGAATTTTAATATTAATCCCCACAATCTTTTCTAATAGTATTTTTTAGGCAGATTCTAGGCCATACATGTATTTGAAATATTTGAAATTAAAATTTTCAATGAGTTTTAAGAAAAAAAATTTAAAATCGCAATTTCTTTTTGGAATTTTAATATTATTCCTCTCAATCTTTTCTAATAATATTTTTAGGCAGATTCTAGGCCATACATGTATTTGAAATTTTTAAAATTGTAATTTTCTATGAGTTTTTAGAAAAAAAGTTTAAAATCGCTATTTCTCTTTGGAATTTTAATATTATTCCCCTCAATCTTTTCTAATAGTATTTTTTAGGCAGATTCTAGGCCATACATGTATTTGAAATATTTGAAATTGAAATTTTCTATGAGTTTTTAGAAAAAAGTTTAAAATCGTTATTTCTCTTTGGAATTTTAATATTATTCCCCTCAATCTTTTCTAATAGTATTTTTTAGGCAGATTCTAGGCCATACATGTATTTGAAATATTTGAAATTGAAATTTTCTATGAGTTTTTAGAAAAAAGTTTAAAATCGTTATTTCTCTTTGGAATTTTAATATTATTCCTCTCAATCTTTTCTAATAGTATTTTTTAGGCAGATTCTAGGCCATACATGTATTTGAAATATTTGAAATTGAAATTTTCTATGAGTTTTTAGAAAAAAGTTTAAAATCGATATTTCTCTGTGGAATTTTAATATTATTCCCCTCAATCTTTTCTAATAGTATTTTTTAGGCAGATTCTAGGCCATACATGTATTTGAAATATTTGAAATTGAAATTTTCTATGAGTTTTAAGAAAAAAATTTAAAATCGCAATTTCTTTTTGGAATTTTAATATTATTCCTCTCAATCTTTTCTAATAATATTTTTTAGGCAGATTCTAGGCCATACATGTATTTGAAATTTTTAAAATTGTAATTTTCTATGAGTTTTTAGAAAAAAAGTTTAAAATCGCTATTTCTCTTTGGAATTTTAATATTATTCCTCTCAATCTTTTCTAATAGTATTTTTTAGGCAGATTCTAGGCCATACATGTATTTGAAATATTTGAAATTGAAATTTTCTATGAGTTTTAAGAAAAAAATTTAAAATCGCAATTTCTTTTTGGAATTTTAATATTATTCCTCTCAATCTTTAATAGTATTTTTTAGGCAGATTCTAGGCCATACATGTATTTGAAATTTTTAAAATTGTAATTTTCTATGAGTTTCAAGAAAAAAATTTAAAATCGCAATTTCTTTTTGGAATTTTAATATTATTCCTCTCAATCTTTTCTAATAATATTTTTTAGGCAGATTCTAGGCCATACATGTATTTGAAATTTTTAAAATTGTAATTTTCTATGAGTTTTTAGAAAAAAAGTTTAAAATCGCTATTTCTCTTTGGAATTTTAATATTATTCCCCTCAATCTTTTCTAATAGTATTTTTTAGGCAGATTCTAGGCCATACATGTATTTGAAATTTTTGAAATTGTAATTTTCTATGAATTTTTAGAAAAAAGTTTAAAATCGCTATTTCTCTGTGGAATTTTAATATTAATCCCCACAATCTTTTCTAATAGTATTTTTTAGGCAGATTCTAGGCCATACATGTATTTGAAATTTTTGAAATTGTAATTTTCTATGAGTTTTTAGAAAAAAGTTTAAAATCGCTATTTCTCTGTGGAATTTTAATATTATTCCCCTCAATCTTTTCTAATATCACTGCTTCTATTAGGAAAAATTGTGAAAACAGGGATTGGTTAATTTATAATGGATTCATAACAAATGCAATGCACAGACATTTTTTAAGTAAAATGAAAAATAAATTGTTCTTTGGAAAACATATTCATTTAAATACAAATTTATTCGTTATGAAATATTTTATTCATTAAATAAACGGAAAAAAATAAAGAATGAAAGTATTGATTAAAAATATTTATAAAACAAAATAAAAATTAAATGTGATAATTTAAAAAAAAATTATCGAAATTATATTTCTTTGATTCGCAATATTTTTCTTTTTGCTAGCTATCATTTCCAACATATTTATTCAAGAACACGCTCGAATTCCTTAAACTGCCATTGTTCCTTTCCAAAATTCACGCGGACTAATTGGCCAACATCGAATAAAGCGATGGCAGGGAAAAGTTGAACTTTCGCAAATTTTTCGGGCAATTCGACCTTCCCTGTAAATTTTATTCAGGATTTAGAATTAATTTTAAAATTATTTTACCCAATAATTTGCCATTCAAAGTAGCAAAACACTCCATTTTTGAATTTGGCTTCTGGATTATACCGAGGCCAACAAAATCGGCCTCTTTGAAATATCCACCCTCATTTTCGAAATTGTGTTTGGTTATTTCAACAAACACCCAACTTTTGTAATTAATTCCAATTGAATTTCTACTAATATTCTTTAATTCATCATCATCTATATGCGAAGTATATTCTAACAGAGTTTTTTGCCAGCGAAATCCGGTGACAATTCCCGTACTCCTGAATAATCAAATTAAATTGTTGTATTCGAAAATTTTCTTATCATTTAATTTTTTAATTATAATTAAACAAAAATACCATCTGGCTGCTTTATTGAGAATTTGCATTTCGAAGTAGGAAGAAATTGCCGATTTATTGATTTCGCCAAAATTGAATGATGGATTTGACAAAACTGCTCGAAGCCAATTCCATTCTAAAAATAATATAAAATAAGATAGATATTGATTTAGTCCAATTTCCATTTTTACTTGGTTGTCCTTGGCCGAAAGATTTTGCTTCGAGTCCATCTTCTGAAATTTCCAATTTTGGACCACAATCGTCAGCATTTAATTTATTGTTCTTCATTGCCTAAATCACTTATTATTAATTTAATGTTTTACAAACATTCCACCATTTTAATGTTATTAATCATTTTTTGAACATTTCTTGCCAAAAGGCAAGAAATCCAAAAGCATTTTCCAATGGCAATGAACCGAACAATTCATTCAATAATTCGGCAGACAAACTTCGACGATGAACCAATGATTTTAACTAAAAAAATGTTAATCAAATTAGTAATATTAAAATAAACTAGCCTACCTCCTTTATATAAAAGGCCTTCTTATTTGCCATTTTTTCTTTTAATTGACGAATCTCCTGCTTCAATTTGGCATTTTCTTCATCCTTTTGGGACATTTCTTCCACAATTTGATTCATCATTTTTTGTTTTCTTGTGAACATTTCCTCTTTTAGTTTATTCTCTTCCTTGGCATCAGTTTTTGTCACAAACTTACATTTAAGAAATTTTCCTTTAATTTACATATATTTACTTTTTTTCAAATTAATAATCAAAAAACGTGTATTTTACAAAAAGTTACCTATTTTATAATTATACATCAATTAAATGGTTTTTGTTAATAAAAATGATGACAAAAAATAATTGCAAATTGGAGAAAAATTATTATTTTGAAAAATGGATAAAAAAAGTAATCTTTGATGTGAATAAATCAAAATGACTAGAATTATAAGAGGTAAAATTTAAACATCCGAAAATAATAAATTTATGACACGGAAAAAAGACGAAAATATATTCAAAAAAAATGGCAATTTAATGAACAAAATGGAAATAAAATTGAAAAAAAAAACAATGCCTAAAATAAAGATCAAATTTTTATTAAAACTGAATTATGATGACAGAATTTTTTGATCAAAAAAAAGACTTTAAAATGCCGAACGATTGCTACTAAATTGATTCTCAAAATATAAAATATTTCGATTTAGTAAAAAATGAAATTTTTAAATTATTCTTAATTATTCGATAAGAATAATTTTAATTTCCATGAGGAATTTTTTTATCATTATTTTTTGAATTCTCCATTAATTTCGGCAATTTCATAGTCAATTTGATAATTTAATTACAATTCAGTTGCAAATAATATTTTTGTAAAATATCGAATAGTTTATTAAAAATGCTATTTGGTAATAAAAAATATGGCCAAACAAGTCAAAAATACCTCTATAAAATCCATCCTAATATTATGGTCAAATTTTTTATGCCAAAATAATAATAGGCTAATTCACGAAATTTTCATAATTTATTCGATATTTTACATTATTTACTCATTTTATTGATATATTAATTTTATTCTCCATTGCTTATTCATAAGGAGGCAGGGGATTGAGCAAGTCCGGTTGCTGCTTTTTGTGGATTTGTCACCACCGCCATTCTTTGACTGCTTTCCGCACTTCGTCTCCTTGCCCCAATCCAATTTGTGCAGCACCGGGTGCATTGTCGCATTCGATTCCGAAGATTGGCCATTTCCGATTGTGATGGGCCACTCTCCACAATGCACTTCTCAAAATGGCCACAATCATTGAAATAACGAAATCTGGAAGAAAAACCAAATTTTTAATAAATTATTTATATTTTTAATCATTTTTTATTGGTTTTTTATAAAAATTTCTAATTGAAAATGGGTAAAATTAGTACAAAAATTTCAATTGGAATTTGAGAAAATATGTTCCCTTCTTTATATTTTGCCTCTGGCCTTTTGTACTGAAAAGGCAAGCAAATATCGAATTAAGTAAAAACATTGAAAATCGATTATAAAAAAAACTGCCGAAAAGTTCATATATTCATTACAGGAATAATTTTAAAATTATTTTTTCCAAGTTCTAGTTGAATGAAAATATAAATAATTGAAAAATTTTTAAAGAATAGACAAAGTGCTAAAGAAATTTTAATAATAATTACCATATTTTCTCTATTAGAAGTAGGTTTTTTATATGCTTCGAAGCCCAAAAATGGGCAAAATTTAAAGTCTTACACTGTTATGTGCTATCTGTCGACTTTTTTGAACAAATCTATAGCTTTTTTTGCCCAGTGGGCAATGGCACTAAGAAATGTAATAAAAATTTTCAAAAATTCGAAATAAAGTAGTTTATTCAAATGCAATGTTGGGCTTCTATTAGAGAATGGGCTCATATAATAGAGAAAATACGGTAAACGTTTTTAACTCAATGTTATAATTTTAAATTTTTAATAAAAATTAATTTAAATAAATTATCCATTTTCGCACCTGTCTTGTGCCAAAATTTGTTCACATCGATGTTTGAGCGATTGGAAACGTCGACTACCAACATCCACAATGGCCTTTTTCAATGCAATTTGTCGTTCCCGAACCTGCAAAAATTGAATTAATAAAATTTGGTTCGCATTTTATTCAACCGATAGCTCAAAAAATCGTTTTTGTCCCGTTGTGAGGGCCAACAAATCATTGGAATTTGTTGTCGATGGAAATTGGATGAAATTGTCAATCAAACGACATAAACGTACATCCGCTGCCAATCGATTATAGACGGGGAATTGGCCATTCAACAATTCCAACAGGGCCAATGTTTGGACCTCACGGATTGGATGGATTCGAAGTAAATTCCAAATTCGGTCAACCAGGGAATAGAATTTTTCCATTGATTTAGTGATGGCAGAATTTGATGGGTCAGCAATGGAAATTGTGGGCGGAGATGAAGCGGACAATTTTGGCTGTTGTTCAATATTGCCGCTGGGCGATGATGTCTTTATTGATGATGATGAAGATGGGTTTCTGAAGGCAAAATGCAAATTATATTTTTTTTCTGATTTTTTGGGATAATTATGAATTGCAGGCATATTGAAAATTTCCAAAAAATTCCACTATTTTTTCAGTTAACAATCGGAAATTTGGAGAGTATATTTTTTTGCCAATATATATTTTTGTATCTTAAAGATTTGTAGGTTATTTTTGAGAAGAAATATTAAACTTTTTTTATCATATGATATTAAATCTTTTAGGATTAAATTGTATTTTAATATTTTTATATATTTTTGGAAATATATAAAGCAAAATTCAATAAATTTTAACGATTTTTGAATGTAAATTTACCAATTCGATTAATTTTTATTTATATAATCAAAAAAATAACCAACTTTTCCGGTGAGGATTTGCTCATTTTCCTCAATGCTTGTCCCATTCCTGATTCAAGCGAAATTGACACATTCGTAGATGGCCTATTATGGGATGATCCACTTGTGGATGGTGCCATCATTATTTCCATAATTTTGCCAGAATTTTGTGTAGTTGATGTGCCAACATTGCTGCAATATGTCTTCTTCATTTGGACAGCCACTCTTCTTGTACTGGTCTGTGCCATTTTTCCCGTAGAAGATTCATTACCAATTACAACATTTCCACTGCTCAATTTGATTGTACCAATTCGTGTTTGTGGCGGAATTCCTCTTTGAATTTGTTGTTGTTGCTCATTTTTGCTACTGGGCGAAATTTTTGAGATGAGTGAAATTTGACGTTCCACATTTTCCTTCGGGATATTTCCTTCCAAAATTTCCTTAGAAATGTGCTCTTCTTTTTGTTGTTGTGCCAATGTTCGAATGGCGGAAAGCAAATCGCCGGCCATTAAATGTGCTTGAACGGCAATGAATGTGGCCAATGGATAGCGGGTTAGGAAGCGAGAAAGGGAATTTATGGAAAGTTGATCGGCTGTGGAAATTAGCAATTGGAGTTGTTCTTCATTTGGGATTGAGGCTGAAATTTGTTTGAAAAATTTCATTTTCATGAAATAAATAGAAATGAAAAAATATTCAAAATAAAATGGCTGGAAATTTCTTTGAATTGTTTGCTTTTATAAAGATTCTTGCCATAAAATGCTTCATAAAAATATCAATTTGTTAAAAGAATTTTTGATATTTTTTAATTAATTTTCACCAAGATTTTTCTTCTTCAAAATCACACTATTTTACCCCCAAAATTAGCATGAAATTTAAAGTGTTTTATGAATTATAAAATAGGCTCAAAAAATTTCAATCTGGTGCCAGCTAATTAAGAAGTACCGAATTCTTACATAAATTCTGCTATAATCTAATATATTAAATAAGTTAATTAAATTTTAAAAATTTTCCTTGGAGATCTATCACCTCTATTTCTATTCTAAAGAATAAAATTTTAAATAATGATTAATTTCTTACAATAAGCCTTTAGGAATTATTGCCTTTAAAACATTTAATTTCCCCTCATTCAATAAATTTACATAATTTATTCACCTTCTTCCTCTTTCATTGCCACTTTCAATCCGGTCAATATTGTTGGCTTTTCCACACAATTGTCCGCCGGCAATTCCACCGTTTTTTGGGCCTTTCCCTTTTCGGATTTCAGCAAAATTTTTCGAATTGGTTTCATTTGGGCAATTCCAAGTCCCAGCTGATTTCGGTCATTCCTTCCCCAAATATAAATTAGCCCTTCAGCCGACAATGCCACCGTAAAATTGCGGGCTTAAATTAAGTAATTAATATTAAAAGAATTAAGGTGGAATGATATTTGCGCATCCGAATTTTGCACACCCACTCAATATGAATATTATTAAATAAATTTAATAAATTTTGTAACTATTTCCTGATTTGGATGAGTTTATCAGAAAAATTTAGTAAATTTCATTAAAAATTATAAAAAATTATGACCGAAAAAGAGCAGCAAAAATAACCAAAATCAAACAGTTTTTTGGACATTAGGGGCCAATTATTTTTTAATCAATCATTTTGATATCAAAATACTTTGAAAAAGTGCTTAATTAAATGTAAGTTATTATTGGCGGCTCAAAAGATTGTTTTAGAAATTTTTCATTGCGCAAAATTCGGATGTGCATAATTAAAAAAATTACCGCAAATAACATTCTCCCATTTCTGGTCGCCTTCCAATTTTGTTGGCTGTGTCTTTTCCTTTCGATCGCCATGGCCCAACTGCATTTCCAATGACTTTCCCCATGTGAATATTTCACCGTTTGTGGTTAACAATGCAGAATGATTGAACCTTTAATTTATATTTTTCATTTTTTCCGTAATTAATACGAATTTTCTGGTTGGAAATTCGTTTTCTATGATTTTTTGAACAGAAAATGCAAATAAATTTTGCCTAATAAAATGCGATCCATCTAAAATACAAAGTAAAAATTGCTTACCCCGCTGAGAGCATTTTAATCGGTGCCCCAGACAATTTGCAAATGCGTCGAATTCGTAAATGATGTTTGGGCATTTCAATGGGCATTGTAGCCGCAGGGATTTGGCCAGCAGTAACATTCATTTGTGGTTGTGAGGACCTTTTGTTGCCGCTGGATGATTGTTTTGCTGATGAATTTGCATTATTGGCATCGGCAGCAGTATCGACATTTATTTCTTCTTCTTCTTCATCTTCTTCATTAATTTCCAAATGTTTATCGACATTTTGTGTGGATGAGCAACTTTTTTGGCCAATTTTTTGAAGCCTCTTCTCCTCATCTTTTCTAGCTGAAATTGAATTGAATTATTTTTTAATAATTTTTTAAAGAATTATATCCGAATTTTGTGCATACAAATGGGATAATCTTATTAGTGTTAATAAAACTTTCCGGGTTACTCTCTTTCTGTTGAGCATTTTAATATCAAAAGGATTGATCCCTACATAATTAACTAAAATGTTATGTTATAAAGGAAAACTGTCAGATTTTTGACTGTTTTCCATTTTTTGTTCAGAACTTTTTGCAATTTCTATTAATTTTATTATTATTTCTTTAATTAATTCATACCAATCCTAATTCAAGGGTATAAAATTGATTTGAAATTTTACAAAATTAAAACTTAAATCCATTTGAAAACTTAATTGATGAGTAAAAATTCGGGGGCACAAATTTCGTCTATTCCAAAATTATATTTTAACTTTTTTATAAACAACGAATTTTTTTATTTATTTTTATGCTTGATTGTTTGTAGTTAGATTGGCACTAAAAATAACAATGATGCCTTCTAGCATTTTGAATGCAGTTATTTTATTTATATTAATTAGTTTAATCCTTGCCCCTAAATTCCCAAATTACAGATCACCTTGGTCCACCGCCCTCATTTCTTGCTGTTCTTTTTCTTTCTGCTTTGCCCGCAGCCTTTTTTGTAGGAACATTCGCATTTTCAATGATTGTGGGCATTCGCCCCATTCGAACAAATCACCGTCCTTTGTCAATGCCAATCCATGGAAATAGGCGGATGCCAATTCCACAATTGGACCGACAGCCGGTGGAAATTGTATTTGAATGGGTTCGCATATTTTTTGTGGATTTTGGGGCAGCTGGGCCGGATCAATGCCCAATTGGCCATTGGAAGTTGCGCCACAGCCAAACACCCGGCCATCTTCAGTCAGAGCCAATGTGTGGGCATAGCCAAGACTTGAAGGGAAAATTAAATTTTATGAAATTTTTATAATAAAATAAATTATTTTATTTTTAGTATTATTATTGTCCATGTCAATAATGATTATGCCTTACTGTACCCCTATTTATTACCTAATCGTCTCATCACCTTATCAATTAAATATTGCCCCAAAATGCCATTTTAAGCACACCTTTTTCCTCTCCCAATTATTCTTTGTTCTTCAAATGACAAATGAAAAAATAAAGCAAATTTTTTTTAGTTAATTTCAAATATTTTTTGATTTAATAAGCCCTAAATTAAGGCATCATTTTTATCCATTTTTCAATTTCTTTCACATATTAGCAAAAATTTTGGTGTTGAAAATTTTTGAAACCATAAAAATGAAAATTAATTAAATCTGCCATTTTACGCAAACACCTTTTATTATCACAAACGTAAAGTAGTAAAAAAATGTCAAAAATTTTTCTTTCGAACCATTATTCAAATAATATGAATAAATACCATTAAAAATGTAATATAATAATTTTATAGTATATATATATATATATAAATTAACTCAGCCTACCAAATTTGTTTGATTGGACCAATTCTGCTAAATCCTTGACTTTTAGTCGGCAAAAAGCAATCATCAATTTTGCCATTCCCAAGTTGGCCATATAGGCCCCAACCCCAAAGCCAGGTCTAAAATTAGGCAAAATTAAGCTGAAAATATTCACTCAAAATTGACTTCATTATTTTGTGTGATCATTGCTGAATGATAATGGCCAGCAAAAATTTGCAAAGGTTGGAGCCAATTTCCGTGAATTTCCTGTGAAATTCATATATATTTTTAAACAGTAATTTTCTATTGAATTTACGATTAATTTTGGCTGCACAAAATTGTTGCAATTTCCGCATTGGCCAAATCGATTTCGGCCAAATGAAAATATTCGACCATCGGTGGATAGAAGCAAAACATGTTCAGTGCCAGCAGCAACACAGCAAATCTGGAAACATTAAATGTAAGCTCTAAATTTTATGACTTTTATATCAAACTATTAGATACAAATCAAGCATTATAACCTAGGAATTTCACAAAAATTTTCTACAGAAAATTCTTTTTAAAATTTTTAAAATATTTTCGATTTTTTAATATTTTTCTTGTATTTTTACTCTACATTTTTTACCAAAATTATAAAATATGCATTGTATATTAAATATAGAAATAAATAAATTTTATCTCTATAAATAATTAAAAAAAAATAAAAGAAAATGTCTAATTTGTTTAAATTAATTTTTTGAATTTAAGATTATATGTAAAACAAATTTTAAGCCTGGATCAAAATTTTATTCTTTCCTTTTTTAGTTTCTAATATTTTAGGTTTTTTGAAACCGAAACCCGAAACCCATCATGAATACCTAGTAAATATTTCAATAAAACAATTTCTTAAAATAAATTTTAAATATCCCATTTCCCATCCATCCCATATATTTGCCTATTCATCCCCACCTTTTTTACCAACCTTTAAGCCTTTAATCTCATCAGAATCGAGCACAATTGGAATTGGTGCAAGTGGAAAATTAGATTCCTCTTTTTGCCTTCGATTTCCTCGAATTGATGTTATTTCCTCTCCGCGATTTTTTGATTCATTAACTCCCTTTTTTGCCACTGCTGTCTTTTCCCCATTGTTATTGACCATTCGACTTGTTCCGGCCACAAATTCGCCCCAAAAAATTGGCCGATTTTGGCCATCACTTTGTCCTTCTTCCTTCCCATATTCGAATGCATTTTCCACCAATGCCACTGTACAATTTTGGCCGCACGCAATTGGAACATAAGCGGCTGCCTTTTGTGTTCCAATTGGCTCATCAATAATTTCAGCCTTTTTATTTAAGGCTACAAGGCCATAAAGTCGCATTGAAACGATCAATTTGAGGGGCAATGCCGATTCCATTGAACTAAAAATTTAATTTTTTGAAATAAATATATTAGAATTTTAGTCTGTCGATTTCGCATTCGCTTACTAAAAATCCCAAAAATAATTTTTTAAGATAATTTATCTTTACGAATTTTCGGGGAAATCTATTAACTTTGATCAACAATTAAAAATTTAATTATTTTTTTTTTATTAAAAACCATAACAAATAAAAAAAATTTTAAAAATTAGACATTGAAAAATTTCCTATTCCTTCCATTTTTTAATGAAAAATTATAAAAATAATAAATATTAATTCAACCATGAAATTAATAAAAATACCCAAAAATTCTCATGTGGTAAACTATGAATTTTTTGATGACATATAATTTTGCCAAAACAAATTTGGTCTTATCTTAAGGATAGGTTTTGGGTTAGATTTAAACTATGTTTGAGTTTTGTGGTTAATAAGCAATGATTTGGCTAGTTTTTAACTTATTTTATCAAAAAAAGATTATTTATCAGTACAAATTTTGAATAATCAATGATTCGGCCCATTTTTATCTTATCAAGCAAAGATTATTTTTCAGTATAAATTTTTGAATAAATTAAATGATTTTATGGGTTTGAAAATTCTTTACCATTTCACATATTCCCATAATTATCCCATAATTATAAACCATTCTTTTTTTTTACATTTTTGTCAACAATGTGTTCGCAATTTGGGCAACCCTCCTCAGTTGGGCTCCATTTAATGTTGGCACCAAATTGAACAATTTTACTAGTAAAGTTGGAGTGAATGTGCCCATCGTTGGCCAATGAAGGAATAAAATGCACAAAAGCATTCCATCCAAACGTGGAACACATTTCCATGTTGGCATTTCCAGCAAATGACGAGCCAATGCCGGACTATGCTCTTTTGGGTCACGGCT
Organism: Pratylenchus scribneri; assembly: GCA_030063045.1. Classification (NCBI taxonomy): domain Eukaryota; kingdom Metazoa; phylum Nematoda; class Chromadorea; order Rhabditida; family Pratylenchidae; genus Pratylenchus; species Pratylenchus scribneri. The sequence goes on along the minus strand of JAQSEB010000097.1, from coordinate 213,497 downwards.
GAGCAAAACGAAAATGCATTGCCAGAAATGGGCGCGCAAAAGTATTGGCATAATATTTTGATCGCAGTTGCCGAATTTGGTCAGGAAATTGCTATGAATTTAATTTATTATAATTTTTATGCAATTTAGGAAATGTTAAAAAATATTTTAATAATTTATGAAATAAACAATTAGAAATATTTCTATTCAAAATGATAAAAAAAATGTTATTTTTTTTTAATTTTTAAAAATTTATCTTTTTATTGGGAACGATAATTGGGAGATATTAACCAAAAAAGAATAAAAAAAATAAAAATGCTTTTTTTTTTAAAAAAGTGCAGATTTTAGATTAAAGGAAATTTTTAAAAATACAAAAATATCACTAGTATGAAAAATATTTTTAACCAATCTTGGTAGACAAATTCGTGTACTATCGGCTAATTGTGAGCAGATTTTTCATCCTCAAAATCACCCCTAGGTTATCCCCAAAATTTGTCATAAGAATCTAGCCCTAAAATAGTTTTTTTTCACCTTTTTACAACCAAATATTAAAAATTAAAATAAAAATCTCAAAAAATTTTTTCCGTATCTGCTCACAGATAATCAATAAGTATTAAAATTCACATTAAATAAACATTTTTCTTTTAGAAATGTTTACCGCAATTCCAGCTCCATTCCTTCCAATTCCAATTTGGCCTTTCCTTTACCATCCAGATTGTTTGAATTTACGGCCTCATTTCCACCATTTGACCCAAAATTCTGTGTCAAATTTGATATTTTTGTGAGCATTGCCGTCAACAATAATCGCCGCGTGCCCAAATCGGATGGATTTCGTTCACATTTTAGGCACAAAAATGGGATCAACAAATTTGTTTGCCCATATTCTTGAAGTAATTTGAGCAACAATTCCAATTCAATCTGCAAAATTGCAATTAAAATTTTTTTGATAATTTATTTTATTGGCAAAAATACCAAAAAAATCAAAAATAAATTTATTAATTTCATTTTTTAATATTAATTAAAACCATTAATTTGAAAAATTTTAAAAATATTAAATTCTTTCAAATATAAGCCAGAAAAATATTTCTATGCAAAATAAATTTATTTATTAACAAAAATCCTAAAAATCAAAATCTATTGTCCTGAAAAAATCCATTTTTTAAATAATAAAATATTCCAAAAATATATTAAAATATTTAACTTTAAATGAGGCCAAATAACTTTGCCAAATCAGTTTTCTTTAAGATTCCCTAACCCGTAATCCCATCCTACCCTGAACCTAACCCTGAGCCCTAATACCTAATTAGGGCCAAGTTATATGGCCTCAAAAATATAATATTTTTCGACACTAAAGAATTTGAATAAATTCAGTCTTTTTTTAAGTAAATTAATATTTTCTCATATTTTCCCATATTTTAATATATTCTTAAAATAAAAAAATTTTCAAACAGAAAAAATTGACTCACATTATTTGAGAGTGCAATTGACAAAAGTCCATGAATTTGTGCCTGCTGATTTTCATCCGTTCGCATTCCAGCCGAAAGGATGGTTCGAAGGAGGGAAAGGCACAATTGAAGGGGGGAAATTGTGGGGCCAAGTGAGGCCGCAATTTTGGCCAAACATTCGGTTGAATAATTTTGCTGGGCATTCAAATGGTCCAAAATGAACCCGTCCAATGATCTTTAACAAAAATTTTATTATTTAGTTTTTTTTTTTAAATTTTGGTTTATTTTAATTATAAATAATTTGGAAAGAAGACTTTCCATTCCCGAAATGTCAACATATTAGCCATTCTTTTATTGTTTATTGGAATAATTTACCCGATAATATATTATACGGTTAAAAAAATGCAAAGTGTCTTATGCAATTTGGCATTATAAATTTTAAAGAATCGATTTTTTAGAAAAGTTACATATTTTATAAGTATGGATCCCATTTTTTAGAATAACTCATTTTACAAATTTCTTTATATTTTCGAAAAATACCAAATTTAAAATAACTTGTCTTTAGAATAAAATTTCTTTCTCTCAAATTTAATTTTTCCTTTATTTAACAAAAGTCAAAGAAAGAACCATTTATTGTCAGGCACTGACTGGTAATGAAATATTGAGTTTCGTTAAAACTAAAACGTCCAAAAAAATAAACGGTTTCAAAAAAAAATTAAAATTATTAATAATAGGCTATCTTGATTTAAAATTAGGCTTAATCTATTTTTTAATTAAAAATGGCAAGAATCAAACACCAAAAAGTAATATAATTTTTATCTTTTTAAAAATTTTAAATTTTTAATTGTTAAAAAAGAAATCAAAACCCAAAAATTAATTTTAAAAATTTTTAAAAAATTCATACTTTTCCGCTATTAGTCGATATAAACCCGTTTCGTTAACAATCAACAAAATATCTGATGCTGAATTTGAGCATTGTTTATGCTGATTATGATGATGATGAGTATCAATATTGAAGGAATTTATGGCTGGCAAAATGCCAAAATAATTGCCACCAATTTTGCCAGCCTCTTCCAATTGGATGGGTGAAAATGTTGAGCATTCATTATTGGACTAAATAATTGAATTAAATAAATGAGTTCAATGTACAAAAGAAAACTTGAAGGAATCGGAAATGGAGGAAAATTTGATTTTGTGAGGTCAAAATGGCGATAAAATGAGTAGAGATGAGAAATTGTTGAACATTTTTGGTGGGCACTTTGTCCAATTGTACAAATTTGGATTGAGCAAAGTTGAAAGAACATGAATTGTAAATTCTCAACTGAAACATGATTTTTAGCTTATTTGGTGCATGGATGTTTTTAATGATAATTTTTTTCTTTTATTGTAAATTAATTCTAGCTTAGCTAGGGCTGATATTTGGATGATAATTTGCCAGAGATTAATAGGAGAAAATGTTAATGAAATATTTCCATAAATTATATCGCTTTAAAAATTAACTTTTTGTCGAAATTTATCCCAATTTTACTATTAATAATTAAGGTGTCTAAAATTACGGTATAAGAATTTCTATATCTAGAGCATTCCATTATTTTCTGGGATATTTTTAAGGTGATGAAATAATAAGAAAAGCTGGAAAAACAAAAGTAATCCTTTAAAATTTGATTTTTTCAATTTATGAAATCTGAAATCTTTTATACTTTAATCATTGCAATAATATATCCCATAAATTGCTTATAATGCTTTCAATATTACAACGAAATTTATAAGAAATTTGTAAAAAATTCCTAATAGCATTTGATTCCTTTTTAATAATGTTCACTAACCGTTCCGCTGTTCTTCTCCAAAACACAAATTGAATTGTTTTCCTTTTGTGGAAAATAATTCACATTTTCGTCCAAAATGTGCACATCCTTTGTGCCAATTCTCGCAAATGTTTCCCTAATTTGCATAGTTTGCGTCTCCAATGGAAGAACAATTTGGGAGGAATCGCACAAATTTATCTGCAATTTTCGTTTTTTTTTAATATTTTATCGCAAAAAACCAGCAAATATTTTTGTTCTTCATCTGCCGCTGCATCCGCACAAATTGATAAATCTTTTATGCCAGCTTTGAGCTCAATTCGAATGGACAGTCTTTTGATATGGAGGTCAACAAGGAATAAGGCACCATTCTTTAATTTTTATGTATTTTTTAGAAATTTAAAAGATTAATTTATTTTTATTTTAGTTGGTTGGAATCATTTCCGTCTCGGTCATTTTCATCTCACCAATTTTAACGGACCATAGTTCATTGGAATAAAATTGGATAGTCAATAATTAGGTTATAAAATATATCTAAGATTATTTAAATTGGTTAATAAGCTGGCGAATGGCAGTCCATCAAATTCGCTGAAACGGAAATGGTAAGACGGAAATGTCCCTCGCTATTAATTGTCGGAGTTCCTCTCTAATCATCTGGCCTAGCTTATTATCCATCAATAAGCTTAAATTAAAGATCAAAAATTATCATAATTTCCAACTTATTCAAAAAATATTTTTTTTATTTCAGAATTTTCGAAAATTTTCCAATTCTCCATCTCCAATTTGGTTTATTAATATTTAGGGTGGTTACTGATTAAAACTAAAAAGTTGGTTTTCGAATGTGTCAATTTAAAAACTCGGTTTTCGGTCTTTAAAAGCTTATTTTCTGTTATTTTTAGCAAAATTTCCAAACGATTTGAAATTTCATCGATTTTCTCACCAAGACCGATTTTGGGCAACATTATTAATATTCCTTTGATGAATTTCAAATATGTAGAATATAACTAAATTAGTTCCATCCATTTCCACTAGAATTTTCCCAAATGTTTTCCAATAATTTATGCCATTTAAATACACAAACCCCATTGCCAAATAACAAATAAGTGCGTTCTGCCCTCCTCGACCGATAACAAATTGCACAAGTGGGCAAATTTTTATGGGTGCCCTCAAAATGTTTTTCCTGCTCTTCAATGTCCAAAATGCTAAACATGGTAGGTTTTTTAGCCAATGGGGCTGAATTTCGGCCCCAGGTGACATCCAACAAGGAGGAGAATGGCATCAAGAAAATTGTGTTCGAATCGGCGGAAATGAGGCAAACGGCCGAGGCATCCTCCGTCAGTGCAACCAAAATTGGCTGCTGATGGGAATTGAGCAGCTAAAAAAATTAAAATTTTATAAAAATATTTTTACTTTTTATTTTCTTATATTTTTCTAATATTTAATTCATGGTTTTTTTAAATTTTAATTACTTAAATATACAGAATTTTATTATTATTATTAATCGGCCAAAGAATTTTGGTAGTTGTCGGTTATCTACCTCCAGATAATTTTGAATAAAGGTCCCCTTAAGGATGATTAGGATTAGGGTTACAGTTAAGGTAGATGATAACCTATCCCTTGGTGACCTAACGCCTAGCACTATATCGGATAATCCATGGGTGTTACCGTTATCTTTCCCCTGTTGACATAAAAAATCCGGTCCTGGATAACCAACAAGTACCAGAAAGGTAATAAAAAATGAAAATAACGCATTTTTAAGATTTTGATACGGTAACGGCAAAATCTAATAAAGAATTTTTCATTTTTTTTTCAATTATTAATCCCCAGTATTGCAATGGAACTAGGCAAATGTGAAAACTTAAACAGTAAAAGTAAATAAAATGGTAACCAAATTGTCTCGTGTAGAATGATAAAAATATACGTACTTAATACAGAGGCCAAAATGTTTACTATGAATTAAATATATTTTTACCGAAATATCAAATGCTGCAATTTTTAAAAAACCTTTTGCTTGGGAAAAAGATGGCCCAATGGGACTTTTTCGCAACGTGATGATGTGCCACCGCAATTTGTGGCATAATGGATGGCCAAATTAGCTTTGTCGGTGAGCATGAGGATAAGGAGGAAATTTTCCTCGGAGATATGCGCAAAACTGAGCACTTTTTCCCCATCTTCCTGCCTTCTTTGAATTGTTGTCGATTTGTTGCCAGAATTGTTGTCCGTGGTTGGCAACAATTCCAAAATTTGGCAGAACTTTAAACAGAGAGAAAATTGTTCAAATTAAATTAAAAACAAATTTGGACATTTATAAATTTTACTCGAAATTATCCAACCAAAAATTTAGCTTTTCTAAATTAATTATATTTAAGAAAAATTTTTGTTCAAATTATCATTAGAAATTGCGACTATAAAAAATCTGGTATTTGTATATTTTGGGTCCTCTTTTTTTGTTGAGATGTAAAAAAGTGAAGGGTTCCATCTTTTGGGTCATCAAGATAAGTATTAGGGTCATTCGTGGATAGATTACTGATATGATGGGATAAAAATAATCTAATGTAACCTTAAACTTATATCCAGAGCTGTGCTTTTCATAATTCTTAGCTCCGGCTCCAGCTCCGGGCTCCGGCCCTTAAAATTTTATGCTCCGGCTCCAGCTCCGGGCTCCGACCTTTCAAATTTTTAGCTCCGGCTCCGGCTCCGGGCTCCGACCTTTCAAATTTTTAGCTCCGGCTCCAGCTCCGGAGCTGGAGCCGGAGCCGGAAAATTGGCTCCGACTCATTTTTTTGGAAAACAATTTTGAAAAATAGTATAAATTTCATCTTCACAAATAAATTAATTTTATTTTCACATCATTAAAATGAAAATTTAATAAAAAATTATCTAAAAAAGAAAATTTTCTCAAAAAAAAACCGAAGTCGACCGGAGCCCGGAGTCACCCAAAATTTTTAGCTCCGACTCCGGCTCCGGGCTCCGACCCATAAAATTTTTAGCTCCGGCTCCAGCTCCGGGCTCCGACCTTTCAAATTTTTAGCTCCGGCTCCAGCTCCGGCTCCGGAGCGGAGCCGGAGCTGGAGCCGGAGCTTAAGTCGGAGCTAGGCACAGCTCTGCTTATATCTAACATCCATAAAGGGTACCCTTTACTTTTCCTCCAATTTTTCCCATCTCATCAACCAAAAAGAAGACCCAAAGTATACAAGTACCTACCGAAAATTTAACAAATCCAACAACAAAACAAAAAAAGAACCTTGAATGACATTGCATTGCACAAATTTATTACCACAATTTTGTTGTATATCTGTTTAAGTCGTTTAAAAATCTTTCAAATATTCTCTACAAATTAAAAATATATATTTCTGAATTAAATTATGCATTTTTATGGTTTAAATTAATTAATTTTAATAATAATTCATTGTGGTAAGTTTGAGGACTCAATAGAAATTGGACAAATTTACATTGGCTTCACTTTTTAAAGAAAAGCTTAAATGATTATGCCAAAAATTTAAAATTAATTGGCTTATACTTCATAAAATGGGTAACAATCAATGCATCTGAATTGCGCAAACCGTTGAACCACTTTTTGACATATTTGATATTACCTTAAGGGGTCAATTTTGGCTATATTAAATCGTAGTTTCATAAATTTAAATTTCTTTAATCTTTACCGGAAATAATATTTGATTTCGAGAATGATAAAAAAACAATTATGGCTAGAATATTTTTGGCCATAAATCCAAAAATTGTAACCTATCTAGAATAAAAATATGAATTTTTTAAAACTACTGGAATATAGTTATTTACTAAATCTATTAAATTTTATACATAGATATATAAAAAAATGAATGAGAATGAAATTATTGGGCGTCGATTGCCGCCCGAATTACTGGCCGAAATTCACAAATATTTGCCATTGGCCGATGCCATCAATGTTTTGGTGAATGTTCCCACCCGGGCAATTTACCAAAATAATTCGCCCAGAATGCTTCAAATAATACAACGAATTAAAACGGTTTATTTTGGATTAATATTTGAAATAAAATTTATAAACAAAATTCATTCCAAAAATAATTAAATTTTCAATTTTCAGTCAGTTCGAAAATATATCCACTCATTGAAAAAGGGCGATGAGGAGCCAATCGAAAATGAGCAAGAAGAATTCGAAAGTGATAGATCCTGTTTTTATACGGACATGGATATTGACTATCCAATTAAATGGGAACCTGTTTTGGATGCTTTCTTACGATATGAAGCCTGGATGACGCCAACATGGCGATTTATTATCGAAGATGACGATAATTTTTTGTATGGAATGCCAGAAAATTTTGTGGAAAATTTGATTGTCCATTTGGCCAATTCTCGGTGAAATTTGGCCAAATTTTATAAAATTTTAAAAATTATTTTCAACTCGACGGAAAATGTGTTAAATTTTGCGCAAATCAATTTAAAAGGTGCAAAATATCCTGAATTTTTGAGGAAATTGTTGGACAATGAAGAATATTTGTTGGGTGGTCGAATTTTGTTTGATTTACTGGAGCTGAAAGTTAACAACGACAAAATTGTCAAAATCCTTACTGGCGAATACAATTTTCGTGCTGGCCAATTTCGCAATGAGAATGAAATAACATTGCATTTGGTGAATAATGTTGACCCAATTCAAGTTTTGAAATACGCTTACGTGGATTTGGAAATGGCTCAAAAATGGAATATATTCGACAAATGGAATTCGTCAGAATTCCGGTTTTTTCATTCAAGAATTCTCAAAATTAAATATATTTAGCCATTAAACCGTTTTGTCAAAACAACCCATTGGTCGGGGAAACCTTTATTCGAGAAAGAAGGCGAAAAAGGGATTGTGACTGATTCGATATGTTGGGATTTTCAATGGGATGCGTTCTTGCGTCTTGGCTCTGGCTATACAAATTTCCAACAAATCAAATTCGGCGAAGATGGTGGAATTTTTGATTGCCCGAATCCGGAATATTATTCCGAGAATTTGATTTTCTATATGGCCAATACTTAAGTGGAATAATTTTGCCTTTTATTCTAATAAATTATTTCCTCAGATATCCGGAACATTTATTTGAATCTATTGAAAATATGAAATTACGGGCAGAGAGCTATTATGGTAACCAGAATATACGAATTTTTGATGCAATATATAGACTTGGGCTGAAAGGAATACCAAAAGGTTTTTTATTAAATCATCAGTAAATTCAAATTAATATAATTTTGTTTTCTAAAAGGTGGAAAATTACTTTTACTTGGAAAAGAAAAACTGCTAATTCTTTCGACCAACTATGAAGGATTTTGTAGATGAGGAATACTATAGCAGATATAAACGAATGCAATTCACTGTGGCCCATGGACCAACCGAAGGGGAATTTGTATTCGATTTTGATGTGCAATACCCGTTGTGGGTGGATGAATTCACTGAAATTATGATGACAATGAAAAAACGACGAAAAGTGGTGAGAATAAAAATTTGGTTGAATAAAGTTAATTTTTTATAAAAATTATTTTGAGGAAATACAAGATTTATTGAAAGAAAAACAAAATTAAATATTTTAAAATGATATATTTATAAAATTTATGAAAGAAAATTTTCAGAAAAATGATATTGTCGAAATGAAATCCATCAATCAAAAAGAGGTTGGAATTGAAATGAAGAAAAAAGTAACAAAGAATGACGACAAAGATGAATCAATTCATTCTGGCAAAATTATCAACAAATGATTGCGCATGAAAAATGAACATTCCGGCTTATTAGGCCAAACAACCCTGATTTTTCCCATTTATTTCCATTTCTAACAAATGAAAAATCCAAATTACTACTCTTGCCTCGATGATGGGAAGAAAGGCCGAAAAAGCTACCCAATTCTATCTTATTATAATCGCAATTATTTTACACTGACTTTTTTGATAAAATTTTGGCAGGACAAAAATTATCAATAATGGAAATTCAACTAATTTTACTTTACACAGTCTTTTAAATAATATATTGATTTGATACCATTGAATGGTGATGAAAAGGAAAATAATCGAGAGGAATTGAAGATAATAAAATGGGTAAAGCAATCAATATAGACCACCTGACTTATGAGAGCAAAGCATTTTAGTATAAACAATAAACCACTTGCCTTATTTGATTTTGTCTTAAAAGAGTCAAATTTTGGTCAACAAATCGTATGCTTCATAATTTGGTTTTCCAAAAATATGGCTTTAATTTAAAGAATAGGCATAGACACAAAAGTACTAATAATATCTGTGTAAAGTGTAGAAAATTATTGGCAATAAATCCAATGATTTTAAGTTTTAAATCTATCCGGAATTGCATTATATTAAAATTCTAATTCTATTAAATTTTAAAATTCAAAGATTTAAAATTAAAACTCATTCAAAAATGAATGAGAATCAAATTATTCAGCGTCGAATGCCGATTATTCGGCGCCGCTTGCCGCCTGAATTATTGGCTGAAATTCACAAATGTTTGCCATTGGCCGATGCCATCAATGTTTTGGTGAATGTTCCCACCCGGGCAATTTACCAAAATAATTCGCCCAGAATTCGGCGCACAATTCAACGCATTAAAACGGTTTAAAAATATTCAGATTATTTTAATAATAAGCTGAAATTAACCAATAAAAAGAACATTTAATAAATTGTTAAATGTTCCTCGTTTTCTTTTAGTCTCTTAATGAATATGTTGACTCATTGAAAAAAGATGATAAAGATGATGACGATGAAGATGACGAGGAAGAAAATGAAACAGATGAGGAAGAAGAAAATGGTCAAGAAGAATTGAATATTGGACATGAAATTGAATGGAAACCGCAATTACTAGCACTTTTGAGATATGGTGCTTGGATAACATCAAAACGGCGATATGTTTCTGGATGGATAGAAGAATGAATGGGATTCCTGAAAATTTCGTTGGATTATTACTCTCGCATTTGGCAAATTCACGGTATACTTAATCGATTCGTTCTCATTTTTGGGACTAATTCTCGATTAATTCTTATTTAATTAGATTTTCATCTATTTAAAAAAGACTATTAAATTTACAGTAATGTTTGCGAAATTCTATAAATAATTTTAGTTCGGCGGCACAAATGATGCTTCAACAAATTGAAATGAATTTTATGGCGACACCACTTCCAACATTTTTTTTGCCATTATTAAACAAGAAGAATTATAAGCCAATTGGAGGCCGAATCATATTCGAATCTATGGAATTGGACACGGAAAATGGCCAATTTTTGCGCATTTTTGATGGAGAATTGAAAAAATATTACTCTGGTTATGAATTTAAATTGATTGTGGTGAACAAAATGGATAAGAAAAATTGGTTTGAAATTACGATTCATTTGGATCATTCGCCGAAATTAATTCGATTTCTTCAAATTTCACAATGGAAAATGCAGGTTTATTTCAAAGAAAAATTGGTTTAAATAATTTTGAAAATAACTTTAATTCAGTCTTCGGATGATGTCGTCAAATTTATTGTGGAAGAAGAATTATCGAATACACCTGTTCCGCCCAAGCAAAAAGGCACCAAATTAGAGGCGAAAAATGGAATTTTTTGGAACTACAGATTGGACATGTTTTTGCGTCGCGGAGCCGAATTTAGCCAATTTCAATATTTCAAACTGAAAATAAAGCAACCAAAATATTTTGGTAACCTTGACCTTCCAAAGAATTATGCCGAATTTTTGATCAGCGATATTTCAAATACAAAGTAAAAAATTATCCGTACTATAATCTATCCCTAATGACCCTAAACCTAAGCTAGATGAGCTAAAAGTTTTCGGTCTTGAGGAAAAGGAAAAAGGGATGTAAACGATAGTAGCAAAAATAATAAAAATTTTGAATTATTTTTTATTTAATAGATTTCCAAATGAATTTCTTGAATCAATCGAAATTAATTTGATCGAGGACAAATATTTATCTCGTCCAATCAACAAAATTTGGAATGTTTGTAGCAAAGGAATACCAGAAGGTTATAAATGTTTATTCATTTAAATTTGATTGACGAAATTTTATTAAGGCGGAAAATTTGTAAATTTCGACGAAAAAAATATTTATATTCTTTCGGCAAAAACTTGGAAAAAGAAATTGGAATTCACTTTGGCCAATATTCCAACCAGTGGAGAATATTTGTTCGATGTTGTAGTAGGATTTGCAGGCACACCAAAAAAAATTAATGGAATCAAAATCCAATGGAGAAAGGTAACAAAAAACAAATGTGAATGTGAATTAGAAAAACTGAAAAGAATTTATTTTTTAGGAGATCAATTAGAACAAAAATGTTCTAAAAATCGATTCACTCTCTTTCTTGTTCGAATCTCGAAACCATTTTATAAAACCCTTTAAATAATTCAAATCACTAATAAAACCCGTATTCTTGAATCCTAGCTACGTAAATAAGGATAATGAACCGATACCTGTAATTTCAAGTTAGATTGTAATGTATTTTCAGAGATGACCAAGATGTCGACGAGGTTGACCAAAAAGAAAATCTTTATTAATTTTTTTCCAATATCGGTGATCGGAGACACCCTTAAAACATAATAAGGTATAAAATTTTCATCAAAAATGGGAACCATAAGAATGTCAACCCTTAATCTGACCAAAAAAAAAGTAAGTCTAAAAAGCTCCTATAGAAAATTTTTTTAATTTTTATAAACCAATAAATTTTGTTCAAAAAGATTGATAATACATTGGGCAAAATGATATTGGCCATATCATCGAATGCCAACAAATCGAAAGCACCGAAAAGGATCGAAAAAAATGTTGGCGACAAAATCCAAAAACAAAAGGTAAAAATTACAAATGATTAGAAATAGAAATAGCTACAAATATTGGAAATTATTCTTCCCTAAAATAATTGAGAAATTTTAATTTTTTTATCCGAAAATCATTCAATTTATAGAATCAAAAATATTTCTAGTGGCAAAAATAAAATATTTTACTTAAGAAAATTTTAAAATAAAATTACACAGAAGAATGACAACAATGTTGGAATGAAATGCAAAAATTCGAATAAGTTTGGAATGAAGAGAAAGGCAACAAATTATGATGAAGATGAGCCAACATGTTCTGGAAAATTAAGAAAACAATATTGAATTGATGAATGAAAAAATGAAAACTTATAGGATGAATTCATATAAAAATTAAATTTTATTCATGGAAATGCTTATTGCATTAAATATAATCATTGAAATTATTAGAATTATTGATAAAATTGTGCAATTTATATTCGTCTAAATCTTATTTATCTGTGGACGCGCAAGAACATAAAAAATTCAGAATTAAGCAAACCAATTATATTTTTTCTGTTTTTAAAAATTAGTTTTTATTAATTTGTAAATTAATTTCCGTATAAAATAAATGATTTTACGGTTAATTTTAAAATTTTACTAGAAAATTTAATCCATTCAAGATTCTTTTATTTTTTTATAAGTTTTTGTATTAATAAAATATTTTTAATGAAACGGATCGTGGCAAGACCAACCACAATTCCATTCATCAATTTTAACGCAAAAAAAATGTAAGGAGAGAAACAAAAAATGTTAAAGAAATATAGGGGAACTATTATTCGAGAGAAAGAGATGGAAATGTATAGAAAAAGACAAATATGGCCAATGGGCCATAGAGAATTTTCCTTTTTTAATGAATTTCTATTGATTTTTCGTTGTTAAGCCGCAAATTTTTAACAAAGCAATATATACGATGCTTTTAGTTTTTACTATTTTGTAAAATTTTAATTTTCAATATTTTATAAAAAATTTTAGTGAAATGGAATGATAATTTCTTATTTAGGTATTTATATATTGTTTTTTTCCGACCTAGAAAATAGCCAAAGCATCGGATTTTATAATGGGTGCCAGAGCAAATTAATATAAAAAATTTATACCAATTATAATTAAAATTTTTATGGCCCACATGCGTATAATTTAGGTTGTATAGATTACAAAAATTTTAATTTATATGTGTATTTTGCATATGAGGTCGATGTTAATGTCCATTTAGTATTGCGAAAAAAGTCCAAAAAAATGCCCCGAGCAATTTTGGCCGTTTATTTGATATTATAAAATTACTGAAAATTTAATTTAATCACATTTCGACCAATTTTTGGACTTATCTTTGTTAGCAAAATTCAATTTTGAAAAACTTTGCATAATTTTCTTTTCCTTATAGGCCTATAATTTAGAATTCCACTTTATCGGCGCCTATAAATTAGGGTCATCAAATTTTGGAAAAAAATGTTTTCCAGCAGCAGCCATCATCAACAACAAAATGTCCAATCGAATGTGAAACCCGGGTTTTACACAATTGAGTTGAACAAAGCGGTTTGGGTGATTCCAGAATGTTATCAGGTTTTACAAAGAAATTTATTCTGTGCGAAAAAATTTTACCGAATATTTTTATGAATATCAAAATTCCTAGGCTTTCCCAAAAAATAGTTATAGAAGTAGGAATAAAATGTGGAATTTATTACTTATCTATATAATACCATAAATGCTCTATTAAAACCCAATCTCTAATAATTCCCTAGTCTCGATTTTAAGGACCCATAGCTCATGGTAGGGTGTATTTATTGCATTTTTTAATTCCCTAAAGCTCAATAAAATTCGCTATAATTTGTTAAAAAATGTCCACAAATTAAGGAAGAATTAGACCCCAAATTTTTCCAATTTTTGAAGGGTTGAAAAATAATTCACTATAGGATTTTAAAATAGCATATACGTTGTCCAGAAAATTCCAATTCAAACCGAAAACACCTTTCGTTAGATGCAGTATCACGAAAAATTGGGGAAAATGTTCTAATGTCAAAAACTGCTCTGGGGCCTGGTTCAATTTCCGTCAGATCTGTGATATGATATATGATTGTCATATCCCCGGTTCAATTAGTGAAAAAAAATCATATCGTAAAATCGTCTCTAAAATCGTCATACGATGGCTGCGTATGATAATCATACAATCGTACAACAAATCGTTTGGTTCAATTAGTTTTCGACGATACGATATGATTTTTCCCTTGCCGGCATCATATGACGAATTTTTAATTAATTTAAATTAATTTTAAATAATTATAACTTTGTTATTTTATTATTTAAAAATTTAATTTTTTCACCACATTAATAAGAAAATTTTTCTCTATCGATTCATATAAAAATATTTGAAAAAGAAGTAAAAAAATTTTTTCAGTTAAATTTCGTTAAATTTCAGTATAGTATATGAAAAATATTTTTAAAATAATTATAAAATTTATATAAACGAAAATAAATTTTTTTGGACTGATTAGGCAACATTTTTTTTGAAAATTCATATAAAATCAAGCATTTAGTTCTTTTACTCAATTTTTAGCTCATTAGATAGAGCAGAGTCTTTTCTAGAAAATACTTTTTACAGAATAATTTTAGAAATTTTTCTAAATTTTTTATGAATTTTTAAATACATATGATTTGAGCATATATCCGCTTCGGAGTGGATATGTCTACCTATGATTTTTATAAAGGGAATTGTCATCATATGATGAGTTATCATTTGTAGAAAAAATTTAATTGAACCGCGCTTATGACTTTTTGTATGATAAATCGTATGCGGCCCATGATTTAGGCTCTGATGCGACGATCATATCGCTTATACGATAAAATGATTAATTGGACCAACTTTATGACGATATGATCGTCATAATCATGCGCCGCATACGATTTTTTATACGATTTAATTGAACCGCGCGCCGGGGATATGATTTCCATCATATCGTAAAATCTTATCGCAGATCTGACGGAAATTGAACCAGGCCCCTGGACAAATTTATAATGTACAGTTTTTTTGATGACTGATGATGATGAGTAACATATTTAGCAGTGAAATGACATTAAATGCATCTGCATTTAATTAAAAAATTTGGCCAAAACATTTGATTTTTTTTAAATAAAATTATGTTTATATTATCTAATTTAATATATATTCAACAATGGCCAATACCAAAACCTTAAACCATTCTTTCCCAATTGTTTTAATACATTATTCATATTAGCTCTCCAATAGCAATTACCGCAAAACCTCTTTTTATTCCTCATCCCCGATATTGAGGATCCACAGTTCCTGCTAAAGTGAACTTTAAATTTTTTAACATTTTCTTAGCTCACAAAAGCTCTACAAAATCCATTAATGTTTTATAATTTGTCCAATAATTTTCAAAAATTAATTAATCAGACTCTTAATTTTATCAAATTTTGAGAGGTTGAAAAATAATTCCCCTTGAGGAATTAAAAATGAGCATTTACGGTATCCACAGCCAATGCTATGGTGATTCGTAAATTAGTAATCAATTTATTAATTGGAAAATTCCATAATTAACCTCTAAAAATAATTAAATTTATTTGCTTTTTTCCCTTAAAGAAATTGACGCCAGTTGGAACCGGCGCCTATGGAACTGTGTGCGCAGCGGAATGCATCACAACGGGGGATCGGGTGGCCATCAAAAAATTCACTCGACCATTTCAATCGCCAATTCATGCCAAAAGAACGCATCGGGAATTGCGCCTTCTCCGCCTGATGGGCCATGAAAATGTGATCGACCTTTACGATGTGTTCACTCCGGACAGGGATGCGCATTCATTGAATGATGTGTTCGTTTTTTTTTTTGATTTTTTTTTTGAAAAAAGTGGACTGGCATTTTTTGCGGTGTTTGTCTTTTCCACTCATTCCAATTTGAAAAATTATATCTCAACTAAAGAAGAAACTATTTGATGCAATTTCAGAATCATTGAATAGAAAAATAAAATTTTTGATTAATCAGAATTTAAATGACTAAAATCGAAAAAATGAATTGTCATTTTTTTAATATTGAAGATTGTAAGAGGATATTGATATTGAGCATTTTATATTTCGCAATATACTATTGAATAGAGCTAGAAAATAGCTCTATTGAATGATTTGCATCAAACGGTTTTCTCATTTCTGATGTGATGTGATGACTTAGGGCATGGAAAAATAGTGGTGAAAAATTCCAAATCCGATTAAATAAATCCATCAATTCTCCCTAAAAATTCTACCCAATGATGGGCTCCACAATGATGCCAAATTTATTAATAAATTTAATATTTATATTCGACAAAATTCGAAAATGCAATCCACAATTCAAAACTGATTCTTCCATCTTCTTTTTAACCTTTTTCAGTTATTTTGTCTCAATCCTGATGGGCGCCGATTTGTCGAATATTCTGAAAATTCAACGTCTCTCCGATGATCATATCCAATTTTTGGTGTACCAAATTCTGCGAGCACTCAAAGTAATTGTTGTTACTAAAATCGGGAAACATTATTTAAGTATTTGGATATCATTTTTTGCCATAAAAGGAAGCAAAATCCAGCGAAAGGCGATATACCAATCGAAATCGGAAATGGATGTCAAATTTGTATTATATGCCCCCTAAATCCCCAGCAGAAAACATTTTTTGAAAATTAAAAAAAAATATTTTTCGGAAATGAATTCTTAAGGATTGCCATTTTTAAACTAATTTTTGGCTTCAATTCGATTTAAATAAATTAACACCTCCCCAAAATTTCTACAGTACATTCATTCGGCCGGCATCATCCATCGTGACCTGAAGCCGTCGAACATTGCAGTGAATGAAGATTGTGAGCTGAAAATTCTGGACTTTGGTTTGGCCCGGCACACGGATCAAGAAATGACGGGATATGTGGCCACCCGATGGTATCGGGCACCGGAGATAATGCTCAATTGGATGCATTATACACAAACTGGTTTGAATTGTTTATCTGATTTTTTGGATATTCTAAATTAATTTTTTTATTAAATATTAAATTAACTACAAGCCATGTAAATTTGATATTATTTCATAGTTTTATTGGCATAAATTATTCATTGATTAATTGGAAAATGGAGAAAATTATAACCAGAAAAAAAAGAAGAATCGAATAATTTTCATATTTTCTACTAATAAGAGTTTTTGGTCTTTGATCAATCATTTTTATAACAAAATACTCTACGAAAAGAGTTTAACTAAATTTTATAAATACATCTTAGTTATGAAGATTACTAATAAGATTTTTTCTCGACCAGCGCGCAAGCATATGGTAACCTTTGAAAATGGACAAATTTTTATTGACAAATAAAAAATTTAGGTACAAATATTTAGATTTAATTACGCCTTTAAATAATTTTTTAGTTGATATTTGGTCCGTTGGTTGCATAATGGCCGAACTGATCACTGGCCGTACATTGTTCCCGGGCGCCGACCATATCGACCAACTCACTCGGATTATGTCTGTTTGTGGCACTCCAAATGAGGAATTTTTGGTAAAAATTTTTTAAAAGATGTTTAAAAAAGTAAAAATAAAAAAGGAGCTTAAATTACATTTAAAATTTCAAAAAATTTTGGTTTTATGACATAATAAATGAGGAATTTTTGGTAAATTTACTTTAAAAAGATGTTTAAAAAATATAAAATGTAAATAGCGAACTTAAATTACATTTAAAATAGCAAAAATATCGAAAAATTCTTCTATAAAAATTTTGGCCCCGACGTGACTTGAACACGCAACCTTCTGATCTGGAGTCAGACGCGCTACCATTGCGCCACGGAACCCCTTGCTTCACTTTGCTATAGGGCCATTGAGGCCCCTTTAAAATGGATCATCAATTTATTTATTACTCACTTATTTAATAAAATATTCTGTGTTAGATATTTCATTTATAAAATAAATTAAGATTCGGTTTATCTTTTTTGACTAAAGATCGAAATTTATTTAAAAAAAATTAATAAAAATTTTTTAGGCAAAAATCTCATCGGAAGAGGCTCGCAACTATATCCGAAATATGCCCAGAATGGATCGCAAGGATTTTAAGCTTTTCTTCCATTTGGCCACACCGGAGGCCGTTGATTTTCTTGAAAAAACATTGAATTTGGATCCGGATTATCGGTAAAGAAGATATTTATGGAATTTTTGAAGGAAAAAAAATATTTGGGAAATTTTAAGCAAAAAATGATTAAAATAATAAAACGAATATTTTTCAAGAAATTTAAAATTTTTTGATTTTTTTTAGAAAGATAAGCTCTTTTAAAATGTCAGCAACTTCTGTAAAAATATAATATTAAAATGAGGGAATAAAAGAATAAATTATTTATGGCTAAAAAATTATGGTAGCAAAAATTACCAATTTTTTACACAAAAATTTATTGATGATTTTATGGGTAAATTAATTTTTTTGTCAAATTACAGACCAACTGCAGCACAAGCAATGGAGCATCCCTATTTCAAACAATACCACGATCCAAATGATGAACCAGCTGCCGAAGGCCACATCGAAGTGGACATTGAACAGGATATGACCATTGGTGAGTGTCGAAAAATTTTAAAAAAATCGTTTAATGATTAAAAATGCCTGTAAGACAATTCTAAAATTTAGTTAAATTTACTTGAAAAATTCCTTCCTTCATTAAAAGCTCTAGGGCACCAGCAGCGGGAATATAAAAGATTTTCCATTTTGCCGATTAAATGACTAAAAATAGCTTTACGACATGTTCCGAGCCAAATTAAAGGCCTAAAAACCTATAGGGCACAAATACAATAGAGATCAATGTTGGCATTAAAAAACATTGGAATGGCAATGACAATTTGGGAAATAATAGGCCTTCAAGGCAAAATTCAATAAATTTTATTCTTATTAGAGAAATCCCTTTCTTTAGAATAGCTCTCTCAACTTTAAATAATTCCAGAGATCCAGAGGCATAATAAATCCAAGCAGAACTTATTAGGCAGCAAGGCGATTGAAAAAGTGCTCTAATATTTTATAGATTCCTTGATATTTTATAAAAGCAAAAAACTTTCTAGCTTCACCACTTCAAACATAAAAATTTTCAAAATTATTCCCTAAAAGCGTTAATTAATTAAATTACTCAATATTGATATTTTTTTCAGATCAATGGCGCCAAATGATTTGGGCCGAGATTGAGGCATTCCAACAAATGCAACGGGAACAGCACGAAAAGCAACGGAATGAACAACAACAACAATCATCTACTTCTTCTGCTGCACATTTTAGTGGCAATGCTGATGATAACATTGAAGAATATTCCACAATTTAGTCACACTAATGATGTGAAATGGAACTTAAATTTAATTAAAATTAATTTTACAACCAAAGGAAAATATTTTTTACCAACAAAAATTATTCTTTTTACCAACGAAAATTCTAGTTTTTGACTACTAACAAATTCGAAATCGATGGTCTATAACCGGTTTCTGATTTGTTAAAACCTATTTTGTTGGTAAAAAATAATAACCATTATTAAATATTAAAATTTAGATAATATTGTATTATTTTATTTAATTTACCCATAAAATATTTGTGAATTTAGCATAAATTTTCGTCTCCAAAATTCATCATTTTTGAAGCCTTTAATTTTTTCATAACCAAATGTTCATTTATTTTTGGTGTTTCCATTAAACAAAATTTATTTAAGCTAGCCATCTAATTAATAACCCTTTTCTGTGAATTTTATTGCTTGCGATAAGGAGAGACCATCCTTTTCGGCTCATATTGTTTTGATTGTAGCCAACAAAAAAAATTATATTCACCAATGTCGACCATCCATCCAAATCCAAACGATGAAGATGGGTACAATTTGCGCAATCGGTCAAAAAATAATATTGAAAAAATGTTAGTAAAATTTAAAAAATTATTCCATATTAAAAATAATTTAAGCCAACAGATGAAAATTACAAATAATCAGCAGCAAGAGAAGAATGACACCATAAAATACAGTCATTTTGAAGAAGTTTTGGATCGAATTAATCCATTTGGTGCCTATCAAATTTTTGTCTCAATTTGCATTGTTTTTGCTCAAGTGGAATGGGGCGGTGAGATGAATTTTAAATTGGGTTTTCAAATCGACCCGTTCGAATAATCGAATCTGTCCAACCCAGCAGCAGGACTCTCAGAAATATCATCCCCCCCCCCCCCCCCCTTCCACGGGGGTCATTTGGCCCTTTTTTAGGATTTTGCTCCCTTTTTGCCCCTCTGCCACCCCAAATGCCCCATTTTTAAAATTTTGATATTTTTCCTATTTTTATACTTTTTGGCTAAAATTTCTCGCTGCACGACAAAATTTTATTAAAATTTCTCTCTGCTAGGCTACTTTTAGCTTAATTTTTTCCCTGCAGAGCTATTTTCTGCAAAAATTTTCTTTTGAGTGGGCACTTTTCGTTCGATTTTTAACCTACGGTGTAAAATAGTGTAAGGAAGAGACCCTCTCCGGGGTTGTGGCCTACATATGGTTTGGGTTATAGTCCATTCGGACTCTCCATTAACTATCCCAGATCCATCCCATCTCCGCCCCTTATCCGGCCAATATAAACGCAGCCATTCTCTCGTTAATCAGTCAGTTCGGCAGCCACAGAGGAGATCTCCAATCAACCAGCTTTTCCCCACTTTCCCTTTAATATCCCGCGGGATACGGATACGACAGTCCTTTTTCCTCCCCATTTTCCATTTCCAACTTTCAACTCTGAGAAACAGGAGGATAGGCACTGGGTACGGGTCCCCGCGCTTTACTATAGAACCCTCTGCGCACTTAACAATAACTATGACGACCCCTTGATGAGCCCCGAAACTTACTTAGAAATTCAATTATTCAACCAATTATAATGGTTTTGGTATCATTTTAAAAATTGAAGGAAATATTCTTTATATATTTTTATATTTTTAGGCAATTTCTCCTTCATAAATTTGGTTGGTTCTGTGGAGCCCAATTGGAAATGTGATTTGGCCGAAACCAGCAATTCAACTGGGGATGGCGGCAATGCAGTGATTTCAACAATTATTTATGCGCCAACCAATGAATCCAGCTGTGAATTTATCCGTACAAATTGTAGCGCCATTCAGCCAATCAAAGATTCCACTGAATTTAATTGTACCAAAAAAAATTTCCTTGAAATTAGTATTAATTTTAATTATGCATTTTTAGCCATTGTTGCTTCACTTCGTCTGATTTGCGAGGACGGCGATAAGCCAGAAACAATTCAAATTTTGCAAGCCATCTCTTTGATGATTGGCTCAATTGTTGGCGGCCATATTGGCGATAAATTCGGTCGACAATGTCTCTTTTATATTTCGCAGTTGGGCGTATGTATTTCTAGCTGGTTCGTTTAATTAAAGTTATGCCAAAAATCGGTTAGTCCTCATTTACGCCGCCCTATAGGAAAAAGTATAAAGACAATTCAAACAGCCCTACCACTAATCCTACCTAGCCCTAAACCTTAACCTTAATCCCATGCAAGCCCTAACCTAATCCTAATCTTAGCCCTACCTTAGTTACAGCATTGGCGGCGCAAAAGAGGAATCACGCAAAAATCCTAGTAATATTGTCGTTTGCTCGGAAACTATTCATCATTACTTAATTTTATAGCCATAAAACTGTTTGGTGTGTATTAAGATTCTTAAAAATGCATTTTAAAGCAAAAAAATAATGACACTATTATAAAAATCCTTCCTACATATCTATATACTTTTTGCATACTCAATAGTTTGACGATCGCCTCAACATCTTGGCAATTTTATGCCATTTGCCAGAGTATCAATGGATTCTTATATGGCATTCTCGAAGTTGAATCACTGACATTGGCAATGGAATATACGAATGATCAGTAAAATAAAAAAAATAAATAATTTGATGAAATGTTCACAAAAGATATCGAATGATTCCGGTAGCCTGCTTTGTGCAGCATATAGCCAGTTTCCTGATTGGCGGAATTGCGCATCTCACCAAAGACTGGCAAATGTTCTTTGTTTTCCTTAATCTAATAACATCGCCCATAATTATGGCATTTATGTTGTTTCATGAAAGGTGATAGTGCTATCATAAAAGCCGTAATAAAAATTAGGGATGCGCACCCGACCACCATTTTTAGCATTTACCTCCGAACCAGGCAGGGCCAGGTATGATAACCTCCGACACTGTCAGGTGTTGGGACAAGCACCCCATATTATTGCATATATCCAGGAAAATGGGATACTGAAGGAAATTTTCACTGAATTTTTGTAGTATGAAATTTCGGTAAAAAATTTCATTTTTGGCTAAAATTTTTCCATATTTGGACAAAATTTTTATATTTTGGATTAAAATTTTTTCACTGGTTATACATTTTTTGCTAGAAAAAATTCTATATAAATCAAAAAGGCCAACCCTGACCTCGATCCGACAATCTGGCCCCCTGATCGTCGGTGGCGTAATCCTAATTAAGACGAATTTGAAATATTTAATACATTTGATTTAGTCCCCGTTGGCTCATTGCCCGAGGCTTTTTTAATGAAGCCAGTCATGTGAGTCAATTATTTAAAAAAAATTACTGATTATAATTTTCACTATTATTATAGGTTCTGAATGACTTGGCCAATAAACGATGGAATAATACGGAAGTGGAATTCAGTGCAAAAAATTTATCGGAATTACCGCATGAAAAAATGGATAGAATGGTCTCATTTTACGATCTTTTTTCCCGAATGCGTTTTGCGAAGCAGTCATTGATGCAAATTTTATCAATGATCACATTTTCCATGGTTTCAATTTGATTGGTTATAAAGCTTATTATAATCCTCTTCACAGATTGGAATCTGCTACTTTTATGTTATCCGTGATTTTCCGTTCAGTTCAATCAACATTGTATATATTTTATTGCGAATATTGGAAATTATTCCGGAAATACACCAAGCGCTGTGTTGGTTTTATTTAGAAATCACGGCTTCTAGGCATCGGCTAGAATTGAGATTAGGCTCATTCGATTCGTCATGGTCGATTTTATTTATAATATTTCACTTTCATAATGACTTATGCTGTTTTACTTCCGGCTACGCGTGATTCCTTTGCTCCGAGCCCTAACCCTAAACCTTAGCCCTAAACCTAGCTCTAAATTGGTCTGAAAATGAAATCATTTAAATAAAATCGATCATGGCGAATCGATATCGATTTTGTCTACTCTCGAGTCTGTCCGGTACCTAGAGGCCGTGATTACCAAAAAACCCAGCGCTTGGTGTATTTCCGGAAATACACCAATTTCTAATATTATCCGTAACACATCCATCCATTTTTCCATTATTTTTTTATGCCCATAGGTCCTTCTTGACGGTTTATTCTGCATGATTATTCCAATTTTGGTAATTTTTCTGGACATGTACTGCGAAAAGTTCACTGTAATTAAAATATTAATTTTACACATATAAATCATAAAATTTTAGCGCCGTTTTCAATTCCTTCTTTCACTTTCATTGATGGGTCTTTGTTTCGGCATCGTTATTGTTTTGGTCGGCATTTTCAATTTGGATCATCTTCATTTGATCGTTGTGATTTTTGTTATTATTGCCGGAATGCTTAACGGCTCATTGTTTTGGATGAATATTGTCCAGGTAATTACCGCTTGGGGGTATTATTTTTATTCTTCCCAAAATTTGAGGGATTATTAGAGAGTGGGGAATTATTAGAAATGGGGATTTATTTTTCAACCTTGCCAGAGGGTTTGGAATTATTTTTCGATGATTAAATGCTTTCATTTTTTAGGAAAATAAAAAAAAGCATGCTGAAAATGGTTTTTAGAATTTTTAGGTCAACATTTTTGGGTTTTTTACACAAATTTTAATGTGAATTTTCTATATTTTAATTACCTTGGCGAGATTTATCAGCGATCTTGGTCCTTTTTAAGGTATGAGTTGTCAATTTCTACCACAAAGATGACAAGATATCAAAAAAATCCAAAGTAAATTTCTTACTCATAGTATGTTCATCGAATTACTTTTAAATTAGAAAGTAATTTTAAAATATTTTTAATCAGCGAGAAAATTATTAGAGATGGAGGGATTTTAATAGAGCATTTAGGGTAGCTTAGCTTATAGAATAGAACAAAATGCGGATTTGATAAAATTTAAGGTAACAACTCAGCGTTTTCCTACAGTAATTCGTTGTATTGCCTTCGGCTGTCTTCATTCCCTTCGCCATATTGGAACAATTGCGGGAATTTTAATAATGCAACCGCTGGAGGAAAGCGGCACCCCAATTTATAATTTTGTCATCCCATTTGCTTTGATCTTGCTAACTTTATTTGCGGGTATTTTTCTGCAACCCGAGACAAAGGGAAAAGCCCTATTGGATACTTTAGATGAATTGGTATGGAATTCGGGAAATAACAATTTATATTTAAAAAAGGTACTTTTCTATTATCGAGGGGCGGAAGGGGGTAGTGAAGAAGAAGATGATAAAAAAAAAAGACGATGAAAATGAATGATGAAAAGATGATGAAGAAGAATATGATGTTGATGATGAGATAATGATGATTAATGATGATGATGAAGAGGAAGATTAAGAAGATGAAACGAAGAAGAAGAAGATGGTGAAGAAGATGATGATGTGGATGAGAAGATAAAGCTGAAGCCAATGATGAGTGTGAATGAAAATGAGAAAGAGATGAATCAAAATCCACTCATCTTCATCATCTTCTTTGCCTTTCCTCCTCCCCACAATAATAGGAAAGTAACAAAAATATTATTACATGTATTTTATATTTTAATTTAACAATATTTTATTTTTGCAGGATTATGCACGTGCTGAAATGGTGCTCCCAAAAAGCATGCATAAAATGGCAAAAATGCAATTTGAAATACATAAACAAATGATGGAAGGAAAAAATAATCGAGGAGATGAATACTAAATAACGAAAAATATTATTCATTGAATAGTGAATACTGAATTTATCCGCATTTTAATTAAATTTGATCGGCTATTTGCTTCTCTTTCAAAGAGCCTATAAAGGGCACAAATCCAAAAGAGAGATCCATAAAATTACGGAGCCATTAGCATTAGCCTATTAGGTAGATTGTTTCCAAATTCATATTTTTATTATATTTTCTTTTATAATAGTCATTCAGTCCGATGAGCTCTATAAAAAGGGTATAAGGTTTATGTCTACAAGATCAAGTACAAAAAAGTTATATTCAAAAAACTAATTTACCGACAAAAAAATTTTCATAAACCATCCATAAATGCTCACCATCCTCATTTGCGTTTAACTATCCATTCGCCTTCCTTTATTTGCATTTTCCCTCTACCTTGTTGCCATTGGCATTTCAAATCCCAATCCCCCTCCTATTCCCATATCCCTCCCATATATGTATTAACCTTCGAAGAGGATAGAGCCCGAACGAAACGAGATTCTGCTGACGGAGATTTTTGAATCTTGGCCCCAGACAGTATCTAATTGAGGAATTAAAATTGGTGGAATTAATTAAGAACTGTCCTAATTTGGTCTTCAATGAAATATTATTCCTCAATACAAATTTGCATTGAATTTTAATTTAATATTTTATAAAAATGCTGCTACGGAGAATGGACATTTTCGGCACAAATTCCCTCCCCTGGAGAACATCATCAAAAATTCACTCTTTTTTGTCATCAAAGTTCACTAAAAATGGATTTAATTTATCAAAATGAGGGAGGAGTTGGAGGTCAGCAAGAGCCTGATGAGGACAATTCAAAGTTAAAAAAATGTAAATAATTTTTGGAAAGGACAAGGACACGGTTAACTGAGCGATGGCGCTTATATATAGATAGCTCACATAGTAGGCTATGCAATTACAGAATACTGATTCGATAATTCAAGTCCATGGCCAAAATTCTAGGTTAATTAAAGTTAACAAATTTGTTTAGAAAAATTAGGAAAATTGCCACTGGCAAAAATTGAATTCTATTTTAAAAAATTGACGAAATAAAAAATTGGATGCGGCCAATTTTTTGTACGTAAAAAATTTCAACCAAAATTTCTCCCGTACGAAACCAATTTTATGACCCCCAAAAAATAATTAAAATTAAATGCAACAAATTTATTTCACTCAATTAAATTTTTTTTATCGATTAATTTTATATCATCAATTCATCATTGAATTTCTCTTTCCATTCTTTTCACTTCTTAATTCGGCACACAAGCATGTAATGGAGATGGAGCTCCGTGGTAGTAGAGAGTAATAATGGATGCATATTTGCAGTTTGCTTGATTTTTGCATTCCATTTCCTTTAATCCATCACATGCTGATTTGCAGCTATATTGTGAATATCCATTCTGGTAAAAGTCGAAGGTAAATTTGCAATACGTTCCTTGCATTTTGCACTCAAATTCGCGCAAACCAAAGCATTGCAGTGGTTGCGGGAACGGAACATTATGAGGCGGAGGCGGAGGTGGAAGAAGATAAGCCTAAAAATGTATGGATAAAATTTTTGTGAAATGTATAAAAAAAAGTAATTTTAATTGGACACCTATTAATTTACTCATCATATTATGGAATTTGTTCACAAAATTCTTATATTTAAAATCAGAATTTTCATTCATAATTTTAATTTTGTAGATTATTTTTAAAATAATTAAAATAATAATTTGCCGTAAATTAATTTAAAATGTTTTTGATATTTTTTTACTCCGTAGGGAATAAGTTGGGGCATTCTTTTGAAAACATAGCCAAAAGGAAAATAATTTATTAATAAATGTGGATACTTATTTGAAAGCCCAAATGTCCTATTTCTGTTAAAATTTTGTCTTTTTGGAATTTCAATGTATTTGAGTGATAATAAAACGAATTTTTGGAGATATTTTAAAAATTGTTTAAGTTTTCAGAAAATTATTAAGACAACTTTTTTTTTCTTTTTAAGAATTTTTAGGGTTGAATTGGTTGCTTTATCGCGCTTTGGCCAAATAATTGCCAAGGTAGTATTTAACTTTTCCACTATTTGGTAAAAATTTCCATTTAAAAAATCGAATAATCCACCTCAACACCGACATTCATTTCGTTCACAATGAAGATGTTCATACCGCCAAACATGAACAAAACGATGGTTGAGTAAATGATGGCTTTGATGATGGACATTTTGGACTATTTGGATTTTGATAGTAAATTTTTTGATGGAAGAATTAGGAATGAGGATTGAAATTGAAAATAAATTGATAAAGATGATGTTAAAATCTTTTTAAAATGAATAAAATACAAAAAAAATTTAAAATGGAATAAATGAATAAAATGCATTAAAAAGACAAATGAATGCATTAATGGAAAACTGCTTAAAAATATTAAAATAAAAATTGCATTACTTATGTCATGCTTATGCTTAAGCGCCAAATAGAATAGAAAGAATGGATTTTGAAAGAATTTTGGTTAAAAACCATTTTTAATAAATTGTTTAATTAAAACTTTTCCTTCTAGTCAATTTAAATAATACTCAAACCCAAATACATTTGGATAAATGACGATTTATTCTGAATAGTTTTAGCCCATCATTCAAAGCGGGGATGGTCTTCCACAAATTTACTTTTTTATATAAAATCTAGCTCCATGAGTGTAATTAATGAACTTGAAGAATGAGTTTGAATTTTTATGAAAAGGCACCTTTGCAATATTTTTAAATTTAAATAAAGCAAACTTAAAAGAAATTTCCCAGTTTTAATTTCCATTCAATCAAAGATTAAAGTGAATTAACAATAAAAATTATGAAAAACGAAAATATAATCAAATTATGTTACGACGATTAGTCATAAGGAAAATTATTTATTATTGTTAATCTTTAGATAATTTGGGTACTTGTCTGCTTTGTATCCCCTTTAGGGTCAACAAGTGAATGTTCCAAATTTTGGGTCCTTCTTTCATGGATAGGAAATAGGATATCATCTATAAACTATAATCTATATGACACTAACCCTCTTTCCCTACCACCTTGGGCCCTTCACTTTTTCCTTTTCAACAAAAAGGGATACAAAACTGTCAAGTACCGTAATTTAATCATTTTGTCAACAATTATATATATTTCGGCCATATCAACTGCATGAGCAATTGTACTTCAATTCATTTGGCAGGCATTTTAATACCAAATGGCCGATCATTTCGTCCACAAATATTTGTCATTTCTAATTACGAAATTGAATTACAATGAACCGGCTTAATAATCATCGCATCTTTCTTTGTAATTTTGTGTTGACAGAAATATTCGGATATAAACAATATTTTGAAAAATACATTGTCATCAATTGAATGCAAAAAGAACAATCAAAAATGTAACAACTAAATGTGAAAAAAGTAAAATGGACATTGCAAAGAAAAGGGCTTCCTTATGAAACATAATGGCCAATTCGAAAATGATGGAATAAATTCCGAACAAAGACTTTCAAAACATTCACAGATGTGCACAAAAATGTACCGAGGGCACTATAAATATTCGTTCACATTGTTTATTGTTGTTCAATTTTAACTTTAAATTCACATTACCTTTCTCCGTAAAAAAATTTTATTCTACTTTTTATTTATGCTTTAAAATAATGATTATAATTAAATATATTACCCCTCCCCCTCTAGCTTAAATTTCTACAGTTTTTATTATAATTTATAATTTAAATTATGAGCAAGGACGGAGTGGAATTTTTCAAGGTCGAGGAGACGAATGATCAAACTGCCATCGGAATTAAAGCCACTGTCCTTACCGCTAGTGCCGCTGATGGACAGGTCAATATATGAAATTTTTAAACGGAAAGTGTAAATTTTATTCAGATTGGTGCTGAGCTTCTGTCAGGGTCTACTGGAGCGAAACTCGGCCTTGACCAAAATGGATTGGAGGCAAAAATTGATGTCAATGCTACTTTGGCAAGTGCCAAACTTGGCCCTGTCGAGGCAAAAGTCGGCATCGGAGGTTGGTTTACATGTTTTTCAATTTCTTCAAGTTAATTTCTTCTTCAGCCGAAACCGGAGTGAAAGTTGGCCCGGATGGTGTTGGTTTGAAATTGGCGGGCACTGGCTTTGGGATTGGATCCAACGGCATCGAATTATCGGTGTTTGGCAGTAGCATCTCTTTCAATCCTTTTGGAAAATGAAGAAGAAAATGATGTGAGTAGGTACTTAAACCCCAGGGGGTCAAACGGGACTAAGGCATTTTTCCTGGCCAACGCCTGTAGGCTTCCTTTTTTGGGGGTAGGCCTATACCTATTCGATTACTTTTTTTTATGCCAGATGGTCCCCCCTCTTTCCCTCCTTGGAGGGGAAGAGAGCCTCTGCCTATTCGATGACTTCAAATTTCCCTTTCTTTTCAGTTCGGACCCAGACCACCCGCTGTGTTTTGTCGCCGCCGGCCGCCCAGCCGACTGCCGTTAGCGAGGCGCAGCCGAAGCAAACCAGAGAAATCGGTGGTGAGATTTCTCTGGCCCCCCTTACCCCAAATTGAGCGGGATGACCATTGACCATTGCCAATTTTTGGCGGGAAAAAAAAAGAGCCAATGGATGTGGACCAGTTTTGGAATGACCGTTGGCCAACCAATTTTTTTGGCGGGAAAAATTGGTAAGAGGAGGGAATGGATTTGAGGGAATGGATAAAATGATGATGATTAATGATCCCCCTTTCCCCTCAATTTCCATTTTTAGGTGCGAAGCAATGGAGGGAATGGAGGGGAATTGAGCCAACCCAGCGGTGTTGATGATGATTAATGACCGGAATTGAGGAGGGAATGATTGTGGATGTGAGGGAAGGCCAAGAGGAAGGGGAAGGGTCCGACGACGACGACGACGACGACGATAATCGATGAACTTCCGAACGTTCAAACCGAAAAGGGAGGAGAAGACGGAGGAAGGGCGGACGGAAAGAAAGAAGGAAGGAAGGAAGGAAAAGGAATGAGGGAACGAAAAAAAAAATGTGAACGGAGTAGCGAGGCGTAAGCCGACGCATACTCCGGAATTGATATTTCGCCAATTCGGGAGTGAATTTAATATACGGATGCATTAACTTGAAATATGATTTTTCCCTCTTCTTTTATTTTTAATATTCATTTTTAATTTTCATTTTTATCCAAGTTTTAAAAAAGTGAATTGAATTAATTGAGTTAATTGATTGATATTTACATATGGTTATTATTATTGTTGTTGGTTATTGAGTAAAATGTACAAAAAATGATTATTATTTATTGTTGGTTATTGAGTAAAATGTACAAAAAGTGATTATTAATTTTGTGGTTTGGTGAGAATAAATGAAAAATAATTAATTGAGTAAATGGATTAAATGAGCTGAACATAATTGATTAATGAATTATTATTATTGGTTAAAAACATTCATAAAACGAACGAACGAAATTCTTTCTCCTCCTCCTCCTCTTTTTCCCAAACAAAACTCACAAAAAGAACGAATTCCGACTGCGGAACATTGAGCCCATCGGCGGGCGAATCCTTATTGGGACGGACTTAAATTTCCTCGCTGGCGCACGACAAAATGGGCAGATCCTGTCCGTATATTTGCGGCAACACGGCACACAAAATGAAAGATGTCCACAGCGAGGGAACATTACAGCCTTTGTTGTTGTGCATGTAATGCAATCGTGGCCCTCATAGAAGAGTTCGGCCGGTTCCTCGAAAATCCAGCGGCGAGCACGATCCTCCAAACCGCCACACATCGCGATTGCGCGATGAAGTCCATTACGATGCCATCCGTATCCGGCCACAACGGCGACTCGCAAAGCTTCTCCGAACACAGCCCGACGATTTCGGCCTGTCGGATGGAGAACTGAAATGAGTAAAAATGATTTAAAATTGAGTAAGATCAATATGAATAAAAAAAACCCACCGAATGGCATACAAAGCTCGGCAACTCGGCTGTTGTACACGGAGATGTTCACATTCATTGCGGCACGAGTATCTTAAAATCAATTTTTAAAAAAATGAGCATACTCAATTTCCCATGTTTACCTTCGGGCGACTCGTTTCTCGGAATACACTCTACCCACGATTCCGGAGTACACCAACTCCAATCGTCCACATCGATTTCGGCCAAGGCCCGATCAATTTCCTGATTAATCCGGTACTATGAAAATGAGTAAAATTTAATTGAGTACTCAATTTAAAATTTTCTCACTTGTCGCATGTAAAGATCAAGTTCCGAATTCTCTGCCGCCACAGCCGCTGCAACTCTCTCCTGTCCATTGATGGGCGGATGTTCGCGACGAACCTGAAATTGAGTAAATGAATAGAGTGAATTTAAAATATCGGATACTTAATTTGAAAAAAAGAGTAATGAGCCTAAATGAATATTTTTAAAAATGAGTAAGACGAAACTCACACGCTCAATAAGGTTCACCGCCTGTGCCACGGAATTTGTCTCATTTCGGCGGATACGGAGAATGTTATTGATAGGTGCTCCGGCGAGCCCGGGCCATTCAAGTCGGAAGGGGCGCGCACGGCGCTGAAAAAAAACAAAAAATGAGTACAAAACGTAAAAAATGAGATCAAAGCGGAAAATGAGTACAAAGGGAAATTGAGTACAAAGGGAAATTGAGATTACCTGATAGGCCCAAGCCTCAATTGCCTCCAATCTGCTCGTAATTGTGAGCACGGCTCCTTCGAGCAAGTCAATTCGGGGACGAACGTTTGCTTCATTATTTTGGTTAGGCATACTCGGACAATGATAAAGATAATGAGGAAAATGAGGTAAAAGTGAAGACGGCAAAAAAAATTATCTGGTTGACAGAAGAAGAAGACTGCGATGATGCCAATTTTCCACAACAGGCTTATATACATTCCAAAAACGATAAATTTCTCATCAAATTCTCATGAGCTGTCACCTTGGCATCAACGAATTCACCACAAAATTCCCACAGAATTTGCCATCAAAATCTTCCAATAAATTTCCCCTCGCATTGACCACCCAATTGGGTCCCACCAGCCGGATTCCAAAAGAAAGGAGAGAAGAATGGAAGGAAGAAAGGAAGGAAGGAAGGAACCCCATTCCCTCAAAATATTTTTCCCTCGTCGATCCAATAAAAAACCGTTTGACGGACCATCTGCCCTTTCGGAGAATTCGTTCCCAGCCAGTCCCTCCCATTCCCATATTCCAATTTCAATGTCATAAATTTTCTTTTTTATTCATTATCGTAAAATAAAATGGAAATTAAAAAATAAAATGGAAATTAAAATATATACATACAATAAATGGAATATTAAGTCGGGTACAAAAATTAATTTAATATATAAGGATGCATTAATCACTGAAACATTTTATTCTCGGAGTAAACTTTTGAGACAAAAATTTCTTCAAGTAAAAAAATTGAGAGGTGATGAGCCTCTCAATTTTTACTTTGAAATAATTGACTTAAAAGTTAGCTCCACGAACAAAATGTTCGAAAAAAAATGAACGGAATGGATGGATTAATTTGTGTGGGAAGGATTTGCTCAAAAGTTTTCTCCAAAATTGTAAATCTTGTATTCACCTCGTTTGACCATTCCCTTGCTCATAACCGGCTTGTATTGCTTTTGTAGAATTGTCGATGCGATTGCTCCTTCAATGCCGCCCTTCTTTAGCTGTGTTCTGAGGAAATTTGAGTAGAAAAGATCAATTGAGTCAATGACACCTGTGTCCGCATATTTGAGCACCAATTCCTTGAATTTGTCATATTGAAAGCCCTGATTTTTCATGACATCATAGGTGAGTGTAATACCTCGAATCTTGAGCATGTATTCAAATTCCGCATCCGGCTGATTCTTCTTCCTATATTTGATTCCATATTGTTTAGGGCCCCCAAAACATACTTCCAAAATGTCATGCTCCGGTAGTTCATCCGTAAAATCGCCAATGTGCGGTCCCAGCTGTAGAGGGCACTCATCTTTGGGATGGGAGAAAATGAGCGAGTCCGTATCGACATAGTGGAGTTGACAGCCAGGCGAGCGCACAACTTTTTGCATTGAACGTAGGAGGAGGAGCCGAGCGCAAGATGTAGTCCATAATGAGATGATAACATTGGAGGCGTCATTTTCTTCGGCGCATCCCTTTTTGGTGACATAGGTGATCATGATTACAGCCGGTTTGTTCCCATGCCCTTTTACCAGCTCGTCCAGTTGCATAATTTCAATTGAGTGATCGTGGAACATTTCACCCAATTTCGCCGGATCATCTGTTATTGCCGTCTTATGGAGTCCCCAATTTCGCATACCAAAACGTCCCCACAGATTATTGACGATCAGCTTGGCCAACTGTCTCTTGCCTTTGTCCATTTTCATTAAGAGCCGATCAATTGTAATCCCAAAACGTTGTTTGCATTCCCTAATGAATTCTTCTTCCACTTCTGTCTTTCCCTCAATACTCTTATCGAAGCCGGACGCATGGATTTTCAATGCCAAAAATTCCTTCATGTAACCTCGGAACAGCTCTCGGTCGGCTCCCTCGTACTCATAGACTCGGACCAGCTCCGTCACGCGATAGCCCTCATTTAGTGCCGCATCCAGCTCAACCGAAGTAAATGTACCCATCCAACCTCTTTTATCGTCCGTATGCATGCATTGATAGTGTCGATAGTGGCCTCCGTCCTTGTGTGTATGTGCGCATTTTGAGCAAAGCGGAAACAGCAACCGCTCATCTCCATCTGTGCTCAATTTCATTGGTAGAATCGGGATGTCAATTTGCCTTGGGGGAACAACGAAACATTTGATCAACGCGGTCTTATAGGGGTTGTCTGCTGCGCATGTCCAATTCACTTGCTCATTTTTGATCCGCACCTCGGGATGGCCCACCGGATAGCCCATCATCCATTCCTCGAGCATGTAGTTCACATAGGGATAAAGGGATGTAAAATCGTAATAGCTAATTTTCTCATTTTCCTTTGCCTCATAAAATATTGTGGATGGCCCCGTTCGCCCACCGAAAAATGCGTACCTGGGATTGATTGGTGAACGGTCCAGATATTGCTCAAAACGTCGCTTCATTTCCGGATCTTCCTTCTTCATTTTGTCGATTTCGCATGTCCATATGATGTCCACCCGGTCCACACATCTTCGCAAATACGCAATCCGCGGAGCATCCTTTTGTCGTAATTGAGCCGGCGTCTTCTGTATTTTTGGTATAAGCTCATCGTCGTTGGGGAAGCACTTTGAACAACCATGGTAGGGGCATCCGTTCACCTCTACAATGATCCGCTCAATTTCGCCAAACTCGTTTGCCTTCTCATAATAGCCGTCCACCCTGTATTGACCAAAACGCTTCTCCCTGGGATGCGAATATGCCGTATGAAT
Source organism: Pratylenchus scribneri (assembly GCA_030063045.1). Taxonomy (NCBI): domain Eukaryota; kingdom Metazoa; phylum Nematoda; class Chromadorea; order Rhabditida; family Pratylenchidae; genus Pratylenchus; species Pratylenchus scribneri. The sequence continues at coordinate 179,181 of JAQSEB010000097.1, read as the reverse complement.
TGGGACGCCCTCCTCCTCCTCCAGCCACCTCATATAGCGATAGGCCGTGTCCGATTGGTTGTCCTCCTTGTCGTAGCCATTTTCCGGAACCAGCGCCAAATGATGAGTCGGTAGATGATTGGCCTTGAAAATGTTCACACAAGCTCGAGCAATTGTTGGCGATGATGTTAGTGGGCCGATCCCCGTCTGCGCATTCGCGAGAACCAAGCCATCTCCATCCAAATCCCCTTTGTTCCGTTTTGAGATCTCCATGAATTCTTGACGAAAAGCAACGAGAGCGGCCATTAAAATCTCGACATCATTAATACAATAAGCGGGCAAATCCTCATTTAAATAAAATTCCCTCGGCTCATATTTTTCCATAAAACGCTCATATTTTTCCATTTTCATCTCTTTTACCATAAAATCATCATGGGTCGGAATTATTCGCTTGTGAAAATTATCTGGCCTGTTCAATTTGTGCGGGAATTGTCCTTTGTCGGCAACATCCAAACCAAATGCTGAGGGCAACGCATCCAGCGCCATTGGGAACAAATTAAATGAGTCGCGAAAATGTAGTTGATGTCCATTGTCCTTTTTGAGATCCATTGTTATGATTTTGTTGCCGCGTCGCACCAAATCCGGATTGCATCCCTCTTTATAGAGTTCCACAATGACGAAATGAATGTCGAATTTTCCGCCATAATGGCTGTAGATATATGAATCGTATTCCTGGGGCAATTCATGGAGCAACCATCGAGTGAATTGAGTAATGGGTGGTCCTTTGGGGTCGCCGTCGATGCATGTTACCGCTTTGTCCTGATATGTTTCCCCATAGGCATGTGTTCCAAAAGTGACTGTTCGATGTGGCCCGCATACAGCGCATTCCGTGCTCATTTTTGACGACTTCCATTCACCGCTACCGACGCATTCTTGACAAGCAACATGGGCGCCCACAAAGTTTGGATACAGTATTTTCTTAACACGTGCCGGCTCATATGGTCTCCTACCGGGAACTTCTTGCTCAATTTCTGTTGTTTCAAGGTCAAAGGCAATATAGCGAACTGGGTGTTGCGGTTTACGTTCCAGTGGTTGAATGAAGCAGCATCTTTGTTTGTTCTTCGCATGATATGCCTTGCAGCCCCTACAATACGTTTCGCCACATTTATGCTCACGCACTCTTTTATCCCAGACGACCCCACAAATACCGCATTTTTTCGAGTACTGACAAAAGTTGTTTTTGAGATGATGACGATAGCATTCCTCCGAGACAAATGTTTTACCGCAATGACATGGAATTTCCACTTGAGGAATGGGTTCACATGGGAATGTAGGACCAACACGACCGCAATTGAGGCATTTCTTCTTACAGCTCGTAGCATGATTTGTCCCTCTGTTGTAGGATCGTTCACATCGCAGACAATAACTTTTCCCAAAAAGAGCGCCACTCTTGATGAGCCCAATAAAATGTTGCCCATCGTGATGAATAACGAGCGTGATGTTGTAGTCCTTGGCGCCATATTTGTATTCCGGAATAAGTAGGCCACGCTCACCAAAGAAGAAGACTTTAATCCGATAGCGATCTTTGTGCAAAACGTTATTCCAATAATCCACGACAATGGGCACCCAATCCTGTGCGGCATATTCCTTTTCCATAGAGGTATTTCGAGCGTTTCCATTAATTGAGTAACTTCATTATGTATTTTCCCTCTTTGCCCATGCAGGCTTCTTCTATAGCGTTTCCATTCATTTCTTTCCAACCCCCTTATTTGTTTTTGTAAAGCCGAATGAAGCGCATAAAAGAGGCAACGATTTCCAATTTGATTTGGCACGTCAATCTTCATGTTGTCCGCAATTGTATGTGTAATGGAGAGGTTGTTTTTTCGAGGACGAGCGCCGCCAACCATTTTCTTCTTATGTTTTTGAGCCATGCCATTCTTCTGGAGTACAGTGACTTGGATTTCGAGCGGAGCATTGAAAAGGGATTTGCCTAACGGTTCACGACTTTGTTCAACTTTCATAAAGATATTGCGCAACGAATGGAATGTGGCCTCCTCCAGCGGTTGAAAACTTGAAAAAATTGGCTGGCCCTCTTCGAGATTCGTGGAATTGAGCATGAAACTGATTCGGTCCGCATCAATGTTCTTCTCACGTTTGGCCTCGATGACAGCACGCGCAGCAGCCTCATTAAAAAATCCAAAGAGAGCCGATTCGGGATGGGCGGGAAATTTTTTTATTTTGAACACAGAGACACGTTTATGAATGGGATAGCCATGGAATTCCTCCTCATTTCGGGGCACATCAAGCACTTCAATAAATTCATCCAATGAGGGGTCCGTCTCTTCAAAGCGGGAACGTTTGGCAACGGGTGGGGAAGACGGTGGAGAAGAAGGAGAGGAAGAAGAGCCAGGGGAACGACGACGGGAAGCCATTTTTGGTAATGCTGGTGGTGGTAGCGGATGAAGAGGATGAATAATATTGCGCGCGATAAAAAAGCAATAAATTTGAAAAGACCAAATGTGAAAATTTCGAGGCTGGAGATTTTTTTGGTTCGCTGAAGATTGTTGGTTGGCTGTCTCAAAATTAATTGAGATTTTTTCGCAGAATGATGCCCGAAAGGCCAAATCCTGAAATTTTTATATGGCATTTGAAGGGTGGTCCAAATCTGGCATTTCCAGCCAGCCAATTAGCGATGCGCATTTGGATGCAACTGAGTATGGCCATTTTTATGTGGAAATGAGAGAAAAGGAAAAAAATTAGCAATTAAGAGCTATGGATTATGCATTTCTTTTTTAGGGGCCAGCATGTGTCTCTATGGGTTTATGCTCTATTATGGATATGCATATACGTACAGATCCGTATAATTTTAGGGGTTTTAGGGCCTATGGGCCCGCATGTGATTTAGGGGTTTAGGGGAAATGAACGGAGTAGCGAGACGATAGTCGACGCATACTCCGGAATTGATATTTCGCCAATTTCGGAGTGAATTTGATGAACGGAGTGAATCAAAATAATTAGGAATGCATTAACATTCTGGAATTGATATTTCGCCAATTCCGGAGTGAATCAAATAATTAGGAATGCATTAACATTCCGGAGTGAATCTCTATGTGTATATATAAGAGCATAATTGAGTCATATTTCAGTTAAATCCGTCTGGATTATTAGAGACCCATTTTTATTCGTCTAAAAATAAAATGTCAAATACAATAATTGTTCATTTGCCGAGTAATTCGTTGGATTATCCGGAGAATAAGTCAAATCATTATCGCGTTCATCTGGGTCGTACCCTCAAATTCCCTGGCGATTGGGTTTGCGGTCTACATAGTATCATTTTTCCCTTCTCATGGCCTTCCACTATTGGTACATTGGATGATCAATATATTGGAATACATTATAATGAAGATGAACAATCCGTCGGAATCACAGATTCCGAACTATCCGTCGGAATCACAGATTCCGAGGGTTCAAAAATGATCAAAATTCCCGTCGGTAAAGCATCGCATAGGAAAATTGAAGATTTGAGGACTTGGATTAATCAACGAATTGAGGACTACGCTAATGAAATTTCACTGGCTAGAAGAAGACAGGCAATCGCTAATCTTACATCGCCTCCGGCATCCGACGTTAGAGTCCCATCTCCGCCGAGGTTCAATTCTACGATTCCAGAGGAGAGTTCAAAATCTTCGGATAGTTCCGAATCTACGATTCCATCGGTTAATTCCGAGCCATTGGATAATTCTACGACTCCGGCTCCAGTTCAAAAATTATCTGAACCTCAAGCTCAAAAGTTAACTCAGTCAGAACCGCCGACGTCTCAAAAAAGGTCTGGCGGTGGCGTTATCGATGTACTGGTTGGGCCGCCCCGAGACAAATCGAGAGGATCGAAGATGAAGGAGATGATGTTTGGTCCTAGATCTGAACCCCCGAAATCTACGATTTCGGCGGATAGTTCCGATTCTCGTCCTCCTCAATCGACTACCGTAACCCCTCCGACTACGGTAACTCAAACAGCTACGCCGACTACGGTTGAAGAGCCTCCAAGGAAAAAGATGAAACTTGACGACATTCTCGATACTAGTCTCGATATGCTCAATATAATTATACCAAAGAGCCGAGTTGAACCTCCAAAGGCTACGACATCGGCTCCTCAATATTCGGAATCTTCGACTCAGACGGATACGGCTCCGGCTTTTGTTCTCCGGACAGATGCTCCAATACCGGTGGACGAATTGAAGGAAATGCTTGGTTCGGTGGAATTTCGATATGATATGCATACGGATCGATTCAAGGCCGTCTTTGCTCATCCGAAAATAACACATTTAAGTTTATCCACTCAATTGGCCTATGTGCTGGGATTCGACAATCCCGCAATGATTCAAAACAATGACGTGGCCAAATATAAGACGGATTTACGTGGAGGCTTCTCGTCCTTTGGCGTCTATGTCAAGGGGCTAACCGGAAATGTCATTATCGGAAATTCGTTGGCCTCATTATTGCGAATTGTGAATGTCAATGGAGCTGAACCCGGAGAATACGTGGAAAAGATTTATGACTCGCCCCTATATGTCAATGTATTACCGAAAGAAGTGAGCGAGATTGAAGTTAGAATTGATACATTAGACGGAAAACCTGTCCCATTCCAATATGGGAATGTCATTGTTGTTCTCATTTTTAAAAAAGTGATAAATTTTTAAATATTGTAGTCCGTGTCATAGTCTGTGTCAAAAACACAAACGAGGTAAATGCATCCGCATATTACATTCACTCCGTTCATGGGTATAAAAGAGGCCAGATTTTGGTCATTTTCCTCATTTGTTTCATTTTTCGAATTTCCGATTTACAAATTAATTCCGCTCTCTCTTTTTTTTATCCAAAAATAAATATGCAAAATTTTCCATCGATGCCTCAAAATACCTATCCTCAAAATTTTAATTTGACCCAAGAGTCGACTCCACCCCAAAATTATCCTCCGGCTCAAAATTATCCTACTCCTCCAGCTCAATATCCTCCTCCTCCTCCGATGAATCCCCAAAACAATTATTCTTCGTTTCGGAGTGCTGCTGCTTCTGCTGCTGTTAGCGGTCAATCGATGGATCCGTCCGCCACCAAATACAATGAGAAATATGAGCCCCAAACGTGGAAATTGTTCAAACCCAAATATGTGCTCATTTATTATCTGTGCGAGCAATGCCATGATCGATTGTACCAGTCGAAGGACAAGTTGGCCACGGATCCAATCGATGGCGGTGCACGAATCCAAATCGATATGTGCGGCGCATGTGTGGACAAGAATATTCGAGGTACGACTGCATTGACGAAACCGTATGTGCCGAAGTAGGCCAATATGTAAATGCATGGATCAATCAATCAATCGATAAATCAAATATACTCATCCCACTCCTCTTATTTGTATAATTATTATTATTAAACCTCATTATAATCAATCGATAAAAAGCATGTATGTCTATAATGTCTTATATTATTATATAGAATTAGTCTCATTACACCGATCGATTAGCCTCACTATTCCGTTCTTTGCCCCATAGACCCCTAAATCACATGCCGGCCCATAGACCCAAAGCCTAAGCCCAAATCCTAAACCCATAGACCCAACCATTGTGTCTTCATATCCTTACTCGTCCTTAGCAATGACATGTGTTTTGCGTAGCTCGTCGTTAGCGATGACTTTTTTTCCGAAAAAAAGTCATCGTTAAGCACATTTTATGTCATCGTTAAGGAGCAAAAATAGCGATTTTAAGGAGAAAACAGGTCTCGCTAAGCAAAAAACATGGAATTTTTACATTTCAAACTAGGGATTTTTATTTTCCATTTTGCACACCTTAGCAATGCTATCATTGCTAAGGAATCTTCCTTAGCGCCGATAGCAACGCTAAGGAGCAAAAATAGCGATTTTAAGGAGAAAAATGGTCTCGCTAAGGACGAGCATCTAAAATTTGTTGTAATGCTAAGGAAATGTACGAGAATTTTAGTGTAACGCTAAGGAATTTTCCACAAAAAATGGGCATATACGCGCGAATTTTTGGGGTAGGCGTGAATATTTTTGGGACAGGCGCATGCGTAAATCCATGGACATGCATACATATATCGATACATATGCATATATAATTAGGGGTTTAGGTTCTATGGGCCCGCATGTGATTTAGGGGTCTATGGGGAAAAGAACGGAGTAAAAATGAGCGGAGCGAATTTTTGATATATGGATGTATCAATATGAATCACATTTATTAATCCGATTTTATTGAGCAACAATATAAAAAACAAAAAAACATATGAAAAATAAATCAAACAGTTGTATCACTTGTAATTGTTCTGTTCCTGTCAATCATGAATAAGGAGTCGACCTCACCCATTGCTATGAGCATTATGCCTCCGTCGGGTACAGGTGTACCAAATCGAATATGTACAGCTGTCGAACCGGTCTTTATCAAATCGAAAAGTCCTCCTTGATCTTCGCCGCTATTTGTCAAATTGAACACGTAGATACAATGAGTTTTCCCATATTGAGCATACGTGATCCCGTTCCCATCGGACGTATTTGCAAAGCCGATGGCTTCGTTCATGTCATGAAATGCTCTCATATAACGATTTTGTGTATAGGCCAAATCATAATGCGTTTGAGGAAATTGTCGTCCATTGGCCGCAATGGAGATTTCCCGAACATCGAACGGTTGGAAATTGAATGGGCTCTTGGCCAAATGACCGACGTAGTCGGCATTGGCCACGAGCCCAAGGATGATTCGCCGGGGCACCTGTTCTTGGAATAAATTCGCCGAGAACTCATAACGACCTTGACTAATGAACATGGACTTCATCTCGGATTTTCGCACAGCATAACGGGCCGGTTTGTCTTCCAATTTTCGCGCAATGTCCAGACTGAGCCCATCCATTAGGGACATTTTCTTTACGTACAATTTGCATGCTTGCATTTCCAAATGATATCTTGTGGCACCGTTCGGAGAAACGAGCAAAAATTTTGACTCATTTGGCTCAATCTCAATCTCAATCTCTATATGACTAAGGAGAAACAGAGGCTGAGAAAAGATATCGGCATCGAGCTTGGCAACGAATTGAGCCGTTCTACTCCCCGCAAATAGGGCCTTCCTCGCTTCATGTCCGGCTCCGGACTCCAGTGAATCGTCGTTCATTCCCGAATAATAGCCGGCCTCATTCAAATGGCACATTTTTGCTGTAGGCGAATATGAGAGCTCATGTGTAAAATATGTCTTGTAGGCCATTAGGGAATTTGAGTTGAACACGTCTCGATTGTTTACACGCACTCTCAAATTTTTCATAAACGTATTACCGATCAATTGAATAGGCGCCACATCCTCTCCGGCCGCCAAATTTGTCATAACCATGCCGAGATGAGACTCTTTACGGATACGGAATTCGGTGAGCAAATAAATTTTTGTCGGATCAATATAGTTGTCGGAGGAATGAATTTTAAAATGATACGGCGGATCATTAATCGGGTTATCGGTCAAAATCTCAAAAGTTTTCGACGAGGATACGGTAACATTTGTCGGCGGAATTTGAAAGAAATCCAACGCATTTGTTATGGAATTTACGCTATCCTTGTCAATCTTGTAGAATGCCATTATTATTATTATTATTATTAGTAGAGACCAAAAACGTCCGATCGAAGTCTTTTTGTGGAATGTACAATAGGTTTCGTAATTTTCGAACTAATGACGGTCTGATGTGATAATGGATTAGATCGTCGTCTTTTTATAGTTCTCCTCCCGTAGCGAGGCGATAGCCGATGCATACCCGAACTATCCGTCGGAATTAAAGATTCCGAGGGTTCAGAGAAATCGGCGGTGAGATTACTCTGGCCGCCGCCAAATTGTTTGACGCCGGTAACATTTTCGAAACCCTTTTTACTTTCCTCAATTAGGGCCTGTTTCAGCGGTTGTCCCTCTTTGACTTGCTCAATTATACGATGTCCCGTATTCAGAGCCTCATTTCGAAGAGCCACTCCAGCATGACGGATTAGTGGCATGAAGAAGCGCAATACTCCGCGAAAAACATCTCCAATGCCCGTTCCTCTTTGAAAGACGGGTCCTCCTCTATAGATTGGGAAGGCTTCATCCAAGCCTCTGCCAATTTGAACATAGTCGTCAAAGACAATAGCGTTCGTATCAAATATCTCATGAACCATTTTTTTTTAAAAAAATCAATCTTGATTGACTTAATAATATATTCTATGCCTTTATATAGTATCTCTCTCTCTATCTCTAGTTCCCTAACCCCTAAAGCCCCTAATAGACATGCTGGACCATAGACCCTAAAAAACATAAACCATAAGAGGAAGAAGCCATGCCTTCATATTGGTCCTCTGGGGCGAGGGACATTTTATTATTTCCTTTTTTGAGGCTAACTGGGATAAAAAAGTATTTAAGCATTTTCACAACTCCATTATATATAAAAATGGATTTATTATTATTATTCCCAATTATTATTTTTATTATTCCATTAATCGCTGGTCATCCCACTGAAAGACCTCGATATACGTATCAATATAATCTTCCGGAATATTCGGAATACAAGAAAATTATTGAGTCATTGAGACCGACAACGACGGCGACGACGGCTACTCATAAGCCGCCTCAAGAGCAACCGCTAATAAATCATTTGACGCCTCAATTTGTTCCGGACCTTCCGTTGTGTAAGGAAACTCCGGAAAATTCCAATTTGTACGGTCACGCCTATTGCCTAATCGCCTTCCTCTTTTATTTGGTTGCCATTGTCTCAGCTCTGCTCTTTACGTGTCGTGCCTTTGGCTGCTTAAAGAGATTTGAGCGACAACAGCAGCAAGAGGAACAACGAGTACAGTTACCGTATGAGCGACAATTGGAGGGGCTCGTCGCTCGTTATCCCTCAATTTTCACAAAGGATATGAGCCTGGAGGAATTTAATAAAAAATTGTCAACTCCAAATATTGACGTACCCGATGGACACTCTACAAATTACAAAAATTCTTCGTTCAAACCCGCTGACAAAACGCTCATTTAAACAATGCCTACCAATTGATCATCTAAATGAGCCGTCGACATTCCCCTCCTCCTATGTGGTCAATTTGGATACGTCAGATGAGAGCGGAAGCCATTGGGTTGCATTTTATTTTTTGCGGAACAATTTAACGCTATATTTCGACAGCTATGGAAATCCCCCACCCCTCATTATAAATAATAAAAATGTAAAGAGAAATGTGAATGCCTATCAATCCCTGGAGGCCGATACTTGTGCTCATCATTGTATTGTATTTATCTATTTCATTTCCCTGGGCTATTCCCTTGAGCAATATTGTAAATTGTTAGACTCAATTTCAAATCCCGATTTATTTGTTCAAACATTTGTACAAAAATTAATTAATAAATAAATAAAATGGAATATTAAAAAATGATTAATGTGTGGAGGTAAAAGGGTACAAATCAGAGATTAATCTATTAAAAAGCTGGTACAATCAATGGGACCGCCATAATGATGGCATCGGAGAGAACTATTATTATCGGATGAGCTGATCGATTGGCTACATTCATCTCTTCCCCATGTTTGAGAAATTTGATCCTCCTCCTCCTCCCAAACAATATCCTTCCGATCCTCATTATCGATTTCCTTGAAGAGGCGTTCCACTTTTTCATCCACAAAAAGACCGTTCGGTTTTTTGACGTCATCATCCGTCACCTTCTCCTTCTCCTTCTCCTCGACCTCAAATTCCAAAAGTTCCAATGGGAAGTAGCGATCAACGGAATTGGGTCCATGTTGCTCAATAATACATGGGAGATATGGATGACGGAGACGAATTCGATGGCGAGAGTAGAAATGTTGCGCAACGGTTACATTGAAGATTCGAGACAATCTACCGTAGGCAGGTAAACTATCGGCCCTCTGTCGAGTTATTCCGCCGATAGTAAAGCATTTTTTGTTCCCGCTAAGATCGTCATATGTCGTACGCACACGACGTCCTTTGAGAAACATGAGTAATTCGTCACGGGAGAGGGGATGACCCATTTTATCGTACAATTGTTTTATTGTACATCCCAATATCTTTGCGCATTCCGCTAGGACAGTTTTCATTTTTTCTCGAGGAAATGAGGAAATGATCAAAAGGGAAAAATGAAAAAAAAATGATTTGAGGGAAATGAAAATCGGTGAATGAATCTGTTTCCTTTTATATTGCCGAAGGGGTCATAAATCATTATGAGTTTTGAGCTAGGCGGAGCTTAATTAATTGGCTCGTAGCCAAATACCACCTAAAGGAATTTAGGAGGGAAAACATGAGGAAAAACAATTTCCGACCATTTTTGGAAATCATTCTTAAAATTTTCTCAATTTTTGGAAGACCTCTCAATTCCCCAAAAAAAAATCGGCTCTCTCTCTCTCTCTCTCTCTCTCTCCAATTAAATTAGATTGAATGGCTCAAGCAATTTTGTCCCCGCCTACTCTTTTGGAAATGCTTTCTTCAACCGATCCCGAATTGCTCTTTATGCGCTTGTCCTATCTCATCGATGAAGTCCTGGATTTTACAACACAGAATACTCGAGCGGTCTTCTATTCCGGTAAGAATAGGGAATTTGCCGAAAAATGGGCCGTAGTAAAGGGATGCCAGACACTTGAGCTTACACCGGGAGGGAAATATTTGGACGCGTTGGATTTATTCAATAATTCGGGAATTTACAAGGATGGTCCCCCACTTTCGGCGGAGAAGGCTTCCGAACTCTGGGATAGGGCTTCAAGGAAATTTGCTCAATTATGCCAAGGCTATGCCTACGTTTTTATCGAGGGAATTGAGCCGGTCAACGAGTTTGGCGTTCTACGCACATTCTTCCGCGTGGAATTGCCGACTCTGCTCAATACAAACAAGAACGTGGGGACAATCTACTTTGTGAACAACGACGGATCAACGATGGGGATTTACACAATTCATGTACTCACATTGTAAAAAATTTACATGTGCTCATTTTAATAATGATATGAAATAAAACATGTTAATGCATTCCTATTTATTTGATTCACTCCGGAATTGGCGAAATATCAATTCCAGAGTTTGCGACGGCTTACGCCTCGCTACTCCGTTCATTACCCATAGACCCCTAAATCACATGCGGGCCCATAGAACCTAAACCCCTAATTATATATGCATATGTATCGATATATGTATGCATGTCCATGGATTTACGCATGCGCCTGTCCCAAAAATATTCACGCCTACCCCAAAAATATTCGTGCGTACCCCAAAAATATATGCGCGTATATGCCCATTTTTTGTGGAAAATTCCTTAGCGTTACACTAAAATTTCGTACATTTCCTTAGCATTACAACAAATTTTAGATGCTCGTCCTTAGCGAGACCACTTTTCTCCTTAAAATCGCTATTTTTGCTCCTTAGCGTTGCTATCGGCGCTAAGGAAGATTCCTTAGCAATGATAGCATTGCTAAGGTGTGCAAAATGGAAAATAAAAATCCCTAGTTTGAAATGTAAAAATTCCATGTTTTTTGCTTAGCGAGACCTGTTTTCTCCTTAAAATCGCTATTTTTGCTCCTTAACGATGACATAAAATGTGCTTAACGATGACTTTTTTTTCGGAAAAAAAGTCATCGCTAACGACGAGCTACGCAAAACACATGTCATTGCTAAGGACATGCATATATGTAATTGAGAATTTTCAAATTAATAGGATGGATTATATATATTTTATCGAGTACATATAAAAAATAAATGGACAGGGCGAATTTAATGGAGTGGATGAATAGATCCTATTAATCTGATTTGTTATTATTATTTTCCGTTTGGGGTTCCCCTTCAAGCAATTGATCCAATAGCTTATCCACTTCCGATTTCTTTTCCTCATTTTCATTGAAGATTGACGACGGCGAAGGTAATGCCTCGGGTGGAGGTGGAGAGGAGGCTGGAGGCTCTATCGTAGTCGGAACGGATGCTTTCGGGTCCAAGGAATAGCCCAAAAATGCAGCAGCTCCGGAAATAATTGTGAGCAAATCATCAAGGTCATATGCCGCTATGGAAGTAACCTCCTCTTTTTTGATCAAATGAGACCTATTCTTCTTGAAAAGTTCATGTTCCTCTTTTGTCGGTATCCTTTTTTGTACCTTTCCTTTATAATTGCTGGCGATTTTTGAGGGATCGATCATAAATGAGCAGACGAGATCATAAAATTCGCGAAGGGTCAGGCCCGCCTTTTCACTTATCTCATGGACAATTTCCGCATTGGAGGGAACATTCTCGGGATAATGCGGAAGAATGGCTACCAAATAATTGATAAAATCAATAAGCTCATTATGATGGGACAGGGTTTTTCCTTTTGGCTCCTCTTCCTTTGCCTCCTCCCCATTGGGTTCTTCTACCTTTGGCTCCTCGTCTTTTGGCACTTTTCTCTTTGGCATCTCCACGTTTCGCTCATCATCATCATCCATCGTTGGTTCATCGATTTTCTTATACACAATACGTCCGATGAGACGAGGGGAAAGAAATTCAAAATGAATTTCGGGTAAATAGGACATTTTTTTTTTGAGAGGGGTATATGAAAAAAATGGCTTGAGGAATCGAATTTCTTGGGTATTTATACTCCAGGTTAATGGATCCATAAAATTATTCCGATAAATTTTATTAAAACCCGAATTTTAAAAAATGAATTAATTAAAATAAAGGATTTATGTGCCCAGATAAATATGCATTCCTCCTCTCAATTCTTCATGTTCATTTCGTCATACTTTTCTGTTTTTCGCCATGTGTAGGAGGAGGCCGAGCCCGGATGACCATCATGGGAATCATCTCATTATCTCCTTGAAATTGAGAAAAATGTGGGGTAATAATAGAGAGGTAATTTTCTTACCCGCTTCTTGACACCGTCGATGGCGGTGGCGGCGAACTCTTTGATGTGTAGTATGTCGACGTTTGCCTCTAGTCATTCCAACAAAGCAAAGGATGAATTGAGCCATCTTTTATTTACAAAAAAATAGAGCTCAATTTTAATGGGAGGAAATTTACCTCAAAAAATAGGATGACACATAAAATTATGAGCAAAGTCAGATTAAAATCCATGATTGTTGGCGGATTAATGAGAAAATTCTCGAAATTATTCAGCGGAATATTGTTGGAGATGCATAACAGAGGTTTTTTATATTCAAGAGGACGAATACAATATTGGAATGTAGGACATGTACAATTTTCCGCTATAGTCCAACTATCATTATTGGCCATAGTCAAATTATTATCCATTTTTTTTTTAGGGAGGAAGAAATTTGTTAGGACTTGGTGAAAATGAATTGATCTATCCTTAAGGATCCATTTTTCCCCATACGCGGATATTTTCAGTCTACCCATAACAGCTCATTTGCATAAAACATATGGTGTGAGCAAAATTTTATTCAATAAAAAGGAGATGAATCACAAAAAGTGAATGTTTTTATAAAAATGGAATTGAGCATTAAATTGGATGGAAGAGATCACATATATAATATTGAAAAAGTAAATATTTTTGAGGAGGGGGGTTATCACAAATTGAATGAGGGGAGAAGAGATCCGAAAAAATGTTATTGAGGAATTTTCATTGAAAAATTGAATTGATCGAAAAAAAAATGTTTGTTCCGTTTGTTCTTTTCAGCGGTTGAGGGCGACCATAATGAACACAATGAGGTGGATGAAGGCCACACAAAGAGCCAAAAAGCTAGTGACGAACAGACGTTCTATATAAATTTTATCAAATAATTAATCATTTTTTTTAATCGTTATTATTAATAATACCGTTCCACATTGCCGTCATCAATGGGGGCAGCCTCCCGTTGGTCTCCTGTTGCGGTGGTGATGGTGGATGGTCTTGGTGGTCCTGTTCTAAGTGATTTTAATTGAACAATTTATTAAATGTTATAGAGAAATTATTACCGGTGCGAACAAATGACTCAAGGTCATGCTCAATTTGGTCCATTGCGAGTTGTGGACGATGGAGGCGCTCAATGAGGTCCGATTGAATGACTAAATTGAGCAAATCAATATTCATATCAATATTTTTTACCTTGACCATCCCAAAGTCGCGGTCGAATTGGCGGCAAAAACGGGTTTGATGGCACAATTTGATTGGTCGGAACAAATGTCGGCGCCTCAGCATTCAATTTCGGGCTGTTTGTAGACGACAAATTTTGTTTATCCATTGTTTGAAAATTGTTATATTCAATTTGAATTTAATGAATGAGCTCTAGAGAAAATTAATAATTAATTAATTAATGGATTTATTTTTGGAGCGAATTATGTCTATGGTTAATCGGTTAAAAAATTATTTTTTTTACAATAATGAGCTACAGTATAGGCTCTTGGAAATAAATAGTAGAGAAAATTAGTATGGGGAAAAGAGAGAAAGGAATTCCAGTCATTTTTTTATTAAAGAAAATTAGAGTAAAGAGAAACAATTGAGTAAGTATAGGAAATGAAGAGACAAGAGTCAGAGTTTTGTGTTCCCATGTACATCAGTGCTCGGCTGATGCGGCTTATGCTCCTATAGGGGACTCATCGATTGACCTTGGACATCCCGCTGTTCGTCATCATTTTTCCTTCTTTATTCCTCTCCAAGCGAATGAAATGAACATAATATACGGATGCATTAGGCTGATTTATTACATTTTGTTAAAATAATATTATTTTATCATATTTTAATTAATTAATTTATTTATATATTTATTTATTTATTAATTTAGAAAAAAAGCTAGTTCAACTCAATTCAATTTTTTTCTTCAAACAATGGACTTTGATAGTTTGAAGAATATGAATCCTTCAGAGAGGCAAGAATTAATGCGGAAATTGGCGGAAATTGTAACCATTTTTTTAAATAAAATTTTATTAAATTTAAACAATTAAGGATGCAAAAGCGAAAGCCGATGCGGCGCTGGAGGCTGAAAAGAAGAAGAAGGCGGCGGTATTGGAGGCCGAAAATGGAGGAAAATTGAGCGATTTGGCGACAAAAAGGGATGGACTCGCTTCGGAAATCAATGCTCTCGAAGCTCGAGCGGTTTATAATTTTTTTATTACCATATTTTTATATTTTCTTTTTAGGCTCAACTAAAGGCCGAACTGGATAAAGGCGAGGCGGATGTGGTATTTTTTAATTATTTTTTAAATATACAAAAAAATTTTTTAATTTGAGGAAATTGAGTTGAAGGCGCTCAATGTTCGCAAAGAAGAGCTCATTGTTCGGAAAGAAAGGCTCAAACGCCGAAGGAATACTGAATGGGTAATTATTTTTTTTATTATTTCATTAAAATGTTTTTTTTCGTCTCAGAAGGACCTTCTTTCGGACATTCGGCATAAAAAAACCGAATTGGAAACGACGGAAAAAGAAATAGGAGCCATTCAAAAGGTATTTTTTAAATGAGCAAAAAAAAATAAAATTAATTGAATATTAAATAATTTAGGTTCAATCCACTCCTCCGGCTCATGCTCAAATTATGGCGAACGCACTTCCACCTCATGCTGAGCAGGTTTTGACGACCGCACGTCCGCCAATACGTCAACGTCTGGTTGCGGTAATTATTTTTTATAAAAAACAAAATTGAGTATTTTTTTCTAGTCAAAAATTGGGCAAAATGGCGAAGGGTCTTCATCCACCTCAAAACGGTCTCCGATTCCAGCGACAACCGAGGGCGGCGGAAGCATTGGAAGTTCATTGGATGAGGTGGGTTATTATTCTTTTTTTTAATTGACTTAATCGCTCTTTTTCTTTTTAGAATGATCCACCGGGACAAGGGTTTGATCCAACCATCCCCATTGTAAGTCTTTATATTTTTAATGAGCAAATAAAAAAATGTTTTTTTTCAGCCTCCAAAATGCGGGTTGGCAAATGATCCGAGCGGAATTGAGCGTGTAAGTTTTGTTTTTCTTTATTTAATAAAATTAACAAAAAAATATAGTGCTTGCGCTGTTTCATGGCTGTCAATTTGGCTAAAATGTCAAATTACAACAGACATAGGAAAACATGCGAGGTAGAGAGCAAAAAAAAAGGGGATTTTTAATTAAGTAAAAAATTTTTAGGCAATGCTCGATCTGGAGATAATGGGAGAGAGAGAGAAGAATAGAGGGTTGACCGTGGGGAGAAGAGGGAAAAGAGCAAAGCCGAAGCCGGCAAATGAATTTGAAGAGGTTCAACCGTCAAAGGTATTTTTTTTTTAAAAAAATGAGTATTTTGATTAAAAATTTTTTTAGAAGATCAAGCCCGAAAACAAAGACGATGATGAGGACACCGATGGACGCTCAATTTCGGATCAATTGTCTGTTGCCGATGGAGGAATTGAGGATGGCACCAATGGAGGAATTGAGCTTCAGGTGAGAAATTTATTTATTTATTTTTAATTGAGTAAAACTAATATTAAAGGGAGCCGTCATCATTACAAATGGTATGGATGGCGCCGTTGGGCTCATTCCGAACGTCATCGACAACAACACCACCAACGACAATTCCGCCAATGTCGAGACCGGTCCAAAGAATGTGGAGGCAATTGAGGCTAAACCGCATGAGGTACAAATAGATTTTTTTTATTAAATGAGTAAATTTTATTATTTTAGACCAGCCCAAAGAAGGTGGAGACAATTGAGGCCAACCCGAACCCAGAGAAGGTGGAGGAAAATGAGACCAAACCGGATGATGATGAGGTAAAAAATGGATATTTTATTAAATGAGTTAATTGGTATTATTTAATTTAGTCATCATTCTTTTTTGGGACTCCTCCAAATTATGATCGGGTAGAAAATTTTTATTTTTTTAATTTTGTATTGTATTTAATGAGTTATTTTTTTTTCAGTCAATCAGCGAAGTGACCCATCCAAAATATGCTCCATCGCTTCTTGAAACGGAGGATCCAAAGGTAAATGAGATTTTTTTTAATTGAGCATTATATTAAATGAGCTATTTTAGATGGCAATGCCAGGCACATCGGAGGTGAAAGAAGAAAAGAAGGAGGTGGTCGGGAAGGCAACTCAATTGGCGGAAGCTGGATCATTAGCATCGTTGATTGAGGTAAAAAATTGAGGAAAATTGTTAAAATAATTTTAATTAATAAATAAGATGGCAAAGGAACTTGCGAAAAAACAGGGAAAGACAATCAGAATGGTTTTTGATTGAATTGAATGCGTGGGGAAAAAGATGAAAGAAGGAAAACAAATCCATTCCGACCAACCCCTTTTCCAATCAAAAAATCTCCCTACTCCTCACCTCATAAAATCGATCTGGCTCATTTATTTTTTTTAATTAATTTCAATAAACGAAATCTCTCCCTCAACAACATGTTAATTTTTGACTCAATTTTGTTTTTTAAATATAATCTTTCATTCATTATTTTAATTTGTTTAATTCATTTAATTTGTTCAGTTCATTTATTTTAAATATCCAAAGAATAAAATTGATACAACCAAATTTTTTATTGGAAGGAAAATTGATTTATTATTATTCAAATTAATTTTCATTTTTTTGTTCACCATTAATCATCATCATCATCAACGCCATTGGGTTGGCTCAATTCCCCTCCATTCCCTCCATTGCTTCGCACCTAAAAATGGAAATTGAGGGGAAAGGGGGATCATTAATCATCATCATTTTATCCATTCCCTCAAATCCATTCCCTCCTCTTACCAATTTTTCCCGCCAAAAAAATTGGTTGGCCAACGGTCATTCCAAAACTGGTCCACATCCATTGGCTCTTTTTTTTTCCCGCCAAAAATTGGCAATGGTCAATGGTCATCCCGCTCAATTTGGGGTAAGGGGGGCCAGAGAAATCTCACCACCGATTTCTCTGGTTTGCTTCGGCTGCGCCTCGCTAACGGCAGTCGGCTGGGCGGCCGGCGGCGACAAAACACAGCGGGTGGTCTGGGTCCGAACTGAAAAGAAAGGGAAATTTGAAGTCATCGAATAGGCAGAGGCTCTCTTCCCCTCCAAGGAGGGAAAGAGGGGGGACCATCTGGCATAAAAAAAAGTAATCGAATAGGTATAGGCCTACCCCCAAAAAAGGAAGCCTACAGGCGTTGGCCAGGAAAAATGCCTTAGTCCCGTTTGACCCCCTGGGGTTTAAGTACCTACTGATGTGGGCGAACAATTTTATGCATTTGGCATTTTTAAACATTTTCAATCAAATTGAATTAACAATCCAATATTTTAAATAAATTTGAGAATTAAAAAAGAAAAATTTGTATTTTTGACGAATTTGAGGAATTTAAATAAAATTTGTTTTATTCGTGAAAAGTATTCCATTAATTATATAATTCTAAAAATTGAATTCGTGAATTGACATAGATTTTGCAAAAGAATTATTGAAAAAAATTTTGTTATTTTCCAAATTCCTCTCCCAACCAATTACAATTTTCCTTAGGCTACTTCAAATAATGGTCCATCAAAATTTCATCAGAATGGAATTTGAGAAGGATTTTTACTCGAATCTGTTCTGCAATTGGAAGCTGACAATGGCCAAATTTTGCATATGGAGAATTAAAAATATTACTGCGGTTATAAATTGAGAATAATTGAGCTGAACAAAATCAAAAATGGATAAAATATTTCTGCCTGGTTTAATTACTGTACCCTTGCTCATTTCGGAAAATTACTAATTCCTCCAAATTCCCTCTGCTTCTCCTCCCTACTTTTTTTTGCCAAACACATTCATTACCATGGAACAGCTGAATGAATACTAATCTGGCAAATTAAGTCGAATTTCCCAAGGAACATGGCAATAAATCTTTCAAAAAAATATCAAATATTGTTAATTAATCGATTAGATCTAATAAAAAAGTGCCCACTTTTTTGAAGCATTTTTAAAACAAAAACGAGGGTTATTTTTATTTGTTTTTCAAACACAATTACCAATTTTTACGTTCGTAAACCTCACAAATTCTTTCTTTTTAATAAAAATTTGAAGCAATTTTAAGGGGGAAGCGCGAACGCTATCCCCCGCACTCAAAAATTTAGCTGTGGGCCTATCCCAGTTCGGGACCGCCCTGCGGGTCAACCCCACTCGAAAGTGCAATGAGGGAGTCTCGCCACAGGTGTCCTGCCTTCGTGATCGCAGGAACACCCCAGCCAGGTAAGTTTATGAACCGGCGAATTGTCGTCTTTTCGGTACTATGTCAATCTGCCAACCCTCCTATTTTATTTCATTTTGCCAACTTTTCAAAAAGCCAACTTTCGTTTTGCCAACCCCCCTATTTTATTTCATTTTGCCAACCCTCCTATTTGTTTTCTTTTTGCCAACAATTTTTGCCAACTTTGTTTTTTATTATTTCCCCGGCTTATTCTATGCTAATTAAGTGCCAATTACATCTCCCATAGGGTTTTCGACCATGCCGGATCCGATTCTGGCATCGGCTTTTCAAAAATTTTTATTCCAAATATTATATTCAATTAATTGACGCATAATGATTATATTTTGTAATTTTCAGAGAATTAATTAACAAAATGATGCCAAATAATCGGGCATTACTAGAAAAATGCAAAAATAGGCGCCGAAAAATGCAACAACAGCAGGAAGAAGAAATGATTGACGAAGTGAATGTGGACGAAGATTTGGCAGAGGAAATTGAAGAGAATATTGAAAACGATGGATTAATCGAATTTGAGCGAATTGACAACGCAATATGGCATGAAGGTTTGAAAGTAAATTTTTAAATATAAAGTCCACTTAAAAATTCAGGATACAGATATTTGCGAACTTCAAAAAACAAAAATTCCTGGAGATGCGTTCTGGACCGAAAATGTCGGGCAACAGCAATTGTCACCGAGAAAAATGGCAAAATGAAGGGCAAGCGGAACAAATTCGAACACGATCATGATCCAGTGCCGGGCGAGCAAAATGCAAAAAGAAAACTATGCGAATTGAAAGAACGTATTCAGGCAGAGCCCAGGGCGAGGCCTGGCCAATTGATTGCCAAAGTGAGGGGCACAGTCCACGATGGCACATTCATGGCGATGGGATCAACCAATGCATTGCGCATCGTGGCGCATCGGTAGATTAAATTGATACGTCAATCGTGAGGCAGCGGTGCAGAAAACACTCAAAGAGGCCCAAAAAAAATGAAAGCAATCAACGAAAGTATGCCATCAGAATGGAAGATGTGCAAGAAGAACTCCTCCAGAATGCCGGATATGGAAGTCAGCAGGCCATCATTGGATCGGTTGGCACATCACCTTGGCTATTATTTCGCCGGGCTTCGAATTGATGTGGAGAAAATTGGCGATGAAGAATCAGCGAATGAGGATGAAGCAAATGATGAGAATGATGATGAAAGTGAAGAAGAATATGAAGAATTTGATGAAAATGATGATCCCACAGACGATTTTATTCGTGATATCAAACGCCCAATTCTCCGCTCCCCCACTCCTACTATTGATTTGAATACTATGCCTTCCACTTCATCTCAATCCCAACCAATTTATTAATTATTTGCATTCCATCGGTTATTTTCTTCAATTTTGATCTATTCAATAATTATTCCATTTGATAAATTCCACCGGTTTTTTCTACATTTTTTGATGATCTATTCAACGATTTTTCCCTCTATTTTTGATTTTTCCACATCATATTTCCTTTATTTTTTCTGGATTGTACACATTTTCTTTTATTTTGGAATAAATTTTGCCAAAAAACTTTATTATTGGAATATTTAATTTGGCTAGAATGATTTTTTCCTCCTTGGAATTGATGAATGAAATTTTCGGCATTTATTTGCTGATTTCCATGAAAAAGTGCCGCCAATTGAATTGAAATATTGTCAAAATCAAATTCAGCATGGTCGAAAATCTAAATGAATGCGAAATGGCCGCAAAATTTGGCCCAGAATGCCGAAACAAATAAAAATAAGGAAGGTTGGCAAAATGAAATAAAATAGGAAGGTTGGCATTTTGAAAGGTTGGCAAAAAGAAAACAAATATAAGGGTTGGCAAAATGAAATAAAATAGGGGGGTTGGCAAAACGAAAGTTGGCAAAACGAAAGTTGGCTTTTTGAAAAGTTGGCAAAATGAAATAAAATAGGAGGGTTGGCAAAATGAAAAGTTGGCAAATTGAAAAGTCACCGTCTTTTCTTCTCTTTTTGTGTGCAAAATATGGAAGGATTCATTTTAGCAAGTTGGGCAGCAAAATGTGGGTGGAAGAAATAATTTTGAGGGAAAAGCGCATTGAATTGGGCAGAAAAACGTAGGAAAGCGATGAAAGAATGACGAGGAATTGTGAGGCTAGACTTAGAGAGTAAAATGAGTTGAGGGAAGAATGGAATGATGGCGACCATTTTTCATGTGAAGGGAGGGAAGCGTCGACTTGTAGGCATAGTAACTTGCCTGTTGCTGCTGGGGGAAGAGTAGGAATATTTAAGATGGATAGAGCTTAAATTTGTAGTGAGAGATGTGAAAAGGGAGCGTGTAGGCAGTGTGTTGAATATGTGGAATATATCTCTGTTATTTGGTGGGAAGAGTAGGGAAATTGGGGCCTTTTTGTGCCCTTCCAACGCATCTGCAATTTGCCCCCATTCATCCATCAAATTCCCTCTTTTCCCTTTTATATTTGGTTTTAACCCAGTGCTATAAGGTACTTGGCGTTCCTGACCGGGGAAACCTGTGTCCAAGAACAAAAACTTAACTTTTTGGAAGCTGCCTCCGGGGATATCCGGAGGCTTAAAAGAAAATTATAATTTAGGACGAAATAGTACTTGAAATACAGGGAAACATTAATTAATTAATTAATTAAATATTTATTTTTTTATGTAATTTAATGATAAATAAGTTTTAATAACTAAATCATTTTGAGGTCATAAATGTTTGTTTAAATAAAAATCAAATTCCAGAGTAATAATTAAATTATAAGAATTAAATTCTTTCCAATATTGTTCTTTCTTTTTATTAAAGCCATTTATCCATAGTCAGGCAAAAATGAATTTGATGGCTATTTTCAAAATTATTTGCCCTATTTCCATTGAAAATTCAATTTCCATTACGATTAAAATTAATTAATCTTTAGGCAATTTCGCGAAATCAAAGCTAATTGGTCGCCGGTAACAAAAGATAAAAATTGATTTTATAATATAATGCCAATCTTAATTAAAAAAATTATAAAAACGATCAATTTTCATATCGAGAGAAGAACTTTTGTAAATACAATATTTTAAAATGTAAAATAGCAATTTAATTTTTTTATTTTTAAGCACCACCCAACGATGTTGGGTAATGCAATTCCAAAATTTATTCCAAACCACTCAAAAAAGAGGGTAGGAAACACCAAGTACCTCAAACTTGGGTAATTAAACCGAAGATGAATGGGAAAAGAGGGAATTTGATGGATGAATGGGGGCAAATTGTAGATGCGTTGGAAGGGCACAAAAAGGCCCCAATTTACGCACACTTCCCAACTAAATAAACAGCCAAATGCTTCACATATTACAACACACTCTCTTTCATTTCCTTTTTACTTCTCCCAGTAAAAATTTAGCCTTATCCATCGTCAATATTCCCCAACACCAAAATCCGCTTCCCTCCCTTCACAGAAGAATGGTCGCCATCATTCCATTTTTCAGCCATTTCATTTTGCTCTCTCGCCTAATAATTCTTAGCAATATTTCATTTCCCCTCAAATATCCAACTGCTATAGCCTATAGTTTTTTGACGCTATTTTATCGATTTTAAAGCAGAATTTGCCTTCAAAGCAAAAGTCAGTAAGCCCGACTCTATATGGTCTATCCTGAATTGTGTTGTTAGAGAAGGAAAAATGAAATGATGGCGGCAATTCTGCTGAATGAAGGGAAGAACGATTTGTGGGACGCATATTGCCTTGAGGGAATATTGACGATGGACAAGGCTAGTACATTTGTAGTGTGAGGAAGTAAAAAGGAAATGTGGAGGCAGTGTGCTGTAATATGTGAAGCATTTTGCTGTTTATTTGGTTGGGAAGAGTGCGGAAATTGGGGCCTTTTTGTGCCCTTCCAACGCATCTGCAATTTGCTCCCATTCATCCATCAAATTCCCTCTTTTCCCATTCATCTTCGGTTTAATTACCCAAGTTTGAGGTACTTGGTGTTTCCTACTCTCTTTTTGAGTGGTTTGGAATAAATTTTGGAATTGCATTGCCCAACATTGTTGGGTGGTGCTTAAAATCAATATAGTCTAGTTTGTGTTGGGACAAATATTTTTAGTAGTTAAATCAATTGTTTAAATTCAATTATTTAACGAAAACTATCATAAAACCGTATAATATATTAATTATAATTACCGTAAATCTTCTATTAGAAGCCCATGGGCTTATAAATTTCAGAGGCCCTCCGAAGGGAGACTTTTCGGAAATTTTGAAAACAAAAAATGTTTATTTCGGCCTAATTTCACCTCTACATTGGTTATTTTTGACATAAATTTTTCGAGGGGTGGGCTTCTAATAGAAGGTGGGCTTCTAATAGAAGAATTACGGTATTATCAGCAAACTCAATTTGTACATGATGTCCATCTCGAATCTCGATAGGAAAACAATGCAAATTTAATTAGAATTTAAAACTTTTAATTTATTATCCAAATATTAAATAAATAAGAAAGGCAAAAATTGTAATATAAGGAATAAGAAAAAAATTCTTGGATATTTTTATAATTTTAAAAACCTTATGTATCGAACGAATGTAAATATTGTTTTTCCATCAGCATTTTTTTTTAATTTGGATGGACAGAATTCGATTCAATCAAAAAAAAAAGTTGGATGCCTCGGGCAAACTGATTTTTTTTTGCCATGGAGAAATAAATTTGTTTAAAGTAATAATTTTATTTTATTGTGAAAATTTATATGTATAGGCCTAAAAGTGAGTAGCTATAAATGGAATAAAAATATGTTTTTTTTTCATTAATTGATTTATTTTAAATTATTGATTTAGAAATTAACACTTCTCAAAAAATATTCTATAAAATTTCATTGAGATGAAAACTAAATTTTTGAATTTTTATTATTTTTGAATCTATGGGCGAACACTAATTTTAGCAAACTTTTTCAAAATAAATTTAATTTTAAGCACTACCCATTTAAGAGCAGTGCAATTCCAAAATTTATTCCAAACCACTCAAAAAAGAGGGTAGGAAACACCAAGTACCTCAAACTTGGGTAATTAAACCGAAGATGAAGTGGAAAAGAGGGAATTTGATGGATGAATGGGAGCAAATTGCAGATGCGTTGGAAGGGCACAAAAAGGCCCCAATTTCCGCACTCTCCTCGACCAAATAAACAGCCAAATGCTCCCTCCACACATCACAGCACACTGCCTCCACATTCCCTTTTCTCCTTTCTGTCAATTTCTCTTAGTAATATTTCTCATTTACTCTTCGCTTTTCCTCAATCATTACAAACAAGCAAAAAAGCTTTCCCATTCAAAGTGAATTGGACATTCTCAAATTTATTGGCCAATTTTAATTTTTTTGTTCACAAATTTACATTCTTTTGTTCACAAAATCGCATTTTTTGTCCACAAATCAGTTTTTGTTAGATTACTTTTTAATGTTTTTTCCTAGATCCCCAAACCTTATTATACCCATTTTATATAGCTCATCTAGATTGATTTATATATAGTTTGCTGAGGTTTGGCCCCAAAATTCAAAGTATTAAACCATTTAAACCTTATTTTGGTTTATAAATCTTTTTTTGAACCAACCCCAAATTATATATCAATAGACGCGTCTCGATGAACTATATTGATTGGGTGTAAGGTTTATAGGTCTAGGATCAAACACAAATAAGTTATTAAGTTATGGACAAAAGAATGCGATTTTGTGGACAAAAAAGAGGTTTTTTTTCTTTAATTTTCTCATTCTCAAATAGAAAAAATCTTAATTTATACCAATTTATAAAAATGGCAAGTTTCAATCGAATAATCTTCTGAGAATCATAAAAAAAAATGAATTAATTGACGAATAAATTTATAAAAAATTTATTCAAATTATCAATTCGTCGAAGCCTTTCTCCATACTAGTTACTAGTAATAGAGTATATTTTTATCTTTAAAAAATCCAATCAATAAAAAATAGTCATTAGGCAGGAATTGAAAATGAAATAATAATAATCAAAAATGTGCCTTTGCTGCTTATATTTTCAAATCTTCCGAAAAATTTGGTCACATTCTTTACATGTAAAGTGTAAACAGCATTTAGGCATCTTCCTCCATATTCGATGATTTCAAATGTTTGAATATTTTTGCACATTTCGAGTTGACTTTCTGCCATTTTTCGTGCATACGTGAGTGCGTTTATGCTCCTTCAATATATTGGATTGCCGGAATGATTTGCCACACAAATCACATCGATATGGCTTTTCGCCAGTGTGAATTCGTTTATGTCCAATCAAATGGCCGGACTGTCTGAATGATTGGCCGCAAACATCACATTGGTATGGCTTCTGCCCTTTATGAATAAGTGAATGCGATTGCAATGTTCTCGAAGAGGCAAATGATTGGCCACATTCCGTGCAAACATATGGCTTTTCACCGGTATGAATCCGTTTGTGTCGTTTCAATGAGCCCGGATGGTTAAATGATTGGCCACATTCCTCGCAAACATATGGCCTTTCCCCAGTATGAGTGTACCAATGCATTCGCATATTACTCATCTCTTTCGTCCGATGTTCGCATCCTGCCCAACTGCATTTTAACTGTGAAAAATTTTTAATTAAAAAAGAATATATATAGTAGATAATTCTGGGAATTAGCTATCCATGCTGGGATTAGCTAGGGTTCTGGCTAGCTAATTTTGGGAATCTCGGCTTCTAAACATCGTAGACCCGAGAGTGGGCTCATTCGATTCGTCATAGTCGATTTACTATATGAAATTTCAATTTCAGACCAGTTTAGGGACTACGTTTATGGTTATGGTTGTGCCGGCATGGGTTCTAGGGGTTAGGGTTATACCGGTCTGAAATTGAAATTTCATATAGCAATTCGACTATGCCGAATCGAATGTGGCCACTCTCGGGTCTGTATGATGTTTAGAAGTCTAGATTCCCAAAATTAGCTAGCTAGATAATCCCGAGACTAGCTAATTCCCGGAATTAGCTATAACACATACCATATTTCCAATTTTTATAGGTGCAAATTTGATTTGACCGTCAATGCCATCGTTTATCACCTTTTCACTGAATTTAAGTGTTTTTTTATTGGAAGAAATTCAAAAAAATGTTTTACATTGTTCCATTCAATTTGTCTTCTTCGTCCAAATCTTCGTTTTGTTCATCATTCAATTCAATTTTCCCCACCAATCCATTATTCTGGCTAGCAATAGCAATATTAGCCTCAACTTCAAATGCTTCTTCTTTCAATTCAATATTTTGGTTGTTTTCATATTCTTCACCATTCAAAGTTGTCGATTGAAATGGACAATTTGTTCGCATTTTGGCATTTTCCACAAAATCAAAAGTATTGTCCACATTCTACAAGGGATTATTAATTATTATTTGTATTATATTGTTGTTCTATTCCATAGACGGAAAATTTAAGTTATTACTTATTAAAAAATAAAAATGGGTACGCTTTAAAAACGGGTATGCCCCAACTGGGCGAGGGCCTACTGGGCGACCGGTTAATATATTTAAAAATCCAAATTTTTTTGGCATATAAATATAATACATCAATCGACGAGTCTAGATGAGCTATTTAGCACAATTCTATTGCTGGTTTCATTTTTGATTTTTGAATCAAAAACAATAGATTTTAGGCAGGAAAAACAAAATAGGACAGTCGCTCTTGCCAGTTGAACGTGGCAATTAAAAATTGGCTGATGTGATGACTGATGAAAATCCATTTTTGTCCTTTTTATTTTTTCCAACTCAATCTTTGATAGGTTTCAAAATTTACAATGAAACTCGCACAAAAATAATTTATTAATAAAATATAAGTGGGAACCTGCTGCTTTCGGTGATTCAATCCACCACCCATCATTAAAATATCAGCAAATTCATTTTGTACCCCCCCCCCTCAATTGGCAAATCATCAAAGTTATTGTTTTGTTGCTAAAAATCGATTATTAGATTATTTATTTTCGAAAGATAATCAAACTGCAGGATTTGCCATAGACTTTTTCTTCTTTTGCCCCATTTCTAATTCGCGGTGACTTTGTCCTTTCAATTTGGCCAAATCTTCGTTCAGCGTGACCATTTGCCGTTTGTATTTTTGATCATTTCTCGCCATTTCCTCTTTTAATTCGGCCATTTCCTTTTTCATTTCAGCATTTTCTTTCCTCAATCCAACAAATTCCTGCTGCAATTTCGCATATTTTTCGCTCATTTCCGTGTATATTTTCATAATCGAAACTGTTGTAGAATCAGCAGATTGATAGTCTATTTCCGTTTTGACTTCCATTATCTGCTGGAAATCAATCAGTAAGAAAGTGGAATTTACCATGAAAAATGGAATGAAATGAGCAACAATGAATGTGTTCCGTGTTTTGCGCGCGTTTTACCCGAAAATAGTTTAAAACATTTCATTTTCAAACCATTTTACTAGTTTACAAATTTATGTTTTGAAATGAGTTTTAAGGGATTTTTAAAAGTTTTGAGTCCGGGGTACCCGGGCCCTACAAATCTGAAAAACTTCGATGTTTTGTCCACCTCCTCCTTGTCGATGTTTCGTCCATTCGATATTTCCTCCATTCGATGTTTCGGGGTGATGCGTTTTCGTTCAATAGAAGAGAAAAGGAATATTGATGGAAGAAACATTGCTAAGAGAAATTCAAAGAAAGAGATGAAAGGGAAATGAAAGAGAGTGTGTTGAATATGTGGCGCATTTGGCTGTTTATTTGGTTGGGAAGAGTGGGGAAATTGGGGCATTTTGTGCCCTTCCAACGCATCTGCAATTTGCCCCAATTCATCCATCAAATTCCCTCTTTTCCCTTTTATAGTTGGTTTTAACCCAGTGCTATAAGGTACTTGGCGTTCCTTGACCAGGGAAACCTGTGTCAAAGGACAAAAACTTAACTTTTTGGAAGCTGCCTCCGGGGATATCCGGTGGCTTAAGAGAAAAATAATAGAATTGGAAATTTATTAAAATAATTTTGTTTCATTAAAATACTAGATGAAAAATATGTTGTCTTTCAAATTCAATAATTTCAAAGAAAAATTATACCATACAAATAAAAATATTAATTAATATTAATAATAATAAGTATGATGTATTATTGTCTTTAATTATTGAATTATATAATACAATAAAAAGTATAATATAAATTACAAAATGTTTTCAAAAATATTTTCTTTGTTTTCATAAATGTGAAAACCAAATTCATTGATCCTTA
Organism: Pratylenchus scribneri; assembly: GCA_030063045.1. Classification (NCBI taxonomy): domain Eukaryota; kingdom Metazoa; phylum Nematoda; class Chromadorea; order Rhabditida; family Pratylenchidae; genus Pratylenchus; species Pratylenchus scribneri. The sequence goes on along the minus strand of JAQSEB010000097.1, from coordinate 150,901 downwards.
AATATTTTCAATGTAATAAACAGAAATAATATTTACTTTCTTCAAAATCATTTATAAATTTAAGCACCACCCAATAATGTTGGGCAATGCAATTCCAAAATTTATTCCAAACCACTCAAAAGAGGGTAGGAAACACCAAGTACCTCAAACTTGGGTAATTAAACCGAAGATGTAAGGGAAAAGAGGGAATTTGATGGATGAATGGGGGCAAATTGCAGATGCGTTGGAAGGGCACAAAAAGGCCCCAATTTCAGCACTCTTCCCAATCAAATAAACACCCAAATGCTCCACACATTCAACACTCTTTTTCATTTCCTTTTGACTTCTTTATATTGAATTTGTCTAGCAATATTTCTCATTTTCCTTCCCTCAAGCCTCAAACCAAAAATGTTTTCCCTTTCAATATGAATTGCACTTTCTTCCTTTTTTTTCTCTAAATCGACCTCTCACTCTGCTGGAGAAAAAAGTGGTTGAAGGTTGAGGATGATGGATAGTCGGTCGTGTACTCTGCTGACTGACACTTTTGCTTTGAAGGCAAACTCTGCGTTAAAATCGAAAATCGATATAGCAGCATCATTTATTAATTAATAATGAACGAAATATTGCTAGACGAATTCAATATAAAGAAGTCAAAAGGAAAAAAGACAGTGTAATAAAAATCTGGTGCTTTTGGCTGTTTATTTGGTTGGGGAAATTGGGGCCTTTTTGTGCCCTTCCAACGCATCTGCAATTTGCCCCCATTCATCCATCAAATTCCCTCTTTTCCACTTCATCTTCGGTTTAATTACCCAAGTTTGAGGTATTTGATCATTCCTACCCTCTTCAACGAGTGGTTTAGAATAAATTTTGGAATTGCATTGCCCTAAATTATTGGGTGGTGCTAAAATTTTTTTGTTTTTCGGATAAAAACAATCTGGCTTGGTGCCAATTGGAAAGCTAGCTGATGAATGTATAAAAAACAAAAATTTCATAAAATGTGAAATGACATGAAAAATATATTTTTTAAAATAAAAAGTTATGAGGCAATCAATTCGGAGTAACTATTGCTATTGTCCAACAAATTTTTAAATGAATGCTCGGAGATTTGTTTATTGAATGTTCTACTAAATCTAAATATATATAATTTAAAAAATGAATTATTGCATTGAAATCTTTAATTTTGCAAAAAGAATTATTGGTAAAATTGTGCCATTATTTGATGCAAAATATTTGTTTCAGCAGTTTCTCTTTATTGATTATGATAAAAGGCTTGAAATGACAGTTGTTGTTTTCCCTAGGCCAAGAAACTTTATAAGATTCTATTTATTCATTCACCATTTGGTCCCATTTTCTTTTTAATCGCCCATAGGGAAATAAATAGCCGATATAGAATCGGAGTGACTCGATGTTTTGAAGAATTTTTAATAACATTCCCCGGCTTGTTTGCCATCCTTTTTACCATTCCAAGAATAGTCTGTCCATTAGCCTAATTGCTTTTAGCTGCAAGGCCTATAAAAGGCCTAAGGCCTTCGTTGTGCTTTCACTTTTCATTACATCGTCGTCTGTCTTCGAATAAAGCTTATTTGGCCAGCCGCAAATGCTGCACCCCTATATTTTCCCACCGAATATAGGAAGGAAACTGCTGGGACTGGCTTAGCCTCATCGTCCACAATCGGACTTTTAAGCCCAAAGTCCCCACTATAATAGAACATTCGAAAGAATATTGCCTCCCAAAATCTATCCTCCAATCAATTAAATAAATTTTATCAAATTTATTTAAAGTAATCTTATTAAAGAAGATTTATACAAATTTGAAATATGCCCAAATTGAGGCGTCGATTGCCGCCTGAATTACTGGCTGAAATTCATAAATGTTTGCCATTGGCCGATGCCATCAATGTTTTGGTGAATGTTCCCACCCGGGCAATTTACCAAAATAATTCGCCCAGAATGCGTCGCACAATTCAACGAATTAAAACAGTTAACAAATAATAGAATAATAAGCTTAAATTGAACAAATACCTAAATATTACTTTTTAAAATGTATTTAATTAATTTTTATTAAATTATGTTCCCCCATTTTCTTCCAGTCACTTAATGAATATGTTGCCACATTTTATGAGAGTGCTGAGGAAAATGAAATAGAAGACATGGTGGTTTACAGTGATGAGTTAAAATGGAAACCGGAATTGGGCGCATTATTGCGTTATGGCAAATGGATGACATCAAAACGAGAATTGTTGATTGGCGCGAGGGGCAACAGCAGTGGCAACATTGTTGGAGTGCCGGAAAATTTCTTCGAAAATTTGCTCTTGCATTTGTCAAATTCATGGTAAAAAAATGGACTATAATTTTACAATTTTTGTTTGTTCTTTTGGACTGGGTCATTTCAGTAGTGGATCATATGAATTAGGAAAATGAATGATTTACCATTCAACTATTCTTGATGAACTGAGTTTAAATCTGTAAAAATTTTTTGATGAATCCGTCGAGAAAACGTTACAGTATGATAAAAAAGCTAACATATTACAAAATTAAAGAAGGGACAAAAGGGACGCACCCCCACACTCGAATTTTTGGAAAATTTTTTGTTAAAATACTCTATAAACCCTCGAATACAGCCTCTTCTGTCCTTATCTAAACTATTTAGCTCAATACCTACCTCGCAGAAAACCAAATCTACTATTTGACTTTAATTTATAAAAATTGGGACGATGGATTTTTCTAAAATTTTGGGATTATTTTTGTTTAATAGTCATGGACTAAAAAATTTCAAAAAAAAATATATTTATTGAAAATAATTTCAGTTCAACACAAATTATGCTGGAACGTGTGCAAATAAAATTTGGGAGAGCAAAAAGAATAGCACTTCCAAAATTTTTAAAGCAATTATTTAGTGCAAAAAATCAATATAGAATTGGAGGCCGAATTCTTTTCGAACCTATTGAACTGAAAGCAGAAAATGGCCAAACTTTGTGCATCCATGATGGAGAAATGGTTGATGATATATTTGGCAGTGGAGGATATGAATTGAAAATGATTGTGGTGAATAAAGTGGATAGAAAAAAATGGTTTAATATTTCATTGAATGTGAATTCATCGAGGAAATTCATTCGTTCCTTACAGTGGAAATTGCAGGTTAAAAATGGGAAATATTTAATATTTCGAAAAAAAAACATTAAAAATTGTGAAAAGTTTATAACGGTTTAGTGGTTTGCCCAAAATTCACCAACCATATATAACATTTATAGAGCTTGTCAAGACGCGTTGAATGGCATATAATTTGTCATAGTTTAATTGGTTTTGAACCAAAATCATAAAACGGTTTAAGTGGTTTAAAACACTCAATTTTTGATCTAACCATGACAAAATATATACCAATCGACGCGTCCTGACGAGATCTATCGATTGGGTATATGGGTTTGGGGGTCTAGGACAAACCACTAAACCGTTATAATCTTTTCGCCATTTTCATTTTTTTTCGCCAATTAAATACCATCCTAATTTTAATCCAGGCATTGGATGATATTGCAGAAATAATACAAATTGATTCAATCAAACAAAATTACAATTACAACAAAATGAAATTGGAGCAAAATATTTATTGGAACTACCGTTTGGACATGTTTTTGCGTCGCGGTGCCATCTTTACCCAATTTCGTCATTTCAATTTCAAAATAAAGGAGCCAAGTTTGCTGAATTTCTATCCGGTCTATTATGCGGATTTTTTGTTCAATTATATTTCCAATACAAAGTAAAAAAAAAGAATTTCCCGTAAAAAGGATTTTGATTTATATTTTTAGACATCCAGAGGAATTTCTTGAATCAGTCGACATCAATTTTGATCCCGAACCCAATTATTCGGCATTATTTGACGATGAATTTTGGAAAGACTGTTACAAATACAAATACAAAGGAATACCAAAAGGTAAAAAAAATAATTCTTTGATTGTTTTTTTATGAGAAATATTTAAATTGCATAAAAAAATTATTGAAAATGCATAAAAGTTTATACCGGTTTAGCAGTTTGTCCAAAATTCACAAACCATATATCATTGGATAGAGCTCGTCAAGACGCATCGAATGGTATATAATTTGTCATGGTTTAATTGGTTTTGAACCAAATCCCTCTAGATGGTTTAAGTGGTTTAAAACCCTTAATTTTTGATCAAACCATGGCAAAATATATAACAATCGACGCGTCTCGACGAGATCTATCCAATAGTATATGGTTTGTGAATTTTGGACAAACTGCTAAACCGGTATAAACTTTTATGCATTTTCAATACTCTTTTTATGCAAATTCAATAATTTTTTATGCAAATTCAATAATTTTTTATGCAAATTAAATACCATCCTTTTTTTATTAAGGCGGAAAATATATAAATTCTGCTGACAAGAAAAAATTGCATATTCTTTCCATTAAAAATGCTCAATCGGATAATAAATTGGAATTCACATTGGCCAATATACCGACAAAAGGGGCATATGAATTTGATGTTGATGTGCAATTCGAAAAAGGACCAACACAAATTATTGGGATTAAAATCCAACGGCGAAAGGTCGAATTAGTGATAGATTTAATTTAGGAAATAACTTAGAAATTATTTTTAAAAAAATATTTTTTGAATGGAATTTAAGATAATTAGAAATACTTCTCATCCCAAAAAATATAATCAATTTATTTTATAAATTTATTAGAATGATGATGTTGTTGAATTGAAATGCCAACATGAAATTGAGTTGGGAAAGAAGAGAAAGGCAACATATGAAAATGGTGAAGAAGATCAACCAACATATTCTAGAAAAATAATCAAAAAATGATTTTGGATTCAGATGGATGAAGGAAGAAGAAATGAATATTCTGTCGATGAATTTAAGATAAAAAGCATGCCCATTTTTCATGAAATTACCACAAATTTCAGTCACTCAAAATTTCTTCAATTTTCGTGTCAATTCATTCTAATCAAAATGTCCTTCCAGGGCCTTTAAAAGGTGTCCTTTGCCCTGCCCATCCACTTCACACGTCAAAAATGTGTCAAAATTAAATCAGGGGTTAACGGTTAAGTATTTTATTTTTAAATTAATTTTATCTCTTATTTTCCATAATTTTTAAATCTTAATCCAATATTCTCCTTTAATTTTAAGCTAATTTTTAGAATTTTCATTTTCTAATTTGAACCATTTTTAATCCAATATTCTTCTACATTTTCTCTTATTAATTATTTTCCATTTTAAATTAGGTCATAAGAATGAAATAATAAAAATAGATGCAATTTTTCCCTTTTTTTCTCCAATTAATTCGCCATCAGCAGAAAAAAAAAGGAAAAGAGGGATTTCGCCGAAATGGAATTGGAATGGGCGTCCCGCACGTATTGTGCGCGAATGGTTAACCCAAAATGTGATTAGAATTAGATCAACAGAAAAAAAGAGTGCCCTTCCGTGAGCATAAAATCTCCCAGGATTTCTTCCATAAATCCACACATTTCGCATTGCGCAATTTATATGACCGAAAATAAATGATTGGAAAGATGTTTATCGCCTCTCCATCCCGTACATTGGCGAATGTTGGCATTTTTGTGAGCATTTTAACATTGTCCATTCTTGGGCTCTCCATCCCAATTCTCATCAATTGGGCCAATCAATTGAAGGCAGAAATTGAGGGAAGATCGATCCAATTTAAGGTAAATTAGTTGATAAATATTAGGCAAAAAAATATAGGCGAAGATTCAATACCGGCATTGGAACATGGCCTATATCTAAGCGAGGCTTCCGCCAATATAGGAAGGTGATATACCATTCGAAAGCATAAAGTGTCCTCTAAAAAGTGGCTAAAAACATTTATAAAATATATTCTTTTAAAAAGTTACAAGATAAAAAGTTGCTTATTTACAAATTGTTATAAATTTTCAATTTTAGTGCCACTTTTTTGGAGAATATTTAGGGATTTCAAATGGCATATTGCCTTCCAAATTTGTCATTGCTTTGTTGAGATATGGCCAAAAGAATGGCCCTGGGTCTCAATCGTTCTATTTTGAGATAAGAAAAAAATTTCTAATCGTGATTTTTTGGAGAAGATAATGAAAATTTCTGTAGCAAAATTCCGAACAAATTTGGCAACAATTGATCGATGCAGAGAAAGTGTTAATGCAAAATGGCATCATTGATCATCGTCGACAGCAGCAACCATCTTCGCCACACATCAATGGATTCAGTAATCGGCATCGTCGTTTTTCCGCCTATCAGCAGCATATTTGCCAAGGCTGCCATTCGTTGACTTGCCAATCCGGATTGCCTGGTCCCGGAGGAGTGCGTAAATTTAATTGCTTTATAATTGTGGGAATGGGTTTTTATTTGCCGAAAATAGTATCGAAAATGTTGAGAATATTTTAACGGTTCGAAAGTTTATCTTAGATCCAAAAATATCATATTCGCTCGATAGTCTCTTAAAGATGCTTTCGATTATATTTTTGCATGGGTTTATTTAATCAATGCTAACATATTTTGAACTATTAAACCAAAATTGGTTTAAACCTTTTAATACCCTTTAATTTTGATCAAACCATAATAAATTATATACCATTCGTTCCGTCTTGACCAGCTCTATCCAAATGGGAAAAAATTGTTTGTGAGATAAACCCTTAAAGCAGTACTTATAATCATTTTACCTTAATGTATCCTTTTTTACAATAATATCAACAATTATTCGGTAAATTAATAATATCCATTCATTAATATTACATTTTATTACAGCCCCCTGGACCGGATGGAGAGCCTGGCGAGGTTTTTGGAAAAACTTTTACTTATAATTACCCTAAATTTTAGCCAGGAAAACAAGGTGCCTCAGGCGAGGATGGCTTTGATGTACAATTGCAACCGGAGGCGGATTTGCCTTGTGTGATTTGTCCAGCCGGGCCACCGGGTCAAAGGTTAAAAGTGGCAATGATAATTTGCATAAATTTCACACAAAACAGAGGGCCACAAGGTGAACGAGGCCGTCTCGGGGAGCAGGGAACTGCAGGTGAACAAGGCCCTGAAGGCAAATTCGGCATCGATGGTCCACCGGGGCGATTGGGCCCTCCGGGTAATCCTGGCGTGAAGGGGCCAATGGGAAGGCCTGGTCCTCCGGGCGATCAAATCATTGCAGGTTTGGCCAACTTTGAGGAAAACATAATTCATTCCCTTTTGTTTTAAGGCGTTGGCATCAAAGGCCCTCAGGGCCCACCGGGACCGGCTGGACCAAAAGGTAGGTGAAATTCATTTGAAAGTGGTCAAATTTCCTCAATTATAAAGGTCCGCATGGACCACCTGGAAAAGCCAGTCGGTAAGTCATAAATAGTAGTGGTAAATGGCAAACAAATATTACCGTATTTCTCTGTTATAAGCACCGACCTTATTAGAGATCCGAACTTATAAGCCCATGGGCTTCTAATAGAGAAAAAATATGGTATTCCCACAATAAAAATTTATAGTGATGTCGGCATGCCAGGCAAGACTGGGCCACCAGGACCACAGGGTCCAATGGGAGCACCGGGATTGGCAGGCGAAAATGGCGGATTCGGGCCACCTGGTGAACACGGTGAACCAGCCAGCTATTGTCCATCGGTATGAATTTATTTGGCAAGAAATATAAATGGAATGGAAATGTGGACAAGCCCCAAACTCTTTACCGGGCCAACTTGACGCCTTTTATAATAACCACTCAAAGACTGAACCAATTTAGATAGATAAACGTGTGCTCTTTAATTTGATATAAAAATAACTAAAATTGGTTCAGTAACTGATGAGTTATTATTAATCGGCTCGACAATGAGTAAGACTGCTTCGTAATTAGCCTTTAGTAATTAAAAACTTCGGAAAATTTAATTCTTTAATTACAACTAAAACTTAGCCTTTTAAAATGTATTTTTATAAGTGACACAAAATTTCATTCATTTCCCATAAAATAGGATTGTGGCGTCTCCCATATAAAGGCGCCAAGTTTTGCGGTCGAAGAACCATCGCCAAAACCTGCAGTGGAACAACCGGTGGACAATGAGGAGAAAATGGATATGATGAAGACCGTAAAAGCCACAACCGAAGGATATCGAAGGCGAATGGTGCAGAAAAAACATTGAAAATTGGAATAATAAAATGGAACAATTTTTATGCAATAATAAAATATAAAAAATCCTTTTAAAACATTCCAGTCTCAAATTTTCTTTATTACACAAAAGCTCAATAAAGAAGGAATTGAAAATGATGTTTGCTTTTGTCCAACTGTGGGTGGCGCTTCTTGTGCTTTCCTTCTCCAATTTGTGGTGGTGGAATGGAGAAAGTCGAAGGAATAGGCGGGGGAATATTTTGCACAAAATTCTTTTGTGGTTGAGATTGAGGTGGAATTTCAGCAATTGATTGCAATTTTGACGGTGGAATTGATGTGTTCGTTGTTTTTAGTCACAAAATTCCAATGAAAATACAAAAATTGAAGAATAAAATGTTGTTTTTTATCTGTGGAAATAAAATCAAAAATGGAATGGAATGACATAAATAAAGGCTGGAGGGTGAATCACATTCATTCGTTTATGACTTGCCTCTTTGCTGTTTGCTCTTTCTCTCCTTTTCGACAATTCCTATTTGCAATATTTTATCAGCTTAAGAATTTTAGATTCAAAAAATATTTAATTTTTAATTGAAAATTTTTATTTCCGCAATTATTTAATATCCAATGGAAAATTTACCAAATAAAACAATTCGTCGACGATTGCCGCCTGAATTATTGGCTGAAATTCATAAATGTTTGCCATTGGCCGATGCCATCAATGTTTTGGTGAATGTTCCCACCCGGGCAATTTACCAAAATAATTCGCCCAGAATGCGTCGCACAATTCAACGACTCAGAATGGTTTTATATTACATATTAACTTTGATAAATTAAATGTCATTGCCTCCCCTTTAATTTATTTTTTCACAATTAAGAATTAAAACCTATTTTATCAACTGGCAAATGATAAAAATATCAGCAAAAATTGTTAATAAATTAAATTGAGAATATAAATTAATTTTTAATAATTTCCATCATTTTTCTAGTCTATCAATGATTATATTGATACATTTGGCAATGAGGATGAGGAAAATGATGACGAGGAATTTGAGAATTATAATATTGTAGTATGGAAACCGGAATTTAACGCATTGTTGAATTACGGCGCCTGGTTGACACTAAATCAGGAATTCTTGATGGACAAAAATGGAGGAAATCGCATCATTAGTGTGCCCAAAAATTACGTGGAAGAATTGATTTTGCATTTGGCAAACATACGGTACACTTTTTAATTATGATTTTTTGGCGAATCAAACCAAAATTAGTGATACAATTTTATTAATGTACATACATACGTATTATCTGTGCGGAGACTTCAAAAATATTTTTTGAGATTCTTATTCCTATTACTCATATTTGATTCTAAAACGGTGATTTTAGATGAATTTAGAGTTAACAAATTTTGAGGGAAACTTATTAGGCAATCCTACATAAAATTTGAAAATTCATAATTATGTATAATTTCAGTCCAACTCAAATGAAAATGATGCTTCAATTGGTGCAAATGAATTTTGAGATGTGGAAGGCAAAATTTCCAAACTTTTTAAAGCCATTATTAAAAATGGACTATCGGATTGGAAGCAGATTTTTATTCCATTCTGTTGAACTAAAAGCAGATGATGGCCGAATTTTGCACATTTATGATGGAGAATTGCTTGATGGAGCAGATATCTGTGGATTTTATATATTGAATTTGATTGTAATGAACAATTTGGATAAAAATTATTGGTTCGAAATTAAAATAATTCTGGATTATTCGCAAGAATTTATTTGGCGATTGGAATTCAAGCGATGGAAGATAAAGGTGGCTTAAAAAAATATTTAAAAAATAATGCAAAAATAATTAAATGACAGCCTTTGAATGAAGTGGAAAATGTACTTAATTGGTTGAAATTGGAGAATTATTTTCTATTCGAGCAAAACGGCCACAAATTGGAGGCAAAACAAAATATTTATTGTGATTACATTTCCAATTGGGACTTATTTCTGCGTCGTGGTGCCGATTTTACTCAATTTCGACATTTCCAAATAAAATGGCCAAATTTTTTTAGTCATAATCCTCAAACTTACGATTATGCCTCTTTTTTGTTTATCTACATTTCTAATACAAAGTAAAAAATTTCTAAATAATTTTTACTTATATTTTAGACATCCTGAGGAATTCCTTGAATCAATCGACATGAATTTGGAATTTGATTATTTCTCTTCTTTAATTGAGACTATTTCCTATATTTGTCTCAAAGGCACACCACAATGTAAAAAAATAATTAACTACTGAATTTAATGATTTTTTTTATTAAGGTGGAAAATATTTAAATTTTGACGATGAAAAATTGCATATTTTGTCGGCAAAAACTGCAAAACCTCTCATTTCTACAACTCCGCGGAATTACAAATATCCAATATTGTTTGGAGATTATGATTTGGAATTCACTTTGGCCAATATACCGACAAATGGGGAATACGTGTTCGATGTGGAAATGGAATTCGGAGATAGACCGGAAAAATTTATTCGAATGAAAATTCAGAAGCGAAAGGTAGGAATGAAAATTTTTATAGAAAGTACAGTTCAAAAAATTTATAAAAAAATTAAAGATTGATATTGAGTTGGAGAGCCAAAATGAAATTGAGCCGCATGGAAAGAAGAGGAAAGCCAAAAATGATGACGAAGAAAAAGATGAAGATGGATCAACATATTCCGGCAAAATAATGAAGAAATGATTGCAAGGATAATGGACTGAAAACTGGACATTCCGATGAATTTTAAAATAAAATTGAATTTTTATGATATTTATTACCTATTTAAGTTTTTCATCCCAATAGCGATTTTATTGATAAAATTTTATCAATTTATTTGATACAAAATATTTGTCAACAAGTCAATGCTCAATACTAATTCAACTTTATTATTTTTTTTACATTTTATTAAATCTCAAAATAAAATATTAAATGATAAATTTCATATAGAAATCCTTCCATTTTCATATAAATTTGCAAATGAAAGCACATTTCATTCAAGTAAATAAAAATTACACTTACAAGCGAATTGCTTATTTGATATAGTACATAACATAATTAATAGGTCTAGTTTAAAAAAATAAAAGCTAGGCTATGAAACTCAAAAAGCAAAGTTCAGTGCAGTTTAATCATTTTCTATTACTGCCCATATAATGGGATTTTCTAATACAACATTTTATTTTTAGAAAGTTTAAAATTTTTAAAATTGTTGTAAAATCATTTAAAAATGAACGAACTCGAACTCCAACAAAGTCCTCCACAACTCTCCAGAGACATTCTATACGTCATTGCCGAGAAATTACTTGCACTAATACCTGAGGAAAGAAAAATTGATTTCCGCCAGCGAAATTGCTATACAAATTTCATGGTTTGCTCTTTATTGATATATAATTAAAAAAAGTAAATTTTCATTTCAAGTTTCTTAATGAAATGACTGCCTGGACCATTATCTCGCAATTTGCCAAATTCAAGAAAATTAATTTCAGCAAAAATTTTGGAGGAAAGGAGGAAATCAAATTTTATAGGAATAATTTCGTTAGTTTATTTAATATCTTTTTTTCATAAAATTAATATATTTATAGAATGATCAAGAATTTGGTGGGCCGTACATTGTTCCAAAAGGAATGCTGGAATACATCATCGAAAATGGGAAACTCCGAGTCAATACAATTTCAACATTCAATTTTCTTCTGGATCACCATTCAAATGACAATGAAGAATTGGGGGAAATGAACAGTTTGAAGGCTTTCTGCGCTCTTTTCCTTGGAAAACGTCAGTTTTGCGTTTTATTCATGCCAACAATTTTCACATAAATTTAGAAATTCAAATCCCAGATGGGCTGAACAATAATCTTGTGGTCGAGAAATTCCAACTAGATGAACCAAGCATCCGTGAGTTTTTTTTTTTTTGAATAAATTGGTCAATCAATAACCAATTTTTTAAAGAAAACAATTTCGAAACAATTTTGGCCATTAATGCGGTTAAACTAAGATTGGATATATCCAATATCAACAACATCTTAATCGATTGCAGCCAATATAAGAGGTTATTTATTTAATTTGGCACCATTATTAATTATCGAAAAATATTTTAAGGCCCATCATTGCCAATAATACGACAAAAATCACCGTCAATTGTCAGTTCGATTTTCAATCCTCCAAAGAAGAGTTCAACAAATTTGCCGCCAATTTTGAGACTTTTCACTCTTTCCTCATTCGGGTCTGCCCCAATCTCAACAATTTGCACATCACAATTCGTGACATTTACATTGCTTCTTCAATTGAAGTTTTCACCGAGAATTTTTATTCCACAATCAAAGCAATGGAAGCAGGCATTAAATTGATCAACATTGGCAATGAGCATTTGCAAATTTCAATCGAGCTGCTTGCCAATTTCTATCCATTTGATTATGATGTAAGAATAAGAATTGTTACTATTTTTTACTGACAACAGTTTTTGACACTTCTAATTAATCAGAAGCCTAAACTTCACACCACTTTGTAGATCTCATTGAGATGCATCGAATGGTATATAATTTGTCATGTTTTGATCAAAAATTAGGGTGTTAAACGGGTTAAATCATATTTCATTTTTTCGTTTTAAATACTTTAATTTTTGGCCAAAAACTGATATTTTATATACCATTGAATGCGTCTCGATGAAATCTACAAAATGGTATAAGGTGTCTAAAACCGGTTTCTGATTTCTTAGAAATCGAAAACTGTTTTGTCGGTAAAAAATATTTACCTGTAAGAATTATTAAAATTCTCAAAAAATCTTAAAATTTATTTTATAGAAACTTCCACTTCGAAGCCACGATTTGTTCAAACTTGGTTCTCCATTTACTGAGGATTACAAACGTGCTCGTTACCTCGCCCGCTCTTTGAAATGTGTTGATTCCCTTAACCGGATCCATGAATTGCAATTCAAAATTTTTGAGTTAGACTATGATCGATGATGAATTTTGACTACAGCAATAGATGAACCATATTAAGAAAGAGTCTGATGAATGATGGCTCACAACATTGATTTATTTGTTTTTTTTGATCTCCAAAATTTTAATGACGGGAAATAATTCCATTATTTCACTTTTTTAAAATCTCGAATAAACTGCTTTACCCCTCGGTCACAGTGAGGCGGAAGGACGCCGAGGAGAACGGAAAACGTTTTGGCCTTCCGCCGAGTTGTGGTCACATTCAGCGGAATTTTTCATTCCGTCGCCGACAAAAAATTTCCGCCCTTTTTGTGGTCACATAAACAGTGTTCTCCTAAATCATTGTGACCACAAAATTGGACGGAATTTTTTGTCGGCGACGGAATGAAAAATTCCGCTGAATGTGACCACTCAAATTTTCAGGAAAACGCCGGACGGAAATCGAATTCAATTCCGTCGTCGCAAAACGCCGAAGTGGTCACAATAAAATTTGAGAGTTTTTCCGCTCTTTCAATTAAAAATTTAATTTATTTTTGAAAATTATTTTAAAATTTCAAAAATTTAATAAAAATCTAAAATCAGGTATATCTGATTCAGAAAAATTTCCTCTTTTTAATGATATAAAAATCAAATGAAAATATAAAAAATTTATGTGATTTATATTTTGCATCTTCATAAATAATGTTTTCCTCATCCAAATAAATAAATTCTTATATCATTGAATAGAGCAGAGTTTTTTACATAGGATAGGATCAATTTGGAAAGCTTATAAAATTTTTTAATATTTTTTATTTATTTTTAAAAATGTCTAGTCAAGGGTTTTTGGGCAAAATACAAGGAATTCCGCTCGGCGGAGGACGGAAAAATTCAAATTATTTGAATTGCCGGCGTTTTCGGTTCGACGGAAAAAAAGGCCAAAATCGCTCCACTGTGACCAGCATCAGCGGAAAACCCGATCGGCGGAAAAACGTCGAGCGTTTTTCTGCTGTCTCATTCCGCTAGAATGGTCACAATAAAAAAACGCTCGGCGGAGAGCTTTTTTCCGTTCGACCGAAAACGCTCGGCGTTTCTGCTGGGGTGGTCAATAGCGAAAACGCGGCGGAATGCGTTTTTCCGTTCGACCGAAAAAAGTTCGGCGTTTTCCGCTGTTAATGTGACATAGGTATTCCGTCGCGGTGAGCGGAAAACGCCTCACTGTGACCGAGGGGTTAAAATCTCTTGATTGACATAACAATGATAATGTTTCAAACATTCATTGATAGATGTTATTTTATTACTTATTACAAAGACATTTTCCATATTTCAATTTAGGAAATAAAATAATCGAATCGCAATTATTTTACACATTGACTTTTTTTGATAAATATGCCACTTTATTTGAAGGAAAATAATTAAATAAATATAAGCAAAGGAAAATATTATATGGAATTCCGATTTGGACATGTTTTTGCGTCGTGGCGCCGGATATACCCATCTTCGACATTTCAAAATAAATCAAAATTATCTTGATCCATTTCCGAATGATTATGTCAATTTTTTGATCGACTACATTTCAAATACAAAGTATTTTTTTTTAAATTTATAGAAAAAACAAAAAAACTATTATTTGTATTTTTTCAGATATCCAGAGCAATTTCTTGAATCAATTGACATTCGATTTAAAATTTCTTGCCGTTCATCTTTTATCGATAAAATTTGTCAAAGTGTAATACCAAAAGGTATAAAAAAATTATTTAATTGATGAATTTTTTTTATTAAGGTGGAAAATTTATAAATGTTGTTGGCACAAAAAAATTGCATACTTTATCGGCAAAAACTTCTATTAAATTGGAATTCACTTTGGCAAATGGGCCAACTAACGGAGAATATATATTCGATGTTGCTGTGGAATTCGCAAAAGGAAACGGAACAGAAAAAATTGCTGGAATCAAAATCCAAAAGCGGAAGGTACAAAATGAGAAAACTATTTTATTAATTTATTTGAGAATTTAATAAATTCTTACGAGAAAATGACTAAAATAATTTGTCATACGGAATTAAAAACAGTTCCAATTAAAAAACAGAAAAAACCAACATATCATTCCAATTCCAATCCAAAAAATTTACTAAATAATTAAAGATAAACAACATTAACATTGTTGGAATGAAGTGCAATGACCAAATGGGAAAGGGAAAGAAGAGGAAGGTCGCAATTGAAGAAGAGGAAGAAGATGGGCCGACATATTCTGGCAAAATTATGAAGAAATGAATGAAGGATTGGAAGAAAATGAAAACCTAACTTTCCATTGATGAATTTAAAATAAAATTGATTTGTTTTCATTCTTTTTGTGGAATTCCATCATAAGTAATCTGAATCTCATTTGTTTTGCTTTTTTTGATTAATTATAATACCAATTAATTTGATGAAAAATATTAATTTAAAAATATTGTTTAAGTCAGTCAAGCAATATCAATTCTTATATTTTTTATTCTCATAAAAATTTGTAAGCAAATATTAAAGCATAATTTTTTACAGATCTAAACAAATCAATCAATCACATTAAAAATGAACGAGGATCAAATAATTCGTCGTCGATTGCCGCCTGAATTACTCGCCGAAATTCACAAATGTTTGCTATTGGCCGATGCCATCAATGTTTTGGTGAATGTTCCCACTCGGGCAATTTACCAAAACAATTCGCCCAGAATGCGACGAACAATTCAGCGACTCAAAACGGTTTCAATTTTTAAATATGCCAAATTAATTTTCTAAAATGAATTGACCCAAAATATATAATTAAATCGATCAATGATTAAGAATTATTCCATCCCTTTTCCAGTCTTTCAATGAATATATTGGCACTTTGGTCAATGTTCAAAAGGACAATAATCGAAAAGCATTGATTGTTCGCAATGAAATTGAATGGTCACCCCAATTTTATGCATTATTGCGCTATGGCAGTTTGACATCATGGCGACAATGGTGGATGTGGTTGAGCAACATTGTTGGAGTGCCAGAAAATTTCTTGGGAGAATTATTCCTCTATTTGGCAAATTCAAGGTTCAGATTTATTTTAGAATTAATTTTTATCAAAAATGAAAATCGGCTTTCTTTTCCTGATTTATTTTTTAATGGTTTGTTCATATAATTTAATAATAATTTATAATAAAATTTTTCAATTTAAGTTTGCCAAAAATGATGCTTCATCATGCGGAAATGAATTTCTCGAGAGCACCACTTCCAATTCCATCATTTTTGGAACAATTATTCAAAGAGAAGCAATATCAAAGTGACGGCAGAATTTTATTCGAAACTGTTCAATTGGTAGCCGGCAATGGTCAATTTTTGTGTATTTTTGAAGCAGAATTACAAAAAACATACAATGGAAATTATCTTTTGAGATTATTTGTCATCAGCAAAATGGATCGGAAAAATTGGTTTCAAATTACAATGACTCTGGATTCAACGAAAAAATTCATTCGGAGATTGGTATTCACTCAATGGGTAATAAAGAAATTTATTTAAATTGTTTTAATTTATTAAATTACAGCCTTTGGACGAAATTGACTTATGCAAAAAACTCAGTTGGTCGATTTATGATGAGCTCAAACAAAATGGCAGCAAATTAGAAGCGAAAGGAAACATTTTGTGGAATTCCAAGTTGGACATGTTTCTTCGACGCGGAGTTGCATTTACCAAATTTCGACACTTCAAAATAAATGAAAATTATCATATTTATCGCATCCCGATCAGTTATGTTGATTTTTTGATCAGCTACATTTCTAACACAAAGTAAAATTTAAAATTTTATAGAAAAATCTTAATTTTATATTTTTTTAGATATCCTGATCAATTCCTTCAATCAATCGATATTCAATTTTCAAATTGTCTTTGTTCATCATTTATTGATAAAATTTATCAGAATGAAATTCCAAAAGGTAATCATAAAAAATTATTTATTTATTTTAATTTTTGAATTTTTAAATAAAGGAGGAAAATTTATAAATGTTGGCAGCAACAAAAAATTGCATATTTTATCGGCTGTGAAACCCGAAATGAAACAATTGGAAGGTTCTTCGACAATTGGAGAATATAAATTGGAATTCACTTTGGCAAATTTGGCAACAAATGGGAAATATGTGTTCGATTTCGATGTACAAACTAAGAGGGGATTCAGTCGGATTATTGCAATGAAAATCCAAAAGCGAATGGTAATAACGAAAACAAATTTATTTGATAGAAAAATGACTTATTAATAAATTAAAATAATTGAAGGTTGATGAAATTGCTGAATCGAATTACAACGGTCAAAATGAGAAGGGAAAGAAGAGAAAGATAACAAAGGAAGAAGAAAAAGATAAACCGACTTATTCTGGAAAAATAATGAAGAAATAAATTATTGGATGATAAATTAAATATGAATTTTCCACCGATGAAAATGATTTGTTTTATTATTGATTTTTTTGATAAAATTATGCCGGTTTATTTGATTCAAATTAAAATTTGAAAATTTGTTTAAAACAGCAATATCAATTCTTACTTATTTTTATTAAATTCATTTATTTAACATAAATAATAAATTTAAAATATTAAACATTTTTTTAATATAGAAAGATCTACAAATCAATCAATAATAATGATAATGAATTTAAATTGGGAGCAACCAAGTCGACGATTGCCGCCTGAATTATTGGCTGAAATTCACAAATGTTTGCCATTGGCCGATGCCATCAATGTTTTGGTGAATGTTCCCAGCCGGGCAATTTACCAAAATAATTCGCCCAGAATGCGTCGCACAATTCAACGAATTAAAACGGTTTCTATTTTTTTACATAATTAACTAATTTAAACATGAAATAATGTATAAAGTTCCCCCAATTCTCTGAACAATTCTAATAAGCCAATTGCCAAAATTGATTTTAAGAGTAAATTATAAAAAGTTTTACTGAATGGGTACGCCCAAATTTAGCGCCGTTTATAATAGCTCATCAATAATTGAACCATTTATGATGATTTTACTATTAAATTAAAGAGGAACATTAGCTATTAAATTATATCAATTTTATTCAAATTGGTTCTGAAATAATGAAATTGTGAGTAAAGGCATTTTAAATGTTTTTAAGGGAATAACTTCATTATTTCTCAATCAATTTAAATAAAATTCAATATCATTTGATAGACAACAATCTTACTTTTAATTTGATAATAAAATCATCTAAATTGGTTCAATCCTAAATGAGTTATTTTAACGGCGTCAAATTGGGCTATTCATTTATTGAATTGGTTATTAGAATTTGGATGTAATAATCAGAATTCAATATTAAGATTTTTTTTTCTCAAAATTACGAACAAAAAAGAATTAAAAATAATTAATTGAATTTAATAAAATTTCAATTTTTAAGACCCTCCGAGAATATATCCACCCATTGGCATTGAAAAACGATGAAAATGAAGGCAACAACATTGCTGAACTAGTCGAGAATGGCAACAATGACTCAAAACTTTATAAGAGCATAAATATCGATGGAATATTGCCATGGTCACCAAAAATGGATCTACTTTTTCGCTATGGTGCTTGGCTGCTGCCGACCCGAAATTTCTTCATGAATCATCAAAATTCATTTTTATTTGGAGTGCCGAAGGATTTTGTGGAAAATTTGATCGACCATTTGGCCAATTCAATGTAATATTTTTAATTTTTATAAAAATTAATGGTATTTAGGCAAAAATTAGCCAAAAAAATCAACCTAAAAATAATAGCACGAAAATTGTAAACTAAGGAATATGGATTATGATTTATTTTCTTTTTAAGTTTAATTGAACCTAAACCTAAATTTGATTAATGAGATTAGTCGCTTTATTACTATTTAAAAATTTTGACCAAATACAGGGGAAAGTGGTCATCCAGGGATAGATAATAGATTATCAATTATCATCTTACGTATCCGTAATCCATAATCCTAATCACCCATAAGGGGAAGGGGACTCTTCATTTCAAAAACATCTCTGGACCGAGATAACCGAAAAGTACCAAATTATCAATTCGATGCGTCTTTAAACCAGCTTTAACCAAACCAATTCAATGATTTATTGCTGTGAAATTTGAATTTTAAGAAAAAATTAATATTCTTTTGGCTTTTAAGAATTCTTTTTTGTTGGTGGTAAATTAAATTGATCCTAAAATTTAGAATGGTCGAAAATGCCTTGGAAATTGTTCAAATCCAATTTGGACCCGGAAATGAACTTCCGCAGAGTTTAATGCAATTATTGGAACAAGCCAAAATGTGTTCAGCTGGCAGAAGTGGACGAATTTTGTTGGAATCGATTGACCTGAAAATTGGCGAAAATAATGTGCACATTTTTGATGGAGAATTGAACGGTGGCGGCGATGAATTGACAATACATTTGATGAACAGAAAAGATCCAAGGAAATGGTTTGAAATTCGAATTATTCTGCTTATGGGATCAAGGGCTTACATTCGAGGATTCGAATTTTCAGCAATTCAGGTGTGGTTTAAATTTAAAATTAGGAAGACCTTAAAACTCATCCAATCAAATTTTTTAAATTTACTTTAGTAAATTTAAAGTATTATTGAGATGAATTGATTAGAACAAAAATTGATGGATTTGATTGAAAAATGCTAAAGTTCTGACCAAAAGAGCGACAAAATAGGCCAAATCAGAAAAATATAAAAACTTTCCGGAACAATCGGAATAAAACTTTCCGGAACAACTGGAACAAAAAAAATAAAACTTTCCGGAAAAGGTGGAATATAAAACTTTCCGGAACAACTGGAATAAAAAAACGAACTACCGGAACAAAAAATAAAACTTTCCGGAACAACCGGAACAAAAAACAAAACTTTCCGGAACAATCGGAATAAAACTTTCCGGAACAACTGGAACAAAAAAAATAAAACTTTCCGGAAAAGGTGGAATATAAAACTTTCCGGAACAACTGGAATAAAAAAACGAACTACCGGAACAAAAAATAAAACTTTCCGGAACAACCGGAACAAAAAACAAAACTTTCCGGAACAAAAAACAAAACTTTCCGGAACAAAAAATAAAACTTTCCGGAAAAGGTGGAACAAAAAAACAAAACTTTCCGGAGCAACCGGAACAAAAAATAAAACTTTCCGGAACAACCGGAACAAAAAACAAAACTTTCCGGAGCAACCGGAACAAAAAATAAAACTTTCCGGAACAACCGGAACAAGAAACAAAACTTTCCGGAGCAACCGGAACAAAAAATAAAACTTTCCGGAACAACCGGAACAAAAAACAAAACTTTCCGGAACAACCGGAACAAAAAACAAAACTTTCCGGAGCAACCGGAACAAAAAATAAAACTTTCCGGAACAACCGGAACAAAAAAATAAAACTTTCCGGAAAAGGTGGAACAAAAAATAAAACTTTCCGAAAATTTTCCGAAAATGATGGAACAAAAAAAACTTTCCCCGAACAATCGGAACAAAAAAATAAAACTTTACGGAACAACCGGAATAAGAAAACAAAACTTTCCGGAACAACCGGAACAAAAAAATAAAACTTTCCGGAAAAGGTGGAACAAAAAATAAAACTTTCCGGGACAGCCGGAATAAAAATAAAACTTTCCGAAAATGGTGGAATTAAAACTTTCCAGAAAACATCAGCTTTAAATAAAATGCCAACATGCTAGTGTTTTATATCTATTATTCTTCAATTGACTTCATTTTTAGCCTACAAATGAATACATGGAGGATGGCTGCTTATTATCCGGACATTACCAAATTTTGCGAAGATCCTCTCACATTTGGAGTCATCAAATGGATACATTTTTGCGTCGTGGAGCCGAATTTACACATTTTCGTCATTTCCAAATTGACAAAATTACGGAATGCCCTCCATATTATGCCGAGGAATTGATTTGCTATATGGCCTATACAAAGTGAAGGGAAATTCTTATTCTAATGGTAAAATTAAATCAATTCAGAAATCCGGAATATGTGCTTGAATTGGTGGACATAAAAATTGAATATTCGGCAATGTCAAAAATGTTTCATCAAATTTGGAATTTTTGTCGTAAAGGAATACCAAAAGGTGAGTTTGAAAGAATATTTATTTTAAATTTTATTTTTTCAAAAATACTTCAAAAAATATTTTTCTTCAGGTAATTTTGGATCCAAAACACGGATAGGACTTTATTTTAACATATTTGGCTACATCAGTTATCCAGATGCAGACCATATTTTTCCCCACTTAAAATCAGCCTCTGTTACCCCCAAAATTGGTCAAAGTTTCTAATCTAACCCTAAAATATAATTTTTTTTTCCATCATTTTACAATCAAATATGTATTTACAAATGTGACCATCGGCATTTTCTTAACAATATTCCCATAAATTGACCAAAATGGAAGGAAAATTCTGTTTCGCATTCCAAATTAAATTATCCAAAAATGCTGTTTGAATTCGAATTTATGTAAAATATAAAACATCTAATTTATATATCAAATAAGGTGGACGTTTGCTGAAATCGGGCAATGAGAATTTATTTATTTTGGCTGGCACCGCACATGACCCAATCAAAATTGTGAATGAAAATGATGAGACAGAAACAGAGGATGGCAACAATTATTTCGATCGACTGGAATTCACCCTGGCCAATTGGCATTCCAATTTTGGCTTCCTCTTCGATTTTGATGTGCTTTACCCGAAACAATTGAAAAGAAAGGAGGAAAAAACAATTGAAATTACAATCAAGCGTCGAAAAGTAATTTTTAGTTTAAAAATAAATTTTAAAAACCGAAAAATCATTTTCAGAACGAATTGATGAAATTGGATTGTGTCATCGGCGGCGATAATAAACATGGAATTAAGAGAAAATCACCAACAACAATTGAAGTTTATAATGAAATTGATGCTTTTTACGATGATGGCCGTAGAGGATACAAGAAAGCAAAATACATTTTTCGATGAATTATTTTGACAGACTGAAGAAAGGATAATTTTATTTTAATTTAGAAATGCATATTTTTTAAATTATTTGATGCCATTATTTTCAAGCTTTTACTTATGCATTTAAATTGTTTCAATTTTGAAGATATAAAATTTTTCATTTTTTTATCCGGCATTTTTCGGTTAATTTCTTAGAAAAATATGAAGCAGATTATGGGTAAGAACAACTTTATCGCACATTAAAAATTCACAAGACCAAATTCTGACTAATAGTAAATGTCAAATGTTTATTGGACAAATTCGATTGACGCCCCCAATATTTAATTGTCTGGCTTTCCTTAAGGAGAATTAGGGCTAATCAAGAATAAACTTTTTGGACAAAAGCATGATAAGCAGCAAAATTTACACAAAGGATTCTCATGTGAAAAAAGTGCTCAAACTGATTGAAGAAAATCCGGACAAAGTGGATTATATTGGTGAAGTTTGTGACAAGGAAAAGGGGTAAGTCTAATAAATAAAGGAAATAACAAAAATAGATTTTAATGGAAATAAAACTTAAATTTGGAATTATGGCCAAAAAGAACCGCCTTACTAATTAAATAGGGTAGTAAATGTTCTTATTTCTATTTCTATGAATCCAAATATTTTTGTCAGGGGTTTCGGAGTTTTCGAGGACCATCAAAATCGGGGTTACAACCTTAATCCAATCCAAATGTTGTCTTGACGTGAAACCCATATTCCGCGTTGCCTCTTTCAATTCCGGATACGGCTTTGGATCTTTTACTATTTTGTGGAGACTGGAGAGGAGGAAATAAAAAGAAATATGCTTAAGCAGATATGAAATAATAGTAGAATCAGCCCGGGAGTGAAAAAAATGATAATATAATAAAAAATTATAGGAATTAATTTGTAATTTTAAAAATACAATTGTTTATGGGATAAGCGGTATTCGCTTTAAAAAAATATATAAAATAGACACAATCGCGAATGGTATTCAAAGGTGAAATGTATGTTATTAAAATTTATTTGGAATGATTTCATGGCTCCCGGAAAATCCATCAGTGGAAAATCGGTCAGTGGTAAATTGGTCAGTGGAAAATCCGTCAGTAAGCGGAAAATCGGTCAGTGTCGGAAAATCCGTCAGTGGTAAATTGGGCAGTGGAAAATCGGTCAGCAAACAAGGAAAATCGGTCAGTGGCCGATTTTGGCCTTATATTGCAGGGAAATCAATAAATTCATATATCAATCAACTCCTCTCGATGTGCCGAATACGAATATATAATTGATTTCACACAAATCCAAGAAATAAAAAAGTTATGGTCATTTATATTCACATGAATTAGTCTCTAGTAAAGCTTAATAATTAAATTAAAATTAGGTAATTTTAAAATTAGACTTGAGGATAAGAAAAGAAAATTTACTTTTAATTGATTGTTACTGTGTTTGTAAATTTTGTTAAAAAATTTAAAAAAATTATACTTGTCCTTTCTTCATTTTTCAATTTTTAGATTAGCTATACACCAAATATTATTATAAACAATGAGTTGTGCTCTTTTATATAGATAGAATATTAAAATTAAAATATCACTCTTTTATTATCGAGACTCGAGAGGAATTTTATTGAATGAATATACTTTGTAGCAAATGGAAATATTGTAACTAATTTTAAGAATGACTTTGATTATCAATATATTACTAACAAATAAACCGGTGGGGGTCTGTTCAGCGTCGCCAGTTCAGCGTCGCCGTTTCAGCGTCAGCCGTTTCAGCGTCCGCCGTTTCAGCGTCGCCGTTTCAGCGTCCAGCCAAAAAGGGGACGTTTCAGTGTCACCATTAAAAAATTATTTACCAAGCTTTTAAAAGTATTTTCAAGCATCCTTTACTAAAATAAATGTTAGACTATAAAAATGCAATAAATTTTTAATAATATTTATCCAAAATAAAGAGAAATCAAATAACAAAATTGCGACTGGGGGAAATAAAGATGGTGAAAGTAACTTCAAATAATCAAAAATTATAATAATGGAATGGGAGATAGATTAACAAAATGTATATTTTTGGTTGAATGAGGACTATGGATCCATTTTATAATTGCTAGAAATGCCGGTCAGAAATTCAATAATATAATGGTGGAGCCCAATTTGATAATTATGGTCGGCCATCTGATTGACATTGTTGGGTGGATTGAAACGTTGAACGAGAGTAAGAATTGCGCGGTCGGTTTTGATCAAATTTTTGTCTTTCTCTCGATGTGGTTCTCCCCGAATGCAGAGGGCCATGTCAGCATCCCGCGACTTTTGTTCACGTTTCAATGTATCGATGAAAAAGGCAAAGAATGGATAGAAAAAGAATTCAGCGAGATCAAGACGAAGAGTGGATATATTTACGTTAACCGGGGATCAACCAGACCCGGCGAAATATTTGGTTTATTTTTGTATTTTATTCCAATTAAAAAAACAAATTTAGGCACTCGTTCAAAACCAAAAGATTTTCCAAAAGGATTGCGTTTTTGGCGTCGATTTCCGATCCCATATGGGTTGGCTGTGAAGGGTAGCATTTTGGAATTGGCTAAAAAGCTAAAAGAAAAAGCTCAGGTTCTTAATTAATTTGTATTTAATATTTATTGAATGTTTTCCTAGATTTTTTTGACTAACCATTCTTTCTTGAATTAAATTAAAATATGCAGTATATTATATAGAAAGATAGAGATTGTTTGATCTAGAAAATTCTATTATCCTCTTTAGAATATTGTTGAATTTTGAAGAAAAGATTTGAGTAGTTTTTTATAAATTTTATTAATACATATTTAAATTTTGAGAAAAATGTTTCCAAAAATAAAATATTATTATATATTAAGCCTTCATAGAATTTAACAAAAAAAATTATGAACCTAAACTCATCGGTTTATTTTCTTTAATTTATTAACAAAATAGTAAAAAGGGATCTTAAATTCTCTATTAATTTCCTCTTGGTTACTAATATTCAGAGATCCTTGAGGATTGCTCTTAATAGAAAGGGGGTTTCTATAAAGAGAGGATTCATTAATCATTAATAAAGAATTTACCCCGAGATTATAGAAAAAATTAAATTAATTGATTCAGAAATAGGGTACATTTCTTTTAAAGATTCATCCGAATGAACACGTAAATTGGGAATTGCAACATATTGTTGATGAAATTGAGGCGGATTTGTTAATCACCAAATATACATATCATAATTATTATGTTGGGGATGAAAAAGATTTCAAAGAACGAGTAAAGGTTGAATTTACTGATAACGATGGGAACAAGAAATTGGAATGGGAAAGCATCGAGGCAAACGAAGAGAAGAATTTGTATTTTGATCGTGCCTATAAATCGCATCGTGAATATATTGATAATTTTATGAAAAATGTGGCCTAAGAACTTTTGAGAATTCCATCATTTTGTTTAAATAAAATGTATTTTCGTTGATTAATCTAATTGATTATTCCGAATAAAATATGATTAATTGCAATTATAATCATATTCTTTTCGGAATAATCAATTAGATTAGTCAATTGAAATGCTTTTCATTTAGGTGAAAATACTGGAAATTTTTGAAAATTTAAAAAAAAAACAATTTTTGCAAAAATTTTTAGATAACTTTTTCTTATTTCTTTAGGGAATATTTCTTATTATCAATACATGCTATTTTTTTCTCCCCAAAAAAAACTTTTTTTCCCCAAAAAAATCTTTTTTTTCCCCAAAACTTTTTTTTCCCCAAAAAACACTTTTTTATCCCCAATACCTCTTTTTCCCCCAGAAAAAACTTTTTTACCCCCAATAAACCCAAAAGCGAAAATTTTTTGATTTTTTCTTATAAATCATAAAATAAATGAAATTTAAGCTTCAGAAGATGAAATTATCTCAATATTTTCAATATGAATTTTCATATAAATTTCTTTCGGCATTACAAACTTAGCTTTAGCTAAAAACTTACCCTAATCTTAGCCCTTAGCCCCTAAAACCCATGCTCCGACCCTAGCCTAACCCTATCCCATAGCCCCTAAAACCCATGGTCTGATAGCCAAGCCCCTAATTCGGAAAACCACATCCGAGTCATAAACATTAAAATTATTAGAAAATTTATTTTTTTGCACATTGGAACATGTTAAATGAGTTGCATTCCATTTACTTTTATGATTTTTAAGAAAAAATCAAAAAATTTTCACTTTTGGGTTTATTGGGGATAAAAAAGTGTTTTTTGGGGGAAAAAGAGGTATTGGGGATAAAAAAGTGTTTTTTGGGGGAAAAAGAGGTATTGGGGATAAAAAAGTATTTTTTGGGGGAAAAAGAGGTATTGGGGAAAAAAAAAGATTTTTTTGGGGAAAAAAAAGTTTTTTTTGGGGAGAAAAAAGGTTATCACTATTATCAATTAATCATATTCATTTCGGAATAATCAATTAGATTAGTCAATTGAGATACTTTTCATTTAGGTGAAAATACTGGAAATTTTTGAAAATTTTTAAAAAAATTTTTGCAAAAATTCTTAGATACATTTTTCTTATTTCTTTAGGGAATATTTTTTATTATCAATTAATCATATTCATTTCGGAATAATCAATTAGATTAGTCAATTGAGATACTTTTCATTTAGGTGAAAATACTGGAAATTTTTGAAAATTTTTAAAAAAATTTTTGCAAAAATTCTTTGATACATTTCTCTTATTTCTTTAGGGAATATTTTTTATTATCAATTAATCATATTCTTTTCGGAATAATCAATTAGGTTAGTCCATTGAGATACTTTTCATTTAGGTGAAAATACTGGAAATTTTTGAAAATTTTTAAAAAAAATTTTGCAAAAATTCTTTGATACATTTCTCTTATTTCTTTAGGGAATATTTTTTATTATCAATTAATCATATTCTTTTCGGAATAATCAATTAGGTTAGTCAATTGAGATACTTTTCATTTAGGTGAAAATACTGGAAATTTTTGAAAATTTTTAAAAAAATTTTTGCAAAAATTCTTTGATACATTTCTCTTATTTCTTTAGGGAATATTTTTTATTATCAATTAATCATATTCTTTTCGGAATAATCAATTAGGTTAGTCCATTGAGATACTTTTCATTTAGGTGAAAATACTGGAAATTTTTGAAAATTTTTAAAAAAATTTTTGCAAAAATTCTTAGATACATTTTTCTTATTTCTTTAGGGAATATTTTTTATTATCAATTAATCATATTCTTTTCGGAATATTCAATTAGATTAGTCCATTGAGATACTTTTCATTTAGGTGAAAATACTGGAAATTTTTGAAAATTTTTAAAAAAATTTTTGCAAAAATTCTTAGATACATTTTTCTTATTTCTTTAGGGAATATTTTTTATTATCAATTAATCATATTCATTTCGGAATAATCAATTAGATTAGTCAATTGTGATACTTTTCATTTAGGTGAAAATACTGGAAATTTTTGAAAATTTTTAAAAAAATTTTTGCAAAAATTCTTAGATAACTTTTTCTTATTTCTTTAGGGAATATTTTTTATTGTCAATTAATCATATTCTTTTCGGAATATTCAATTAGATTAGTCCATTGAGATACTTTTCATTTAGGTGAAAATACTGGAAATTTTTGAAAATTTTTAAAAAAAAATTTTGCAAAAATTTTTAGATAACTTTTTCTTATTTCTTTAGGGAATATTTCTTATTATCAATACATGCTATTTTTTTCTCCCCAAAAAAAACTTTTTTTCCCCAAAAAAATCTTTTTTTTCCCCAAAACTTTTTTTTCCCCAAAAAACACTTTTTTATCCCCAATACCTCTTTTTCCCCCAGAAAAAACTTTTTTACCCCCAATAAACCCAAAAGCGAAAATTTTTTGATTTTTTCTTATAAATCATAAAATAAATGAAATTTAAGCTTCAGAAGATGAAATTATCTCAATATTTTCAATATGAATTTTCATATAAATTTCTTTCGGCATTACAAACTTAGCTTTAGCTAAAAACTTACCCTAATCTTAGCCCTTAGCCCCTAAAACCCATGCTCCGACCCTAGCCTAACCCTATCCCATAGCCCCTAAAACCCATGGTCTGATAGCCAAGCCCCTAATTCGGAAAACCACATCCGAGTCATAAACATTAAAATTATTAGAAAATTTATTTTTTTGCACATTGGAACATGTTAAATGAGTTGCATTCCATTTACTTTTATGATTTTTAAGAAAAAATCAAAAAATTTTCACTTTTGGGTTTATTGGGGATAAAAAAGTGTTTTTTGGGGGAAAAAGAGGTATTGGGGATAAAAAAGTGTTTTTTGGGGGAAAAAGAGGTATTGGGGATAAAAAAGTATTTTTTGGGGGAAAAAGAGGTATTGGGGAAAAAAAAAGATTTTTTTGGGGAAAAAAAAGTTTTTTTTGGGGAGAAAAAAGGTTATCACTATTATCAATTAATCATATTCATTTCGGAATAATCAATTAGATTAGTCAATTGAGATACTTTTCATTTAGGTGAAAATACTGGAAATTTTTGAAAATTTTTAAAAAAATTTTTGCAAAAATTCTTAGATACATTTTTCTTATTTCTTTAGGGAATATTTTTTATTATCAATTAATCATATTCATTTCGGAATAATCAATTAGATTAGTCAATTGAGATACTTTTCATTTAGGTGAAAATACTGGAAATTTTTGAAAATTTTTAAAAAAATTTTTGCAAAAATTCTTTGATACATTTCTCTTATTTCTTTAGGGAATATTTTTTATTATCAATTAATCATATTCTTTTCGGAATAATCAATTAGGTTAGTCCATTGAGATACTTTTCATTTAGGTGAAAATACTGGAAATTTTTGAAAATTTTTAAAAAAAATTTTGCAAAAATTCTTTGATACATTTCTCTTATTTCTTTAGGGAATATTTTTTATTATCAATTAATCATATTCTTTTCGGAATAATCAATTAGGTTAGTCAATTGAGATACTTTTCATTTAGGTGAAAATACTGGAAATTTTTGAAAATTTTTAAAAAAATTTTTGCAAAAATTCTTTGATACATTTCTCTTATTTCTTTAGGGAATATTTTTTATTATCAATTAATCATATTCTTTTCGGAATAATCAATTAGGTTAGTCCATTGAGATACTTTTCATTTAGGTGAAAATACTGGAAATTTTTGAAAATTTTTAAAAAAATTTTTGCAAAAATTCTTAGATACATTTTTCTTATTTCTTTAGGGAATATTTTTTATTATCAATTAATCATATTCTTTTCGGAATATTCAATTAGATTAGTCCATTGAGATACTTTTCATTTAGGTGAAAATACTGGAAATTTTTGAAAATTTTTAAAAAATTTTTTGCAAAAATTCTTAGATACATTTTTCTTATTTCTTTAGGGAATATTTTTTATTATCAATTAATCATATTCATTTCGGAATAATCAATTAGATTAGTCAATTGTGATACTTTTCATTTAGGTGAAAATACTGGAAATTTTTGAAAATTTTTAAAAAAATTTTTGCAAAAATTCTTAGATAACTTTTTCTTATTTCTTTAGGGAATATTTTTTATTGTCAATTAATCATATTCTTTTCGGAATATTCAATTAGATTAGTCCATTGAGATACTTTTCATTTAGGTGAAAATACTGGAAATTTTTGAAAATTTTTAAAAAAAAATTTTGCAAAAATTCTTAGATACATTTTTCTTATTTCTTTAGGGAATATTTTTTATTATCAATTAATCATATTCTTTTTGGAATAATCAATTAGATTAGTCAATTGAGATACTTTTCATTTAGGTGAAAATACTGGAAATTTTTGAAAATTTTTAAAAAAATTTTTGCAAAAATTCTTAGATACATTTTTCTTATTTCTTTAGGGAATATTTTTTATTATCAATTAATCATATTCATTTCGGAATAATCAATTAGATTAGTCAATTGAGATACTTTTCATTTAGGTGAAAATACTGGAAATTTTTGAAAATTTTTAAAAAAATTCTTAGATAACTTTTTCTTATTTCTTTAGGGAATATTTTTTATTGTCAATTAATCATATTCTTTTCGGAATATTCAATTAGATTAGTCCATTGAGATACTTTTCATTTAGGTGAAAATATTGGAAATTTTTGAAAATTTTTAAAAAAATTTTTGCAAAAATTCTTAGATAACTTTTTCTTATTTCTTTAGGAAATATTTTTTATTGTCAATTAATCATATTCTTTTCGGAATATTCAATTAGATTAGTCCATTGAGATACTTTTCATTTAGGTGAAAATACTGGAAATTTTTGAAAATTTTTAAAAAAATTTTTGCAAAAATTCTTGCATTTCAATTGACTAATCTAATTGAATATTCCGAAAAGAATATGATTAATTGATAATAAAAAATATTCCCTAAAGAAATAAGAAAAATGTATCTAAGAATTTTTGCAAAATTTTTTTTTAAAAATTTTCAAAAATTTCCAGTATTTTCACCTAAATGAAAAGCATTTCAATTTTGACTAATCTAATTGATTATTCCGAAATGAATATGATTAATTGATAATAAAAAATATTCCCTAAAGAAATAAGAAAAAGTTATCTAAGAATTTTTGCAAAAATTTTTTTAAAAATTTTCAAAAATTTCCAGTATTTTCACCTAAATGAAAAGCATTTCAATTGACTAATCTAATTGAATATTCCGAAAAGAATATGATTAATTGATAATAAAAAATATTTTCTAAAGAAATAAGAAAAATGTATCTAAGAATTTTTGCAAAATTTTTTTTTAAAAATTTTCAAAAATTTCCAGTATTTTCACCTAAATGAAAAGCATTTCAATTTTGACTAATCTAATAGATTATTCCGAAAAGAATATGATTAATTGATAATAAAAAATATTCCTTAAAGAAATAAGAAAAATGTATCTAAGAATTTTTGCAAAATTTTTTTTTAAAAATTTTCAAAAATTTCCAGTATTTTCACCTAAATGAAAAGCATTTCAATTGACTAATCTAATTGATTATTCCGAAAAGAATATGATTAATTGATAATAAAAAATATTCCCTAAAGAAATAAGAAAAAGTTATCTAAGAATTTTTGCAAAATTTTTTTTTAAAAATTTTCAAAAATTTCCAGTATTTTCACCTAAATGAAAAGCATTTCAATTGACTAATCTAATTGATTATTCCGAAAAGAATATGATTAATTGATAATAAAAAATATTCCCTAAAGAAATAAGAAAAAGTTATCTAAGAATTTTTGCAAAATTTTTTTTTAAAAATTTTCAAAAATTTCCAGTATTTTCACCTAAATGAAAAGCATTTCAATTGACTAATCTAATTGATTATTCCGAAAAGAATATGATTAATTGATAATAAAAAATATTCCCTAAAGAAATAAGAAAAATGTATCTAAGAATTTTTGCAAAATTTTTTTTTAAAAATTTTCAAAAATTTCCAGTATTTTCACCTAAATGAAAAGCATTTCAATTGACTAATCTAATTGATTATTCCGAAAAAAATATGATTAATTGATAATAAAAAATATTCCCTAAAGAAATAAGAAAAATGTATCTAAGAATTTTTGCAAAATTTTTTTTTTAATATTTTCAAAAATTTCCAGTATTTTCACCTAAATGAAAAGCATTTCAATTGACTAATCTAATTGATTATTCCGAAAAGAATATGATTAATTGATAATAAAAAATATTCCCTAAAGAAATAAGAAAAATGTATCTAAGAATTTTTGCAAAATTTTTTTTTAAAAATTTTCAAAAATTTCCAGTATTTTCACTTAAATGAAAAGCATTTCATTTGACTAATCTAATTGATTATTCCGAAAAGAATATGATTAATTGATAATAAAAAATATTCCCTAAAGAAATAAGAAAAAGTTATCTAAGAATTTTTGCAAAAATTTTTTTAAAAATTTTCAAAAATTTCCAGTATTTTCACCTAAATGAAAAGCATTTCAATTGACTAATCTAATTGATTATTCCGAAAAGAATATGATTAATTGATAATAAAAAATATTCCCTAAAGAAATAAGAAAAAGTTATCTAAGAATTTTTGCAAAAATTTTTTTAAAAATTTTCAAAAATTTCCAGTATTTTCACCTAAATGAAAAGCATTTCATTTGACTAATCTAATTGATTATTCCGAAAAGAATATGATTAATTGATAATAAAAAATATTCCCTAAAGAAATAAGAAAAAGTTATCTAAGAATTTTTGCAAAAATTTTTTTAAAAATTTTCAAAAATTTCCAGTATTTTCACCTAAATGAAAAGCATTTCAATTGACTAATCTAATTGATTATTCCGAAAAGAATATGATTAATTGATAATAAAAAATATTCCCTAAAGAAATAAGAAAAAGTTATCTAAGAATTTTTGCAAAAATTTTTTTAAAAATTTTCAAAAATTTCCAGTATTTTCACCTAAATGAAAAGCATTTCAATTGACTAATCTAATTGAATATTCCGAAAAGAATATGATTAATTGATAATAAAAAATATTCCCTAAAGAAATAAGAAAAATGTATCTAAGAATTTTTGCAAAATTTTTTTTTAAAAATTTTCAAAAATTTCCAGTATTTTCACCTAAATGAAAAGCATTTCAATTGATTAATCTAATTGATTATTCCGAAAAGAATATGATTAATTGATAATAAAAAATATTCTCTAAAGAAATAAGAAAAAGTTATCTAAGAATTTTTGCAAAAATTTTTTTAAAAATTTTCAAAAATTTCCAGTATTTTCACCTAAATGAAAAGCATTTCAATTGACTAATCTAATTGAATATTCCGAAAAGAATATGATTAATTGATAATAAAAAATATTTTCTAAAGAAATAAGAAAAATGTATCTAAGAATTTTTGCAAAATTTTTTTTTAAAAATTTTCAAAAATTTCCAGTATTTTCAGCTAAATGAAAAGCATTTCAATTGACTAATCTAATTGATTATTCCGAAAAGAATATGATTAATTGATAATAAAAAATATTCCCTAAAGAAATAAGAAAAAGTTATCTAAGAATTTTTGCAAAATTTTTTTTTAAAAATTTTCAAATTCCAGTATTTTCACCTAAATGAAAAGCATTTCAATTGACTAATCTAATTGAATATTCCGAAAAGAATATGATTAATTGATAATAAAAAATATTCCCTAAAGAAATAAGAAAAATGTATCTAAGAATTTTTGCAAAATTTTTTTTTAAAAATTTTCAAAAATTTCCAGTATTTTCACCTAAATGAAAAGCATTTCAATTGACTAATCTAATTGATTATTCCGAAAAGAATATGATTAATTGATAATAAAAAATATTCCCTAAAGAAATAAGAAAAATGTATCTAAGAATTTTTGCAAAATTTTTTTTTAAAAATTTTCAAAAATTTCCAGTATTTTCACCTAAATGAAAAGCATTTCAATTGACTAATCTAATTGATTATTCCGAAAAGAATATGATTAATTGATAATAAAAAATATTCCCTAAAGAAATAAGAAAAATGTATCTAAGAATTTTTGCAAAATTTTTTTTTAAAAATTTTCAAAAATTTCCAGTATTTTCACCTAAATGAAAAGCATTTCAATTGACTAATCTAATTGATTATTCCGAAAAGAATATGATTAATTGATAATAAAAAATATTCCCTAAAGAAATAAGAAAAATGTATCTAAGAATTTTTGCAAAATTTTTTTTAAAAATTTTCAAAAATTTCCAGTATTTTCACCTAAATGAAAAGCATTTCAATTGACTAATCTAATTGATTATTCCGAAAAGAATATGATTAATTGATAATAAAAAATATTCCCTAAAGAAATAAGAAAAATGTATCTAAGAATTTTTGCAAAATTTTTTTTTAAAAATTTTCAAAAATTTCCAGTATTTTCACCTAAATGAAAACCATTTCAATTGACTAATCTAATTGATTATTCCGAAAAGAATATGATTAATTGATAATAAAAAATATTCCCTAAAGAAATAAGAAAAATGTATCTAAGAATTTTTGCAAAAATTTTTTTAAAAATTTTCAAAAATTTCCAGTATTTTCACCTAAATGAAAAGCATTTCAATTGACTAATCTAATTGATTATTCCGAAAAGAATATGATTAATTGATAATAAAAAATATTCCCTAAAGAAATAAGAAAAATGTATCTAAGAATTTTTGCAAAATTTTTTTTTAAAAATTTTCAAAAATTTCCAGTATTTTCACCTAAATGAAAACCATTTCAATTGACTAATCTAATTGATTATTCCGAAAAGAATATGATTAATTGATAATAAAAAATATTCCCTAAAGAAATAAGAAAAATGATCTAAGAATTTTTGCAAAATTTTTTTTTAAAAATTTTCAAAAATTTCCAGTATTTTCACCTAAATGAAAAGCATTTCAATTGACTAATCTAATTGATTATTCCGAAAAGAATATGATTAATTGATAATAAAAAATATTCCCTAAAGAAATAAGAAAAATGTATCTAAGAATTTTTGCAAAATTTTTTTTAAAAATTTTCAAAAATTTCCAGTATTTTCACCTAAATGAAAAGCATTTCAATTGACTAATCTAATTGATTATTCCGAAAAGAATATGATTAATTGATAATAAAAAATATTCCCTAAAGAAATAAGAAAAATGTATCTAAGAATTTTTGCAAAATTTTTTTTTAAAAATTTTCAAAAATTTCCAGTATTATCACCTAAATGAAAACCATTTCAATTGACTAATCTAATTGATTATTCCGAAAAGAATATGATTAATTGATAATAAAAAATATTCCCTAAAGAAATAAGAAAAATGTATCTAAGAATTTTTGCAAAATTTTTTTTAAAAATTTTCAAAAATTTCCAGTATTTTCACCTAAATGAAAAGCATTTCAATTGACTAATCTAATTGATTATTCCGAAAAGAATATGATTAATTGATAATAAAAAATATTCCCTAAAGAAATAAGAAAAAGTTATCTAAGAATTTTTGCAAAAATTTTTTTAAAAATTTTCAAAAATTTCCAGTATTTTCACCTAAATGAAAAGCATTTCATTTGACTAATCTAATTGATTATTCCGAAAAGAATATGATTAATTGATAATAAAAAATATTCCCTAAAGAAATAAGAAAAAGTTATCTAAGAATTTTTGCAAAAATTTTTTTAAAAATTTTCAAAAATTTCCAGTATTTTCACCTAAATGAAAAGCATTTCAATTGACTAATCTAATTGATTATTCCGAAAAGAATATGATTAATTGATAATAAAAAATATTCCCTAAAGAAATAAGAAAAAGTTATCTAAGAATTTTTGCAAAAATTTTTTTAAAAATTTTCAAAAATTTCCAGTATTTTCACCTAAATGAAAAGCATTTCAATTGACTAATCTAATTGAATATTCCGAAAAGAATATGATTAATTGATAATAAAAAATATTCCCTAAAGAAATAAGAAAAATGTATCTAAGAATTTTTGCAAAATTTTTTTTTAAAAATTTTCAAAAATTTCCAGTATTTTCACCTAAATGAAAAGCATTTCAATTGATTAATCTAATTGATTATTCCGAAAAGAATATGATTAATTGATAATAAAAAATATTCTCTAAAGAAATAAGAAAAAGTTATCTAAGAATTTTTGCAAAAATTTTTTTAAAAATTTTCAAAAATTTCCAGTATTTTCACCTAAATGAAAAGCATTTCAATTGACTAATCTAATTGAATATTCCGAAAAGAATATGATTAATTGATAATAAAAAATATTCCCTAAAGAAATAAGAAAAATGTATCTAAGAATTTTTGCAAAATTTTTTTTTAAAAATTTTCAAAAATTTCCAGTATTTTCACCTAAATGAAAAGCATTTCAATTGACTAATCTAATTGATTATTCCGAAAAGAATATGATTAATTGATAATAAAAAATATTCCCTAAAGAAATAAGAAAAAGTTATCTAAGAATTTTTGCAAAAATTTTTTTAAAAATTTTCAAAAATTTCCAGTATTTTCACCTAAATGAAAAGCATTTCAATTGACTAATCTAATTGATTATTCCGAAAAGAATATGATTAATTGATAATAAAAAATATTCCCTAAAGAAATAAGAAAAAGTTATCTAAGAATTTTTGCAAAAATTTTTTTAAAAATTTTCAAAAATTTCCAGTATTTTCACCTAAATGAAAAGCATTTCAATTGACTAATCTAATTGAATATTCCGAAAATAATATGATTAATTGATAATAAAAAATATTCCCTAAAGAAATAAGAAAAATGTATCTAAGAATTTTTGCAAAATTTTTTTTTAAAAATTTTCAAAAATTTCCAGTATTTTCACCTAAATGAAAACCATTTCAATTGACTAATCTAATTGATTATTCCGAAAAGAATATGATTAATTGATAATAAAAAATATTCCCTAAAGAAATAAGAAAAATGTATCTAAGAATTTTTGCAAAATTTTTTTTTAAAAATTTTCAAAAATTTCCAGTATTTTCACCTAAATGAAAAGCATTTCAATTGACTAATCTAATTGATTATTCCGAAAAGAATATGATTAATTGATAATAAAAAATATTCCCTAAAGAAATAAGAAAAATGTATCTAAGAATTTTTGCAAAATTTTTTTTAAAAATTTTCAAAAATTTCCAGTATTTTCACCTAAATGAAAAGCATTTCAATTGACTAATCTAATTGATTATTCCGAAAAGAATATGATTAATTGATAATAAAAAATATTCCCTAAAGAAATAAGAAAAATGTATCTAAGAATTTTTGCAAAATTTTTTTTTAAAAATTTTCAAAAATTTCCAGTATTTTCACCTAAATGAAAACCATTTCAATTGACTAATCTAATTGATTATTCCGAAAAGAATATGATTAATTGATAATAAAAAATATTCCCTAAAGAAATAAGAAAAATGTATCTAAGAATTTTTGCAAAATTTTTTTTAAAAATTTTCAAAAATTTCCAGTATTTTCACCTAAATGAAAAGCATTTCAATTGACTAATCTAATTGATTATTCCGAAAAGAATATGATTAATTGATAATAAAAAATATTCCCTAAAGAAATAAGAAAAATGTATCTAAGAATTTTTGCAAAATTTTTTTTTAAAAATTTTCAAAAATTTCCAGTATTTTCACCTAAATGAAAAGCATTTCAATTGACTAATCTAATTGATTATTCCGAAAAGAATATGATTAATTGATAATAAAAAATATTCCCTAAAGAAATAAGAAAAATGTATCTAAGAATTTTTGCAAAATTTTTTTTTTAAAATTTTCAAAAATTTCCAGTATTTTCACCTAAATGAAAAGCATTTCAATTGACTAATCTAATTGATTATTCCGAAAAGAATATGATTAATTGATAATAAAAAATATTCCCTAAAGAAATAAGAAAAATGTATCTAAGAATTTTTGCAAAATTTTTTTTAAAAATTTTCAAAAATTTCCAGTATTTTCACTTAAATGAAAAGCATTTCATTTGACTAATCTAATTGATTATTCCGAAAAGAATATGATTAATTGATAATAAAAAATATTCCCTAAAGAAATAAGAAAAAGTTATCTAAGAATTTTTGCAAAAATTTTTTTAAAAATTTTCAAAAATTTCCAGTATTTTCACCTAAATGAAAAGCATTTCAATTGACTAATCTAATTGATTATTCCGAAAAGAATATGATTAATTGATAATAAAAAATATTCCCTAAAGAAATAAGAAAAAGTTATCTAAGAATTTTTGCAAAAATTTTTTTAAAAATTTTCAAAAATTTCCAGTATTTTCACCTAAATGAAAAGCATTTCATTTGACTAATCTAATTGATTATTCCGAAAAGAATATGATTAATTGATAATAAAAAATATTCCCTAAAGAAATAAGAAAAAGTTATCTAAGAATTTTTGCAAAAATTTTTTTAAAAATTTTCAAAAATTTCCAGTATTTTCACCTAAATGAAAAGCA
Source organism: Pratylenchus scribneri (assembly GCA_030063045.1). Classification (NCBI taxonomy): domain Eukaryota; kingdom Metazoa; phylum Nematoda; class Chromadorea; order Rhabditida; family Pratylenchidae; genus Pratylenchus; species Pratylenchus scribneri. The sequence goes on along the minus strand of JAQSEB010000097.1, from coordinate 113,082 downwards.
TTTCAATTGACTAATCTAATTGATTATTCCGAAAAGAATATGATTAATTGATAATAAAAAATATTCCCTAAAGAAATAAGAAAAAGTTATCTAAGAATTTTTGCAAAAATTTTTTTAAAAATTTTCAAAAATTTCCAGTATTTTCACCTAAATGAAAAGCATTTCAATTGACTAATCTAATTGAATATTCCGAAAAGAATATGATTAATTGATAATAAAAAATATTCCCTAAAGAAATAAGAAAAATGTATCTAAGAATTTTTGCAAAATTTTTTTTTAAAAATTTTCAAAAATTTCCAGTATTTTCACCTAAATGAAAAGCATTTCAATTGATTAATCTAATTGATTATTCCGAAAAGAATATGATTAATTGATAATAAAAAATATTCCCTAAAGAAATAAGAAAAAGTTATCTAAGAATTTTTGCAAAATTTTTTTTAAAAATTTTCAAAAATTTCCAGTATTTTCACCTAAATGAAAAGCATTTCAATTGATTAATCTAATTGATTATTCCGAAAAGAATATGATTAATTGATAATAAAAAATATTCCCTAAAGAAATAAGAAAAATGTATCTAAGAATTTTTGCAAAATTTTTTTTAAAAATTTTCAAAAATTTCCAGTATTTTCACCTAAATGAAAAGCATTTCAATTGACTAATCTAATTGATTATTCCGAAAAGAATATGATTAATTGATAATAAAAAATATTCCCTAAAGAAATAAGAAAAATGTATCTAAGAATTTTTGCAAAATTTTTTTTTAAAAATTTTCAAAAATTTCCAGTATTTTCACCTAAATGAAAAGCATTTCAATTGACTAATCTAATTGATTATTCCGAAAAGAATATGATTAATTGATAATAAAAAATATTCCCTAAAGAAATAAGAAAAATGTATCTAAGAATTTTTGCAAAATTTTTTTTTAAAATTTTCAAAAATTTCCAGTATTTTCACCTAAATGAAAAGCATTTCAATTGACTAATCTAATTGATTATTCCGAAAAGAATATGATTAATTGATAATAAAAAATATTCCCTAAAGAAATAAGAAAAATGTATCTAAGAATTTTTGCAAAATTTTTTTTTAAAAATTTTCAAAAATTTCCAGTATTTTCACTTAAATGAAAAGCATTTCATTTGACTAATCTAATTGATTATTCCGAAAAGAATATGATTAATTGATAATAAAAAATATTCCCTAAAGAAATAAGAAAAAGTTATCTAAGAATTTTTGCAAAAATTTTTTTAAAAATTTTCAAAAATTTCCAGTATTTTCACCTAAATGAAAAGCATTTCAATTGACTAATCTAATTGATTATTCCGAAAAGAATATGATTAATTGATAATAAAAAATATTCCCTAAAGAAATAAGAAAAAGTTATCTAAGAATTTTTGCAAAAATTTTTTTAAAAATTTTCAAAAATTTCCAGTATTTTCACCTAAATGAAAAGCATTTCATTTGACTAATCTAATTGATTATTCCGAAAAGAATATGATTAATTGATAATAAAAAATATTCCCTAAAGAAATAAGAAAAAGTTATCTAAGAATTTTTGCAAAAATTTTTTTAAAAATTTTCAAAAATTTCCAGTATTTTCACCTAAATGAAAAGCATTTCAATTGACTAATCTAATTGATTATTCCGAAAAGAATATGATTAATTGATAATAAAAAATATTCCCTAAAGAAATAAGAAAAAGTTATCTAAGAATTTTTGCAAAAATTTTTTTAAAAATTTTCAAAAATTTCCAGTATTTTCACCTAAATGAAAAGCATTTCAATTGACTAATCTAATTGAATATTCCGAAAAGAATATGATTAATTGATAATAAAAAATATTCCCTAAAGAAATAAGAAAAATGTATCTAAGAATTTTTGCAAAATTTTTTTTTAAAAATTTTCAAAAATTTCCAGTATTTTCACCTAAATGAAAAGCATTTCAATTGATTAATCTAATTGATTATTCCGAAAAGAATATGATTAATTGATAATAAAAAATATTCTCTAAAGAAATAAGAAAAAGTTATCTAAGAATTTTTGCAAAAATTTTTTTAAAAATTTTCAAAAATTTCCAGTATTTTCACCTAAATGAAAACATTTCAATTGACTAATCTAATTGAATATTCCGAAAAGAATATGATTAATTGATAATAAAAAATATTTTCTAAAGAAATAAGAAAAATGTATCTAAGAATTTTTGCAAATTTTTTTTTAAAAATTTTCAAAAATTTCCAGTATTTTCAGCTAAATGAAAAGCATTTCAATTGACTAATCTAATTGATTATTCCGAAAAGAATATGATTAATTGATAATAAAAAATATTCCCTAAAGAAATAAGAAAAAGTTATCTAAGAATTTTTGCAAAATTTTTTTTTAAAAATTTTCAAATTCCAGTATTTTCACCTAAATGAAAAGCATTTCAATTGACTAATCTAATTGAATATTCCGAAAAGAATATGATTAATTGATAATAAAAAATATTCCCTAAAGAAATAAGAAAAATGTATCTAAGAATTTTTGCAAAATTTTTTTTTAAAAATTTTCAAAAATTTCCAGTATTTTCACCTAAATGAAAAGCATTTCAATTGACTAATCTAATTGATTATTCCGAAAAGAATATGATTAATTGATAATAAAAAATATTCCCTAAAGAAATAAGAAAAATGTATCTAAGAATTTTTGCAAAATTTTTTTTTAAAAATTTTCAAAAATTTCCAGTATTTTCACCTAAATGAAAAGCATTTCAATTGACTAATCTAATTGATTATTCCGAAAAGAATATGATTAATTGATAATAAAAAATATTCCCTAAAGAAATAAGAAAAAGTTATCTAAGAATTTTTGCAAAAATTTTTTTAAAAATTTTCAAAAATTTCCAGTATTTTCACCTAAATGAAAAGCATTTCAATTGACTAATCTAATTGATTATTCCGAAAAGAATATGATTAATTGATAATAAAAAATATTCCCTAAAGAAATAAGAAAAAGTTATCTAAGAATTTTTGCAAAAATTTTTTTAAAAATTTTCAAAAATTTCCAGTATTTTCACCTAAATGAAAAGCATTTCAATTGACTAATCTAATTGAATATTCCGAAAAGAATATGATTAATTGATAATAAAAAATATTCCCTAAAGAAATAAGAAAAATGTATCTAAGAATTTTTGCAAAATTTTTTTTTAAAAATTTTCAAAAATTTCCAGTATTTTCACCTAAATGAAAACCATTTCAATTGACTAATCTAATTGATTATTCCGAAAAGAATATGATTAATTGATAATAAAAAATATTCCCTAAAGAAATAAGAAAAATGTATCTAAGAATTTTTGCAAAATTTTTTTTTAAAAATTTTCAAAAATTTCCAGTATTTTCACCTAAATGAAAAGCATTTCAATTGACTAATCTAATTGATTATTCCGAAAAGAATATGATTAATTGATAATAAAAAATATTCCCTAAAGAAATAAGAAAAAGTTATCTAAGAATTTTTGCAAAATTTTTTTTAAAAATTTTCAAAAATTTCCAGTATTTTCACCTAAATGAAAAGCATTTCAATTGACTAATCTAATTGATTATTCCGAAAAGAATATGATTAATTGATAATAAAAAATATTCCCTAAAGAAATAAGAAAAATGTATCTAAGAATTTTTGCAAAATTTTTTTTTAAAAATTTTCAAAAATTTCCAGTATTTTCACCTAAATGAAAAGCATTTCAATTGACTAATCTAATTGATTATTCCGAAAAGAATATGATTAATTGATAATAAAAAATATTCCCTAAAGAAATAAGAAAAATGTATCTAAGAATTTTTGCAAAATTTTTTTTTAAAAATTTTCAAAAATTTCCAGTATTTTCACCTAAATGAAAAGCATTTCAATTGACTAATCTAATTGATTATTCCGAAAAGAATATGATTAATTGATAATAAAAAATATTCCCTAAAGAAATAAGAAAAATGTATCTAAGAATTTTTGCAAAATTTTTTTTTAAAAATTTTCAAAAATTTCCAGTATTTTCACCTAAATGAAAAGCATTTCAATTGACTAATCTAATTGATTATTCCGAAAAGAATATGATTAATTGATAATAAAAAATATTCCCTAAAGAAATAAGAAAAATGTATCTAAGAATTTTTGCAAAATTTTTTTTAAAAAATTTTCAAAAATTTCCAGTATTTTCACCTAAATGAAAAGCATTTCAATTGACTAATCTAATTGATTATTCCGAAATGAATATGATTAATTGATAATAAAAAATATTCCCTAAAGAAATAAGAAAAAGTTATCTAAGAATTTTTGCAAAATTTTTTTTAAAAATTTTCAAAAATTTCCAGTATTTTCACCTAAATGAAAAGTATCTCAATTGACTAATCTAATTGAATATTCCGAAAAGAATATGATTAATTGATAATAAAAAATATTCCCTAAAGAAATAAGAAAAAGTTATCTAAGAATTTTTGCAAAATTTTTTTTTAAAAATTTTCAAAAATTTCCAGTATTTTCACCTAAATGAAAAGCATTTCAATTGACTAATCTAATTGAATATTCCGAAAAGAATATGATTAATTGATAATAAAAAATATTCCCTAAAGAAATAAGAAAAAGTTATCTAAGAATTTTTGCAAAATTTTTTTTTAAAAATTTTCAAAAATTTCCAGTATTTTCACCTAAATGAAAAGCATTTCAATTGACTAATCTAATTGATTATTCCGAAATGAATATGATTAATTGATAATAAAAAATATTCCCTAAAGAAATAAGAAAAATGTATCTAAGAATTTTTGCAAAAATTTTTTTAAAAATTTTCAAAAATTTCCAGTATTTTCACCTAAATTAAAAGTATCTCAATTGACTAATCTAATTGAATATTCCGAAAAGAATATGATTAATTGATAATAAAAAATATTCCCTAAAGAAATAAGAAAAAGTTATCTAAGAATTTTTGCAAAATTTTTTTTAAAAATTTTCAAAAATTTCCAGTATTTTCACCTAAATGAAAAGTATCTCAATTGACTAATCTAATTGAATATTCCGAAAAGAATATGATTAATTGATAATAAAAAATATTCCCTAAAGAAATAAGAAAAAGTTATCTAAGAATTTTTGCAAAAATTTTTTTAAAAATTTTCAAAAATTTCCAGTATTTTCACCTAAATTAAAAGTATCTCAATTGACTAATCTAATTGAATATTCCGAAAAGAATATGATTAATTGATAATAAAAAATATTCCCTAAAGAAATAAGAAAAAGTTATCTAAGAATTTTTGCAAAATTTTTTTTAAAAATTTTCAAAAATTTCCAGTATTTTCACCTAAATGAAAAGTATCTCAATTGACTAATCTAATTGAATATTCCGAAAAGAATATGATTAATTGATAATAAAAAATATTCCCTAAAGAAATAAGAAAAAGTTATCTAAGAATTTTTGCAAAAATTTTTTTAAAAATTTTCAAAAATTTCCAGTATTTTCACCTAAATTAAAAGTATCTCAATTGACTAATCTAATTGAATATTCCGAAATGAATATGATTAATTGATAATAAAAAATATTCCCTAAAGAAATAAGAAAAATGTATCTAAGAATTTTTGCAAAAATTTTTTTAAAAATTTTCAAAAATTTCCAGTATTTTCACCTAAATTAAAAGTATCTCAATTGACTAATCTAATTGAATATTCCGAAAAGAATATGATTAATTGATAATAAAAAATATTCCCTAAAGAAATAAGAAAAAGTTATCTAAGAATTTTTGCAAAATTTTTTTTTAAAAATTTTCAAAAATTTCCAGTATTTTCACCTAAATGAAAAGCATTTCAATTGACTAATCTAATTGATTATTCCGAAATGAATATGATTAATTGATAATAAAAAATATTCCCTAAAGAAATAAGAAAAATGTATCTAAGAATTTTTGCAAAATTTTTTTTTTAAAATTTTCAAAAATTTCCAGTATTTTCACCTAAATGAAAAGTATCTCAATTGACTAATCTAATTGATTATTCCGAAATGAATATGATTAATTGATAATAAAAAATATTCCCTAAAGAAATAAGAAAAAGTTATCTAAGAATTTTTGCAAAATTTTTTTTTAAAAATTTTCAAAAATTTCCAGTATTTTCACCTAAATGAAAACCATTTCAATTGACTAATCTAATTGATTATTCCGAAAAGAATATGATTAATTGATAATAAAAAATATTCCCTAAAGAAATAAGAAAAATGTATCTAAGAATTTTTGCAAAATTTTTTTTTTAAAAATTTTCAAAAATTTCCAGTATTTTCACCTAAATGAAAAGCATTTCAATTGACTAATCTAATTGATTATTCCGAAATGAATATGATTAATTGATAATAAAAAATATTCCCTAAAGAAATAAGAAAAATGTATCTAAGAATTTTTGTAAAATTTTTTTTTAAAAATTTTCAAAAATTTCCAGTATTTTCACCTAAATGAAAAGCATTTCAATTGACTAATCTAATTGATTATTCCGAAATGAATATGATTAATTGATAATAAAAAATATTCCCTAAAGAAATAAGAAAAATGTATCTAAGAATTTTTGTAAAATTTTTTTTTTAAAAATTTTCAAAAATTTCCAGTATTTTCACCTAAATGAAAAGCATTTCAATTGACTAATCTAATTGATTATTCCGAAATGAATATGATTAATTGATAATAAAAAATATTCCCTAAAGAAATAAGAAAAAGTTATCTAAGAATTTTTGCAAAATTTTTTTTAAAAATTTTCAAAAATTTCCAGTATTTTCACCTAAATGAAAAGTATCTCAATTGACTAATCTAATTGATTATTCCGAAATGAATATGATTAATTGATAATAAAAAATATTCCCTAAAGAAATAAGAAAAAGTTATCTAAGAATTTTTGCAAAATTTTTTTTAAAAATTTTCAAAAATTTCCAGTATTTTCACCTAAATGAAAAGTATCTCAATTGACTAATCTAATTGAATATTCCGAAAAGAATATGATTAATTGATAATAAAAAATATTCCCTAAAGAAATAAGAAAAAGTTATCTAAGAATTTTTGCAAAATTTTTTTTTAAAAATTTTCAAAAATTTCCAGTATTTTCACCTAAATGAAAAGCATTTCAATTGACTAATCTAATTGATTATTCCGAAATGAATATGATTAATTGATAATAAAAAATATTCCCTAAAGAAATAAGAAAAAGTTATCTAAGAATTTTTGCAAAATTTTTTTTAAAAATTTTCAAAAATTTCCAGTATTTTCACCTAAATGAAAAGTATCTCAATTGACTAATCTAATTGATTATTCCGAAATGAATATGATTAATTGATATTAAAAAATATTCCCTAAAGAAATAAGAAAAAGTTATCTAAGAATTTTTGCAAAATTTTTTTTAAAAATTTTCAAAAATTTCCAGTATTTTCACCTAAATGAAAAGTATCTCAATTGACTAATCTAATTGAATATTCCGAAAAGAATATGATTAATTGATAATAAAAAATATTCCCTAAAGAAATAAGAAAAAGTTATCTAAGAATTTTTGCAAAATTTTTTTTTAAAAATTTTCAAAAATTTCCAGTATTTTCACCTAAATTAAAAGCATTTCAATTGACTAATCTAATTGATTATTCCGAAATGAATATGATTAATTGATAATAAAAAATATTCCCTAAAGAAATAAGAAAAATGTATCTAAGAATTTTTGCAAAATTTTTTTTTAAAAATTTTCAAAAATTTCCAGTATTTTCACCTAAATGAAAAGTATCTCAATTGACTAATCTAATTGATTATTCCGAAATGAATATGATTAATTGATAATAAAAAATATTCCCTAAAGAAATAAGAAAAAGTTATCTAAGAATTTTTGCAAAACTTTTTTTTAAAAATTTTCAAAAATTTCCAGTATTTTCACCTAAATGAAAACCATTTCAATTGACTAATCTAATTGATTATTCCAAAAAGAATATGATTAATTGATAATAAAAAATATTCCCTAAAGAAATAAGAAAAATGTATCTAAGAATTTTTGCAAATTTTTTTTTTAAAAATTTACAAAAATTTCCACTATTTTCACCTAAATGAAAAGTATCTCAATTGACTAATCTAATTGATTATTCCAAAAAGAATATGATTAATTGATAATAAAAAATATTCCCTAAAGAAATAAGAAAAATGTATCTAAGAATTTTTGCAAAATTTTTTTTTAAAAATTTTCAAAAATTTCCAGTATTTTCACCTAAATGAAAACCATTTCAATTGACTAATCTAATTGATTATTCCAAAAAGAATATGATTAATTGATAATAAAAAATATTCCCTAAAGAAATAAGAAAAATGTATCTAAGAATTTTTGCAAAATTTTTTTTTAAAAATTTTCAAAAATTTCCAGTATTTTCACCTAAATGAAAAGCATTTCAATTGACTAATCTAATTAATTATTCCAAAAAGAATATGATTAATTGATATTAAAAAATATTCCCTAAAGAAATAAGAAAAATGTATCTAAGAATTTTTGCAAAATTTTTTTTTAAAAATTTTCAAAAATTTCCAGTATTTTCACCTAAATGAAAAGCATTTCAATTGACTAATCTAATTAATTATTCCAAAAAGAATATGATTAATTGATAATAAAAAATATTCCCTAAAGAAATAAGAAAAATGTATCTAAGAATTTTTGCAAAATTTTTTTTTAAAAATTTTCAAAAATTTCCAGTATTTTCACCTAAATGAAAAGCATTTCAATTGACTAATCTAATTGATTATTCCGAAATGAATATGATTAATTGATAATAAAAAATATTCCCTAAAGAAATAAGAAAAATGTATCTAAGAATTTTTGTAAAATTTTTTTTTAAAAATTTTCAAAAATTTCCAGTATTTTCACCTAAATGAAAACCATTTCAATTGACTAATCTAATTGATTATTCCAAAAAGAATATGATTAATTGATAATAAAAAATATTCCCTAAAGAAATAAGAAAAATGTATCTAAGAATTTTTGCAAAATTTTTTTTTAAAAATTTTCAAAAATTTCCAGTATTTTCACCTAAATGAAAAGCATTTCAATTGACTAATCTAATTAATTATTCCAAAAAGAATATGATTAATTGATAATAAAAAATATTCCCTAAAGAAATAAGAAAAATGTATCTAAGAATTTTTTCAAAATTTTTTTTTAAAAATTTTCAAAAATTTCCAGTATTTTCACCTAAATGAAAAGCATTTCAATTGACTAATCTAATTAATTATTCCAAAAAGAATATGATTAATTGATAATAAAAAATATTCCCTAAAGAAATAAGAAAAATGCATCTAAGAATTTTTGTAAAATTTTTTTTTAAAAATTTTCAAAAATTTCCAGTATTTTCACCTAAATGAAAAGCATTTCAATTGACTAATCTAATTAATTATTCCAAAAAGAATATGATTAATTGATAATAAAAAATATTCCCTAAAGAAATAAGAAAAATGTATCTAAGAATTTTTGCAAAATTTTTTTTTAAAAATTTTCAAAAATTTCCAGTATTTTCACCTAAATGAAAAGCATTTCAATTGACTAATCTAATTAATTATTCCGAAATGAATATGATTAATTGATAATAAAAAATATTCCCTAAAGAAATAAGAAAAATGTATCTAAGAATTTTTGCAAAATTTTTTTTTAAAAATTTTCAAAAATTTCCAGTATTTTCACCTAAATGAAAAGCATTTCAATTGACTAATCTAATTAATTATTCCAAAAAGAATATGATTAATTGATAATAAAAAATATTCCCTAAAGAAATAAGAAAAATGTATCTAAGAATTTTTGCAAAATTTTTTTTAAAAATTTTCAAAAATTTCCAGTATTTTCACCTAAATGAAAAGCATTTCAATTGACTAATCTAATTGAATATTCCGAAAAGAATATGATTAATTGATAATAAAAAATATTCCCTAAAGAAATAAGAAAAATGTATCTAAGAATTTTTGCAAAATTTTTTTTAAAAATTTTCAAAAATTTCCAGTATTTTCACCTAAATGAAAAGCATTTCAATTGACTAATCTAATTGAATATTCCGAAAAGAATATGATTAATTGATAATAAAAAATATTCCCTAAAGAAATAAGAAAAATGTATCTAAGAATTTTTGTAAAATTTTTTTTTAAAAATTTTCAAAAATTTCCAGTATTTTCACCTAAATGAAAACCATTTCAATTGACTAATCTAATTGATTATTCCAAAAAGAATATGATTAATTGATAATAAAAAATATTCCCTAAAGAAATAAGAAAAATGTATCTAAGAATTTTTGCAAAATTTTTTTTTAAAAATTTTCAAAAATTTCCAGTATTTTCACCTAAATGAAAAGCATTTCAATTGACTAATCTAATTAATTATTCCAAAAAGAATATGATTAATTGATAATAAAAAATATTCCCTAAAGAAATAAGAAAAATGTATCTAAGAATTTTTGCAAAATTTTTTTTTAAAAATTTTCAAAAATTTCCAGTATTTTCACCTAAATGAAAACCATTTCAATTGACTAATCTAATTAATTATTCCAAAAAGAATATGATTAATTGATAATAAAAAATATTCCCTAAAGAAATAAGAAAAATGTATCTAAGAATTTTTGCAAAATTTTTTTTTAAAAATTTTCAAAAATTTCCAGTATTTTCACCTAAATGAAAAGCATTTCAATTGACTAATCTAATTAATTATTCCAAAAAGAATATGATTAATTGATAATAAAAAATATTCCCTAAAGAAATAAGAAAAATGTATCTAAGAATTTTTGCAAAATTTTTTTTTAAAAATTTTCAAAAATTTCCAGTATTTTCACCTAAATGAAAACCATTTCAATTGACTAATCTAATTAATTATTCCAAAAAGAATATGATTAATTGATAATAAAAAATATTCCCTAAAGAAATAAGAAAAATGTATCTAAGAATTTTTGCAAAATTTTTTTTTAAAAATTTTCAAAAATTTCCAGTATTTTCACCTAAATGAAAACCATTTCAATTGACTAATCTAATTAATTATTCCAAAAAGAATATGATTAATTGATAATAAAAAATATTCCCTAAAGAAATAAGAAAAATGTATCTAAGAATTTTTGTAAAATTTTTTTTAAAAATTTTCAAAAATTTCCAGTATTTTCACCTAAATGAAAACCATTTCAATTGACTAATCTAATTGATTATTCCAAAAAGAATATGATTAATTGATAATAAAAAATATTCCCTAAAGAAATAAGAAAAATGTATCTAAGAATTTTTGCAAAATTTTTTTTTAAAAATTTTCAAAAATTTCCAGTATTTTCACCTAAATGAAAAGCATTTCAATTGACTAATCTAATTAATTATTCCAAAAAGAATATGATTAATTGATAATAAAAAATATTCCCTAAAGAAATAAGAAAAATGTATCTAAGAATTTTTGCAAAATTTTTTTTTAAAAATTTTCAAAAATTTCCAGTATTTTCACCTAAATGAAAACCATTTCAATTGACTAATCTAATTAATTATTCCAAAAAGAATATGATTAATTGATAATAAAAAATATTCCCTAAAGAAATAAGAAAAATGTATCTAAGAATTTTTGCAAAATTTTTTTTTAAAAATTTTCAAAAATTTCCAGTATTTTCACCTAAATGAAAAGCATTTCAATTGACTAATCTAATTAATTATTCCAAAAAGAATATGATTAATTGATAATAAAAAATATTCCCTAAAGAAATAAGAAAAATGTATCTAAGAATTTTTGCAAAATTTTTTTTTAAAAATTTTCAAAAATTTCCAGTATTTTCACCTAAATGAAAACCATTTCAATTGACTAATCTAATTAATTATTCCGAAAAGAATATGATTAATTGATAATAAAAAATATTCCCTAAAGAAATAAGAAAAATGTATCTAAGAATTTTTGCAAAATTTTTTTTTAAAAATTTTCAAAAATTTCCAGTATTTTCACCTAAATGAAAACCATTTCAATTGACTAATCTAATTAATTATTCCGAAAAGAATATGAATAATTGATAATAAAAAATATTCCCTAAAGAAATAAGAAAAATGTATCTAAGAATTTTTGCAAAATTTTTTTTTAAAAATTTTCAAAAATTTCCAGTATTTTCACCTAAATGAAAACCATTTCAATTGACTAATCTAATTAATTATTCCGAAAAGAATATGAATAATTGATAATAAAAAATATTCCCTAAAGAAATAAGAAAAATGTATCTAAGAATTTTTGCAAAATTTTTTTTTAAAAATTTTCAAAAATTTCCAGTATTTTCACCTAAATGAAAACCATTTCAATTGACTAATCTAATTAATTATTCCAAAAAGAATATGATTAATTGATAATAAAAAATATTCCCTAAAGAAATAAGAAAAATGTATCTAAGAATTTTTGCAAAATTTTTTTTTAAAAATTTTCAAAAATTTCCAGTATTTTCACCTAAATGAAAAGCATTTCAATTGACTAATCTAATTAATTATTCCGAAATGAATATGATTAATTGATAATAAAAAATATTCCCTAAAGAAATAAGAAAAATGTATCTAAGAATTTTTGTAAAATTTTTTTTTTAAAAATTTTCAAAAATTTCCAGTATTTACACCTAAATGAAAACCATTTCAATTGACTAATCTAATTGATTATTCCAAAAAGAATATGATTAATTGATAATAAAAAATATTCCCTAAAGAAATAAGAAAAATGTATCTAAGAATTTTTGCAAAATTTTTTTTTAAAAATTTTCAAAAATTTCCAGTATTTTCACCTAAATGAAAAGCATTTCAATTGACTAATCTAATTAATTATTCCGAAATGAATATGATTAATTGATAATAAAAAATATTCCCTAAAGAAATAAGAAAAATGTATCTAAGAATTTTTGTAAAATTTTTTTTTAAAAATTTTCAAAAATTTCCAGTATTTTCACCTAAATGAAAACCATTTCAATTGACTAATCTAATTAATTATTCCAAAAAGAATATGATTAATTGATAATAAAAAATATTCCCTAAAGAAATAAGAAAAATATATCTAAGAATTTTTGCAAAATTTTTTTTTAAAAATTTTCAAAAATTTCCAGTATTTTCACCTAAATGAAAACCATTTCAATTGACTAATCTAATTAATTATTCCAAAAAGAATATGATTAATTGATAATAAAAAATATTCCCTAAAGAAATAAGAAAAATGTATCTAAGAATTTTTGCAAAATTTTTTTTTAAAAATTTTCAAAAATTTCCAGTATTTTCACCTAAATGAAAACCATTTCAATTGACTAATCTAATTAATTATTCCAAAAAGAATATGATTAATTGATAATAAAAAATATTCCCTAAAGAAATAAGAAAAATGTATCTAAGAATTTTTGCAAAATTTTTTTTTAAAAATTTTCAAAAATTTCCAGTATTTTCACCTAAATGAAAACCATTTCAATTGACTAATCTAATTAATTATTCCAAAAAGAATATGATTAATTGATAATAAAAAATATTCCCTAAAGAAATAAGAAAAATGTATCTAAGAATTTTTGCAAAATTTTTTTTTAAAAATTTTCAAAAATTTCCAGTATTTTCACCTAAATGAAAACCATTTCAATTGACTAATCTAATTAATTATTCCGAAATGAATATGATTAATTGATAATAAAAAATATTCCCTAAAGAAATAAGAAAAATGTATCTAAGAATTTTTGCAAAATTTTTTTTTAAAAATTTTCAAAAATTTCCAGTATTTTCACCTAAATGAAAACCATTTCAATTGACTAATCTAATTAATTATTCCAAAAAGAATATGATTAATTGATAATAAAAAATATTCCCTAAAGAAATAAGAAAAATGTATCTAAGAATTTTTGCAAAATTTTTTTTTAAAAATTTTCAAAAATTTCCAGTATTTTCACCTAAATGAAAACCATTTCAATTGACTAATCTAATTAATTATTCCAAAAAGAATATGATTAATTGATAATAAAAAATATTCCCTAAAGAAATAAGAAAAATGTATCTAAGAATTTTTGCAAAATTTTTTTTTAAAAATTTTCAAAAATTTCCAGTATTTTCACCTAAATGAAAACCATTTCAATTGACTAATCTAATTAATTATTCCAAAAAGAATATGATTAATTGATAATAAAAAATATTCCCTAAAGAAATAAGAAAAATGTATCTAAGAATTTTTGCAAAATTTTTTTTTAAAAATTTTCAAAAATTTCCAGTATTTTCACCTAAATGAAAAGCATTTCAATTGACTAATCTAATTAATTATTCCAAAAAGAATATGATTAATTGATAATAAAAAATATTCCCTAAAGAAATAAGAAAAATGTATCTAAGAATTTTTGCAAAATTTTAAAAATTTTCAAAAATTTCCAGTATTTTCACCTAAATGAAAACCATTTCAATTGACTAATCTAATTAATTATTCCAAAAAGAATATGATTAATTGATAATAAAAAATATTCCCTAAAGAAATAAGAAAAATGTATCTAAGAATTTTTGCAAAATTTTTTTTTAAAAATTTTCAAAAATTTCCAGTATTTTCACCTAAATGAAAAGCATTTCAATTGACTAATCTAATTAATTATTCCAAAAAGAATATGATTAATTGATAATAAAAAATATTCCCTAAAGAAATAAGAAAAATGTATCTAAGAATTTTTGTAAAATTTTTTTTTAAAAATTTTCAAAAATTTCCAGTATTTTCACCTAAATGAAAACCATTTCAATTGACTAATCTAATTGATTATTCCAAAAAGAATATGATTAATTGATAATAAAAAATATTCCCTAAAGAAATAAGAAAAATGTATCTAAGAATTTTTGTAAAATTTTTTTTTAAAAATTTTCAAAAATTTCCAGTATTTTCACCTAAATGAAAACCATTTCAATTGACTAATCTAATTGATTATTCCAAAAAGAATATGATTAATTGATAATAAAAAATATTCCCTAAAGAAATAAGAAAAATGTATCTAAGAATTTTTGCAAAATTTTTTTTTAAAAATTTTCAAAAATTTCCAGTATTTTCACCTAAATGAAAAGCATTTCAATTGACTAATCTAATTAATTATTCCAAAAAGAATATGATTAATTGATAATAAAAAATATTCCCTAAAGAAATAAGAAAAATGTATCTAAGAATTTTTGCAAAATTTTTTTTTAAAAATTTTCAAAAATTTCCAGTATTTTCACCTAAATGAAAACCATTTCAATTGACTAATCTAATTAATTATTCCAAAAAGAATATGATTAATTGATAATAAAAAATATTCCCTAAAGAAATAAGAAAAATGTATCTAAGAATTTTTGCAAAATTTTTTTTTAAAAATTTTCAAAAATTTCCAGTATTTTCACCTAAATGAAAAGCATTTCAATTGACTAATCTAATTAATTATTCCAAAAAGAATATGATTAATTGATAATAAAAAATATTCCCTAAAGAAATAAGAAAAATGTATCTAAGAATTTTTGCAAAATTTTTTTTTAAAAATTTTCAAAAATTTCCAGTATTTTCACCTAAATGAAAACCATTTCAATTGACTAATCTAATTAATTATTCCAAAAAGAATATGATTAATTGATAATAAAAAATATTCCCTAAAGAAATAAGAAAAATGTATCTAAGAATTTTTGCAAAATTTTTTTTTAAAAATTTTCAAAAATTTCCAGTATTTTCACCTAAATGAAAAGCATTTCAATTGACTAATCTAATTAATTATTCCAAAAAGAATATGATTAATTGATAATAAAAAATATTCCCTAAAGAAATAAGAAAAATGTATCTAAGAATTTTTGTAAAATTTTTTTTTAAAAATTTTCAAAAATTTCCAGTATTTTCACCTAAATGAAAACCATTTCAATTGACTAATCTAATTGATTATTCCAAAAAGAATATGATTAATTGATAATAAAAAATATTCCCTAAAGAAATAAGAAAAATGTATCTAAAAATTTTTGTAAAATTTTTTTTTAAAAATTTTCAAAAATTTCCAGTATTTTCACCTAAATGAAAACCATTTCAATTGACTAATCTAATTGATTATTCCAAAAAGAATATGATTAATTGATAATAAAAAATATTCCCTAAAGAAATAAGAAAAATGTATCTAAGAATTTTTGCAAAATTTTTTTTTAAAAATTTTCAAAAATTTCCAGTATTTTCACCTAAATGAAAAGCATTTCAATTGACTAATCTAATTAATTATTCCAAAAAGAATATGATTAATTGATAATAAAAAATATTCCCTAAAGAAATAAGAAAAATGTATCTAAGAATTTTTGCAAAATTTTTTTTTAAAAATTTTCAAAAATTTCCAGTATTTTCACCTAAATGAAAAGCATTTCAATTGACTAATCTAATTAATTATTCCAAAAAGAATATGATTAATTGATAATAAAAAATATTCCCTAAAGAAATAAGAAAAATGTATCTAAGAATTTTTGTAAAATTTTTTTTTAAAAATTTTCAAAAATTTCCAGTATTTTCACCTAAATGAAAAGCATTTCAATTGACTAATCTAATTAATTATTCCAAAAAGAATATGATTAATTGATAATAAAAAATATTCCCTAAAGAAATAAGAAAAATGTATCTAAGAATTTTTGCAAAATTTTTTTTTAAAAATTTTCAAAAATTTCCAGTATTTTCACCTAAATGAAAAGCATTTCAATTGACTAATCTAATTAATTATTCCAAAAAGAATATGATTAATTGATAATAAAAAATATTCCCTAAAGAAATAAGAAAAATGTATCTAAGAATTTTTGTAAAATTTTTTTTTAAAAATTTTCAAAAATTTCCAGTATTTTCACCTAAATGAAAAGCATTTCAATTGACTAATCTAATTGATTATTCCGAAATGAATATGATTAATTGATAATAAAAAATATTCCCTAAAGAAATAAGAAAAATGTATCTAAGAATTTTTGTAAAATTTTTTTTTAAAAATTTTCAAAAATTTCCAGTATTTTCACCTAAATGAAAACCATTTCAATTGACTAATCTAATTGATTATTCCAAAAAGAATATGATTAATTGATAATAAAAAATATTCCCTAAAGAAATAAGAAAAATGTATCTAAGAATTTTTGTAAAATTTTTTTTTAAAAATTTTCAAAAATTTCCAGTATTTTCACCTAAATGAAAAGCATTTCAATTGACTAATCTAATTAATTATTCCAAAAAGAATATGATTAATTGATAATAAAAAATATTCCCTAAAGAAATAAGAAAAAGTTATCTAAGAATTTTTGTAAAATTTTTTTTTAAAAATTTTCAAAAATTTCCAGTATTTTCACCTAAATGAAAAGCATTTCAATTGACTAATCTAATTAATTATTCCAAAAAGAATATGATTAATTGATAATAAAAAATATTCCCTAAAGAAATAAGAAAAATGTATCTAAGAATTTTTGCAAAATTTTTTTTTAAAAATTTTCAAAAATTTCCAGTATTTTCACCTAAATGAAAACCATTTCAATTGACTAATCTAATTAATTATTCCAAAAAGAATATGATTAATTGATAATAAAAAATATTCCCTAAAGAAATAAGAAAAATGTATCTAAGAATTTTTGCAAAATTTTTTTTTAAAAATTTTCAAAAATTTCCAGTATTTTCACCTAAATGAAAAGCATTTCAATTGACTAATCTAATTAATTATTCCAAAAAGAATATGATTAATTGATAATAAAAAATATTCCCTAAAGAAATAAGAAAAATGTATCTAAGAATTTTTGTAAAATTTTTTTTTAAAAATTTTCAAAAATTTCCAGTATTTTCACCTAAATGAAAACCATTTCAATTGACTAATCTAATTGATTATTCCAAAAAGAATATGATTAATTGATAATAAAAAATATTCCCTAAAGAAATAAGAAAAATGTATCTAAAAATTTTTGTAAAATTTTTTTTTAAAAATTTTCAAAAATTTCCAGTATTTTCACCTAAATGAAAACCATTTCAATTGACTAATCTAATTGATTATTCCAAAAAGAATATGATTAATTGATAATAAAAAATATTCCCTAAAGAAATAAGAAAAATGTATCTAAGAATTTTTGCAAAATTTTTTTTTAAAAATTTTCAAAAATTTCCAGTATTTTCACCTAAATGAAAAGCATTTCAATTGACTAATCTAATTAATTATTCCAAAAAGAATATGATTAATTGATAATAAAAAATATTCCCTAAAGAAATAAGAAAAATGTATCTAAGAATTTTTGCAAAATTTTTTTTTAAAAATTTTCAAAAATTTCCAGTATTTTCACCTAAATGAAAAGCATTTCAATTGACTAATCTAATTAATTATTCCAAAAAGAATATGATTAATTGATAATAAAAAATATTCCCTAAAGAAATAAGAAAAATGTATCTAAGAATTTTTGTAAAATTTTTTTTTAAAAATTTTCAAAAATTTCCAGTATTTTCACCTAAATGAAAAGCATTTCAATTGACTAATCTAATTAATTATTCCAAAAAGAATATGATTAATTGATAATAAAAAATATTCCCTAAAGAAATAAGAAAAATGTATCTAAGAATTTTTGCAAAATTTTTTTTTAAAAATTTTCAAAAATTTCCAGTATTTTCACCTAAATGAAAAGCATTTCAATTGACTAATCTAATTAATTATTCCAAAAAGAATATGATTAATTGATAATAAAAAATATTCCCTAAAGAAATAAGAAAAATGTATCTAAGAATTTTTGTAAAATTTTTTTTTAAAAATTTTCAAAAATTTCCAGTATTTTCACCTAAATGAAAAGCATTTCAATTGACTAATCTAATTGATTATTCCGAAATGAATATGATTAATTGATAATAAAAAATATTCCCTAAAGAAATAAGAAAAATGTATCTAAGAATTTTTGTAAAATTTTTTTTTAAAAATTTTCAAAAATTTCCAGTATTTTCACCTAAATGAAAACCATTTCAATTGACTAATCTAATTGATTATTCCAAAAAGAATATGATTAATTGATAATAAAAAATATTCCCTAAAGAAATAAGAAAAATGTATCTAAGAATTTTTGTAAAATTTTTTTTTAAAAATTTTCAAAAATTTCCAGTATTTTCACCTAAATGAAAAGCATTTCAATTGACTAATCTAATTAATTATTCCAAAAAGAATATGATTAATTGATAATAAAAAATATTCCCTAAAGAAATAAGAAAAAGTTATCTAAGAATTTTTGTAAAATTTTTTTTTAAAAATTTTCAAAAATTTCCAGTATTTTCACCTAAATGAAAAGCATTTCAATTGACTAATCTAATTAATTATTCCAAAAAGAATATGATTAATTGATAATAAAAAATATTCCCTAAAGAAATAAGAAAAATGTATCTAAGAATTTTTGCAAAATTTTTTTTTAAAAATTTTCAAAAATTTCCAGTATTTTCACCTAAATGAAAACCATTTCAATTGACTAATCTAATTAATTATTCCAAAAAGAATATGATTAATTGATAATAAAAAATATTCCCTAAAGAAATAAGAAAAATGTATCTAAGAATTTTTGCAAAATTTTTTTTTAAAAATTTTCAAAAATTTCCAGTATTTTCACCTAAATGAAAAGCATTTCAATTGACTAATCTAATTAATTATTCCAAAAAGAATATGATTAATTGATAATAAAAAATATTCCCTAAAGAAATAAGAAAAATGTATCTAAGAATTTTTGCAAAATTTTTTTTTAAAAATTTTCAAAAATTTCCAGTATTTTCACCTAAATGAAAAGCATTTCAATTGACTAATCTAATTAATTATTCCGAAATGAATATGATTAATTGATAATAAAAAATATTCCCTAAAGAAATAAGAAAAATGTATCTAAGAATTTTTGTAAAATTTTTTTTTAAAAATTTTCAAAAATTTCCAGTATTTTCACCTAAATGAAAACCATTTCAATTGACTAATCTAATTAATTATTCCAAAAAGAATATGATTAATTGATAATAAAAAATATTCCCTAAAGAAATAAGAAAAATGTATCTAAGAATTTTTGCAAAATTTTTTTTTAAAAATTTTCAAAAATTTCCAGTATTTTCACCTAAATGAAAAGCATTTCAATTGACTAATCTAATTAATTATTCCAAAAAGAATATGATTAATTGATAATAAAAAATATTCCCTAAAGAAATAAGAAAAATGTATCTAAGAATTTTTGCAAAATTTTTTTTTAAAAATTTTCAAAAATTTCCAGTATTTTCACCTAAATGAAAACCATTTCAATTGACTAATCTAATTAATTATTCCAAAAAGAATATGATTAATTGATAATAAAAAATATTCCCTAAAGAAATAAGAAAAATGTATCTAAGAATTTTTGCAAAATTTTTTTTTAAAAATTTTCAAAAATTTCCAGTATTTTCACCTAAATGAAAAGCATTTCAATTGACTAATCTAATTAATTATTCCGAAATGAATATGATTAATTGATAATAAAAAATATTCCCTAAAGAAATAAGAAAAATGTATCTAAGAATTTTTGTAAAATTTTTTTTTAAAAATTTTCAAAAATTTCCAGTATTTTCACCTAAATGAAAACCATTTCAATTGACTAATCTAATTGATTATTCCAAAAAGAATATGATTAATTGATAATAAAAAATATTCCCTAAAGAAATAAGAAAAATGTATCTAAGAATTTTTGCAAAATTTTTTTTTAAAAATTTTCAAAAATTTCCAGTATTTTCACCTAAATGAAAAGCATTTCAATTGACTAATCTAATTAATTATTCCGAAATGAATATGATTAATTGATAATAAAAAATATTCCCTAAAGAAATAAGAAAAATGTATCTAAGAATTTTTGTAAAATTTTTTTTTTAAAAATTTTCAAAAATTTCCAGTATTTTCACCTAAATGAAAAGCATTTCAATTGACTAATCTAATTAATTATTCCAAAAAGAATATGATTAATTGATAATAAAAAATATTCCCTAAAGAAATAAGAAAAATGTATCTAAGAATTTTTGCAAAATTTTTTTTTAAAAATTTTCAAAAATTTCCAGTATTTTCACCTAAATGAAAAGCATTTCAATTGACTAATCTAATTAATTATTCCAAAAAGAATATGATTAATTGATAATAAAAAATATTCCCTAAAGAAATAAGAAAAATGTATCTAAGAATTTTTGCAAAATTTTTTTTTAAAAATTTTCAAAAATTTCCAGTATTTTCACCTAAATGAAAACCATTTCAATTGACTAATCTAATTGATTATTCCAAAAAGAATATGATTAATTGATAATAAAAAATATTCCCTAAAGAAATAAGAAAAATGTATCTAAGAATTTTTGCAAAATTTTTTTTTAAAAATTTTCAAAAATTTCCAGTATTTTCACCTAAATGAAAAGCATTTCAATTGACTAATCTAATTAATTATTCCAAAAAGAATATGATTAATTGATAATAAAAAATATTCCCTAAAGAAATAAGAAAAATGTATCTAAGAATTTTTGTAAAATTTTTTTTTAAAAATTTTCAAAAATTTCCAGTATTTTCACCTAAATGAAAACCATTTCAATTGACTAATCTAATTAATTATTCCAAAAAGAATATGATTAATTGATAATAAAAAATATTCCCTAAAGAAATAAGAAAAATGTATCTATGAATTTTTGCAAAATTTTTTTTTAAAAATTTTCAAAAATTTCCAGTATTTTCACCTAAATGAAAAGCATTTCAATTGACTAATCTAATTAATTATTCCAAAAAGAATATGATTAATTGATAATAAAAAATATTCCCTAAAGAAATAAGAAAAATGTATCTAAGAATTTTTGCAAAATTTTTTTTTAAAAATTTTCAAAAATTTCCAGTATTTTCACCTAAATGAAAAGCATTTCAATTGACTAATCTAATTAATTATTCCGAAATGAATATGATTAATTGATAATAAAAAATATTCCCTAAAGAAATAAGAAAAATGTATCTAAGAATTTTTGTAAAATTTTTTTTTTAAAAATTTTCAAAAATTTCCAGTATTTTCACCTAAATGAAAACCATTTCAATTGACTAATCTAATTGATTATTCCAAAAAGAATATGATTAATTGATAATAAAAAATATATACTAAAGAAATAAGAAAAATGTATCTAAGAATTTTTGCAAAATTTTTTTTTAAAAATTTTCAAAAATTTCCAGTATTTTCACCTAAATGAAAAGCATTTCAATTGACTAATCTAATTAATTATTCCAAAAAGAATATGATTAATTGATAATAAAAAATATTCCCTAAAGAAATAAGAAAAATGTAACTAAGAATTTTTGCAAAATTTTTTTTTAAAAATTTTCAAAAATTTCCAGTATTTTCACCTAAATGAAAAGCATTTCAATTGACTAATCTAATTAATTATTCCAAAAAGAATATGATTAATTGATAATAAAAAATATTCCCTAAAGAAATAAGAAAAATGTATCTAAGAATTTTTGCAAAATTTTTTTTTAAAAATTTTCAAAAATTTCCAGTATTTTCACCTAAATGAAAAGCATTTCAATTGACTAATCTAATTAATTATTCCAAAAAGAATATGATTAATTGATAATAAAAAATATTCCCTAAAGAAATAAGAAAAATGTATCTAAGAATTTTTGCAAAATTTTTTTTTAAAAATTTTCAAAAATTTCCAGTATTTTCACCTAAATGAAAAGCATTTCAATTGACTAATCTAATTGATTATTCCGAAATGAATATGATTAATTGATAATAAAAAATATTCCCTAAAGAAATAAGAAAAATGTATCTAAGAATTTTTGTAAAATTTTTTTTTTTAAAAATTTTCAAAAATTTCCAGTATTTTCACCTAAATGAAAAGCATTTCAATTGACTAATCTAATTAATTATTCCGAAATGAATATGATTAATTGATAATAAAAAATATTCCCTAAAGAAATAAGAAAAAGTTATCTAAGAATTTTTGCAAAATTTTTTTTAAAAATTTTCAAAAATTTCCAGTATTTTCACCTAAATGAAAACCATTTCAATTGACTAATCTAATTGATTATTCCGAAATGAATATGATTAATTGATAATAAAAAATATTCCCTAAAGAAATAAGAAAAAGTTATCTAAGAATTTTTGCAAAATTTTTTTTAAAAATTTTCAAAAATTTCCAGTATTTTCACCTAAATGAAAAGCATTTCAATTGACTAATCTAATTGATTATTCCGAAATGAATATGAATAATTGATAATAAAAAATATTCCCTAAAGAAATAAGAAAAAGTTATCTAAGAATTTTTGCAAAATTTTTTTTAAAAATTTTCAAAAATTTCCAGTATTTTCACCTAAATGAAAACCATTTCAATTGACTAATCTAATTGAATATTCCGAAAAGAATATGATTAATTGATAATAAAAAATATTCCCTAAAGAAATAAGAAAAAGTTATCTAAGAATTTTTGCAAAATTTTTTTTAAAAATTTTCAAAAATTTCCAGTATTTTCACCTAAATGAAAAGCATTTCAATTGACTAATCTAATTGATTATTCCGAAATGAATATGATTAATTGATAATAAAAAATATTCCCTAAAGAAATAAGAAAAAGTTATCTAAGAATTTTTGCAAAATTTTTTTTAAAAATTTTCAAAAATTTCCAGTATTTTCACCTAAATGAAAAGTATCTCAATTGACTAATCTAATTGAATATTCCGAAAAGAATATGATTAATTGATAATAAAAAATATTCCCTAATGAAATAAGAAAAAGTTATCTAAGAATTTTTGCAAAATTTTTTTTTAAAAATTTTCAAAAATTTCCAGTATTTTCACCTAAATGAAAAGCATTTCAATTGACTAATCTAATTGATTATTCCGAAATGAATATGATTAATTGATAATAAAAAATATTCCCTAAAGAAATAAGAAAAAGTTATCTAAGAATTTTTGCAAAATTTTTTTTAAAAATTTTCAAAAATTTCCAGTATTTTCACCTAAATGAAAAGTATCTCAATTGACTAATCTAATTGATTATTCCGAAATGAATATGATTAATTGATAATAAAAAATATTCCCTAAAGAAATAAGAAAAAGTTATCTAAGAATTTTTGCAAAATTTTTTTTAAAAATTTTCAAAAATTTCCAGTATTTTCACCTAAATGAAAAGTATCTCAATTGACTAATCTAATTGATTATTCCGAAATGAATATGATTAATTGATAATAAAAAATATTCCCTAAAGAAATAAGAAAAAGTTATCTAAGAATTTTTGCAAAATTTTTTTTAAAAATTTTCAAAAATTTCCAGTATTTTCACCTAAATGAAAAGTATCTCAATTGACTAATCTAATTGATTATTCCGAAATGAATATGAATAATTGATAATAAAAAATATTCCCTAAAGAAATAAGAAAAAGTTATCTAAGAATTTTTGCAAAATTTTTTTTAAAAATTTTCAAAAATTTCCAGTATTTTCACCTAAATGAAAACCATTTCAATTGACTAATCTAATTGATTATTCCGAAATGAATATGATTAATTGATAATAAAAAATATTCCCTAAAGAAATAAGAAAAAGTTATCTAAGAATTTTTGCAAAATTTTTTTTAAAAATTTTCAAAAATTTCCAGTATTTTCACCTAAATGAAAAGTATCTCAATTGACTAATCTAATTGATTATTCCGAAATGAATATGATTAATTGATAATAAAAAATATTCCCTAAAGAAATAAGAAAAAGTTATCTAAGAATTTTTGCAAAATTTTTTTTAAAAATTTTCAAAAATTTCCAGTATTTTCACCTAAATGAAAAGTATCTCAATTGACTAATCTAATTGATTATTCCGAAATGAATATGATTAATTGATAATAAAAAATATTCCCTAAAGAAATAAGAAAAAGTTATCTAAGAATTTTTGCAAAATTTTTTTTAAAAATTTTCAAAAATTTCCAGTATTTTCACCTAAATGAAAAGTATCTCAATTGACTAATCTAATTGAATATTCCGAAAAGAATATGATTAATTGATAATAAAAAATATTCCCTAAAGAAATAAGAAAAAGTTATCTAAGAATTTTTGCAAAATTTTTTTTTAAAAATTTTCAAAAATTTCCAGTATTTTCACCTAAATGAAAAGCATTTCAATTGACTAATCTAATTGAATATTCCGAAAAGAATATGATTAATTGATAATAAAAAATATTCCCTAAAGAAATAAGAAAAATGTATCTAAGAATTTTTGCAAAATTTTTTTTTAAAAATTTTCAAAAATTTCCAGTATTTTCACCTAAATGAAAAGCATTTCAATAGACTAATCTAATTGATTATTCCGAAATGAATATGATTAATTGATAATAAAAAATATTCCCTAAAGAAATAAGAAAAATGTATCTAAGAATTTTTGTAAAATTTTTTTTTTAAAAATTTTCAAAAATTTCCAGTATTTTCACCTAAATGAAAAGCATTTCAATTGACTAATCTAATTGATTATTCCGAAATGAATATGATTAATTGATAATAAAAAATATTCCCTAAAGAAATAAGAAAAAGTTATCTAAGAATTTTTGCAAAATTTTTTTTAAAAATTTTCAAAAATTTCCAGTATTTTCACCTAAATGAAAAGTATCTCAATTGACTAATCTAATTGATTATTCCGAAATGAATATGATTAAT
Organism: Pratylenchus scribneri; assembly: GCA_030063045.1. NCBI lineage: Eukaryota > Metazoa > Nematoda > Chromadorea > Rhabditida > Pratylenchidae > Pratylenchus > Pratylenchus scribneri. The sequence goes on along the minus strand of JAQSEB010000097.1, from coordinate 87,479 downwards.
TGATAATAAAAAATATTCCCTAAAGAAATAAGAAAAAGTTATCTAAGAATTTTTGCAAAATTTTTTTTAAAAATTTTCAAAAATTTCCAGTATTTTCACCTAAATGAAAAGCATTTCAATTGACTAATCTAATTGATTATTCCGAAATGAATATGATTAATTGATAATAAAAAATATTCCCTAAAGAAATAAGAAAAATGTATCTAAGAATTTTTGTAAAATTTTTTTTTTAAAAATTTTCAAAAATTTCCAGTATTTTCACCTAAATGAAAAGCATTTCAATTGACTAATCTAATTGATTATTCCGAAATGAATATGATTAATTGATAATAAAAAATATTCCCTAAAGAAATAAGAAAAAGTTATCTAAGAATTTTTGCAAAATTTTTTTTTAAAAATTTTCAAAAATTTCCAGTATTTTCACCTAAATGAAAAGCATTTCAATTGACTAATCTAATTGAATATTCCGAAAAGAATATGATTAATTGATAATAAAAAATATTCCCTAAAGAAATAAGAAAAATGTATCTAAGAATTTTTGCAAAATTTTTTTTTAAAAATTTTCAAAAATTTCCAGTATTTTCACCTAAATGAAAAGCATTTCAATTGACTAATCTAATTGATTATTCCGAAATGAATATGATTAATTGATAATAAAAAATATTCCCTAAAGAAATAAGAAAAATGTATCTAAGAATTTTTGTAAAATTTTTTTTTTAAAAATTTTCAAAAATTTCCAGTATTTTCACCTAAATGAAAAGCATTTCAATTGACTAATCTAATTGATTATTCCGAAATGAATATGATTAATTGATAATAAAAAATATTCCCTAAAGAAATAAGAAAAAGTTATCTAAGAATTTTTGCAAAATTTTTTTTAAAAATTTTCAAAAATTTCCAGTATTTTCACCTAAATGAAAAGTATCTCAATTGACTAATCTAATTGATTATTCCGAAATGAATATGATTAATTGATAATAAAAAATATTCCCTAAAGAAATAAGAAAAAGTTATCTAAGAATTTTTGCAAAATTTTTTTTAAAAATTTTCAAAAATTTCCAGTATTTTCACCTAAATGAAAAGCATTTCAATTGACTAATCTAATTGATTATTCCGAAATGAATATGATTAATTGATAATAAAAAATATTCCCTAAAGAAATAAGAAAAATGTATCTAAGAATTTTTGTAAAATTTTTTTTTAAAAATTTTCAAAAATTTCCAGTATTTTCACCTAAATGAAAAGCATTTCAATTGACTAATCTAATTGATTATTCCGAAATGAATATGATTAATTGATAATAAAAAATATTCCCTAAAGAAATAAGAAAAAGTTATCTAAGAATTTTTGCAAAATTTTTTTTTAAAAATTTTCAAAAATTTCCAGTATTTTCACCTAAATGAAAAGCATTTCAATTGACTAATCTAATTGAATATTCCGAAAAGAATATGATTAATTGATAATAAAAAATATTCCCTAAAGAAATAAGAAAAATGTATCTAAGAATTTTTGCAAAATTTTTTTTTAAAAATTTTCAAAAATTTCCAGTATTTTCACCTAAATGAAAAGCATTTCAATTGACTAATCTAATTGATTATTCCGAAATGAATATGATTAATTGATAATAAAAAATATTCCCTAAAAAAATAAGAAAAATGTATCTAAGAATTTTTGTAAAATTTTTTTTTAAAAATTTTCAAAAATTTCCAGTATTTTCACCTAAATGAAAAGCATTTCAATTGACTAATCTAATTGATTATTCCGAAATGAATATGATTAATTGATAATAAAAAATATTCCCTAAAGAAATAAGAAAAAGTTATCTAAGAATTTTTGCAAAATTTTTTTTAAAAATTTTCAAAAATTTCCAGTATTTTCACCTAAATGAAAAGTATCTCAATTGACTAATCTAATTGATTATTCCGAAATGAATATGATTAATTGATAATAAAAAATATTCCCTAAAGAAATAAGAAAAAGTTATCTAAGAATTTTTGCAAAATTTTTTTTAAAAATTTTCAAAAATTTCCAGTATTTTCACCTAAATGAAAAGCATTTCAATTGACTAATCTAATTGATTATTCCGAAATGAATATGATTAATTGATAATAAAAAATATTCCCTAAAGAAATAAGAAAAATGTATCTAAGAATTTTTGTAAAATTTTTTTTTTAAAAATTTTCAAAAATTTCCAGTATTTTCACCTAAATGAAAAGCATTTCAATTGACTAATCTAATTGATTATTCCGAAATGAATATGATTAATTGATAATAAAAAATATTCCCTAAAGAAATAAGAAAAAGTTATCTAAGAATTTTTGCAAAATTTTTTTTAAAAATTTTCAAAAATTTCCAGTATTTTCACCTAAATGAAAAGTATCTCAATTGACTAATCTAATTGATTATTCCGAAATGAATATGATTAATTGATAATAAAAAATATTCCCTAAAGAAATAAGAAAAAGTTATCTAAGAATTTTTGCAAAATTTTTTTTAAAAATTTTCAAAAATTTCCAGTATTTTCACCTAAATGAAAAGTATCTCAATTGACTAATCTAATTGATTATTCCGAAATGAATATGATTAATTGATAATAAAAAATATTCCCTAAAGAAATAAGAAAAGGTTATCTAAGAATTTTTGCAAAATTTTTTTTAAAAATTTTCAAAAATTTCCAGTATTTTCACCTAAATGAAAAGTATCTCAATTGACTAATCTAATTGATTATTCCGAAATGAATATGATTAATTGATAATAAAAAATATTCCCTAAAGAAATAAGAAAAAGTTATCTAAGAATTTTTGCAAAATTTTTTTTAAAAATTTTCAAAAATTTCCAGTATTTTCACCTAAATGAAAAGCATTTCAATTGACTAATCTAATTGATTATTCCGAAATGAATATGATTAATTGATAATAAAAAATATTCCCTAAAGAAATAAGAAAAAGTTATCTAAGAATTTTTGCAAAATTTTTTTTTAAAAATTTTCAAAAATTTCCAGTATTTTCACCTAAATGAAAAGCATTTCAATTGACTAATCTAATTGATTATTCCGAAATGAATATGATTAATTGATAATAAAAAATATTCCCTAAAGAAATAAGAAAAAGTTATCTAAGAATTTTTGCAAAATTTTTTTTTTAAAAATTTTCAAAAATTTCCAGTATTTTCACCTAAATGAAAAGCATTTCAATTGACTAATCTAATTGATTATTCCGAAATGAATATGATTAATTGATAATAAAAAATATTCCCTAAAGAAATAAGAAAAAGTTATCTAAGAATTTTTGCAAAATTTTTTTTTAAAAATTTTCAAAAATTTCCAGTATTTTCACCTAAATGAAAAGCATTTCAATTGACTAATCTAATTGATTATTCCGAAATGAATATGATTAATTGATAATAAAAAATATTCCCTAAAGAAATAAGAAAAAGTTATCTAAGAATTTTTGCAAAATTTTTTTTAAAAATTTTCAAAAATTTCCAGTATTTTCACCTAAATGAAAAGTATCTCAATTGACTAATCTAATTGATTATTCCGAAATGAATATGATTAATTGATAATAAAAAATATTCCCTAAAGAAATAAGAAAAAGTTATCTAAGAATTTTTGCAAAATTTTTTTTTAAAAATTTTCAAAAATTTCCAGTATTTTCACCTAAATGAAAAGTATCTCAATTGACTAATCTAATTGATTATTCCGAAATGAATATGATTAATTGATAATAAAAAATATTCCCTAAAGAAATAAGAAAAGGTTATCTAAGAATTTTTGCAAAATTTTTTTTAAAAATTTTCAAAAATTTCCAGTATTTTCACCTAAATGAAAAGTATCTCAATTGACTAATCTAATTGATTATTCCGAAATGAATATGATTAATTGATAATAAAAAATATTCCCTAAAGAAATAAGAAAAAGTTATCTAAGAATTTTTGCAAAATTTTTTTTTAAAAATTTTCAAAAATTTCCAGTATTTTCACCTAAATGAAAAGCATTTCAATTGACTAATCTAATTGATTATTCCGAAATGAATATGATTAATTGATAATAAAAAATATTCCCTAAAGAAATAAGAAAAAGTTATCTAAGAATTTTTGCAAAATTTTTTTTAAAAATTTTCAAAAATTTCCAGTATTTTCACCTAAATGAAAAGTATCTCAATTGACTAATCTAATTGATTATTCCGAAATGAATATGATTAATTGATAATAAAAAATATTCCCTAAAGAAATAAGAAAAAGTTATCTAAGAATTTTTGCAAAATTTTTTTTTAAAAATTTTCAAAAATTTCCAGTATTTTCACCTAAATGAAAAGTATCTCAATTGACTAATCTAATTGATTATTCCGAAATGAATATGATTAATTGATAATAAAAAATATTCCCTAAAGAAATAAGAAAAAGTTATCTAAGAATTTTTGCAAAATTTTTTTTTAAAAATTTTCAAAAATTTCCAGTATTTTCACCTAAATGAAAAGCATTTCAATTGACTAATCTAATTAATTATTCCAAAAAGAATATGATTAATTGATAATAAAAAATATTCCCTAAAGAAATAAGAAAAATGTATCTAAGAATTTTTGCAAAATTTTTTTTTAAAAATTTTCAAAAATTTCCAGTATTTTCACCTAAATGAAAAGCATTTCAATTGACTAATCTAATTGATTATTCCGAAATGAATATGATTAATTGATAATAAAAAATATTCCCTAAAGAAATAAGAAAAATGTATCTAAGAATTTTTGTAAAATTTTTTTTTTAAAAATTTTCAAAAATTTCCAGTATTTTCACCTAAATGAAAAGCATTCCAATTGACTAATCTAATTGATTATTCCGAAATGAATATGATTAATTGATAATAAAAAATATTCCCTAAAGAAATAAGAAAAAGTTATCTAAGAATTTTTGCAAAATTTTTTTTTAAAAATTTTCAAAAATTTCCAGTATTTTCACCTAAATGAAAAGCATTTCAATTGACTAATCTAATTGATTATTCCGAAATGAATATGATTAATTGATAATAAAAAATATTCCCTAAAGAAATAAGAAAAATGTATCTAAGAATTTTTGTAAAATTTTTTTTTTAAAAATTTTCAAAAATTTCCAGTATTTTCACCTAAATGAAAAGCATTCCAATTGACTAATCTAATTGATTATTCCGAAATGAATATGATTAATTGATAATAAAAAATATTCCCTAAAGAAATAAGAAAAAATTATCTAAGAATTTTTGCAAAATTTTTTTTAAAAATTTTCAAAAATTTCCAGTATTTTCACCTAAATGAAAAGTATCTCAATTGACTAATCTAATTGATTATTCCGAAATGAATATGATTAATTGATAATAAAAAATATTCCCTAAAGAAATAAGAAAAAGTTATCTAAGAATTTTTGCAAAATTTTTTTTAAAAATTTTCAAAAATTTCCAGTATTTTCACCTAAATGAAAAGTATCTCAATTGACTAATCTAATTGATTATTCCGAAATGAATATGATTAATTGATAATAAAAAATATTCCCTAAAGAAATAAGAAAAAGTTATCTAAGAATTTTTGCAAAATTTTTTTTAAAAATTTTCAAAAATTTCCAGTATTTTCACCTAAATGAAAAGTATCTCAATTGACTAATCTAATTGATTATTCCGAAATGAATATGATTAATTGATAATAAAAAATATTCCCTAAAGAAATAAGAAAAAGTTATCTAAGAATTTTTGCAAAATTTTTTTTAAAAATTTTCAAAAATTTCCAGTATTTTCACCTAAATGAAAAGTATCTCAATTGACTAATCTAATTGAATATTCCGAAAAGAATATGATTAATTGATAATAAAAAATATTCCCTAAAGAAATAAGAAAAAGTTATCTAAGAATTTTTGCAAAATTTTTTTTTAAAAATTTTCAAAAATTTCCAGTATTTTCACCTAAATGAAAAGCATTTCAATTGACTAATCTAATTGATTATTCCGAAATGAATATGATTAATTGATAATAAAAAATATTCCCTAAAGAAATAAGAAAAAGTTATCTAAGAATTTTTGCAAAACTTTTTTTAAAAATTTTCAAAAATTTCCAGTATTTTCACCTAAATGAAAAGTATCTCAATTGACTAATCTAATTGATTATTCCGAAATGAATATGATTAATTGATAATAAAAAATATTCCCTAAAGAAATAAGAAAAAGTTATCTAAGAATTTTTGCAAAATTTTTTTTAAAAATTTTCAAAAATTTCCAGTATTTTCACCTAAATGAAAAGCATTTCAATTGACTAATCTAATTGATTATTCCGAAATGAATATGATTAATTGATAATAAAAAATATTCCCTAAAGAAATAAGAAAAAGTTATCTAAGAATTTTTGCAAAATTTTTTTTTTAAAAATTTTCAAAAATTTCCAGTATTTTCACCTAAATGAAAAGCATTTCAATTGACTAATCTAATTGATTATTCCGAAATGAATATGATTAATTGATAATAAAAAATATTCCCTAAAGAAATAAGAAAAAGTTATCTAAGAATTTTTGCAAAATTTTTTTTAAAAATTTTCAAAAATTTCCAGTATTTTCACCTAAATGAAAAGTATCTCAATTGACTAATCTAATTGATTATTCCGAAATGAATATGATTAATTGATAATAAAAAATATTCCCTAAAGAAATAAGAAAAAGTTATCTAAGAATTTTTGCAAAATTTTTTTTAAAAATTTTCAAAAATTTCCAGTATTTTCACCTAAATGAAAAGTATCTCAATTGACTAATCTAATTGATTATTCCGAAATGAATATGATTAATTGATAATAAAAAATATTCCCTAAAGAAATAAGAAAAAGTTATCTAAGAATTTTTGCAAAATTTTTTTTAAAAATTTTCAAAAATTTCCAGTATTTTCACCTAAATGAAAAGTATCTCAATTGACTAATCTAATTGATTATTCCGAAATGAATATGATTAATTGATAATAAAAAATATTCCCTAAAGAAATAAGAAAAAGTTATCTAAGAATTTTTGCAAAATTTTTTTTAAAAATTTTCAAAAATTTCCAGTATTTTCACCTAAATGAAAAGTATCTCAATTGACTAATCTAATTGAATATTCCGAAAAGAATATGATTAATTGATAATAAAAAATATTCCCTAAAGAAATAAGAAAAAGTTATCTAAGAATTTTTGCAAAATTTTTTTTTAAAAATTTTCAAAAATTTCCAGTATTTTCACCTAAATGAAAAGCATTTCAATTGACTAATCTAATTGATTATTCCGAAATGAATATGATTAATTGATAATAAAAAATATTCCCTAAAGAAATAAGAAAAAGTTATCTAAGAATTTTTGCAAAATTTTTTTTAAAAATTTTCAAAAATTTCCAGTATTTTCACCTAAATGAAAAGTATCTCAATTGACTAATCTAATTGATTATTCCGAAATGAATATGATTAATTGATAATAAAAAATATTCCCTAAAGAAATAAGAAAAAGTTATCTAAGAATTTTTGCAAAATTTTTTTTAAAAATTTTCAAAAATTTCCAGTATTTTCACCTAAATGAAAAGCATTTCAATTGACTAATCTAATTGATTATTCCGAAATGAATATGATTAATTGATAATAAAAAATATTCCCTAAAGAAATAAGAAAAAGTTATCTAAGAATTTTTGCAAAATTTTTTTTTTAAAAATTTTCAAAAATTTCCAGTATTTTCACCTAAATGAAAAGCATTTCAATTGACTAATCTAATTGATTATTCCGAAATGAATATGATTAATTGATAATAAAAAATATTCCCTAAAGAAATAAGAAAAAGTTATCTAAGAATTTTTGCAAAATTTTTTTTTAAAAATTTTCAAAAATTTCCAGTATTTTCACCTAAATGAAAAGCATTTCAATTGACTAATCTAATTGATTATTCCGAAATGAATATGATTAATTGATAATAAAAAATATTCCCTAAAGAAATAAGAAAAAGTTATCTAAGAATTTTTGCAAAATTTTTTTTAAAAATTTTCAAAAATTTCCAGTATTTTCACCTAAATGAAAAGTATCTCAATTGACTAATCTAATTGATTATTCCGAAATGAATATGATTAATTGATAATAAAAAATATTCCCTAAAGAAATAAGAAAAAGTTATCTAAGAATTTTTGCAAAATTTTTTTTTAAAAATTTTCAAAAATTTCCAGTATTTTCACCTAAATGAAAAGTATCTCAATTGACTAATCTAATTGATTATTCCGAAATGAATATGATTAATTGATAATAAAAAATATTCCCTAAAGAAATAAGAAAAAGTTATCTAAGAATTTTTGCAAAATTTTTTTTTAAAAATTTTCAAAAATTTCCAGTATTTTCACCTAAATGAAAAGTATCTCAATTGACTAATCTAATTGATTATTCCGAAATGAATATGATTAATTGATAATAAAAAATATTCCCTAAAGAAATAAGAAAAAGTTATCTAAGAATTTTTGCAAAATTTTTTTTAAAAATTTTCAAAAATTTCCAGTATTTTCACCTAAATGAAAAGTATCTCAATTGACTAATCTAATTGATTATTCCGAAATGAATATGATTAATTGATAATAAAAAATATTCCCTAAAGAAATAAGAAAAAGTTATCTAAGAATTTTTGCAAAATTTTTTTTTAAAAATTTTCAAAAATTTCCAGTATTTTCACCTAAATGAAAAGCATTTCAATTGACTAATCTAATTGATTATTCCGAAATGAATATGATTAATTGATAATAAAAAATATTCCCTAAAGAAATAAGAAAAAGTTATCTAAGAATTTTTGCAAAATTTTTTTTAAAAATTTTCAAAAATTTCCAGTATTTTCACCTAAATGAAAAGTATCTCAATTGACTAATCTAATTGATTATTCCGAAATGAATATGATTAATTGATAATAAAAAATATTCCCTAAAGAAATAAGAAAAAGTTATCTAAGAATTTTTGCAAAATTTTTTTTAAAAATTTTCAAAAATTTCCAGTATTTTCACCTAAATGAAAAGTATCTCAATTGACTAATCTAATTGATTATTCCGAAATGAATATGATTAATTGATAATAAAAAATATTCCCTAAAGAAATAAGAAAAAGTTATCTAAGAATTTTTGCAAAATTTTTTTTTAAAAATTTTCAAAAATTTCCAGTATTTTCACCTAAATGAAAAGCATTTCAATTGACTAATCTAATTGATTATTCCAAAAAGAATATGATTAATTGATAATAAAAAATATTCCCTAAAGAAATAAGAAAAATGTATCTAAGAATTTTTGCAAATTTTTTTTTTAAAAATTTACAAAAATTTCCAGTATTTTCACCTAAATGAAAAGTATCTCAATTGACTAATCTAATTGATTATTCCAAAAAGAATATGATTAATTGATAATAAAAAATATTCCCTAAAGAAATAAGAAAAATGTATCTAAGAATTTTTGCAAAATTTTTTTTTAAAAATTTTCAAAAATTTCCAGTATTTTCACCTAAATGAAAAGCATTTCAATTGACTAATCTAATTGATTATTCCAAAAAGAATATGATTAATTGATAATAAAAAATATTCCCTAAAGAAATAAGAAAAATGTATCTAAGAATTTTTGCAAATTTTTTTTTAAAAATTTTCAAAAATTTCCAGTATTTTCACCTAAATGAAAAGTATCTCAATTGACTAATCTAATTGATTATTCCGAAATGAATATGATTAATTGATAATAAAAAATATTCCCTAAAGAAATAAGAAAAAGTTATCTAAGAATTTTTGCAAAATTTTTTTTTAAAAATTTTCAAAAATTTCCAGTATTTTCACCTAAATGAAAAGCATTTCAATTGACTAATCTAATTGATTATTCCGAAATGAATATGATTAATTGATAATAAAAAATATTCCCTAAAGAAATAAGAAAAAGTTATCTAAGAATTTTTGCAAATTTTTTTTTTAAAAATTTACAAAAATTTCCAGTATTTTCACCTAAATGAAAAGTATCTCAATTGACTAATCTAATTGATTATTCCAAAAAGAATATGATTAATTGATAATAAAAAATATTCCCTAAAGAAATAAGAAAAAGTTATCTAAGAATTTTTGCAAAATTTTTTTTTAAAAATTTTCAAAAATTTCCAGTATTTTCACCTAAATGAAAAGTATCTCAATTGACTAATCTAATTGATTATTCCGAAATGAATATGATTAATTGATAATAAAAAATATTCCCTAAAGAAATAAGAAAAGGTTATCTAAGAATTTTTGCAAAATTTTTTTTAAAAATTTTCAAAAATTTCCAGTATTTTCACCTAAATGAAAAGTATCTCAATTGACTAATCTAATTGATTATTCCGAAATGAATATGATTAATAGATAATAAAAAATATTCCCTAAAGAAATAAGAAAAAGTTATCTAAGAATTTTTGCAAAATTTTTTTTTAAAAATTTTCAAAAATTTCCAGTATTTTCACCTAAATGAAAAGCATTTCAATTGACTAATCTAATTGATTATTCCGAAATGAATATGATTAATTGATAATAAAAAATATTCCCTAAAGAAATAAGAAAAAGTTATCTAAGAATTTTTGCAAAATTTTTTTTAAAAATTTTCAAAAATTTCCAGTATTTTCACCTAAATGAAAAGTATCTCAATTGACTAATCTAATTGATTATTCCGAAATGAATATGATTAATTGATAATAAAAAATATTCCCTAAAGAAATAAGAAAAAGTTATCTAAGAATTTTTGCAAAATTTTTTTTTAAAAATTTTCAAAAATTTCCAGTATTTTCACCTAAATGAAAAGTATCTCAATTGACTAATCTAATTGATTATTCCGAAATGAATATGATTAATTGATAATAAAAAATATTCCCTAAAGAAATAAGAAAAAGTTATCTAAGAATTTTTGCAAAATTTTTTTTTAAAAATTTTCAAAAATTTCCAGTATTTTCACCTAAATGAAAAGTATCTCAATTGACTAATCTAATTGATTATTCCGAAATGAATATGATTAATTGATAATAAAAAATATTCCCTAAAGAAATAAGAAAAAGTTATCTAAGAATTTTTGCAAAATTTTTTTTAAAAATTTTCAAAAATTTCCAGTATTTTCACCTAAATGAAAAGTATCTCAATTGACTAATCTAATTGATTATTCCGAAATGAATATGATTAATTGATAATAAAAAATATTCCCTAAAGAAATAAGAAAAAGTTATCTAAGAATTTTTGCAAAATTTTTTTTTAAAAATTTTCAAAAATTTCCAGTATTTTCACCTAAATGAAAAGCATTTCAATTGACTAATCTAATTGATTATTCCGAAATGAATATGATTAATTGATAATAAAAAATATTCCCTAAAGAAATAAGAAAAAGTTATCTAAGAATTTTTGCAAAATTTTTTTTAAAAATTTTCAAAAATTTCCAGTATTTTCACCTAAATGAAAAGTATCTCAATTGACTAATCTAATTGATTATTCCGAAATGAATATGATTAATTGATAATAAAAAATATTCCCTAAAGAAATAAGAAAAAGTTATCTAAGAATTTTTGCAAAATTTTTTTTTAAAAATTTTCAAAAATTTCCAGTATTTTCACCTAAATGAAAAGTATCTCAATTGACTAATCTAATTGATTATTCCGAAATGAATATGATTAATTGATAATAAAAAATATTCCCTAAAGAAATAAGAAAAAGTTATCTAAGAATTTTTGCAAAATTTTTTTTTAAAAATTTTCAAAAATTTCCAGTATTTTCACCTAAATGAAAAGCATTTCAATTGACTAATCTAATTAATTATTCCAAAAAGAATATGATTAATTGATAATAAAAAATATTCCCTAAAGAAATAAGAAAAATGTATCTAAGAATTTTTGCAAAATTTTTTTTTAAAAATTTTCAAAAATTTCCAGTATTTTCACCTAAATGAAAAGCATTTCAATTGACTAATCTAATTGATTATTCCGAAATGAATATGATTAATTGATAATAAAAAATATTCCCTAAAGAAATAAGAAAAATGTATCTAAGAATTTTTGTAAAATTTTTTTTTTAAAAATTTTCAAAAATTTCCAGTATTTTCACCTAAATGAAAAGCATTCCAATTGACTAATCTAATTGATTATTCCGAAATGAATATGATTAATTGATAATAAAAAATATTCCCTAAAGAAATAAGAAAAAGTTATCTAAGAATTTTTGCAAAATTTTTTTTTAAAAATTTTCAAAAATTTCCAGTATTTTCACCTAAATGAAAAGCATTTCAATTGACTAATCTAATTGATTATTCCGAAATGAATATGATTAATTGATAATAAAAAATATTCCCTAAAGAAATAAGAAAAATGTATCTAAGAATTTTTGTAAAATTTTTTTTTTAAAAATTTTCAAAAATTTCCAGTATTTTCACCTAAATGAAAAGCATTCCAATTGACTAATCTAATTGATTATTCCGAAATGAATATGATTAATTGATAATAAAAAATATTCCCTAAAGAAATAAGAAAAAGTTATCTAAGAATTTTTGCAAAATTTTTTTTAAAAATTTTCAAAAATTTCCAGTATTTTCACCTAAATGAAAAGTATCTCAATTGACTAATCTAATTGATTATTCCGAAATGAATATGATTAATTGATAATAAAAAATATTCCCTAAAGAAATAAGAAAAAGTTATCTAAGAATTTTTGCAAAATTTTTTTTAAAAATTTTCAAAAATTTCCAGTATTTTCACCTAAATGAAAAGTATCTCAATTGACTAATCTAATTGATTATTCCGAAATGAATATGATTAATTGATAATAAAAAATATTCCCTAAAGAAATAAGAAAAAGTTATCTAAGAATTTTTGCAAAATTTTTTTTAAAAATTTTCAAAAATTTCCAGTATTTTCACCTAAATGAAAAGTATCTCAATTGACTAATCTAATTGATTATTCCGAAATGAATATGATTAATTGATAATAAAAAATATTCCCTAAAGAAATAAGAAAAAGTTATCTAAGAATTTTTGCAAAATTTTTTTTAAAAATTTTCAAAAATTTCCAGTATTTTCACCTAAATGAAAAGTATCTCAATTGACTAATCTAATTGAATATTCCGAAAAGAATATGATTAATTGATAATAAAAAATATTCCCTAAAGAAATAAGAAAAAGTTATCTAAGAATTTTTGCAAAATTTTTTTTTAAAAATTTTCAAAAATTTCCAGTATTTTCACCTAAATGAAAAGCATTTCAATTGACTAATCTAATTGATTATTCCGAAATGAATATGATTAATTGATAATAAAAAATATTCCCTAAAGAAATAAGAAAAAGTTATCTAAGAATTTTTGCAAAATTTTTTTTAAAAATTTTCAAAAATTTCCAGTATTTTCACCTAAATGAAAAGTATCTCAATTGACTAATCTAATTGATTATTCCGAAATGAATATGATTAATTGATAATAAAAAATATTCCCTAAAGAAATAAGAAAAAGTTATCTAAGAATTTTTGCAAAATTTTTTTTAAAAATTTTCAAAAATTTCCAGTATTTTCACCTAAATGAAAAGCATTTCAATTGACTAATCTAATTGATTATTCCGAAATGAATATGATTAATTGATAATAAAAAATATTCCCTAAAGAAATAAGAAAAAGTTATCTAAGAATTTTTGCAAAATTTTTTTTTTAAAAATTTTCAAAAATTTCCAGTATTTTCACCTAAATGAAAAGCATTTCAATTGACTAATCTAATTGATTATTCCGAAATGAATATGATTAATTGATAATAAAAAATATTCCCTAAAGAAATAAGAAAAAGTTATCTAAGAATTTTTGCAAAATTTTTTTTAAAAATTTTCAAAAATTTCCAGTATTTTCACCTAAATGAAAAGTATCTCAATTGACTAATCTAATTGATTATTCCGAAATGAATATGATTAATTGATAATAAAAAATATTCCCTAAAGAAATAAGAAAAAGTTATCTAAGAATTTTTGCAAAATTTTTTTTAAAAATTTTCAAAAATTTCCAGTATTTTCACCTAAATGAAAAGTATCTCAATTGACTAATCTAATTGATTATTCCGAAATGAATATGATTAATTGATAATAAAAAATATTCCCTAAAGAAATAAGAAAAAGTTATCTAAGAATTTTTGCAAAATTTTTTTTAAAAATTTTCAAAAATTTCCAGTATTTTCACCTAAATGAAAAGTATCTCAATTGACTAATCTAATTGATTATTCCGAAATGAATATGATTAATTGATAATAAAAAATATTCCCTAAAGAAATAAGAAAAAGTTATCTAAGAATTTTTGCAAAATTTTTTTTAAAAATTTTCAAAAATTTCCAGTATTTTCACCTAAATGAAAAGTATCTCAATTGACTAATCTAATTGAATATTCCGAAAAGAATATGATTAATTGATAATAAAAAATATTCCCTAAAGAAATAAGAAAAAGTTATCTAAGAATTTTTGCAAAATTTTTTTTTAAAAATTTTCAAAAATTTCCAGTATTTTCACCTAAATGAAAAGCATTTCAATTGACTAATCTAATTGATTATTCCGAAATGAATATGATTAATTGATAATAAAAAATATTCCCTAAAGAAATAAGAAAAAGTTATCTAAGAATTTTTGCAAAATTTTTTTTAAAAATTTTCAAAAATTTCCAGTATTTTCACCTAAATGAAAAGTATCTCAATTGACTAATCTAATTGATTATTCCGAAATGAATATGATTAATTGATAATAAAAAATATTCCCTAAAGAAATAAGAAAAAGTTATCTAAGAATTTTTGCAAAATTTTTTTTAAAAATTTTCAAAAATTTCCAGTATTTTCACCTAAATGAAAAGCATTTCAATTGACTAATCTAATTGATTATTCCGAAATGAATATGATTAATTGATAATAAAAAATATTCCCTAAAGAAATAAGAAAAAGTTATCTAAGAATTTTTGCAAAATTTTTTTTTAAAAATTTTCAAAAATTTCCAGTATTTTCACCTAAATGAAAAGCATTTCAATTGACTAATCTAATTGATTATTCCGAAATGAATATGATTAATTGATAATAAAAAATATTCCCTAAAGAAATAAGAAAAAGTTATCTAAGAATTTTTGCAAAATTTTTTTTTAAAAATTTTCAAAAATTTCCAGTATTTTCACCTAAATGAAAAGCATTTCAATTGACTAATCTAATTGATTATTCCGAAATGAATATGATTAATTGATAATAAAAAATATTCCCTAAAGAAATAAGAAAAAGTTATCTAAGAATTTTTGCAAAATTTTTTTTAAAAATTTTCAAAAATTTCCAGTATTTTCACCTAAATGAAAAGTATCTCAATTGACTAATCTAATTGATTATTCCGAAATGAATATGATTAATTGATAATAAAAAATATTCCCTAAAGAAATAAGAAAAAGTTATCTAAGAATTTTTGCAAAATTTTTTTTTAAAAATTTTCAAAAATTTCCAGTATTTTCACCTAAATGAAAAGTATCTCAATTGACTAATCTAATTGATTATTCCGAAATGAATATGATTAATTGATAATAAAAAATATTCCCTAAAGAAATAAGAAAAAGTTATCTAAGAATTTTTGCAAAATTTTTTTTTAAAAATTTTCAAAAATTTCCAGTATTTTCACCTAAATGAAAAGTATCTCAATTGACTAATCTAATTGATTATTCCGAAATGAATATGATTAATTGATAATAAAAAATATTCCCTAAAGAAATAAGAAAAAGTTATCTAAGAATTTTTGCAAAATTTTTTTTAAAAATTTTCAAAAATTTCCAGTATTTTCACCTAAATGAAAAGTATCTCAATTGACTAATCTAATTGATTATTCCGAAATGAATATGATTAATTGATAATAAAAAATATTCCCTAAAGAAATAAGAAAAAGTTATCTAAGAATTTTTGCAAAATTTTTTTTTAAAAATTTTCAAAAATTTCCAGTATTTTCACCTAAATGAAAAGCATTTCAATTGACTAATCTAATTGATTATTCCGAAATGAATATGATTAATTGATAATAAAAAATATTCCCTAAAGAAATAAGAAAAAGTTATCTAAGAATTTTTGCAAAATTTTTTTTAAAAATTTTCAAAAATTTCCAGTATTTTCACCTAAATGAAAAGTATCTCAATTGACTAATCTAATTGATTATTCCGAAATGAATATGATTAATTGATAATAAAAAATATTCCCTAAAGAAATAAGAAAAAGTTATCTAAGAATTTTTGCAAAATTTTTTTTAAAAATTTTCAAAAATTTCCAGTATTTTCACCTAAATGAAAAGTATCTCAATTGACTAATCTAATTGATTATTCCGAAATGAATATGATTAATTGATAATAAAAAATATTCCCTAAAGAAATAAGAAAAAGTTATCTAAGAATTTTTGCAAAATTTTTTTTTAAAAATTTTCAAAAATTTCCAGTATTTTCACCTAAATGAAAAGCATTTCAATTGACTAATCTAATTGATTATTCCAAAAAGAATATGATTAATTGATAATAAAAAATATTCCCTAAAGAAATAAGAAAAATGTATCTAAGAATTTTTGCAAATTTTTTTTTTAAAAATTTACAAAAATTTCCAGTATTTTCACCTAAATGAAAAGTATCTCAATTGACTAATCTAATTGATTATTCCAAAAAGAATATGATTAATTGATAATAAAAAATATTCCCTAAAGAAATAAGAAAAATGTATCTAAGAATTTTTGCAAAATTTTTTTTTAAAAATTTTCAAAAATTTCCAGTATTTTCACCTAAATGAAAAGCATTTCAATTGACTAATCTAATTGATTATTCCAAAAAGAATATGATTAATTGATAATAAAAAATATTCCCTAAAGAAATAAGAAAAAGTTATCTAAGAATTTTTGCAAAATTTTTTTTTAAAAATTTTCAAAAATTTCCAGTATTTTCACCTAAATGAAAAGCATTTCAATTGACTAATCTAATTAATTATTCCAAAAAGAATATGATTAATTGATAATAAAAAATATTCCCTAAAGAAATAAGAAAAAGTTATCTAAGAATTTTTGCAAAATTTTTTTTTAAAAATTTTCAAAAATTTCCAGTATTTTCACCTAAATGAAAAGCATTTCAATTGACTAATCTAATTAATTATTCCAAAAAGAATATGATTAATTGATAATAAAAAATATTCCCTAAAGAAATAAGAAAAATGTATCTAAGAATTTTTGCAAAATTTTTTTTTAAAAATTTTCAAAAATTTCCAGTATTTTCACCTAAATGAAAAGCATTTCAATTGACTAATCTAATTGATTATTCCGAAATGAATATGATTAATTGATAATAAAAAATATTCCCTAAAGAAATAAGAAAAATGTATCTAAGAATTTTTGTAAAATTTTTTTTTTAAAAATTTTCAAAAATTTCCAGTATTTTCACCTAAATGAAAAGCATTCCAATTGACTAATCTAATTGATTATTCCGAAATGAATATGATTAATTGATAATAAAAAATATTCCCTAAAGAAATAAGAAAAAGTTATCTAAGAATTTTTGCAAAATTTTTTTTTAAAAATTTTCAAAAATTTCCAGTATTTTCACCTAAATGAAAAGCATTTCAATTGACTAATCTAATTGATTATTCCGAAATGAATATGATTAATTGATAATAAAAAATATTCCCTAAAGAAATAAGAAAAATGTATCTAAGAATTTTTGTAAAATTTTTTTTTTAAAAATTTTCAAAAATTTCCAGTATTTTCACCTAAATGAAAAGCATTCCAATTGACTAATCTAATTGATTATTCCGAAATGAATATGATTAATTGATAATAAAAAATATTCCCTAAAGAAATAAGAAAAAGTTATCTAAGAATTTTTGCAAAATTTTTTTTAAAAATTTTCAAAAATTTCCAGTATTTTCACCTAAATGAAAAGTATCTCAATTGACTAATCTAATTGATTATTCCGAAATGAATATGATTAATTGATAATAAAAAATATTCCCTAAAGAAATAAGAAAAAGTTATCTAAGAATTTTTGCAAAATTTTTTTTAAAAATTTTCAAAAATTTCCAGTATTTTCACCTAAATGAAAAGTATCTCAATTGACTAATCTAATTGATTATTCCGAAATGAATATGATTAATTGATAATAAAAAATATTCCCTAAAGAAATAAGAAAAAGTTATCTAAGAATTTTTGCAAAATTTTTTTTAAAAATTTTCAAAAATTTCCAGTATTTTCACCTAAATGAAAAGTATCTCAATTGACTAATCTAATTGATTATTCCGAAATGAATATGATTAATTGATAATAAAAAATATTCCCTAAAGAAATAAGAAAAAGTTATCTAAGAATTTTTGCAAAATTTTTTTTAAAAATTTTCAAAAATTTCCAGTATTTTCACCTAAATGAAAAGTATCTCAATTGACTAATCTAATTGAATATTCCGAAAAGAATATGATTAATTGATAATAAAAAATATTCCCTAAAGAAATAAGAAAAAGTTATCTAAGAATTTTTGCAAAATTTTTTTTTAAAAATTTTCAAAAATTTCCAGTATTTTCACCTAAATGAAAAGCATTTCAATTGACTAATCTAATTGATTATTCCGAAATGAATATGATTAATTGATAATAAAAAATATTCCCTAAAGAAATAAGAAAAAGTTATCTAAGAATTTTTGCAAAATTTTTTTTAAAAATTTTCAAAAATTTCCAGTATTTTCACCTAAATGAAAAGTATCTCAATTGACTAATCTAATTGATTATTCCGAAATGAATATGATTAATTGATAATAAAAAATATTCCCTAAAGAAATAAGAAAAAGTTATCTAAGAATTTTTGCAAAATTTTTTTTAAAAATTTTCAAAAATTTCCAGTATTTTCACCTAAATGAAAAGCATTTCAATTGACTAATCTAATTGATTATTCCGAAATGAATATGATTAATTGATAATAAAAAATATTCCCTAAAGAAATAAGAAAAAGTTATCTAAGAATTTTTGCAAAATTTTTTTTTAAAAATTTTCAAAAATTTCCAGTATTTTCACCTAAATGAAAAGCATTTCAATTGACTAATCTAATTGATTATTCCGAAATGAATATGATTAATTGATAATAAAAAATATTCCCTAAAGAAATAAGAAAAAGTTATCTAAGAATTTTTGCAAAATTTTTTTTAAAAATTTTCAAAAATTTCCAGTATTTTCACCTAAATGAAAAGTATCTCAATTGACTAATCTAATTGATTATTCCGAAATGAATATGATTAATTGATAATAAAAAATATTCCCTAAAGAAATAAGAAAAAGTTATCTAAGAATTTTTGCAAAATTTTTTTTAAAAATTTTCAAAAATTTCCAGTATTTTCACCTAAATGAAAAGTATCTCAATTGACTAATCTAATTGATTATTCCGAAATGAATATGATTAATTGATAATAAAAAATATTCCCTAAAGAAATAAGAAAAAGTTATCTAAGAATTTTTGCAAAATTTTTTTTAAAAATTTTCAAAAATTTCCAGTATTTTCACCTAAATGAAAAGTATCTCAATTGACTAATCTAATTGATTATTCCGAAATGAATATGATTAATTGATAATAAAAAATATTCCCTAAAGAAATAAGAAAAAGTTATCTAAGAATTTTTGCAAAATTTTTTTTAAAAATTTTCAAAAATTTCCAGTATTTTCACCTAAATGAAAAGTATCTCAATTGACTAATCTAATTGAATATTCCGAAAAGAATATGATTAATTGATAATAAAAAATATTCCCTAAAGAAATAAGAAAAAGTTATCTAAGAATTTTTGCAAAATTTTTTTTTAAAAATTTTCAAAAATTTCCAGTATTTTCACCTAAATGAAAAGCATTTCAATTGACTAATCTAATTGATTATTCCGAAATGAATATGATTAATTGATAATAAAAAATATTCCCTAAAGAAATAAGAAAAAGTTATCTAAGAATTTTTGCAAAATTTTTTTTAAAAATTTTCAAAAATTTCCAGTATTTTCACCTAAATGAAAAGTATCTCAATTGACTAATCTAATTGATTATTCCGAAATGAATATGATTAATTGATAATAAAAAATATTCCCTAAAGAAATAAGAAAAAGTTATCTAAGAATTTTTGCAAAATTTTTTTTAAAAATTTTCAAAAATTTCCAGTATTTTCACCTAAATGAAAAGCATTTCAATTGACTAATCTAATTGATTATTCCGAAATGAATATGATTAATTGATAATAAAAAATATTCCCTAAAGAAATAAGAAAAAGTTATCTAAGAATTTTTGCAAAATTTTTTTTTTAAAAATTTTCAAAAATTTCCAGTATTTTCACCTAAATGAAAAGCATTTCAATTGACTAATCTAATTGATTATTCCGAAATGAATATGATTAATTGATAATAAAAAATATTCCCTAAAGAAATAAGAAAAAGTTATCTAAGAATTTTTGCAAAATTTTTTTTTAAAAATTTTCAAAAATTTCCAGTATTTTCACCTAAATGAAAAGCATTTCAATTGACTAATCTAATTGATTATTCCGAAATGAATATGATTAATTGATAATAAAAAATATTCCCTAAAGAAATAAGAAAAAGTTATCTAAGAATTTTTGCAAAATTTTTTTTAAAAATTTTCAAAAATTTCCAGTATTTTCACCTAAATGAAAAGTATCTCAATTGACTAATCTAATTGATTATTCCGAAATGAATATGATTAATTGATAATAAAAAATATTCCCTAAAGAAATAAGAAAAAGTTATCTAAGAATTTTTGCAAAATTTTTTTTTAAAAATTTTCAAAAATTTCCAGTATTTTCACCTAAATGAAAAGTATCTCAATTGACTAATCTAATTGATTATTCCGAAATGAATATGATTAATTGATAATAAAAAATATTCCCTAAAGAAATAAGAAAAAGTTATCTAAGAATTTTTGCAAAATTTTTTTTTAAAAATTTTCAAAAATTTCCAGTATTTTCACCTAAATGAAAAGTATCTCAATTGACTAATCTAATTGATTATTCCGAAATGAATATGATTAATTGATAATAAAAAATATTCCCTAAAGAAATAAGAAAAAGTTATCTAAGAATTTTTGCAAAATTTTTTTTAAAAATTTTCAAAAATTTCCAGTATTTTCACCTAAATGAAAAGTATCTCAATTGACTAATCTAATTGATTATTCCGAAATGAATATGATTAATTGATAATAAAAAATATTCCCTAAAGAAATAAGAAAAAGTTATCTAAGAATTTTTGCAAAATTTTTTTTTAAAAATTTTCAAAAATTTCCAGTATTTTCACCTAAATGAAAAGCATTTCAATTGACTAATCTAATTGATTATTCCGAAATGAATATGATTAATTGATAATAAAAAATATTCCCTAAAGAAATAAGAAAAAGTTATCTAAGAATTTTTGCAAAATTTTTTTTAAAAATTTTCAAAAATTTCCAGTATTTTCACCTAAATGAAAAGTATCTCAATTGACTAATCTAATTGATTATTCCGAAATGAATATGATTAATTGATAATAAAAAATATTCCCTAAAGAAATAAGAAAAAGTTATCTAAGAATTTTTGCAAAATTTTTTTTAAAAATTTTCAAAAATTTCCAGTATTTTCACCTAAATGAAAAGTATCTCAATTGACTAATCTAATTGATTATTCCGAAATGAATATGATTAATTGATAATAAAAAATATTCCCTAAAGAAATAAGAAAAAGTTATCTAAGAATTTTTGCAAAATTTTTTTTTAAAAATTTTCAAAAATTTCCAGTATTTTCACCTAAATGAAAAGCATTTCAATTGACTAATCTAATTGATTATTCCAAAAAGAATATGATTAATTGATAATAAAAAATATTCCCTAAAGAAATAAGAAAAATGTATCTAAGAATTTTTGCAAATTTTTTTTTTAAAAATTTACAAAAATTTCCAGTATTTTCACCTAAATGAAAAGTATCTCAATTGACTAATCTAATTGATTATTCCAAAAAGAATATGATTAATTGATAATAAAAAATATTCCCTAAAGAAATAAGAAAAATGTATCTAAGAATTTTTGCAAAATTTTTTTTTAAAAATTTTCAAAAATTTCCAGTATTTTCACCTAAATGAAAAGCATTTCAATTGACTAATCTAATTGATTATTCCAAAAAGAATATGATTAATTGATAATAAAAAATATTCCCTAAAGAAATAAGAAAAATGTATCTAAGAATTTTTGCAAATTTTTTTTTTAAAAATTTTCAAAAATTTCCAGTATTTTCACCTAAATGAAAAGCATTTCAATTGACTAATCTAATTAATTATTCCAAAAAGAATATGATTAATTGATAATAAAAAATATTCCCTAAAGAAATAAGAAAAATGTATCTAAGAATTTTTGCAAAATTTTTTTTTAAAAATTTTCAAAAATTTCCAGTATTTTCACCTAAATGAAAAGCATTTCAATTGACTAATCTAATTGATTATTCCAAAAAGAATATGATTAATTGATAATAAAAAATATTCCCTAAAGAAATAAGAAAAATGTATCTAAGAATTTTTGCAAAATTTTTTTTTAAAAATTTTCAAAAATTTCCAGTATTTTCACCTAAATGAAAAGCATTTCAATTGACTAATCTAATTGATTATTCCAAAAAGAATATGATTAATTGATAATAAAAAATATTCCCTAAAGAAATAAGAAAAATGTATCTAAGAATTTTTGCAAAATTTTTTTTTAAAAATTTTCAAAAATTTCCAGTATTTTCACCTAAATGAAAAGCATTTCAATTGACTAATCTAATTGAATATTCCGAAAAGAATATGATTAATTGATAATAAAAAATATTCCCTAAAGAAATAAGAAAAATGTATCTAAGAATTTTTGCAAAAATTTTTTTAAAAATTTTCAAAAATTTCCAGTATTTTCACCTAAATGAAAAGCATTTCAATTGACTAATCTAATTGAATATTCCGAAAAGAATATGATTAATTGATAATAAAAAATATTCCCTAAAGAAATAAGAAAAATGTATCTAAGAATTTTTGCAAAATTTTTTTTTAAAAATTTTCAAAAATTTCCAGTATTTTCACTTAAATGAAAAGCATTTCAATTGACTAATCTAATTGATTATTCCGAAAAGAATATGATTAATTGATAATAAAAAATATTCCCTAAAGAAATAAGAAAAATGTATCTAAGAATTTTTGTAAAATTTTTTTTTAAAAATTTTCAAAAATTTCCAGTATTTTCACCTAAATGAAAAGCATTTCAATTGACTAATCTAATTGATTATTCCGAAATGAATATGATTAATTGATAATAAAAAATATTCCCTAAAGAAATAAGAAAAAGTTATCTAAGAATTTTTGCAAAATTTTTTTTAAAAATTTTCAAAAATTTCCAGTATTTTCACCTAAATGAAAAGTATCTCAATTGACTAATCTAATTGATTATTCCGAAATGAATATGATTAATTGATAATAAAAAATATTCCCTAAAGAAATAAGAAAAAGTTATCTAAGAATTTTTGCAAAATTTTTTTTAAAAATTTTCAAAAATTTCCAGTATTTTCACCTAAATGAAAAGTATCTCAATTGACTAATCTAATTGAATATTCCGAAAAGAATATGATTAATTGATAATAAAAAATATTCCCTAAAGAAATAAGAAAAAGTTATCTAAGAATTTTTGCAAAATTTTTTTTTAAAAATTTTCAAAAATTTCCAGTATTTTCACCTAAATGAAAAGTATCTCAATTGACTAATCTAATTGATTATTCCGAAATGAATATGATTAATTGATAATAAAAAATATTCCCTAAAGAAATAAGAAAAAGTTATCTAAGAATTTTTGCAAAATTTTTTTTTAAAAATTTTCAAAAATTTCCAGTATTTTCACCTAAATGAAAACCATTTCAATTGACTAATCTAATTGATTATTCCGAAAAGAATATGATTAATTGATAATAAAAAATATTCCCTAAAGAAATAAGAAAAATGTATCTAAGAATTTTTGCAAAATTTTTTTTTAAAAATTTTCAAAAATTTCCAGTATTTTCACCTAAATGAAAAGCATTTCAATTGACTAATCTAATTGATTATTCCAAAAAGAATATGATTAATTGATAATAAAAAATATTCCCTAAAGAAATAAGAAAAATGTATCTAAGAATTTTTGCAAAATTTTTTTTTAAAAATTTTCAAAAATTTCCAGTATTTTCACCTAAATGAAAACCATTTCAATTGACTAATCTAATTGATTATTCCGAAATGAATATGATTAATTGATAATAAAAAATATTCCCTAAAGAAATAAGAAAAATGTATCTAAGAATTTTTGCAAAATTTTTTTTTAAAAATTTTCAAAAATTTCCAGTATTTTCACCTAAATGAAAACCATTTCAATTGACTAATCTAATTGATTATTCCGAAATGAATATGATTAATTGATAATAAAAAATATTCCCTAAAGAAATAAGAAAAATGTATCTAAGAATTTTTGCAAAATTTTTTTTTAAAAATTTTCAAAAATTTCCAGTATTTTCACCTAAATGAAAAGCATTTCAATTGACTAATCTAATTGATTATTCCAAAAAGAATATGATTAATTGATAATAAAAAATATTCCCTAAAGAAATAAGAAAAATGTATCTAAGAATTTTTGCAAAATTTTTTTTTAAAAATTTTCAAAAATTTCCAGTATTTTCACCTAAATGAAAAGCATTTCAATTGACTAATCTAATTGAATATTCCGAAAAGAATATGATTAATTGATAATAAAAAATATTCCCTAAAGAAATAAGAAAAATGTATCTAAGAATTTTTGCAAAAATTTTTTTAAAAATTTTCAAAAATTTCCAGTATTTTCACCTAAATGAAAAGCATTTCAATTGACTAATCTAATTGAATATTCCGAAAAGAATATGATTAATTGATAATAAAAAATATTCCCTAAAGAAATAAGAAAAATGTATCTAAGAATTTTTGCAAAATTTTTTTTTAAAAATTTTCAAAAATTTCCAGTATTTTCACTTAAATGAAAAGCATTTCAATTGACTAATCTAATTGATTATTCCGAAAAGAATATGATTAATTGATAATAAAAAATATTCCCTAAAGAAATAAGAAAAATGTATCTAAGAATTTTTGTAAAATTTTTTTTTAAAAATTTTCAAAAATTTCCAGTATTTTCACCTAAATGAAAAGCATTTCAATTGACTAATCTAATTGATTATTCCGAAATGAATATGATTAATTGATAATAAAAAATATTCCCTAAAGAAATAAGAAAAAGTTATCTAAGAATTTTTGCAAAATTTTTTTTAAAAATTTTCAAAAATTTCCAGTATTTTCACCTAAATGAAAAGTATCTCAATTGACTAATCTAATTGATTATTCCGAAATGAATATGATTAATTGATAATAAAAAATATTCCCTAAAGAAATAAGAAAAAGTTATCTAAGAATTTTTGCAAAATTTTTTTTAAAAATTTTCAAAAATTTCCAGTATTTTCACCTAAATGAAAAGTATCTCAATTGACTAATCTAATTGAATATTCCGAAAAGAATATGATTAATTGATAATAAAAAATATTCCCTAAAGAAATAAGAAAAAGTTATCTAAGAATTTTTGCAAAATTTTTTTTTAAAAATTTTCAAAAATTTCCAGTATTTTCACCTAAATGAAAACCATTTCAATTGACTAATCTAATTGATTATTCCGAAATGAATATGATTAATTGATAATAAAAAATATTCCCTAAAGAAATAAGAAAAATGTATCTAAGAATTTTTGCAAAATTTTTTTTTAAAAATTTTCAAAAATTTCCAGTATTTTCACCTAAATGAAAAGTATCTCAATTGACTAATCTAATTGATTATTCCGAAATGAATATGATTAATTGATAATAAAAAATATTCCCTAAAGAAATAAGAAAAAGTTATCTAAGAATTTTTGCAAAATTTTTTTTTAAAAATTTTCAAAAATTTCCAGTATTTTCACCTAAATGTAAACCATTTCAATTGACTAATCTAATTGATTATTCCGAAAAGAATATGATTAATTGATAATAAAAAATATTCCCTAAAGAAATAAGAAAAATGTATCTAAGAATTTTTGCAAAATTTTTTTTTAAAAATTTTCAAAAATTTCCAGTATTTTCACCTAAATGAAAAGCATTTCAATTGACTAATCTAATTGATTATTCCAAAAAGAATATGATTAATTGATAATAAAAAATATTCCCTAAAGAAATAAGAAAAATGTATCTAAGAATTTTTGCAAAATTTTTTTTTAAAAATTTTCAAAAATTTCCAGTATTTTCACCTAAATGAAAACCATTTCAATTGACTAATCTAATTGATTATTCCGAAATGAATATGATTAATTGATAATAAAAAATATTCCCTAAAGAAATAAGAAAAATGTATCTAAGAATTTTTGCAAAATTTTTTTTTAAAAATTTTCCAAAATTTCCAGTATTTTCACCTAAATGAAAACCATTTCAATTGACTAATCTAATTGATTATTCCGAAATGAATATGATTAATTGATAATAAAAAATATTCCCTAAAGAAATAAGAAAAATGTATCTAAGAATTTTTGCAAAATTTTTTTTTAAAAATTTTCAAAAATTTCCAGTATTTTCACCTAAATGAAAACCATTTCAATTGACTAATCTAATTGATTATTCCGAAAAGAATATGATTAATTGATAATAAAAAATATTCCCTAAAGAAATAAGAAAAATGTATCTAAGAATTTTTGCAAAATTTTTTTTTAAAAATTTTCAAAAATTTCCAGTATTTTCACCTAAATGAAAAGCATTTCAATTGACTAATCTAATTGATTATTCCGAAAAGAATATGATTAATTGATAATAAAAAATATTCCCTAAAGAAATAAGAAAAATGTATCTAAGAATTTTTGCAAAATTTTTTTTTAAAAATTTTCAAAAATTTCCAGTATTTTCACCTAAATGAAAACCATTTCAATTGACTAATCTAATTGATTATTCCGAAATGAATATGATTAATTGATAATAAAAAATATTCCCTAAAGAAATAAGAAAAATGTATCTAAGAATTTTTGCAAAATTTTTTTTTAAAAATTTTCAAAAATTTCCAGTATTTTCACCTAAATGAAAAGTATCTCAATTGACTAATCTAATTGATTATTCCGAAATGAATATGATTAATTGATAATAAAAAATATTCCCTAAAGAAATAAGAAAAAGTTATCTAAGAATTTTTGCAAAATTTTTTTTTTAAAAATTTTCAAAAATTTCCAGTATTTTCACCTAAATGAAAACCATTTCAATTGACTAATCTAATTGATTATTCCGAAAAGAATATGATTAATTGATAATAAAAAATATTCCCTAAAGAAATAAGAAAAAGTTATCTAAGAATTTTTGCAAAATTTTTTTTTAAAAATTTTCAAAAATTTCCAGTATTTTCACCTAAATGAAAACCATTTCAATTGACTAATCTAATTGATTATTCCGAAAAGAATATGATTAATTGATAATAAAAAATATTCCCTAAAGAAATAAGAAAAAGTTATCTAAGAATTTTTGCAAAATTTTTTTTTAAAAATTTTCAAAAATTTCCAGTATTTTCACCTAAATGAAAACCATTTCAATTGACTAATCTAATTGATTATTCCGAAATGAATATGATTAATTGATAATAAAAAATATTCCCTAAAGAAATAAGAAAAATGTATCTAAGAATTTTTGCAAAATTTTTTTTTAAAAATTTTCAAAAATTTCCAGTATTTTCACCTAAATGAAAAGTATCTCAATTGACTAATCTAATTGATTATTCCGAAATGAATATGATTAATTGATAATAAAAAATATTCCCTAAAGAAATAAGAAAAAGTTATCTAAGAATTTTTGCAAAATTTTTTTTTAAAAATTTTCAAAAATTTCCAGTATTTTCACCTAAATGAAAACCATTTCAATTGACTAATCTAATTGATTATTCCGAAAAGAATATGATTAATTGATAATAAAAAATATTCCCTAAAGAAATAAGAAAAATGTATCTAAGAATTTTTGCAAATTTTTTTTTAAAAATTTTCAAAAATTTCCAGTATTTTCACCTAAATGAAAAGCATTTCAATTGACTAATCTAATTGATTATTCCAAAAAGAATATGATTAATTGATAATAAAAAATATTCCCTAAAGAAATAAGAAAAATGTATCTAAGAATTTTTGCAAAATTTTTTTTTAAAAATTTTCAAAAATTTCCAGTATTTTCACCTAAATGAAAACCATTTCAATTGACTAATCTAATTGATTATTCCGAAATGAATATGATTAATTGATAATAAAAAATATTCCCTAAAGAAATAAGAAAAATGTATCTAAGAATTTTTGCAAAATTTTTTTTTAAAAATTTTCAAAAATTTCCAGTATTTTCACCTAAATGAAAACCATTTCAATTGACTAATCTAATTGATTATTCCGAAAAGAATATGATTAATTGATAATAAAAAATATTCCCTAAAGAAATAAGAAAAATGTATCTAAGAATTTTTGCAAATTTTTTTTTAAAAATTTTCAAAAATTTCCAGTATTTTCACCTAAATGAAAAGCATTTCAATTGACTAATCTAATTGATTATTCCAAAAAGAATATGATTAATTGATAATAAAAAATATTCCCTAAAGAAATAAGAAAAATGTATCTAAGAATTTTTGCAAAATTTTTTTTTAAATATTTTCAAAAATTTCCAGTATTTTCACCTAAATGAAAACC
Organism: Pratylenchus scribneri; assembly: GCA_030063045.1. Classification (NCBI taxonomy): domain Eukaryota; kingdom Metazoa; phylum Nematoda; class Chromadorea; order Rhabditida; family Pratylenchidae; genus Pratylenchus; species Pratylenchus scribneri. Next base: position 58,750 of record JAQSEB010000097.1, on the reverse strand, counting down.
ATTTCAATTGACTAATCTAATTGATTATTCCGAAATGAATATGATTAATTGATAATAAAAAATATTCCCTAAAGAAATAAGAAAAATGTATCTAAGAATTTTTGCAAAATTTTTTTTTAAAAATTTTCAAAAATTTCCAGTATTTTCACCTAAATGAAAACCATTTCAATTGACTAATCTAATTGATTATTCCGAAATGAATATGATTAATTGATAATAAAAAATATTCCCTAAAGAAATAAGAAAAATGTATCTAAGAATTTTTGCAAAATTTTTTTTTAAAAATTTTCAAAAATTTCCAGTATTTTCACCTAAATGAAAAGCATTTCAATTGACTAATCTAATTGATTATTCCAAAAAGAATATGATTAATTGATAATAAAAAATATTCCCTAAAGAAATAAGAAAAATGTATCTAAGAATTTTTGCAAAATTTTTTTTTAAAAATTTTCAAAAATTTCCAGTATTTTCACCTAAATGAAAACCATTTCAATTGACTAATCTAATTGATTATTCCGAAAAGAATATGATTAATTGATAATAAAAAATATTCCCTAAAGAAATAAGAAAAATGTATCTAAGAATTTTTGCAAAATTTTTTTTTAAAAATTTTCAAAAATTTCCAGTATTTTCACCTAAATGAAAAGCATTTCAATTGACTAATCTAATTGATTATTCCGAAAAGAATATGATTAATTGATAATAAAAAATATTCCCTAAAGAAATAAGAAAAATGTATCTAAGAATTTTTGCAAATTTTTTTTTTAAAAATTTTCAAAAATTTCCAGTATTTTCACCTAAATGAAAAGCATTTCAATTGACTAATCTAATTGATTATTCCGAAAAGAATATGATTAATTGATAATAAAAAATATTCCCTAAAGAAATAAGAAAAATGTATCTAAGAATTTTTGCAAAATTTTTTTTTAAAAATTTTCAAAAATTTCCAGTATTTTCACCTAAATGAAAACCATTTCAATTGACTAATCTAATTGATTATTCCGAAAAGAATATGATTAATTGATAATAAAAAATATTCCCTAAAGTATCTAAGAATTTTTGCAAATTTTTTTTTTAAAAATTTACAAAAATTTCCAGTATTTTCACCTAAATGAAAAGTATCTCAATTGACTAATCTAATTGATTATTCCGAAAAGAAAAAAATATTCCCTAAAGAAATAAGAAAAAGTTATCTAAGAATTTTTGCAAAAATTTTTTTAAAAATTTTCAAAAATTTCCAGTATTTTCACCTAAATGAAAAGCATTTCAATTGACTAATCTAATTGATTATTCCAAAAAGAATATGATTAATTGATAATAAAAAATATTCCCTAAAGAAATAAGAAAAATGTATCTAAGAATTTTTGCAAAATTTTTTTTTAAAAATTTTCAAAAATTTCCAGTATTTTCACCTAAATGAAAACCATTTCAATTGACTAATCTAATTGATTATTCCGAAAAGAATATGATTAATTGATAATAAAAAATATTCCCTAAAGTATCTAAGAATTTTTGCAAATTTTTTTTTTTAAAAATTTACAAAAATTTCCAGTATTTTCACCTAAATGAAAAGTATCTCAATTGACTAATCTAATTGATTATTCCGAAAAGAATATGATTAATTGATAATAAAAAATATTCCCTAAAGAAATAAGAAAAAGTTATCTAAGAATTTTTGCAAAAATTTTTTTAAAAATTTTCAAAAATTTCCAGTATTTTCACCTAAATGAAAAGCATTTCAATTGACTAATCTAATTGATTATTCCGAAAAGAATATGATTAATTGACAATAAAAAATATTCCCTAAAGAAATAAGAAAAAGTTATCTAAGAATTTTTGCAAAATTTTTTTTAAAAATTTTCAAAAATTTCCAGTATTTTCACCTAAATGAAAAGCATTTCAATTGACTAATCTAATTGATTATTCCGAAATGAATATGATTAATTGATAATAAAAAATATTCCCTAAAGAAATAAGAAAAAGTTATCTAAGAATTTTTGCAAAATTTTTTTTAAAAATTTTCAAAAATTTCCAGTATTTTCACCTAAATGAAAAGCATTTCAATGGACTAATCTAATTGATTATTCCGAAATGAATATGATTAATTGATAATAAAAAATATTCCCTAAAGAAATAAGAAAAATGTATCTAAGAATTTTTGAAAAAATTTTTTTAAAAATTTTCAAAAATTTCCAGTATTTTCACCTAAATGAAAAGCATTTCAATTGACTAATCTAATTGATTATTCCGAAAAGAATATGATTAATTGATAATAAAAAATATTCCCTAAAGAAATAAGAAAAATGTATCTAAGAATTTTTGCAAATTTTTTTTTTTAAAAATTTACAAAAATTTCCAGTATTTTCACCTAAATGAAAAGTATCTCAATTGACTAATCTAATTGATTATTCCGAAAAGAATATGATTAATTGATAATAAAAAATATTCCCTAAAGAAATAAGAAAAAGTTATCTAAGAATTTTTGCAAAATTTTTTTTAAAAATTTTCAAAAATTTCCAGTATTTTCACCTAAATGAAAAGCATTTCAATTGACTAATCTAATTGATTATTCCGAAATGAATATGATTAATTGATAATAAAAAATATTCCCTAAAGAAATAAGAAAAAGTTATCTAAGAATTTTTGCAAAATTTTTTTTAAAAATTTTCAAAAATTTCCAGTTTTTTCACCTAAATGAAAAGCATTTCAATGGACTAATCTAATTGATTATTCCGAAATGAATATGATTAATTGATAATAAAAAATATTCCCTAAAGAAATAAGAAAAATGTATCTAAGAATTTTTGAAAAAATTTTTTTAAAAATTTTCAAAAATTTCCAGTATTTTCACCTAAATGAAAAGCATTTCAATTGACTAATCTAATTGAATATTCCGAAAAGAATATGATTAATTGATAATAAAAAATATTCCCTAAAGAAATAAGAAAAATGTATCTAAGAATTTTTGAAAAAATTTTTTTAAAAATTTTCAAAAATTTCCAGTATTTTCACCTAAATGAAAAGTATCTCAATTGACTAATCTAATTGATTATTCCGAAAAGAATATGATTAATTGATAATAAAAAATATTCCCTAAAGAAATAAGAAAAATGTATCTAAGAATTTTTGCAAAATTTTTTTTTAAAAATTTTCAAAAATTTCCAGTATTTTCACCTAAATGAAAAGCATTTCAATTGACTAATCTAATTGATTATTCCGAAAAGAATATGATTAATTGATAATAAAAAATATTCCCTAAAGAAATAAGAAAAATGTATCTAAGAATTTTTGCAAAAATTTTTTTTAAAAATTTTCAAAAATTTCCAGTATTTTCACCTAAATGAAAAGCATTTCAATTGACTAATCTAATTGATTATTCCGAAAAGAATATGATTAATTGATAATAAAAAATATTCCCTAAAGAAATAAGAAAAATGTATCTAAGAATTTTTGCAAAAATTTTTTTTAAAAATTTTCAAAAATTTCCAGTATTTTCACCTAAATGAAAAGCATTTCAATGGACTAATCTAATTGATTATTCCGAAATGAATATGATTAATTGATGATAAAAAATATTCCCTAAAGAAATAAGAAAAATGTATCTAAGAATTTTTGCAAAAATTTTTTTAAAAATTTTCAAAAATTTCCAGTATTTTCACCTAAATGAAAAGCATTTCAATTGACTAATCTAATTGATTATTCCGAAATGAATATGATTAATTGATAATAAAAAATATTCCCTAAAGAAATAAGAAAAAGTTATCTAAGAATTTTTGCAAAATTTTTTTTAAAAATTTTCAAAAATTTCCAGTTTTTTCACCTAAATGAAAAGCATTTCAATGGACTAATCTAATTGATTATTCCGAAATGAATATGATTAATTGATAATAAAAAATATTCCCTAAAGAAATAAGAAAAATGTATCTAAGAATTTTTGAAAAAATTTTTTTAAAAATTTTCAAAAATTTCCAGTATTTTCACCTAAATGAAAAGTATCTCAATTGACTAATCTAATTGATTATTCCGAAAAGAATATGATTAATTGATAATAAAAAATATTCCCTAAAGAAATAAGAAAAAGTTATCTAAGAATTTTTGCAAAATTTTTTTTAAAAATTTTCAAAAATTTCCAGTATTTTCACCTAAATGAAAAGCATTTCAATTGACTAATCTAATTGATTATTCCGAAATGAATATGATTAATTGATAATAAAAAATATTCCCTAAAGAAATAAGAAAAAGTTATCTAAGAATTTTTGCAAAATTTTTTTTAAAAATTTTCAAAAATTTCCAGTTTTTTCACCTAAATGAAAAGCATTTCAATGGACTAATCTAATTGATTATTCCGAAATGAATATGATTAATTGATAATAAAAAATATTCCCTAAAGAAATAAGAAAAATGTATCTAAGAATTTTTGAAAAAATTTTTTTAAAAATTTTCAAAAATTTCCAGTATTTTCACCTAAATGAAAAGCATTTCAATTGACTAATCTAATTGAATATTCCGAAAAGAATATGATTAATTGATAATAAAAAATATTCCCTAAAGAAATAAGAAAAATGTATCTAAGAATTTTTGAAAAAATTTTTTTAAAAATTTTCAAAAATTTCCAGTATTTTCACCTAAATGAAAAGTATCTCAATTGACTAATCTAATTGATTATTCCGAAAAGAATATGATTAATTGATAATAAAAAATATTCCCTAAAGAAATAAGAAAAATGTATCTAAGAATTTTTGCAAAATTTTTTTTTAAAAATTTTCAAAAATTTCCAGTATTTTCACCTAAATGAAAAGCATTTCAATTGACTAATCTAATTGATTATTCCGAAAAGAATATGATTAATTGATAATAAAAAATATTCCCTAAAGAAATAAGAAAAATGTATCTAAGAATTTTTGCAAAAATTTTTTTTAAAAATTTTCAAAAATTTCCAGTATTTTCACCTAAATGAAAAGCATTTCAATGGACTAATCTAATTGATTATTCCGAAATGAATATGATTAATTGATGATAAAAAATATTCCCTAAAGAAATAAGAAAAATGTATCTAAGAATTTTTGCAAAAATTTTTTTAAAAATTTTCAAAAATTTCCAGTATTTTCACCTAAATGAAAAGCATTTCAATTGACTAATCTAATTGATTATTCCGAAAAGAATATGATTAATTGATAATAAAAAATATTCCCTAAAGAAATAAGAAAAATGTATCTAAGAATTTTTGCAAAATTTTTTTTTAAAAATTTTCAAAAATTTCCAGTATTTTCACCTAAATGAAAAGCATTTCAATTGACTAATCTAATTGATTATTCCGAAAAGAATATGATTAATTGATAATAAAAAATATTCCCTAAAGAAATAAGAAAAATGTATCTAAGAATTTTTGCAAAAATTTTTTTAAAAATTTTCAAAAATTTCCAGTATTTTCACCTAAATGAAAAGCATTTCAATTGACTAATCTAATTGATTATTCCGAAAAGAATATGATTAATTGATAATAAAAAATATTCCCTAAAGAAATAAGAAAAATGTATCTAAGAATTTTTGAAAAAATTTTTTTAAAAATTTTCAAAAATTTCCAGTATTTTCACCTAAATGAAAAGCATTTCAATTGACTAATCTAATTGATTATTCCGAAAAGAATATGATTAATTGATAATAAAAAATATTCCCTAAAGAAATAAGAAAAATGTATCTAAGAATTTTTGCAAAATTTTTTTTTAAAAATTTTCAAAAATTTCCAGTATTTTCACCTAAATGAAAAGCATTTCAATTGACTAATCTAATTGATTATTCCGAAAAGAATATGATTAATTGATAATAAAAAATATTCCCTAAAGAAATAAGAAAAATGTATCTAAGAATTTTTGCAAAAATTTTTTTAAAAATTTTCAAAAATTTCCAGTATTTTCACCTAAATGAAAAGCATTTCAATTGACTAATCTAATTGATTATTCCGAAAAGAATATGATTAATTGATAATAAAAAATATTCCCTAAAGAAATAAGAAAAATGTATCTAAGAATTTTTGCAAAATTTTTTTTTAAAAATTTTCAAAAATTTCCAGTATTTTCACCTAAATGAAAAGCATTTCAATTGACTAATCTAATTGATTATTCCGAAAAGAATATGATTAATTGATAATAAAAAATATTCCCTAAAGAAATAAGAAAAATGTATCTAAGAATTTTTGAAAAAATTTTTTTAAAAATTTTCAAAAATTTCCAGTATTTTCACCTAAATGAAAAGCATTTCAATTGACTAATCTAATTGATTATTCCGAAAAGAATATGATTAATTGATAATAAAAAATATTCCCTAAAGAAATAAGAAAAATGTATCTAAGAATTTTTGCAAATTTTTTTTTTAAAAATTTACAAAAATTTCCAGTATTTTCACCTAAATGAAAAGTATCTCAATTGACTAATCTAATTGATTATTCCGAAAAGAATATGATTAATTGATAATAAAAAATATTCCCTAAAGAAATAAGAAAAATGTATCTAAGAATTTTTGAAAAAATTTTTTTAAAAATTTTCAAAAATTTCCAGTATTTTCACCTAAATGAAAAGCATTTCAATTGACTAATCTAATTGATTATTCCGAAAAGAATATGATTAATTGATAATAAAAAATATTCCCTAAAGAAATAAGAAAAATGTATCTAAGAATTTTTGCAAATTTTTTTTTTAAAAATTTACAAAAATTTCCAGTATTTTCACCTAAATGAAAAGTATCTCAATTGACTAATCTAATTGATTATTCCGAAAAGAATATGATTAATTGATAATAAAAAATATTCTCTAAAGAAATAAGAAAAAGTTATCTAAGAATTTTTGCAAAATTTTTTTTAAAAATTTTCAAAAATTTCCAGTATTTTCACCTAAATGAAAAGCATTTCAATTGACTAATCTAATTGATTATTCCGAAATGAATATGATTAATTGATAATAAAAAATATTCCCTAAAGAAATAAGAAAAAGTTATCTAAGAATTTTTGCAAAATTTTTTTTAAAAATTTTCAAAAATTTCCAGTATTTTCACCTAAATGAAAAGCATTTCAATGGACTAATCTAATTGATTATTCCGAAATGAATATGATTAATTGATAATAAAAAATTTTCCCTAAAGAAATAAGAAAAATGTATCTAAGAATTTTTGAAAAAATTTTTTTAAAAATTTTCAAAAATTTCCAGTATTTTCACCTAAATGAAAAGCATTTCAATTGACTAATCTAATTGAATATTCCGAAAAGAATATGATTAATTGATAATAAAAAATATTCCCTAAAGAAATAAGAAAAATGTATCTAAGAATTTTTGCAAAATTTTTTTTTAAAAATTTTCAAAAATTTCCAGTATTTTCACCTAAATGAAAAGCATTTCAATGGACTAATCTAATTGATTATTCCGAAATGAATATGATTAATTGATGATAAAAAATATTCCCTAAAGAAATAAGAAAAATGTATCTAAGAATTTTTGCAAAAATTTTTTTAAAAATTTTCAAAAATTTCCAGTATTTTCACCTAAATGAAAAGCATTTCAATTGACTAATCTAATTGATTATTCCGAAAAGAATATGATTAATTGATAATAAAAAATATTCCCTAAAGAAATAAGAAAAATGTATCTAAGAATTTTTGCAAAATTTTTTTTTAAAAATTTTCAAAAATTTCCAGTATTTTCACCTAAATGAAAAGCATTTCAATTGACTAATCTAATTGATTATTCCGAAAAGAATATGATTAATTGATAATAAAAAATATTCCCTAAAGAAATAAGAAAAATGTATCTAAGAATTTTTGCAAAAATTTTTTTAAAAATTTTCAAAAATTTCCAGTATTTTCACCTAAATGAAAAGCATTTCAATTGACTAATCTAATTGATTATTCCGAAAAGAATATGATTAATTTATAATAAAAAATATTCCCTAAAGAAATAAGAAAAATGTATCTAAGAATTTTTGAAAAAATTTTTTTAAAAATTTTCAAAAATTTCCAGTATTTTCACCTAAATGAAAAGCATTTCAATTGACTAATCTAATTGATTATTCCGAAAAGAATATGATTAATTGATAATAAAAAATATTCCCTAAAGAAATAAGAAAAATGTATCTAAGAATTTTTGCAAAATTTTTTTTTAAAAATTTTCAAAAATTTCCAGTATTTTCACCTAAATGAAAAGCATTTCAATTGACTAATCTAATTGATTATTCCGAAAAGAATATGATTAATTGATAATAAAAAATATTCCCTAAAGAAATAAGAAAAATGTATCTAAGAATTTTTGCAAAATTTTTTTTTAAAAATTTTCAAAAATTTCCAGTATTTTCACCTAAATGAAAAGCATTTCAATTGACTAATCTAATTGATTATTCCGAAAAGAATATGATTAATTGATAATAAAAAATATTCCCTAAAGAAATAAGAAAAATGTATCTAAGAATTTTTGCAAAAATTTTTTTTAAAAATTTTCAAAAATTTCCAGTATTTTCACCTAAATGAAAAGCATTTCAATGGACTAATCTAATTGATTATTCCGAAATGAATATGATTAATTGATGATAAAAAATATTCCCTAAAGAAATAAGAAAAATGTATCTAAGAATTTTTGCAAAAATTTTTTTAAAAATTTTCAAAAATTTCCAGTATTTTCACCTAAATGAAAAGCATTTCAATTGACTAATCTAATTGATTATTCCGAAAAGAATATGATTAATTGATAATAAAAAATATTCCCTAAAGAAATAAGAAAAATGTATCTAAGAATTTTTGCAAAATTTTTTTTTTAAAAATTTTCAAAAATTTCCAGTATTTTCACCTAAATGAAAAGCATTTCAATTGACTAATCTAATTGATTATTCCGAAAAGAATATGATTAATTGATAATAAAAAATATTCCCTAAAGAAATAAGAAAAATGTATCTAAGAATTTTTGCAAAAATTTTTTTAAAAATTTTCAAAAATTTCCAGTATTTTCACCTAAATGAAAAGCATTTCAATTGACTAATCTAATTGATTATTCCGAAAAGAATATGATTAATTGATAATAAAAAATATTCCCTAAAGAAATAAGAAAAATGTATCTAAGAATTTTTGCAAAAATTTTTTTAAAAATTTTCAAAAATTTCCAGTATTTTCACCTAAATGAAAAGCATTTCAATGGACTAATCTAATTGATTATTCCGAAATGAATATGATTAATTGATAATAAAAAATATTCCCTAAAGAAATAAGAAAAATGTATCTAAGAATTTTTGCAAAAATTTTTTTAAAAATTTTCAAAAATTTCCAGTATTTTCACCTAAATGAAAAGCATTTCAATTGACTAATCTAATTGATTATTCCGAAAAGAATATGATTAATTGATAATAAAAAATATTCCCTAAAAAAATAAGAAAAATGTATCTAAGAATTTTTGCAAAATTTTTTTTTAAAAATTTTCAAAAATTTCCAGTATTTTCACCTAAATGAAAAGCATTTCAATGGACTAATCTAATTGATTATTCCGAAATGAATATGATTAATTGATAATAAAAAATATTCCCTAAAGAAATAAGAAAAATGTATCTAAGAATTTTTGCAAAAATTTTTTTAAAAATTTTCAAAAATTTCCAGTATTTTCACCTAAATGAAAAGCATTTCAATTGACTAATCTAATTGATTATTCCGAAAAGAATATGATTAATTGATAATAAAAAATATTCCCTAAAGAAATAAGAAAAATGTATCTAAGAATTTTTGCAAAATTTTTTTTTAAAAATTTTCAAAAATTTCCAGTATTTTCACCTAAATGAAAAGCATTTCAATTGACTAATCTAATTGATTATTCCGAAAAGAATATGATTAATTGATAATAAAAAATATTCCCTAAAGAAATAAGAAAAATGTATCTAAGAATTTTTGCAAAAATTTTTTTAAAAATTTTCAAAAATTTCCAGTATTTTCACCTAAATGAAAAGCATTTCAATTGACTAATCTAATTGATTATTCCGAAAAGAATATGATTAATTGATAATAAAAAATATTCCCTAAAGAAATAAGAAAAATGTATCTAAGAATTTTTGCAAAATTTTTTTTTAAAAATTTTCAAAAATTTCCAGTATTTTCACCTAAATGAAAAGCATTTCAATTGACTAATCTAATTGATTATTCCGAAAAGAATATGATTAATTGATAATAAAAAATATTCCCTAAAGAAATAAGAAAAATGTATCTAAGAATTTTTGCAAAATTTTTTTTTAAAAATTTTCAAAAATTTCCAGTATTTTCACCTAAATGAAAAGCATTTCAATTGACTAATCTAATTGATTATTCCGAAAAGAATATGATTAATTGATAATAAAAAATATTCCCTAAAGAAATAAGAAAAATGTATCTAAGAATTTTTGCAAAATTTTTTTTTAAAAATTTTCAAAAATTTCCAGTATTTTCACCTAAATGAAAAGCATTTCAATTGACTAATCTAATTGATTATTCCGAAAAGAATATGATTAATTGATAATAAAAAATATTCCCTAAAGAAATAAGAAAAATGTATCTAAGAATTTTTGCAAAATTTTTTTTTAAAAATTTTCAAAAATTTCCAGTATTTTCACCTAAATGAAAAGCATTTCAATTGACTAATCTAATTGATTATTCCGAAAAGAATATGATTAATTGATAATAAAAATATTCCCTAAAGAAATAAGAAAAATGTATCTAAGAATTTTTGCAAAATTTTTTTTTAAAAATTTTCAAAAATTTCCAGTTTTTTCACCTAAATGAAAAGCATTTCAATTGACTAATCTAATTGATTATTCCGAAAAGAATATGATTAATTGATAATAAAAAATATTCCCTAAAGAAATAAGAAAAATTTATCTAAGAATTTTTGCAAAATTTTTTTTTAAAAATTTTCAAAAATTTCCAGTATTTTCACCTAAATGAAAAGCATTTCAATTGACTAATCTAATTGATTATTCCGAAATGAATATGATTAATTGATAATAAAAAATATTCCCTAAAGAAATAAGAAAAATGTATCTAAGAATTTTTGCAAAAATTTTTTTTAAAAATTTTCAAAAATTTCCAGTATTTTCACCTAAATGAAAAGCATTTCAATTGACTAATCTAATTGAATATTCCGAAATGAATATGATTAATTGATAATAAAAAATATTCCCTAAAGAAATAAGAAAAATGTATCTAAGAATTTTTGCAAAATTTTTTTTTAAAAATTTTCAAAAATTTCCAGTATTTTCACCTAAAAGAAAAGCATTTCAATTGACTAATCTAATTGATTATTCCGAAATGAATATGATTAATTGATAATAAAAAATATTCCCTAAAGAAATAAGAAAAATGTATCTAAGAATTTTTGCAAAAATTTTTTTTAAAAATTTTCAAAAATTTCCAGTATTTTCACCTAAATGAAAAGCATTTCAATTGACTAATCTAATTGATTATTCCGAAATGAATATGATTAATTGATAATAAAAAATATTCCCTAAAGAAATAAGAAAAATGTATCTAAGAATTTTTGCAAAATTTTTTTTTAAAAATTTTCAAAAATTTCCAGTATTTTCACCTAAAAGAAAAGCATTTCAATTGACTAATCTAATTGATTATTCCGAAAAGAATATGATTAATTGATAATAAAAAATATTCCCTAAAGAAATAAGAAAAAGTTAACTAAAAATTTTTCCAAAAAATTTTTTTAAAAATTTTCAAAAATTTCCAGTATTTTCACCTAAATGAAAAGCATTTCAATTGACTAATCTAATTGATTATTCCGAAATGAATATGATTAATTGACAATAAAAAATATTCCCTAAAGAAATAAGAAAAAGTTATCTAAGAATTTTTGCAAAAATTTTTTTAAAAATTTTCAAAAATTTCCAGTATTTTCACCTAAATGAAAAGCATTTCAATTGACTAATCTAATTGATTATTCCGAAATGAATATGATTAATTGATAATAAAAAATATTCCCTAAAGAAATAAGAAAAATGTATCTAAGAATTTTTGCAAAATTTTTTTTTAAAAATTTTCAAAAATTTCCAGTATTTTCACCTAAATGAAAAGCATTTCAATTGACTAATCTAATTGAATATTCCGAAAAGAATATGATTAATTGATAATAAAAAATATTCCCTAAAGAAATAAGAAAAATGTATCTAAGAATTTTTGCAAAAATTTTTTTTAAAAATTTTCAAAAATTTCCAGTATTTTCACCTAAATGAAAAGCATTTCAATTGACTAATCTAATTGATTATTCCGAAATGAATATGATTAATTGACAATAAAAAATATTCCCTAAAGAAATAAGAAAAAGTTATCTAAGAATTTTTGCAAAAATTTTTTTAAAAATTTTCAAAAATTTCCAGTATTTTCACCTAAATGAAAAGCATTTCAATTGACTAATCTAATTGATTATTCCGAAAAGAATATGATTAATTGATAATAAAAAATATTCCCTAAAGAAATAAGAAAAATGTATCTAAGAATTTTTGCAAAATTTTTTTTTAAAAATTTTCAAAAATTTCCAGTATTTTCACCTAAATGAAAAGCATTTCAATTGACTAATCTAATTGAATATTCCGAAAAGAATATGATTAATTGATAATAAAAAATATTCCCTAAAGAAATAAGAAAAATGTATCTAAGAATTTTTGCAAAATTTTTTTTTAAAAATTTTCAAAAATTTCCAGTATTTTCACCTAAATGAAAAGCATTTCAATTGACTAATCTAATTGAATATTCCGAAAAGAATATGATTAATTGATAATAAAAAATATTCCCTAAAGAAATAAGAAAAATGTATCTAAGAATTTTTGCAAAAATTTTTTTTAAAAATTTTCAAAAATTTCCAGTATTTTCACCTAAATGAAAAGCATTTCAATTGACTAATCTAATTGATTATTCCGAAATGAATATGATTAATTGACAATAAAAAATATTCCCTAAAGAAATAAGAAAAAGTTATCTAAGAATTTTTGCAAAAATTTTTTTAAAAATTTTCAAAAATTTCCAGTATTTTCACCTAAATGAAAAGCATTTCAATTGACTAATCTAATTGATTATTCCGAAAAGAATATGATTAATTGATAATAAAAAATATTCCCTAAAGAAATAAGAAAAATGTATCTAAGAATTTTTGCAAAATTTTTTTTAAAAATTTTCAAAAATTTCCAGTATTTTCACCTAAATGAAAAGCATTTCAATTGACTAATCTAATTGATTATTCCGAAATGAATATGATTAATTGATAATAAAAAATATTCCCTAAAGAAATAAGAAAAATGTATCTAAGAATTTTTGCAAAATTTTTTTTTAAAAATTTTCAAAAATTTCCAGTATTTTCACCTAAATGAAAAGCATTTCAATTGACTAATCTAATTGAATATTCCGAAAAGAATATGATTAATTGATAATAAAAAATATTCCCTAAAGAAATAAGAAAAATGTATCTAAGAATTTTTGCAAAATTTTTTTTTAAAAATTTTCAAAAATTTCCAGTATTTTCACCTAAATGAAAAGCATTTCAATTGACTAATCTAATTGAATATTCCGAAAAGAATATGATTAATTGATAATAAAAAATATTCCCTAAAGAAATAAGAAAAATGTATCTAAGAATTTTTGCAAAAATTTTTTTTAAAAATTTTCAAAAATTTCCAGTATTTTCACCTAAATGAAAAGCATTTCAATTGACTAATCTAATTGATTATTCCGAAATGAATATGATTAATTGACAATAAAAAATATTCCCTAAAGAAATAAGAAAAAGTTATCTAAGAATTTTTGCAAAAATTTTTTTAAAAATTTTCAAAAATTTCCAGTATTTTCACCTAAATGAAAAGCATTTCAATTGACTAATCTAATTGATTATTCCGAAAAGAATATGATTAATTGATAATAAAAAATATTCCCTAAAGAAATAAGAAAAATGTATCTAAGAATTTTTGCAAAATTTTTTTTTAAAAATTTTCAAAAATTTCCAGTATTTTCACCTAAATGAAAAGCATTTCAATTGACTAATCTAATTGAATATTCCGAAAAGAATATGATTAATTGATAATAAAAAATATTTCCTAAAGAAATAAGAAAAAGTTATCTAAGAATTTTTGCAAAATTTTTTTTAAAAATTTTCAAAAATTTCCAGTATTTTCACCTAAATGAAAAGCATTTCAATTGACTAATCTAATTGAATATTCCGAAAAGAATATGATTAATTGATAATAAAAAATATTTCCTAAAGAAATAAGAAAAAGTTATCTAAGAATTTTTGCAAAATTTTTTTTAAAAATTTTCAAAAATTTCCAGTATTTTCACCTAAATGAAAAGCATTTCAATTGACTAATCTAATTGATTATTCCGAAATGAATATGATTAATTGACAATAAAAAATATTCCCTAAAGAAATAAGAAAAAGTTATCTAAGAATTTTTGCAAAATTTTTTTTAAAAATTTTCAAAAATTTCCAGTATTTTCACCTAAATGAAAAGCATTTCAATTGACTAATCTAATTGATTATTCCGAAATGAATATGATTAATTGACAATAAAAAATATTCCCTAAAGAAATAAGAAAAAGTTATCTAAGAATTTTTGCAAAATTTTTTTTAAAAATTTTCAAAAATTTCCAGTATTTTCACCTAAATGAAAAGCATTTCAATTGACTAATCTAATTGATTATTCCGAAATGAATATGATTAATTGACAATAAAAAATATTCCCTAAAGAAATAAGAAAAAGTTATCAAAGAATTTTTGCAAAAATTTTTTTAAAAATTTTCAAAAATTTCCAGTATTTTCACCTAAATGAAAAGTATCTCAATTGACTAATCTAATTGATTATTCCGAAATGAATATGATTAATTGATAATAAAAAATATTCCCTAAAGAAATAAGAAAAATGTATCTAAGAATTTTTGCAAAAATTTTTTTAAAAATTTTCAAAAATTTCCAGTATTTTCACCTAAATGAAAAGTATCTCAATTGACTAATCTAATTGATTATTCCGAAATGAATATGATTAATTGATAATAAAAAATATTCCCTAAAGAAATAAGAAAAATGTATCTAAGAATTTTTGCAAAAATTTTTTTAAAAATTTTCAAAAATTTCCAGTATTTTCACCTAAATGAAAAGCATTTCAATTGACTAATCTAATTGATTATTCCGAAATGAATATGATTAATTGATATTAAAAAATATTCCCTAAAGAAATAAGAAAAATGTATCTAAGAATTTTTGCAAAAATTTTTTTAAAAATTTTCAAAAATTTCCAGTATTTTCACCTAAATGAAAAGCATTTCAATTGACTAATCTAATTGATTATTCCGAAATGAATATGATTAATTGACAATAAAAAATATTCCCTAAAGAAATAAGAAAAAGTTATCTAAGAATTTTTGCAAAATTTTTTTTAAAAATTTTCAAAAATTTCCAGTATTTTCACCTAAATGAAAAGCATTTCAATTGACTAATCTAATTGATTATTCCGAAATGAATATGATTAATTGATAATAAAAAATATTCCCTAAATAAATAAGAAAAATGTATCTAAGAATTTTTGCAAAAATTTTTTTAAAAATTTTCAAAAATTTCCAGTATTTTCACCTAAATGAAAAGCATTTCAATTGACTAATCTAATTGATTATTCCGAAATGAATATGATTAATTGATAATAAAAAATATTCCCTAAAGAAATAAGAAAAAGTTATCTAAGAATTTTTGCAAAATTTTTTTTAAAAATTTTCAAAAATTTCCAGTATTTTCACCTAAATGAAAAGCATTTCAATTGACTAATCTAATTGATTATTCCGAAATGAATATGATTAATTGATAATAAAAAATATTCCCTAAAGAAATAAGAAAAAGTTATCTAAGAATTTTTGCAAAATTTTTTTTAAAATTTTCAAAAATTTCCAGTATTTTCACCTAAATGAAAAGCATTTCAATTGACTAATCTAATTGATTATTCCGAAATGAATATGATTAATTGATAATAAAAAATATTCCCTAAAGAAATAAGAAAAAGTTATCTAAGAATTTTTGCAAAATTTTTTTTAAAAATTTTCAAAAATTTCCAGTATTTTCACCTAAATGAAAAGCATTTCAATTGACTAATCTAATTGATTATTCCGAAATGAATATGATTAATTGATAATAAAAAATATTCCCTAAAGAAATAAGAAAAATGTATCTAAGAATTTTTGCAAAAATTTTTTTAAAAATTTTCAAAAATTTCCAGTATTTTCACCTAAATGAAAAGCATTTCAATTGACTAATCTAATTGATTATTCCGAAATGAATATGATTAATTGATAATAAAAAATATTCCCTAAAGAAATAAGAAAAAGTTATCTAAGAATTTTTGCAAAAATTTTTTTAAAAATTTTCAAAAATTTCCAGTATTTTCACCTAAATGAAAAGCATTTCAATTGACTAATCTAATTGATTATTCCGAAATGAATATGATTAATTGATAATAAAAAATATTCCCTAAAGAAATAAGAAAAAGTTATCTAAGAATTTTTGCAAAATTTTTTTTAAAAATTTTCAAAAATTTCCAGTATTTTCACCTAAATGAAAAGCATTTCAATTGACTAATCTAATTGATTATTCCGAAATGAATATGATTAATTGATAATAAAAAATATTCCCTAAAGAAATAAGAAAAATGTATCTAAGAATTTTTGCAAAATTTTTTTTAAAAATTTTCAAAAATTTCCAGTATTTTCACCTAAATGAAAAGCATTTCAATTGACTAATCTAATTGATTATTCCGAAATGAATATGATTAATTGATAATAAAAAATATTCCCTAAAGAAATAAGAAAAAGTTATCTAAGAATTTTTGCAAAATTTTTTTTAAAAATTTTCAAAAATTTCCAGTATTTTCACCTAAATGAAAAGCATTTCAATTGACTAATCTAATTGATTATTCCGAAATGAATATGATTAATTGATAATAAAAAATATTCCCTAAAGAAATAAGAAAAATGTATCTAAGAATTTTTGCAAAATTTTTTTTAAAAATTTTCAAAAATTTCCAGTATTTTCACCTAAATGAAAAGCATTTCAATTGACTAATCTAATTGATTATTCCGAAATGAATATGATTAATTGATAATAAAAAATATTCCCTAAAGAAATAAGAAAAATGTATCTAAGAATTTTTGCAAAAATTTTTTTAAAAATTTTCAAAAATTTCCAGTATTTTCACCTAAATGAAAAGCATTTCAATTGACTAATCTAATTGATTATTCCGAAATGAATATGATTAATTGATAATAAAAAATATTCCCTAAAGAAATAAGAAAAAGTTATCTAAGAATTTTTGCAAAATTTTTTTTAAAAATTTTCAAAAATTTCCAGTATTTTCACCTAAATGAAAAGCATTTCAATTGACTAATCTAATTGATTATTCCGAAATGAATATGATTAATTGATAATAAAAAATATTCCCTAAAGAAATAAGAAAAATGTATCTAAGAATTTTTGCAAAAATTTTTTTAAAAATTTTCAAAAATTTCCAGTATTTTCACCTAAATGAAAAGCATTTCAATTAACTAATCTAATTGATTATTCCGAAATGAATATGATTAATTGATAATAAAAAATATTCCCTAAAGAAATAAGAAAAAGTTATCTAAGAATTTTTGCAAAATTTTTTTAAAAATTTTCAAAAATTTCCAGTATTTTCACCTAAATGAAAAGCATTTCAATTGACTAATCTAATTGATTATTCCGAAATGAATATGATTAATTGATAATAAAAAATATTCCCTAAAGAAATAAGAAAAAGTTATCTAAGAATTTTTGCAAAATTTTTTTAAAAATTTTCAAAAATTTCCAGTATTTTCACCTAAATGAAAAGCATTTCAATTGACTAATCTAATTGATTATTCCGAAATGAATATGATTAATTGATAATAAAAAATATTCCCTAAAGAAATAAGAAAAAGTTATCTAAGAATTTTTGCAAAATTTTTTTAAAAATTTTCAAAAATTTCCAGTATTTTCACCTAAATGAAAAGCATTTCAATTGACTAATCTAATTGATTATTCCGAAATGAATATGATTAATTGATAATAAAAAATATTCCCTAAAGAAATAAGAAAAAGTTATCTAAGAATTTTTGCAAAATTTTTTTAAAAATTTTCAAAAATTTCCAGTATTTTCACCTAAATGAAAAGCATTTCAATTGACTAATCTAATTGATTATTCCGAAATGAATATGATTAATTGATAATAAAAAATATTCCCTAAAGAAATAAGAAAAAGTTATCTAAGAATTTTTGCAAAATTTTTTTAAAAATTTTCAAAAATTTCCAGTATTTTCACCTAAATGAAAAGCATTTCAATTGACTAATCTAATTGATTATTCCGAAATGAATATGATTAATTGATAATAAAAAATATTCCCTAAAGAAATAAGAAAAAGTTATCTAAGAATTTTTGCAAAATTTTTTTAAAAATTTTCAAAAATTTCCAGTATTTTCACCTAAATGAAAAGCATTTCAATTGACTAATCTAATTGATTATTCCGAAATGAATATGATTAATTGATAATAAAAAATATTCCCTAAAGAAATAAGAAAAAGTTATCTAAGAATTTTTGCAAAATTTTTTTTAAAAATTTTCAAAAATTTCCAGTATTTTCACCTAAATGAAAAGCATTTCAATTGACTAATCTAATTGATTATTCCGAAATGAATATGATTAATTGATAATAAAAAATATTCCCTAAAGAAATAAGAAAAAGTTATCTAAGAATTTTTGCAAAATTTTTTTTAAAAATTTTCAAAAATTTCCAGTATTTTCACCTAAATGAAAAGCATTTCAATTGACTAATCTAATTGATTATTCCGAAATGAATATGATTAATTGATAATAAAAAATATTCCCTAAAGAAATAAGAAAAATGTATCTAAGAATTTTTGCAAAAATTTTTTTAAAAATTTTCAAAAATTTCCAGTATTTTCACCTAAATGAAAAGCATTTCAATTGACTAATCTAATTGATTATTCCGAAATGAATATGATTAATTGATAATAAAAAATATTCCCTAAAGAAATAAGAAAAAGTTATCTAAGAATTTTTGCAAAAATTTTTTTAAAAATTTTCAAAAATTTCCAGTATTTTCACCTAAATGAAAAGCATTTCAATTGACTAATCTAATTGATTATTCCGAAATGAATATGATTAATTGATAATAAAAAATATTCCCTAAAGAAATAAGAAAAATGTATCTAAGAATTTTTGCAAAAATTTTTTTAAAAATTTTCAAAAATTTCCAGTATTTTCACCTAAATGAAAAGCATTTCAATTGACTAATCTAATTGATTATTCCGAAATGAATATGATTAATTGATAATAAAAAATATTCCCTAAAGAAATAAGAAAAAGTTATCTAAGAATTTTTGCAAAATTTTTTTTAAAAATTTTCAAAAATTTCCAGTATTTTCACCTAAATGA
Organism: Pratylenchus scribneri; assembly: GCA_030063045.1. Taxonomy (NCBI): domain Eukaryota; kingdom Metazoa; phylum Nematoda; class Chromadorea; order Rhabditida; family Pratylenchidae; genus Pratylenchus; species Pratylenchus scribneri. Next base: position 39,277 of record JAQSEB010000097.1, on the reverse strand, counting down.
AAAGCATTTCAATTGACTAATCTAATTGATTATTCCGAAATGAATATGATTAATTGATAATAAAAAATATTCCCTAAAGAAATAAGAAAAATGTATCTAAGAATTTTTGCAAAAATTTTTTTAAAAATTTTCAAAAATTTCCAGTATTTTCACCTAAATGAAAAGCATTTCAATTAACTAATCTAATTGATTATTCCGAAATGAATATGATTAATTGATAATAAAAAATATTCCCTAAAGAAATAAGAAAAAGTTATCTAAGAATTTTTGCAAAATTTTTTTTAAAAATTTTCAAAAATTTCCAGTATTTTCACCTAAATGAAAAGCATTTCAATTGACTAATCTAATTGATTATTCCGAAATGAATATGATTAATTGATAATAAAAAATATTCCCTAAAGAAATAAGAAAAAGTTATCTAAGAATTTTTGCAAAATTTTTTTTAAAAATTTTCAAAAATTTCCAGTATTTTCACCTAAACGAAAAGCATTTCAATTGACTAATCTAATTGATTATTCCGAAATGAATATGATTAATTGATAATAAAAAATATTCCCTAAAGAAATAAGAAAAATGTATCTAAGAATTTTTGCAAAATTTTTTTTAAAAATTTTCAAAAATTTCCAGTATTTTCACCTAAATGAAAAGCATTTCAATTGACTAATCTAATTGATTATTCCGAAATGAATATGATTAATTGATAATAAAAAATATTCCCTAAAGAAATAAGAAAAAGTTATCTAAGAATTTTTGCAAAATTTTTTTTAAAAATTTTCAAAAATTTCCAGTATTTTCACCTAAATGAAAAGCATTTCAATTGACTAATCTAATTGATTATTCCGAAATGAATATGATTAATTGATAATAAAAAATATTCCCTAAAGAAATAAGAAAAATGTATCTAAGAATTTTTGCAAAATTTTTTTTAAAAATTTTCAAAAATTTCCAGTATTTTCACCTAAATGAAAAGCATTTCAATTGACTAATCTAATTGATTATTCCGAAATGAATATGATTAATTGATAATAAAAAATATTCCCTAAAGAAATAAGAAAAATGTATCTAAGAATTTTTGCAAAAATTTTTTTAAAAATTTTCAAAAATTTCCAGTATTTTCACCTAAATGAAAAGCATTTCAATTGACTAATCTAATTGATTATTCCGAAATGAATATGATTAATTGATAATAAAAAATATTCCCTAAAGAAATAAGAAAAAGTTATCTAAGAATTTTTGCAAAATTTTTTTTAAAAATTTTCAAAAATTTCCAGTATTTTCACCTAAATGAAAAGCATTTCAATTGACTAATCTAATTGATTATTCCGAAATGAATATGATTAATTGATAATAAAAAATATTCCCTAAAGAAATAATAAAAATGTATCTAAGAATTTTTGCAAAAATTTTTTTAAAAATTTTCAAAAATTTCCAGTATTTTCACCTAAATGAAAAGCATTTCAATTAACTAATCTAATTGATTATTCCGAAATGAATATGATTAATTGATAATAAAAAATATTCCCTAAAGAAATAAGAAAAAGTTATCTAAGAATTTTTGCAAAATTTTTTTAAAAATTTTCAAAAATTTCCAGTATTTTCACCTAAATGAAAAGCATTTCAATTGACTAATCTAATTGATTATTCCGAAATGAATATGATTAATTGATAATAAAAAATATTCCCTAAAGAAATAAGAAAAAGTTATCTAAGAATTTTTGCAAAATTTTTTTTAAAAATTTTCAAAAATTTCCAGTATTTTCACCTAAATGAAAAGCATTTCAATTGACTAATCTAATTGATTATTCCGAAATGAATATGATTAATTGATAATAAAAAATATTCCCTAAAGAAATAAGAAAAAGTTATCTAAGAATTTTTGCAAAATTTTTTTTAAAAATTTTCAAAAATTTCCAGTATTTTCACCTAAATGAAAAGCATTTCAATTGACTAATCTAATTGATTATTCCGAAATGAATATGATTAATTGATAATAAAAAATATTCCCTAAAGAAATAAGAAAAAGTTATCTAAGAATTTTTGCAAAATTTTTTTTAAAAATTTTCAAAAATTTCCAGTATTTTCACCTAAATGAAAAGCATTTCAATTGACTAATCTAATTGATTATTCCGAAATGAATATGATTAATTGATAATAAAAAATATTCCCTAAAGAAATAAGAAAAAGTTATCTAAGAATTTTTGCAAAATTTTTTTTAAAAATTTTCAAAAATTTCCAGTATTTTCACCTAAATGAAAAGCATTTCAATTGACTAATCTAATTGATTATTCCGAAATGAATATGATTAATTGATAATAAAAAATATTCCCTAAAGAAATAAGAAAAATGTATCTAAGAATTTTTGCAAAAATTTTTTTAAAAATTTTCAAAAATTTCCAGTATTTTCACCTAAATGAAAAGCATTTCAATTGACTAATCTAATTGATTATTCCGAAATGAATATGATTAATTGATAATAAAAAATATTCCCTAAAGAAATAAGAAAAAGTTATCTAAGAATTTTTGCAAAAATTTTTTTAAAAATTTTCAAAAATTTCCAGTATTTTCACCTAAATGAAAAGCATTTCAATTGACTAATCTAATTGATTATTCCGAAATGAATATGATTAATTGATAATAAAAAATATTCCCTAAAGAAATAAGAAAAATGTATCTAAGAATTTTTGCAAAAATTTTTTTAAAAATTTTCAAAAATTTCCAGTATTTTCACCTAAATGAAAAGCATTTCAATTGACTAATCTAATTGATTATTCCGAAATGAATATGATTAATTGATAATAAAAAATATTCCCTAAAGAAATAAGAAAAAGTTATCTAAGAATTTTTGCAAAATTTTTTTTAAAAATTTTCAAAAATTTCCAGTATTTTCACCTAAATGAAAAGCATTTCAATTGACTAATCTAATTGATTATTCCGAAATGAATATGATTAATTGATAATAAAAAATATTCCCTAAAGAAATAAGAAAAAGTTATCTAAGAATTTTTGCAAAATTTTTTTTAAAAATTTTCAAAAATTTCCAGTATTTTCACCTAAATGAAAAGCATTTCAATTGACTAATCTAATTGATTATTCCGAAATGAATATGATTAATTGATAATAAAAAATATTCCCTAAAGAAATAAGAAAAAGTTATCTAAGAATTTTTGCAAAATTTTTTTTAAAAATTTTCAAAAATTTCCAGTATTTTCACCTAAATGAAAAGCATTTCAATTGACTAATCTAATTGATTATTCCGAAATGAATATGATTAATTGATAATAAAAAATATTCCCTAAAGAAATAAGAAAAAGTTATCTAAGAATTTTTGCAAAATTTTTTTTAAAAATTTTCAAAAATTTCCAGTATTTTCACCTAAATGAAAAGCATTTCAATTGACTAATCTAATTGATTATTCCGAAATGAATATGATTAATTGATAATAAAAAATATTCCCTAAAGAAATAAGAAAAATGTATCTAAGAATTTTTGCAAAAATTTTTTTAAAAATTTTCAAAAATTTCCAGTATTTTCACCTAAATGAAAAGCATTTCAATTGACTAATCTAATTGATTATTCCGAAATGAATATGATTAATTGATAATAAAAAATATTCCCTAAAGAAATAAGAAAAAGTTATCTAAGAATTTTTGCAAAAATTTTTTTAAAAATTTTCAAAAATTTCCAGTATTTTCACCTAAATGAAAAGCATTTCAATTGACTAATCTAATTGATTATTCCGAAATGAATATGATTAATTGATAATAAAAAATATTCCCTAAAGAAATAAGAAAAATGTATCTAAGAATTTTTGCAAAAATTTTTTTAAAAATTTTCAAAAATTTCTAGTATTTTCACCTAAATGAAAAGCATTTCAATTGACTAATCTAATTGATTATTCCGAAATGAATATGATTAATTGATAATAAAAAATATTCCCTAAAGAAATAAGAAAAATGTATCTAAGAATTTTTGCAAAAATTTTTTTAAAAATTTTCAAAAATTTCCAGTATTTTCACCTAAATGAAAAGCATTTCAATTGACTAATCTAATTGATTATTCCTAAATGAATATGATTAATTGATAATAAAAAATATTCCCTAAAGAAATAAGAAAAAGTTATCTAAGAATTTTTGCAAAATTTTTTTTAAAAATTTTCAAAAATTTCCAGTATTTTCACCTAAATGAAAAGCATTTCAATTGACTAATCTAATTGATTATTCCGAAAAGAATATGATTAATTGACAATAAAAAATATTCCCTAAAGAAATAAGAAAAATGTATCTAAGAATTTTTGCAAAAATTTTTTTAAAAATTTTCAAAAATTTCCAGTATTTTCACCTAAATGAAAAGCATTTCAATTGACTAATCTAATTGATTATTCCGAAATGAATATGATTAATTGATAATAAAAAATATTCCCTAAAGAAATAAGAAAAATGTATCTAAGAATTTTTGCAAAAATTTTTTTAAAAATTTTCAAAAATTTCCAGTATTTTCACCTAAATGAAAAGCATTTCAATTGACTAATCTAATTGATTATTCCGAAATGAATATGATTAATTGACAATAAAAAATATTCCCTAAAGAAATAAGAAAAAGTTATCTAAGAATTTTTGCAAAATTTTTTTTAAAAATTTTCAAAATTTTCCAGTATTTTCACCTAAATGAAAAGCATTTCAATTGACTAATCTAATTGATTATTCCGAAATGAATATGATTAATTGATAATAAAAAATATTCCCTAAAGAAATAAGAAAAATGTATCTAAGAATTTTTGCAAATTTTTTTTTAAAAATTTTCAAAAATTTCCAGTATTTTCACCTAAATGAAAAGCATTTCAATTGACTAATCTAATTGATTATTCCGAAATGAATATGATTAATTGATAATAAAAAATATTCCCTAAAGAAATAAGAAAAAGTTATCTAAGAATTTTTGCAAAATTTTTTTTAAAAATTTTCAAAAATTTCCAGTATTTTCACCTAAATGAAAAGCATTTCAATTGACTAATCTAATTGATTATTCCGAAATGAATATGATTAATTGATAATAAAAAATATTCCCTAAAGAAATAAGAAAAAGTTATCTAAGAATTTTTGCAAAAATTTTTTTAAAAATTTTCAAAAATTTCCAGTATTTTCACCTAAATGAAAAGCATTTCAATTGACTAATCTAATTGATTATTCCGAAATGAATATGATTAATTGACAATAAAAAATATTCCCTAAAGAAATAAGAAAAAGTTATCTAAGAATTTTTGCAAAATTTTTTTTAAAAATTTTCAAAAATTTCCAGTATTTTCACCTAAATGAAAAGCATTTCAATTGACTAATCTAATTGATTATTCCGAAATGAATATGATTAATTGATAATAAAAAATATTCCCTAAAGAAATAAGAAAAAGTTATCTAAGAATTTTTGCAAAATTTTTTTTAAAAATTTTCAAAAATTTCCAGTATTTTCACCTAAATGAAAAGCATTTCAATTGACTAATCTAATTGATTATTCCGAAATGAATATGATTAATTGATAATAAAAAATATTCCCTAAAGAAATAAGAAAAAGTTATCTAAGAATTTTTGCAAAAATTTTTTTAAAAATTTTCAAAAATTTCCAGTATTTTCACCTAAATGAAAAGCATTTCAATTGACTAATCTAATTGATTATTCCGAAATGAATATGATTAATTGACAATAAAAAATATTCCCTAAAGAAATAAGAAAAAGTTATCTAAGAATTTTTGCAAAATTTTTTTTAAAAATTTTCAAAAATTTCCAGTATTTTCACCTAAATGAAAAGCATTTCAATTGACTAATCTAATTGATTATTCCGAAATGAATATGATTAATTGATAATAAAAAATATTCCCTAAAGAAATAAGAAAAAGTTATCTAAGAATTTTTGCAAAATTTTTTTTAAAAATTTTCAAAAATTTCCAGTATTTTCACCTAAATGAAAAGCATTTCAATTGACTAATCTAATTGATTATTCCGAAATGAATATGATTAATTGATAATAAAAAATATTCCCTAAAGAAATAAGAAAAAGTTATCTAAGAATTTTTGCAAAAATTTTTTTAAAAATTTTCAAAAATTTCCAGTATTTTCACCTAAATGAAAAGCATTTCAATTGACTAATCTAATTGATTATTCCGAAATGAATATGATTAATTGATAATAAAAAATATTCCCTAAAGAAATAAGAAAAAGTTATCTAAGAATTTTTGCAAAAATTTTTTTAAAAATTTTCAAAAATTTCCAGTATTTTCACCTAAATGAAAAGCATTTCAATTGACTAATCTAATTGAATATTCCGAAAAGAATATGATTAATTGATAATAAAAAATATTCCCTAAAGAAATAAAAAAAAATGTATCTAAGAATTTTTGCAAAATTTTTTTTAAAAATTTTCAAAAATTTCCAGTATTTTCACCTAAATGAAAAGCATTTCAATTGACTAATCTAATTGAATATTCCGAAAAGAATATGATTAATTGATAATAAAAAATATTCCCTAAAGAAATAAGAAAAATGTATCTAAGAATTTTTGCAAAATTTTTTTTAAAAATTTTCAAAAATTTCCAGTATTTTCACCTAAATGAAAAGCATTTCAATTGACTAATCTAATTGATTATTCCGAAAAGAATATGATTAATTGACAATAAAAAATATTCCCTAAAGAAATAAGAAAAATGTATCTAAGAATTTTTGCAAAAATTTTTTTAAAAATTTTCAAAAATTTCCAGTATTTTCACCTAAATGAAAAGCATTTCAATTGACTAATCTAATTGATTATTCCGAAATGAATATGATTAATTGACAATAAAAAATATTCCCTAAAGAAATAAGAAAAAGTTATCTAAGAATTTTTGCAAAATTTTTTTTAAAAATTTTCAAAAATTTCCAGTATTTTCACCTAAATGAAAAGCATTTCAATTGACTAATCTAATTGATTATTCCGAAATGAATATGATTAATTGATAATAAAAAATATTCCCTAAAGAAATAAGAAAAAGTTATCTAAGAATTTTTGCAAAATTTTTTTTAAAAATTTTCAAAAATTTCCAGTATTTTCACCTAAATGAAAAGCATTTCAATTGACTAATCTAATTGATTATTCCGAAATGAATATGATTAATTGATAATAAAAAATATTCCCTAAAGAAATAAGAAAAAGTTATCTAAGAATTTTTGCAAAATTTTTTTTAAAAATTTTCAAAAATTTCCAGTATTTTCACCTAAATGAAAAGCATTTCAATTGACTAATCTAATTGATTATTCCGAAATGAATATGATTAATTGATAATAAAAAATATTCCCTAAAGAAATAAGAAAAAGTTATCTAAGAATTTTTGCAAAAATTTTTTTAAAAATTTTCAAAAATTTCCAGTATTTTCACCTAAATGAAAAGCATTTCAATTGACTAATCTAATTGATTATTCCGAAATGAATATGATTAATTGACAATAAAAAATATTCCCTAAAGAAATAAGAAAAAGTTATCTAAGAATTTTTGCAAAATTTTTTTTAAAAATTTTCAAAAATTTCCAGTATTTTCACCTAAATGAAAAGCATTTCAATTGACTAATCTAATTGATTATTCCGAAATGAATATGATTAATTGATAATAAAAAATATTCCCTAAAGAAATAAGAAAAAGTTATCTAAGAATTTTTGCAAAATTTTTTTTAAAAATTTTCAAAAATTTCCAGTATTTTCACCTAAATGAAAAGCATTTCAATTGACTAATCTAATTGATTATTCCGAAATGAATATGATTAATTGATAATAAAAAATATTCCCTAAAGAAATAAGAAAAAGTTATCTAAGAATTTTTGCAAAAATTTTTTTAAAAATTTTCAAAAATTTCCAGTATTTTCACCTAAATGAAAAGCATTTCAATTGACTAATCTAATTGATTATTCCGAAATGAATATGATTAATTGACAATAAAAAATATTCCCTAAAGAAATAAGAAAAAGTTATCTAAGAATTTTTGCAAAATTTTTTTTAAAAATTTTCAAAAATTTCCAGTATTTTCACCTAAATGAAAAGCATTTCAATTGACTAATCTAATTGATTATTCCGAAATGAATATGATTAATTGATAATAAAAAATATTCCCTAAAGAAATAAGAAAAAGTTATCTAAGAATTTTTGCAAAATTTTTTTTAAAAATTTTCAAAAATTTCCAGTATTTTCACCTAAATGAAAAGCATTTCAATTGACTAATCTAATTGATTATTCCGAAATGAATATGATTAATTGATAATAAAAAATATTCCCTAAAGAAATAAGAAAAAGTTATCTAAGAATTTTTGCAAAAATTTTTTTAAAAATTTTCAAAAATTTCCAGTATTTTCACCTAAATGAAAAGCATTTCAATTGACTAATCTAATTGATTATTCCGAAATGAATATGATTAATTGATAATAAAAAATATTCCCTAAAGAAATAAGAAAAAGTTATCTAAGAATTTTTGCAAAAATTTTTTTAAAAATTTTCAAAAATTTCCAGTATTTTCACCTAAATGAAAAGCATTTCAATTGACTAATCTAATTGAATATTCCGAAAAGAATATGATTAATTGATAATAAAAAATATTCCCTAAAGAAATAAAAAAAAATGTATCTAAGAATTTTTGCAAAATTTTTTTTTAAAAATTTTCAAAAATTTCCAGTATTTTCACCTAAATGAAAAGCATTTCAATTGACTAATCTAATTGAATATTCCGAAAAGAATATGATTAATTGATAATAAAAAATATTCCCTAAAGAAATAAGAAAAATGTATCTAAGAATTTTTGCAAAATTTTTTTTAAAAATTTTCAAAAATTTCCAGTATTTTCACCTAAATGAAAAGCATTTCAATTGACTAATCTAATTGATTATTCCGAAAAGAATATGATTAATTGACAATAAAAAATATTCCCTAAAGAAATAAGAAAAATGTATCTAAGAATTTTTGCAAAAATTTTTTTAAAAATTTTCAAAAATTTCCAGTATTTTCACCTAAATGAAAAGCATTTCAATTGACTAATCTAATTGATTATTCCGAAATGAATATGATTAATTGATAATAAAAAATATTCACTAAAGAAATAAGAAAAATGTATCTAAGAATTTTTGCAAAAATTTTTTTAAAAATTTTCAAAAATTTCCAGTATTTTCACCTAAATGAAAAGCATTTCAATTGACTAATCTAATTGATTATTCCGAAATGAATATGATTAATTGACAATAAAAAATATTCCCTAAAGAAATAAGAAAAAGTTATCTAAGAATTTTTGCAAAATTTTTTTTAAAAATTTTCAAAAATTTCCAGTATTTTCACCTAAATGAAAAGCATTTCAATTGACTAATCTAATTGATTATTCCGAAATGAATATGATTAATTGATAATAAAAAATATTCCCTAAAGAAATAAGAAAAAGTTATCTAAGAATTTTTGCAAAATTTTTTTTAAAAATTTTCAAAAATTTCCAGTATTTTCACCTAAATGAAAAGCATTTCAATTGACTAATCTAATTGATTATTCCGAAATGAATATGATTAATTGACAATAAAAAATATTCCCTAAAGAAATAAGAAAAAGTTATCTAAGAATTTTTGCAAAAATTTTTTTAAAAATTTTCAAAAATTTCCAGTATTTTCACCTAAATGAAAAGCATTTCAATTGACTAATCTAATTGATTATACCGAAATGAATATGATTAATTGACAATAAAAAATATTCCCTAAAGAAATAAGAAAAAGTTATCTAAGAATTTTTGCAAAATTTTTTTTAAAAATTTTCAAAAATTTCCAGTATTTTCACCTAAATGAAAAGCATTTCAATTGACTAATCTAATTGATTATTCCGAAATGAATATGATTAATTGATAATAAAAAATATTCCCTAAAGAAATAAGAAAAAGTTATCTAAGAATTTTTGCAAAATTTTTTTTAAAAATTTTCAAAAATTTCCAGTATTTTCACCTAAATGAAAAGCATTTCAATTGACTAATCTAATTGATTATTCCGAAATGAATATGATTAATTGATAATAAAAAATATTCCCTAAAGAAATAAGAAAAAGTTATCTAAGAATTTTTGCAAAAATTTTTTTAAAAATTTTCAAAAATTTCCAGTATTTTCACCTAAATGAAAAGCATTTCAATTGACTAATCTAATTGATTATTCCGAAATGAATATGATTAATTGATAATAAAAAATATTCCCTAAAGAAATAAGAAAAAGTTATCTAAGAATTTTTGCAAAAATTTTTTTAAAAATTTTCAAAAATTTCCAGTATTTTCACCTAAATGAAAAGCATTTCAATTGACTAATCTAATTGAATATTCCGAAAAGAATATGATTAATTGATAATAAAAAATATTCCCTAAAGAAATAAAAAAAAATGTATCTAAGAATTTTTGCAAAATTTTTTTTTAAAAATTTTCAAAAATTTCCAGTATTTTCACCTAAATGAAAAGCATTTCAATTGACTAATCTAATTGAATATTCCGAAAAGAATATGATTAATTGATAATAAAAAATATTCCCTAAAGAAATAAGAAAAATGTATCTAAGAATTTTTGCAAAATTTTTTTTAAAAATTTTCAAAAATTTCCAGTATTTTCACCTAAATGAAAAGCATTTCAATTGACTAATCTAATTGATTATTCCGAAAAGAATATGATTAATTGACAATAAAAAATATTCCCTAAAGAAATAAGAAAAATGTATCTAAGAATTTTTGCAAAAATTTTTTTAAAAATTTTCAAAAATTTCCAGTATTTTCACCTAAATGAAAAGCATTTCAATTGACTAATCTAATTGATTATTCCGAAATGAATATGATTAATTGATAATAAAAAATATTCACTAAAGAAATAAGAAAAATGTATCTAAGAATTTTTGCAAAAATTTTTTTAAAAATTTTCAAAAATTTCCAGTATTTTCACCTAAATGAAAAGCATTTCAATTGACTAATCTAATTGATTATTCCGAAATGAATATGATTAATTGACAATAAAAAATATTCCCTAAAGAAATAAGAAAAAGTTATCTAAGAATTTTTGCAAAATTTTTTTTAAAAATTTTCAAAAATTTCCAGTATTTTCACCTAAATGAAAAGCATTTCAATTGACTAATCTAATTGATTATTCCGAAATGAATATGATTAATTGATAATAAAAAATATTCCCTAAAGAAATAAGAAAAAGTTATCTAAGAATTTTTGCAAAATTTTTTTTAAAAATTTTCAAAAATTTCCAGTATTTTCACCTAAATGAAAAGCATTTCAATTGACTAATCTAATTGATTATTCCGAAATGAATATGATTAATTGACAATAAAAAATATTCCCTAAAGAAATAAGAAAAAGTTATCTAAGAATTTTTGCAAAAATTTTTTTAAAAATTTTCAAAAATTTCCATTATTTTCACCTAAATGAAAAGCATTTCAATTGACTAATCTAATTGATTATTCCGAAATGAATATGATTAATTGATAATAAAAAATATTCCCTAAAGAAATAAGTCGGAATAATCAATTAGATTAGTCAATTGAAATGCTTTTCATTTAGGTGAAAATACTGGAAATTTTTGAAAATTTTTAAAAAAAAATTTTGCAAAAATTCTTAGATACATTTTTCTTATTTCTTTAGGGAATATTTTTTATTATCAATTAATCATATTCTTTTCGGAATATTCAATTAGATTAGTCAATTGAAATGCTTTTCATTTAGGTGAAAATACTGGAAATTTTTGAAAATTTTTAAAAAAAAATTTTGCAAAAATTCTTAGATACATTTTTCTTATTTCTTTAGGGAATATTTTTTATTATCAATTAATCATATTCTTTTCGGAATATTCAATTAGATTAGTCAATTGAAATGCTTTTCATTTAGGTGAAAATACTGGAAATTTTTGAAAATTTTTAAAAAAAAATTTTGCAAAAATTCTTAGATACATTTTTCTTATTTCTTTAGGGAATATTTTTTATTATCAATTAATCATATTCTTTTCGGAATATTCAATTAGATTAGTCAATTGAAATGCTTTTCATTTAGGTGAAAATACTGGAAATTTTTGAAAATTTTTAAAAAAAAATTTTGCAAAAATTCTTAGATACATTTTTCTTATTTCTTTAGGGAATATTTTTTATTATCAATTAATCATATTCTTTTCGGAATAATCAATTAGATTAGTCAATTGAAATGCTTTTCATTTAGGTGAAAATACTGGAAATTTTTGAAAATTTTTAAAAAAAAAATTTTGCAAAAATTCTTAGATACATTTTTCTTATTTCTTTAGGGAATATTTTTTATTATCAATTAATCATATTCTTTTCGGAATAATCAATTAGATTAGTCAATTGAAATGCTTTTCATTTAGGTGAAAATACTGGAAATTTTTGAAAATTTTTAAAAAAAAAAATTTTGCAAAAATTCTTAGATAAATTTTTCTTATTTCTTTAGGGAATATTTTTTATTATCAATTAATCATATTCTTTTCGGAATAATCAATTAGATTAGTCAATTGAAATGCTTTTCATTTAGGTGAAAATACTGGAAATTTTTGAAAATTTTTAAAAAAAAATTTTGCAAAAATTCTTAGATACATTTTTCTTATTTCTTTAGGGAATATTTTTTATTATCAATTAATCATATTCTTTTCGGAATAATCAATTAGATTAGTCAATTGAAATGCTTTTCATTTAGGTGAAAATACTGGAAATTTTTGAAAATTTTTAAAAAAAAAAATTTTGCAAAAATTCTTAGATAAATTTTTCTTATTTCTTTAGGGAATATTTTTTATTATCAATTAATCATATTCTTTTCGGAATAATCAATTAGATTAGTCAATTGAAATGCTTTTCATTTAGGTGAAAATACTGGAAATTTTTGAAAATTTTTAAAAAAAATTTTGCAAAAATTCTTAGATAACTTTTTCTTATTTCTTTAGGGAATATTTTTTATTATCAATTAATCATATTCTTTTCGGAATATTCAATTAGATTAGTCAATTGAAATGCTTTTCATTTAGGTGAAAATATTGGAAATTTTTGAAAATTTTTAAAAAAAAATTTTGCAAAAATTCTTAGATACATTTTTCTTATTTCTTTAGGGAATATTTTTTATTATCAATTAATCATATTCTTTTCGGAATATTCAATTAGATTAGTCAATTGAAATGCTTTTCATTTAGGTGAAAATATTGGAAATTTTTGAAAATTTTTAAAAAAAAATTTTGCAAAAATTCTTAGATACATTTTTCTTATTTCTTTAGGGAATATTTTTTATTATCAATTAATCATATTCTTTTCGGAATAATCAATTAGATTAGTCAATTGAAATGCTTTTAATTTAGGTGAAAATACTGGAAATTTTTGAAAATTTTTAAAAAAAAAATTTTGCAAAAATTCTTAGATACATTTTTCTTATTTCTTTAGGGAATATTTTTTATTATCAATTAATCATATTCTTTTTGGAATAATTAATTAGATTAGTCAATTGAAATGCTTTTCATTTAGGTGAAAATACTGGAAATTTTTGAAAATTTTTAAAAAAAAATTTTGCAAAAATTCTTAGATACATTTTTCTTATTTCTTTAGGGAATATTTTTTATTATCAATTAATCATATTCTTTTCGGAATAATCAATTAGATTAGTCAATTGAAATGCTTTTCATTTAGGTGAAAATACTGGAAATTTTTGAAAATTTTTAAAAAAAAATTTTGCAAAAATTCTTAGATACATTTTTCTTATTTCTTTAGGGAATATTTTTTATTATCAATTAATCATATTCTTTTTGGAATAATTAATTAGATTAGTCAATTGAAATGCTTTTCATTTAGGTGAAAATACTGGAAATTTTTGAAAATTTTTAAAAAAAAATTTTGCAAAAATTCTTAGATACATTTTTTTTATTTCTTTAGGGAATATTTTTTATTATCAATTAATCATATTCTTTTTGGAATAATTAATTAGATTAGTCAATTGAAATGCTTTTCATTTAGGTGAAAATACTGGAAATTTTTGAAAATTTTTAAAAAAAAATTTTGCAAAAATTCTTAGATACATTTTTCTTATTTCTTTAGGGAATATTTTTTATTATCAATTAATCATATTCTTTTCGGAATAATCAATTAGATTAGTCAATTGAAATGCTTTTCATTTAGGTGAAAATACTGGAAATTTTTGAAAATTTTTAAAAAAAAATTTTGCAAAAATTCTTAGATACATTTTTCTTATTTCTTTAGGGAATATTTTTTATTATCAATTAATCATATTCTTTTTGGAATAATTAATTAGATTAGTCAATTGAAATGCTTTTCATTTAGGTGAAAATACTGGAAATTTTTGAAAATTTTTAAAAAAAAATTTTGCAAAAATTCTTAGATACATTTTTCTTATTTCTTTAGGGAATATTTTTTATTATCAATTAATCATATTCTTTTCGGAATATTCAATTAGATTAGTCAATTGAAATGCTTTTCATTTAAGTGAAAATACTGGAAATTTTTGAAAATTTTTTAAAAAAAATTTTGCAAAAATTCTTAGATACATTTTTCTTATTTCTTTAGGGAATATTTTTTATTATCAATTAATCATATTCTTTTCGGAATATTCAATTAGATTAGTCAATTGAAATGCTTTTCATTTAAGTGAAAATACTGGAAATTTTTGAAAATTTTTTAAAAAAAATTTTGCAAAAATTCTTAGATACATTTTTCTTATTTCTTTAGGGAATATTTTTTATTATCAATTAATCATATTCTTTTCGGAATATTCAATTAGATTAGTCAATTGAAATGCTTTTCATTTAAGTGAAAATACTGGAAATTTTTGAAAATTTTTTAAAAAAAATTTTGCAAAAATTCTTAGATACATTTTTCTTATTTCTTTAGGGAATATTTTTTATTATCAATTAATCATATTCTTTTCGGAATATTCAATTAGATTAGTCAATTGAAATGCTTTTCATTTAAGTGAAAATACTGGAAATTTTTGAAAATTTTTAAAAAAAAATTTTGCAAAAATTCTTAGATACATTTTTCTTATTTCTTTAGGGAATATTTTTTATTATCAATTAATCATATTCTTTTCGGAATATTCAATTAGATTAGTCAATTGAAATGCTTTTCATTTAGGTGAAAATACTGGAAATTTTTGAAAATTTTTAAAAAAAAATTTTGCAAAAATTCTTAGATACATTTTTCTTATTTCTTTAGGGAATATTTTTTATTATCAATTAATCATATTCCTTTCGGAATATTCAATTAGATTAGTCAATTGAAATGCTTTTCATTTAGGTGAAAATACTGGAAATTTTTGAAAATTTTTTAAAAAAAATTTTGCAAAAATTCTTAGATACATTTTTCTTATTTCTTTAGGGAATATTTTTTATTATTAATTAATCATATTCTTTTCGGAATATTCAATTAGATTAGTCAATTGAAATGCTTTTCATTTAAGTGAAAATACTGGAAATTTTTGAAAATTTTTAAAAAAAAATTTTGCAAAAATTCTTAGATACATTTTTCTTATTTCTTTAAGGAATATTTTTTATTATCAATTAATCATATTCTTTTCGGAATATTCAATTAGATTAGTCAATTGAAATGCTTTTCATTTAGGTGAAAATACTGGAAATTTTTGAAAATTTTTAAAAAAAAATTTTGCAAAAATTCTTAGATACATTTTTCTTATTTCTTTAGGGAATATTTTTTATTATCAATTAATCATATTCTTTTCGGAATATTCAATTAGATTAGTCAATTGAAATGCTTTTCATTTAAGTGAAAATACTGGAAATTTTTGAAAATTTTTAAAAAAAAATTTTGAAAATTCTTAGATACATTTTTCTTATTTCTTTAGGGAATATTTTTTATTATCAATTAATCATATTCTTTTCGGAATATTCAATTAGATTAGTCAATTGAAATGCTTTTCATTTAGGTGAAAATACTGGAAATTTTTGAAAATTTTTAAAAAAAAATTTTGCAAAAATTCTTAGATACATTTTTCTTATTTCTTTAGGGAATATTTTTTATTATCAATTAATCATATTCTTTTCGGAATATTCAATTAGATTAGTCAATTGAAATGCTTTTCATTTAAGTGAAAATACTGGAAATTTTTGAAAATTTTTAAAAAAAAATTTTGCAAAAATTCTTAGATACATTTTTCTTATTTCTTTAGGGAATATTTTTTATTATCAATTAATCATATTCTTTTCGGAATATTCAATTAGATTAGTCAATTGAAATGCTTTTCATTTAGGTGAAAATACTGGAAATTTTTGAAAATTTTTAAAAAAAAATTTTGCAAAAATTCTTAGATACATTTTTCTTATTTCTTTAGGGAATATTTTTTATTATCAATTAATCATATTCTTTTCGGAATATTCAATTAGATTAGTCAATTGAAATGCTTTTCATTTAAGTGAAAATACTGGAAATTTTTGAAAATTTTTAAAAAAAAATTTTGCAAAAATTCTTAGATACATTTTTCTTATTTCTTTAGGGAATATTTTTTATTATCAATTAATCATATTCTTTTCGGAATATTCAATTAGATTAGTCAATTGAAATGCTTTTCATTTAAGTGAAAATACTGGAAATTTTTGAAAATTTTTTAAAAAAAATTTTGCAAAAATTCTTAGATAAATTTTTCTTATTTCTTTAGGGAATATTTTTTATTGTCAATTAATCATATTCTTTTCGGAATAATCAATTAGATTAGTCAATTGAAATGCTTTTCATTTAGGTGAAAATACTGGAAATTTTTGAAAATTTTTAAAAAAAAATTTTGCAAAAATTCTTAGATACATTTTTCTTATTTCTTTAGGGAATATTTTTTATTATCAATTAATCATATTCTTTTCGGAATATTCAATTAGATTAGTCAATTGAAATGCTTTTCATTTAGGTGAAAATACTGGAAATTTTTGAAAATTTTTAAAAAAAAATTTTGCAAAAATTCTTAGATACATTTTTCTTATTTCTTTAGGGAATATTTTTTTTATCAATTAATCATATTCTTTTCGGAATATTCAATTAGATTAGTCAATTGAAATGCTTTTCATTTAAGTGAAAATACTGGAAATTTTTGAAAATTTTTAAAAAAAAATTTTGCAAAAATTCTTAGATACATTTTTCTTATTTCTTTAGGGAATATTTTTTATTATCAATTAATCATATTCTTTTCGGAATATTCAATTAGATTAGTCAATTGAAATGCTTTTCATTTAAGTGAAAATACTGGAAATTTTTGAAAATTTTTAAAAAAAAATTTTGCAAAAATTCTTAGATACATTTTTCTTATTTCTTTAGGGAATATTTTTTATTATCAATTAATCATATTCTTTTCGGAATATTCAATTAGATTAGTCAATTGAAATGCTTTTCATTTAGGTGAAAATACTGGAAATTTTTGAAAATTTTTAAAAAAAAATTTTGCAAAAATTCTTAGATACATTTTTCTTATTTCTTTAGGGAATATTTTTTATTATCAATTAATCATATTCTTTTCGGAATATTCAATTAGATTAGTCAATTGAAATGCTTTTCATTTAAGTGAAAATACTGGAAATTTTTGAAAATTTTTAAAAAAAAATTTTGCAAAAATTCTTAGATACATTTTTCTTATTTCTTTAGGGAATATTTTTTATTATCAATTAATCATATTCTTTTCGGAATATTCAATTAGATTAGTCAATTGAAATGCTTTTCATTTAAGTGAAAATACTGGAAATTTTTGAAAATTTTTTAAAAAAAATTTTGCAAAAATTCTTAGATACATTTTTCTTATTTCTTTAGGGAATATTTTTTATTGTCAATTAATCATATTCTTTTCGGAATAATCAATTAGATTAGTCAATTGAAATGCTTTTCATTTAGGTGAAAATACTGGAAATTTTTGAAAATTTTTAAAAAAAAATTTTGCAAAAATTCTTAGATACATTTTTCTTATTTCTTTAGGGAATATTTTTTATTATCAATTAATCATATTCTTTTCGGAATATTCAATTAGATTAGTCAATTGAAATGCTTTTCATTTAGGTGAAAATACTGGAAATTTTTGAAAATTTTTAAAAAAAAATTTTGCAAAAATTCTTAGATACATTTTTCTTATTTCTTTAGGGAATATTTTTTATTATCAATTAATCATATTCTTTTCGGAATATTCAATTAGATTAGTCAATTGAAATGCTTTTCATTTAAGTGAAAATACTGGAAATTTTTGAAAATTTTTAAAAAAAAATTTTGCAAAAATTCTTAGATACATTTTTCTTATTTCTTTAGGGAATATTTTTTATTATCAATTAATCATATTCTTTTCGGAATATTCAATTAGATTAGTCAATTGAAATGCTTTTCATTTAGGTGAAAATACTGGAAATTTTTGAAAATTTTTTAAAAAAAAATTTTGCAAAAATTCTTAGATACATTTTTCTTATTTCTTTAGGGAATATTTTTTATTATCAATTAATCATATTCTTTTCGGAATATTCAATTAGATTAGTCAATTGAAATGCTTTTCATTTAAGTGAAAATACTGGAAATTTTTGAAAATTTTTAAAAAAAAATTTTGCAAAAATTCTTAGATACATTTTTCTTATTTCTTTAGGGAATATTTTTTATTATCAATTAATCATATTCTTTTCGGAATATTCAATTAGATTAGTCAATTGAAATGCTTTTCATTTAAGTGAAAATACTGGAAATTTTTGAAAATTTTTTAAAAAAAATTTTGCAAAAATTCTTAGATACATTTTTCTTATTTCTTTAGGGAATATTTTTTATTGTCAATTAATCATATTCTTTTCGGAATAATCAATTAGATTAGTCAATTGAAATGCTTTTCATTTAGGTGAAAATACTGGAAATTTTTGAAAATTTTTAAAAAAAATTTTGCAAAAATTCTTAGATACATTTTTCTTATTTCTTTAGGGAATATTTTTTATTATCAATTAATCATATTCTTTTCGGAATATTCAATTAGATTAGTCAATTGAAATGCTTTTCATTTAGGTGAAAATACTGGAAATTTTTGAAAATTTTTAAAAAAAAATTTTGCAAAAATTCTTAGATACATTTTTCTTATTTCTTTAGGGAATATTTTTTATTATCAATTAATCATATTCTTTTCGGAATATTCAATTAGATTAGTCAATTGAAATGCTTTTCATTTAAGTGAAAATACTGGAACGACTACATCACTATTAATGTAGCATTTTTTACTGCTTCGTTATTTTGTTTCCTAATGCAGCAGAGACTGCCTATCGGCCATTCCCGAAGCGAGCGGCCATTTTGCAGCGGGGGAAGGGTCCGCCAGCCGCCGCTCTTGGCTAGCCGCAGCAAACTGATAAGAGGGGGGAAAGGTAGGAAGGGGGAAAGGGAGGAAGGAAGAAGGGAGGAAAAAAGTTCAAGCATGCTGGAAACAAAGTTCCAAAACTTAAAACTTGGCATTCTATAACTTTTTACCCACTGGGCCAATTTTGCCCATCAATACCTTATTCTAAAGGTCTTTCACTGGAGAATCACGCGGGCATTAATTTAAATTTAATTTACAAAAAAATATATTTTTAAAGTTTTAAAAAGTTTAGGGAGGGAAGCCAAAAGGTTAAATTGGCTTAAAAAAGTAAATTTGCTCAATAAATTAAAAAAAAATGAAACTTGAACTTTACGATTATCGATGCAATAAACAAAAGGACATTCGATTTCCACCTTCTTTCCCCTTACACCCTGCCACTTTCCACACGCCCCCCCCCTTCCCTTATCAATAATCATCGATTGCCTTTCACAAAAATATTAATGAAAATGAACTTAAAATTAGGGACCGTATAATGAAAATGAAAATGGGAAGGATAAAATGAACATGATTATTTGATGCATGATTATTTATTTTAACTTATACATTATCTTCTCAATTTTTCAGATTACTCGGATATTGTATTCATTGGAGACAAGAAAAAAAGAAAGAATAATCGAATCTATCGAAAATTTATATTTAAACGTATGATAAAATATATGAATATTCTTTTGTTCAATAATCAAATTCCTGTTCCAATTCAATATCCATTCTAATATTCTTCTCTTCTTCTTCATCTTTCTCGCCTACCAAAAAGATTTCTTTCTGATGAGGAACATATTGTCCAGGCTTATACCAGAAATTGATCACTTTGCCACAATTCTTATGCCGCTCCCTTTTTAATGCTAAAGAATTCTTTTATAAACAAATAGGTATTTGAATAACCTTTGACCACTTCTTTAAGAGTTTCTCCATATCCATAAAAATAAGTCCGAATACCAGTACTCATAGGCATATAGCTGTTTTTGGTCACTTGAGCGCCATCCAGTTGATAAATCTCTTTCATATATGGTTGATCATCCCATTTTCCTTTCTCATAAAAATACATTTCCAGAACATTAAAATTGCACTCGGTCATTACTGGGTATGAGAAATAAGATCATAAATAAGAAGCCTATTAAACCTTCTTTAACATATTTAGGTGTACTTTCTGGATTATATATCTGAATAGGACAATTTGTCAGCATTAATACAATTTAATGATAATATTTAATAATCAATTTTCTAAATGAATGTAATTAATTTTTAAAAATTTTGAATTTTACGAAAGTAAAAAAACAATTATTGAATATACTGGATTGATATTTGATTTTAGGTTTATGTGTCATTATAATGAATTTTGAGCCTTAATTAACTAATGCTCTGGATAAACACGTGCATGTCACGTGAACCTCACACTTTTGCCTCTTTTTTACTTTGCCTATTAAATTATATTTATTTTGATGCGATCCCTAATCTAAAGGATTCTTAATAGATGATACATATTTCAACCAAATGAGGGTACATTGTTTCTAAAAATAGATCAGTAAAAAAAGATGAGTCATTTCAATGATGTACTTTGGGAGCTTTATTTCAATTGAAATTAAGAGAGGAATGGAGGAGCCCCTTCGTATTCGTACTCAATCGAAATTAAGAGAGGAATGGAGGAGTCCCTCCGTACTCAATCGAAATTAAAAGGAAATTGAGGATTCCTTCCGTACTCAATCACAAAGAGAAAAAGTGGAAAGGAAAATTGGCGTTACTATACATAAAGGATGATTCATCCTAACCCCTTCCATTTCATTCTAATTTCATCAACCTATTTCCCAAAATGGATATACTTTGTACTTTGTACTCATGAAAATTCCGAATAATTGTCAAAATTTCGGCTGGCTTTTCCCAATTTCTCCATTTGCACTTTTACTTTGGAATTTGCCACTTTGATTTTGACAAAAAAAAAACAGAAAACTTTGTTCTCCGGGTGTCACTTCCTGCACAAAAATGATGAATTTTCCCACGTCCAAATGGGCAAATTCCCTTTCTTTATTTATCCCTTCTTTGGACCACATTTTCTCCTCCAAAAAACCATTTTTCCTCCCAATTACTAGCCATATCAATTCCATTTCTTCCCTTCAATTCCATCCTCCCCAGCGATGGCCCATTTGTCTTGCTTTTTGCCCTGTCCGTTTTCCGCCGGATTGATTTCCTTTGCTCCACCCCCGAAAATCCATCGACCACCAATGGCCAAATAGACGTCATTGGGACAGACGCTTCGCTTCTTTGTGAGAGGCCAAAAGAAGAAGCATTTCCTCCCTCTTCCATTCACTTTTGGGTTTTGGCCCGTTCCATCCTCTCCAAATTATTGACTGCCTCTCCCAAAGGATTCATTCCCATCAAAAGGCCATAATATCCTCCTTATGGCCATTATTTTGCCCACAACCCTTCCTGCCTAATTAGCCATTAAAAGCCAGTAATAGTGGGATGTGCCTAATTTTGCAAAATTGAATGCATTTTGATGTGCCCCCAAGCATTCATCTACTAATTGAATTCATCGTCGATTTTTTCTGTAAAATATGAAACGCCAAAATGTGCGCACCCTTTCACTGATTGTTTGCACTTTGACCTATTTGATGGTTGGCTCAGCCGTGTTCGATGCACTCGAGAGTGAAGCCGAATTGAGACAGGCAAGCCAAAAGAGGATAAAAATGAAACTTTTATGTCCAGTAATTTTGCATCCCTTACAAAGAATACAATTTAGGACCAAGATAACGCATTGAAAGGGTTGGAGGAGGTCATAGGATTTCGGCTAGGTTTCAGAATTCCGTAGATGAATATTGGTCCACAACATTTGTTTTTGATAACTGAGAAGAGGGAATAAATTGGATAATTGTGAATTTACATTTTTTATGCTCTATTTTTTATAGCGCCAACAAGTGGAAACAGTAAAGCAGCGATTGGTGGCCAAATACAACATTTCCGACGGGGATTACCGCCTATTGGAATCGATCATTGTGCGGGCCATTCCTCACAAGGCAGGACA
The DNA here is from genome assembly GCA_030063045.1 of Pratylenchus scribneri. NCBI lineage: Eukaryota > Metazoa > Nematoda > Chromadorea > Rhabditida > Pratylenchidae > Pratylenchus > Pratylenchus scribneri. The sequence continues at coordinate 16,897 of JAQSEB010000097.1, read as the reverse complement.
TCAATGGAAATTCAGCGGGGTAATATTAATGGAATTTGGCTAATCCATCATAAAAAATTCTTAAAAATTTAAATTATTGTGAAAAAAGGCAAATATTAATCTAATTAATAAATTTGACCAAAAATTTTTCTTCTAATTTCTTTGATCCATAGGCTTTCTACTTTGCCACCACCGTCATCACCACAATTGGCATGTTTCCCTTTCACAATTCCCCATTTTTACTATTGCCCCATTTAGGCTATGGCCACAGTTGCCCCGTCACTATGGGTGGTAAAATTTTCTGGTCAGTTTTAAATAGACAAAATCCTCATTCCTCTCTCTAATTTAAGTATGTTCTACGCATTGGCCGGCATTCCAATTGGCCTCGTTATGTTCCAAAGTATTGGTGAACGGTTGAACACATTTTGCTCATTGTTGCTTCGAAGGGCCAAAGGCCTGATTGGTCGGCCTCCCCTCGTCAGTCCAATGGATTTGATTGTAATTCCAACCTAAGAATAAATTAAATTAAATTTTTAATTGTATGCAGACTCGGGCACATTCCCGGCATTTGAAACCGCAATTCCAATCATGTTGAAAGGCATCTGCGATAGGCATCAAGCACTAAAAAAAATTGATAAAGAAATTAAATATTAAAAATGACCCCAAAATCATAGATTTTCGATTCTCCAAGGAGTCGGCCGGGGTAGAATATTGGCTCGTAGTGGCCCCCATTTTCATTCTCTGTGTAGAGAACACAAAGCTCCTCTTGTTCATATTGTTCATTTTTGCTGGCCCAGAAGGGCTAAAGCATAATAAAATTAATTTGTAAGGAAAAATTATTTATCTACCTTCAATTCCCCAATTTCCGGAAATGCAAAAAGCCGAAAGAGATTTGGATGCTTCTGTTGATAATATTCCCATATTTTCTCGCCCCATTCTTCAACCGAATAAGTTCTCAAGTTTCTGGGAATGCCACATTCAATCATTAAAGTGCGAACATCTTTGGATTGGCGTTTTTCGTTGTTCTTATATTTGTAAAATTGATCCCTTTTCATAATCGCTCGGTGACGAAGAATCTCAAAACTTCGAAACAGGCAGTAATTATCATTGTTGTCAATTTCCATTATAGCATCCAAATTAATGTTATGGCGAAATCTGATGGGCCCTCCTGTTCCCGGATGTCGTTTTTGCTTTTTCTTGCCCATGTTAAATAGTTGTTGGCGGCCTCCATTCCATAATTCAATCGCCAGAATATCAATCTCAAAGGATTGCAATGTCAGCGAGTCCTTGTGGTGTTTTAGCATTCCGGATTGATCGATCTTGATGAACCAATTTAAAAGGATATCGGCAATATCTTCGTCGATTTGATGGACATGAAGATTTTTAGAGCTGTCCATTAATTCGGAATTTAATCCCACAATATAATGCTGCGGCTTGAATCCTTTCTGGCGGATGGTATTTTGAAGACAATCCACCATTTTGCTGAAAATTGCCTTAATCCGTTCTTCAGGGTAGTTAAATTGTGCGGTAGGAATTTATTGATTTTTTCTGAAAATAATTAATTCAGGGATGCATTTGTTGGTGGCAGAACGGGCCCTGAATGGTTAATTGCTAATGCTCCGGCCGATCAAAGCCGCGAAGCCATTAATAACGCTAATTCCGATGAGCCGCATACGACCATCAAAGTGAAGGATTTCAAGAGCCTTTACCCTTCTGTGTATGTTTTTCAAATTATCATTTAAATAGAGAAAAATCTATATTTAGCAATTTTGATTCGGAATATCCAATTGGCCATCCATGGGCCAAAATCAATGAAGGGGCAGCAGTTGATGTTAAGGCAAAGGGAAAAAGATAAAAAAAGGAAATAAAAATGAAAAATTCATTTATTTATTTATCTGAAAATTTACAAAATTACGGACAAATTGGTCGGATTCATTACAACGCTTCAGCATTGAAATAATGCTGGTAAAATCAAAACCAAGGGACATAAAATAGATAAAATAAACACAATAGTGACCACAGACATCGGAAAATATCGATTGTAATTTCGCCCCACTTCTATACACTTTACGAAATTTTCTCAATGTCTGCCCAATCAATTCTGTTGGACGCTCGCCAAATGAGTCAAAGTAATTGCATTCCTCTGAACTTTGGACCCAAAGAGCGACCCAATGTGTGCCTGGACCAAAGGACGAGTCCTAAAAAGGACGCTAATTTCGTAATAACCAATCGATAATTGGCAACTTGCCAAATTTATGACCATAGAGCAAGGAAATTGTTTGCACATGGGGACCTTATCAGCGGGAAAGCATCCTTTGTAAAATCGGCTGGTCACCGTGTTCCTCTTCAGGAGATAATCAATTTTGTTTGTGTCCATTTCTCAATTTATTCAGAACATTGCCGGCAGATAAAAAATATGCCGCACAAAAGAAAATGGTACAAATAACGAAATACAAAATACAAAAAATCAATTCAAAATTGGGTCGATTTAAAATTTCTGGGAAATTACAGCCGAATGGTAACGGGGCTTCCAAACGAATTTCTTGCTGGTTATTTATGGGGGCCATTTAAAGTGACAAATCACTGGTGATTGTTCGGTTTTTATCCACCATAATGAGCCCATCGGACTCGGCATAGGCAATCATTTGGATACCATTTGCTGGGACAGCGGATCCAAATCTTTAGCATTTTGTTAATTATTAATTTTGGCGTAAATTCAAACCTTATGTTGACACTAGTTGTCCCATCTTTCACTAATTCAAAGCCTGGGGAATCCTCTTGGCCATTCGTCAACATAAAAACAAAGAAACAAAATCCATTTGGATATTTTGCATAGTTTATTCCATTTGATTCGGTTGTGTTTGCAAATCCCAAATATTCTTGGAAATCATGATAGGCACGAATATAGTTTTTGGCCCCGAAGTTGAGATTATATGGCTGCTGGGGATAAATCCTTCCATTGGCTATTAATTCAATGTCTCTAATGTTGAAATGCTCAAAGTAGAATGGAGTGTTGTTCTTTGATTTATCTCCGACAAAATAGTCATTCTTCACAAATCCGATGATCACCCTTCTTGGGACTTCGGCCTCGAATAAGACTGTGCTAAAATCTGTTCGGCCTTGACTTATGAAAACATGTTTGATGTCGGTTTTCCTAATTGAATAACGTGCGGGCTCTATATCTAATTTTTTGGCAATTTCAAGTGAAAGTCCATCCATCAAGTCAACTATAATACATTTTTGCATTTTCATTGGTTTTTTTTTTGAAACCTGTCTTTACAAGTAGACTTATATTTTCAATAATGAGAGTGAATTTTCTTTCGGGTCCTACTGGAGCAGGTGCTGCTGGTTGACCATCAACCGTCTGGGGTGCCTCGACCGCTGCATTCACTTTCTCATACATCAAAATGAATTCATCCGGCTGAGGAGTTATCTCAATCTCCAATTCAGTACCGGTGATTAAGAATAGGTCCTAGGTAAGTAATAACTCGAATTTTAGAAATTATTAACCTGATTAAAAATATCGCAATCTAGTTTATGGATCAGTTGAACAACTTTACTACTTGAGAACATATTTTTTCGTTCAATATATCCCGGATCGGCATAGCTTTTGGGATTAGTTTCGAGGCCATATCCAGAGGCTGATAAATAGGATTCTTTTACGGCTTTCGGATAAGATAATTCCGTGTCCAAATAAGCTTTAAAACTATATAGTTGATTGGAATTGTAAATCTCCCGTTGATTGATCAAGACTCTCAAACTAAAATAGAAACAAAAGATAAATAAATAAGATAATTTTTTGTTGACTTTTTGATGAAAGTTCCTCCGGGCATTTGGATTGGAGCCACAACATCATTGTGAATATCCACCAGCGAACCATCCGGTTCGACTTCACGAATTTTCATTTCAGTCAAAACATAAATTTTAGAAAGGTCAATGAAGGAGGTCAAGGGAAAAATTTTAAAGAGAAAAGGCTTTGTACTAAAAAATAAAATTAGAATTAAATAATATTAAATTCATACTTTATAGGATTTAGGGTACTGTAGATTCTCCACATAGAGTTGCTTACGGCACAATTGGTGGGTGGGGTGGAGAATAAATCTTAACAGAAATTAGAGTAAAAGATTGATAAAAATACCCAAAGCAGCCGTAACACTATTGGAGGAGGAGGCATCAATTTTTTTATAAAGCATTTTATTGGGGGATTAATTTCCTTTTAATAATATCCAAGACTGTCCACACGTCTTTTTTTAACTTGGGCTCTACCGGGAACTGACTGGGGTTTTAAAATGATTGTGGCCATGTTGCGGCCTTTCCTTTTCGTTAAGGCAATGGATCTCCTTTTTCGGCCACGCCCACTTCCTTTTTGTTTTAGCTTAGTCTGGGCCTTTGCCAATAAATTTTGTGCACTTTGATTGGCATTATTACTAATAGAGGATTTTATGTCTTCGCCACGTGACACATCCTCTAGAGTCTTTGCTGCGGCCTTTAGACCTTCTTGACCGATTTCCTTCATCGCCCCAGCTGCGATTGGGGCAACAGCACTCCCCAATGGTTTCAAATATCTCCAAATGTGTCTCAAAACTGAACCGACCCCGGCACCCCGTTGTCTGGCGAAGGTAGAAAAATGGCCATGACCTCTTTGAAAATTCTGAAGGGCCTCAAAATAATTTATTGGTCCGTTTCCTGTTTGGGGATTATTAATGGTAGCAAGGGATAAAGTATTCCCGTCAAATATCACGTGCATTTTTAAGAATATTTATTAATCTAAAAGTTCAAAAATAAATTTGTTTCTTGAATAATAGGGTAAGAATAACAGTGCCATAATCAAAATGAACAAATCGTCCGTCCATAGAACGGATTTCAACATCAATGGAATCAATTTCACGAGAAATGACTTTATGCATTAAAGGGTGTTGGAATTCTTTTTGAACAACATCTCCGCTCTTTCCTTCAACTCCCACAATCTGGAGTAAATTTGTGAATTTGTTCCCGAACATAATGTCCTCAGCCAGTCCACTGTTTAAATAGACACAAAGATGAGAGACGGTCCCTCGTAAATCGGGTGGATATTTCGCCACATCCCCGTTTTTCAATTGTAATCCTTCCTCGAAGCCCAGAACATATGAGATTTGGTTAGTCAATTCAATTTTTATTATGTTTTGATCAGTCAATTTAATTTCGAATCTTCCAATGGTCTCATCATATACAATTTTTATTGCCTTGGCATATTTCAAGAGCTCCGTGGCTGTTTGTTTATTCAAAGGAGTGCCCAAACGTTCTTCAACAAGTCGATATAAATTTCTGAATTCATCAGAGTGTGCTATAATATGGGCTTGAAGATTGGGGCTATCCCGTTTAATTTGTGTTCTATATTTGATCAAATAATGTTGAAGTGCCTGAGCATAGACCCATTCATTCCGATCCCGTAACCAAGTGATATCCCGCCCCAATAATCTAGGTTTATATTCGGATTGAGCCGTGGACTCCCGTTGCTGTTGTTGTTGCTCTTGTTGTTCAGAAACTTGTTGAGTGCTTGTTGTTGTTTCTGTTCTTTGGATATGTCCAGTTGAGCCTTTAGCTGTTCCGCCTATTCCTGCAGGATAAAGTGGTGGTTCCCCATCGGCCCCTGGTTCAGCTGCTCTTTTGGCCCTTTCTTCCTCATTGTCATCGTCCTGATCTTTGTCAAGTGATCTTTTAAAACGCTTCACGGAGTCTTCAGGCTTTCCAATAAAATCGATTTCTTGTTCAAGTTCCCTAATTGTTCCAAAATGGATGCCCTTTTCCAATTCCTTAGCAGTGTGATAATTGCCCTTTGGGATTTTAAGATGGCGAACATCCCCATTTTTCAAGTATAGAGTGATAAATTCCGACTCGTGACTTCCAAATGTGGCCCAACTATTTGGATAAATTATTGAGGCTAAGCCAATTTGCCATCCATGTCCTTCCAAGTGTATTTTTCTCGGCAATTGTATTCGAAATTTATTTGATTTGGCGTTTTGCTCAGTACTACCAGTACTTGGCAAAATGATATAAAATGAATTATTCATTGGCGCTAAAATTTAAATTTAAAAAAGGAGATAAAGGGGAATAGAAAATCAATAAATAATCAGCTGGGGTTGTCTCTTTCTCTGATAGGGCGTTTACATGTTCTCTCTACCCAGGCAGCCATTAATTTATGCTTGGGCAGACATTAATTCTCTCTCTCTCACTCCCTCCCTTACTCCCCTCTTTCTCTCTCACACCCTCCCTCATTCTCTCTCTCTCTCGCTCCCTTCCTCTCTCACTCTCTCTTTCACTTTCTCTCACCTTCCTCAGCACCCATTTGGCGGTAAAATTATAATTTAAATTGTAAGGGAAGGAAATCAATAAACTATCGGCTTGGTCAGATACACCTTGCCTCTCTCACTGACCTGGGCAGACCCTATCCTACCTGTTATCTCTACATTTTCCCTTTCCCATTCATTTAAAGCTCTTTTTTCTCTCCATCTTTCTCTCCATTATTTCGATTTCTCTCTCTTTCCCCATTTGTTTGGAGAGTTAACCACACACTTATTTGGAAAATAAATTAATCATTTGGAAAATTAATAGCTCAAACTCATCTTAAAATCGTAATAATGGTGGAGGATTGCCGATTTCGGTTCTATAATCCGGGATATATGCCTGATTCCATTAAACAAAGTAATTTATTCTCCCTGATTCATTCCTAATCATTTCTCAATGCATAGCTATGCTCAAATGCAACATCAATGTTTTGGAAATGTACTTTTATGGGAAAGGGAAGCAGGATGATCCATACATGATCGAAATTTATCAAATGCCCGGTGCTCAACTCAATAGAAATCGCTATATGCCAAGGAATGACGCCGTGCACACTCATTCATATGGATTTGATATAATGCCCGACGAAGTGGTCCAAGGTTAATCCAATTTCTTATTATTATTAATAAAAGAATTATTCAGCACTAAAAGAGGAACGACATAAGGAATGTGGAAAAGTGATCAATCTTTGGTACAAGCCGGAATATTTCCGTGTTCCCCATCTCAAGGAAATCATTTTGGTGCCCGATGAGGAAGATGAAGAGGAAATTGAAGAGACCGAAATTGAAGAAATGATAATGGACATTATGCGAAGGGAATTTGATTACTCTTGAACAAATAAAATCCACATTTTATCTCATTTTCAAATTAAATAATTGAATAAAATATCTTTTTCTGTCTTTTTATGAGTTTTACATTCTCTCTTTGTTCATTTATTTGTCCTTGTTTGAGTCCTTGTAGGTATTGTCCGGATAATTAGGATCGGCATGATGGAGTTCAGTATTGGACAGGTCAATGTTCAGCAAAACACATTCATCGCATAATGATTGGGTGACACGGACCCTTTCACCATCCAGCTCAAAACGAGATTTGCCCATTTTATAATTGAACTCTTGGCATTCTTTGCAGAGAAGGAGTTGATGTACACCGTACCGCGGCTTTGCCAACTTCCAAAACTGTTTATCCCATTCCAGAACATGGGCCAATCGGGTTCTTTCATACTTATTCTTCTTTACACCTACATTTTCGGCATCCCTACTGTCTTCTTCACTGTCAGATGTATCACTTTTCTCTAAAATCTGATTAAGTTTGGAGATAAATTTCATTTTATACCTCGCAAAGTTCGTTTTGTTGCTTTTGATTTGTTTTTCACAAATTTTTTCACCGACTTCTCTCCCATTTCTTCTTTCTGGGCTTTGCTCTCTAAATTAATTATTTTTAAATTTTTCTGGAATTTTTTTATTACCTTTTTGGAGGACCATTTTGGTTCAGAGAAAATTTATTATAAAATTTTGACAAATTGAATAATTTGCTGAGGATTAGGTAAAAAAAAAATTATGAGTCATCTATTGCCTATAAATGACGTCACTCGATAAGAGTGTTCGTAGGCGTGGTCTATTATTGGCGGAAAAAAGGGCAAATCGATTTCGCAATAGCCAAAATAATGTACTTTGTATTTTGTACTTGGTCCAAAGTGATGACTCATCGATTTCGCAATCACCAAAATGTGTCACTGATAAGAGCACAACGTACTTTGGACCCTGCCCATAAGTGGTGACTCATCGATTTCGTAATAGCCAAAGATGATGTCACTGATAAGAGCGGGTATTTCAACGAAATACTTTGGACCAGCGATGACTCATCGATTTCGTAATAACCAGGCAGAGGCGTGGTCTCTTTAAGGAAAAAAAAAACCGACTGACTAAAATCATAACTCATTAAAGGGACTTTCTTAAAAATAAAAAGCTGCAAATAAAAATGAATTCCTGCGGAATACATGGCATTCCCTTGCTCAAATATATTGCCCAATTTTTGGGATGCGAGGAAAGTGCAATACAAGAAAAGTTGAATCACCCCATGATTTTCGATCGGGTCAATAGATATTTGGGAGGAAAAAAAGTTAGGACCACATATCTGGATCGAAAGGGCGAGTACCATGAATTCATTTTTGTGCGACTTTCACTCAAGACCAATTTGGAGCAATATGCTTATGAGGGTTATTTGGGTGTAAATCTGGTCCAGCATTTTTACTGCAAATATAGGTAAGTTACTTCCATTAAGAAAATAGGTTTTATTATCCCTTAGAATCCGTTTACAATACCATCGAATGCGTTGCGGCATTGAATTTACCAAATCCGGGCACAGCAAATACTATCCCCTTGGTTGTACCCATTTCATTTACTAATTCATTCATCTAAAAATTTAGAACTTTTGGAAATACTCCACGAGGGCGAAAAAGAAAATTGTTCCGACTGTGGACCTGATTCCCCTAGTCCAAATAAATTCAATTGTAATTGCAAAGAATCTGATTATTTTGTGAATTGGTGCAACGGCCTACAAGCGTGGTAAAATGGCTAAAGAAACAACAACAAAAGCAAATGACAAAAATGGAAATGGAAATGGTGATCAAATGAATATACTTGGTATGGCTGGGCCAGAATTTCCCGCTATTGATTTTGGCCTCTCAACCAATGGCATCACAGTAGCCTGCCCCAAATTATTCAAAACAACAAAATTTCTGCCTTGGGATATTCGTGGGCCCTTTGCTCATAATGAAGTGGTGGAATGCAACTATGTCATTGAGGCTGATGGTTTGATCATCTTTTCCAATCGCTTCAAAAAGGGCAAACACATTAAATTCGATGCCCCACTTCTGTTGCGAAAACATGGCAACTTCCGGATGTGCGGGAAAATGCTTCGTCGACAGGAAATGAATGATGCAGCCACCCAAACGGAAATCATTATGAACAAAGAACAAAAACCATGATTGTCCTCTCCTCACATTTATTTAAAATAATCCTTCTTTAATTCCATTATTTTTTAAATTCAGAATAAATATAAACGATGGAAGCCGAAAATGTTGAAACTAATGATTTAAAATTCCCAATTCCTTCGAATATTATTGTTTCGGGCCCTTCAAATTCTGGCAAAACCCAATTGGTTTTAAGGATTCTTAAGAATGCCTACGAAATGTTCATGCCTCCACCCAAGGCGATTGGTTAGTGGTTAATTTAAAAAATGATTTATTTCGCACTTTAAGTATGGGCTTATGGCGAATATTCAAGTGTGATTACAGATTTGGAGAAGAGTGGGGTATATGTCCATTCGGGTGTTCCAAGTGATGAATGGTTAGGTAAAATTGTGAGACCATTTATCTATGTTTTGGACGATTTGATATGCGATATTGAACAGCGAAAATTGGAGTCCATATTTGTGCGGAATTCTCATCATCAGCAATTTTGCACGATATTCCTAACCCAGTCACTATTTGACAAGAAGATGCGGATACCCCGAACTAATGCCCATTTTATTTTCTTGTTGAGGCAGCCCAATGATATGCTTTCAGTTAGGAATTTATCAAGCCAGCTTTTTCCCCGTGAAGGAGCGTATTTTATTGATGCTTACAAAAAGGCCACCGAGAAGCCTTATAGCTATTTATTGATTGATTTATTTCCCAATCGCGTGAACCGAAATTTACGATTAAGAAGTCACATTTTTCCAGACGAATATCAAGAAGTATATCTACCAAAGAATGGTTAAATCCACATATGATGTTCAGCCTATTGGCCCCCTCATTTTAAAGCATTATCCCTTTTTGAATTCCATTTGTAAATCACGTTCCGATAAGAAAAGAGATAAATTACTGAAAGAGGCAAATCGAGAACAACTTTTATCTTTGGTCGAAGTCTGCCATAATATTTTATCATCAAATTTTAAATTGTCTGAAAGGCAGAAAAGAAAACTTCTTCCTTTTGCCGCTACAGTAAGAAAGTTGGCCAGAGCCCGTTCGGAGAAGAGAGCCAAACAAATCATTTTTGAACAACAGACTGGAAAGGGAGGACCGGCAATTTTTGCATCTTTATTAGCACCAGTTTTATTTGAAGCAGCACAGCATTTAATTTCCAGCTTTGTCAATAAGAGGAATAATAATGAGCACTAAATATGTATTGCTGCCCCAACAAAATTATTATGGATTACTAAAGAAGAAAGGAGAAGAGACAACACCAAAAGTCACCATTGGGGATGATCTGGATGAGAAAGGCAATTTCAATTTTGTCAAAAAGGAATTGGGTAAAGTAAAGGGCCGTAATGTGAAAAATTTGAGCACCAAAAATGCCTTATACAATCAACTTTTGAGAAGCTATTTGAGACTTCGTAAGCAACTTGTTCAAAAACCCGTCAAAGTTGAATTAACCAAGTCTGGACCAACATTAATCTCAAAAACAAAAACTGAGGGGGATGAAGCCATAAAGGCATTGTTAGATGAAGATGGCGACTCGGAATTATTTGAGCGAAGATCAATGACACAAATAGAAAGGGAAAATGAAGAAGGAAGTATAGATTTTGAGACGGCATACAGTCGATCACCGGTACAAAGTTCACGGTCAAGAAGCATAGGCGAATCTAGTGAGACTTCTTATTCAACTATCCATTCGACGCCAAAGGGACCGGCAGTCACTCGGCGGCAAAGAGAGCGAAAAAAGAAAGAGGAGGCTGAATTTGCGAGATTAGAAGAAATTGGGAAAAAAATATTCAAAATTGTAAAAAATAATCCTGAACAATTTGGGATAACGACTGATGAGGAAATAATCAATCCAAGGACAGGAAAGGCCGTCCCTTCTTCCAGTCTTAGACATTCACTTAATCGATTGTTAAAACCCACAACAAAAAATGCACCATCACCAGCTGGAATGAAATTTTTCCGAACAGCATTGAATAAAAACGATAATACAGCAGCATTGGTAAATCAAATACAGACGGGAAGAGGAGCAGTTGCAGCTATCGGTTATCAACGGTTTAAACCAACAAAATGGGGAAAAATGGGAACAAAGAGATGAATATCGAAGAGAAAATTGGAAGCGTTTATCATGATCCATCAAATCCTGGAGGCTTCGGTGGTGCAGATATTCTTTATCATGAGGTTAAAAAGAAATATCCAAGTTTAACTAGAAAGGATGTTCAACATTTTTTGGAGGGGAGCCGAACATATACACTTTTCAAGCCAAGAAAATACAAATTTCCAACTAGTAAAACAATTCCCCTTGGATTCATGACTAGTAAGTGATCAAAAAATATAATATATATTTTTATTCATTACAGATTTGCAAGTTGATTTGGCGGATTTTCAGCAGTTGGCTAAAGAAAATGATGGATATAGATATTTGCTTGTTGGAGTTGATGTGATGTCGAGGAGAGTGTTTACTGCACCCGTAAAGGCAAAGACATCAAATGAAATGAAGAAAGCCTTTGAGGAAATTTTTGAGCAAATGCCCCATTTGCCAAGCTTTATCTATTCTGATTTGGGATTGGAATTTACATCTTCAGAAATGAGAGATTATTTTGAAGAGAAGGGTATACAACAGCAAACCACCCGAACGGGAGAGACCAAAGCAGCATTCGCCGAAGGGAAAATCAAAGTTATTAAGGAACGGCTTTATCGATGTTTTTCCGAGAAAAATTCAACCCGATGGATAGAGACTGTTCCAAAAATAGTCAAAGCTTTGAATAATAAACCAAATGCCTCTACAAAAATTGCTCCAAATAAGTTTACTCCAGGAATGACAAGAAAAGTTTGGGATAGACTTTATAAAGATGAAATGCTGATTGGGAAAAGAGATAAAAGAAAATTGAGATGGAAAAATCCTAGGTATGCTGAAGGAGATGCCGTGAGATTGGCAAAAGCAAAGAGAACATTTGATAAAGGGTAAGACAAAATTAATAGAAAATAAAGGAATTCATTTCTTTTCAAGTTATTGGCCACGATTCACGGATGAGATATTCAAGATACATAGAGCAAACAAAGGAAAACCGATAAATTATTTATTAAAAGATATAAAGGGCGAAGAAATTTTGGGGAGAGTTTATGAACCTGAACTGTCGAAGACAAGAATTGATGAAGGCACTACATATAGGATTGAGAAAATATTAGCGAAGAGAAAAAGGAGGGGCAAAGAGGAAATTTTAATAAAGTTCATTGGCTATCCCGATCCTGAATGGATAGATCAAGAGGATCTTATTGTATAAAATATTCACATTAATTCACAAATTTTTATTTAATATAATAAAATTTTTATGAGTCGATTACCTTTGGGCTTTTTTTGGTTTAGTCCCCTTACCTTTTGGCTTTTTTTTTTTGGTCTAGTCCTTTACCTATTGACTTTTTTGGTTTAGTCCTTTATCTATGGGCTGAGTGGCGAAAAGATGGTAAAATTTTGGAGAAATGAGGTAAAAGAAAAAGGATGTGGATAGTTGATTGAGGAAAAGTAGATTTTGGGACTGATTGAGGAATAGGAAATTTTGGGATTGAAAAGAAATAATATGCAACGCAAAATTAAAATTATGTTTATTGTTAAAAAAATGGAAAAGGAGGCGAGCGGTATGGTTTGACAAATTAGACTTGAATGTTTACGAAATTAAAGATTATGCATGCAAAAGTCAAAATTTAGGATAATGGGATGAAAGCATTGTTATTTTCCTATTGGCTTTTAAAAGGAAATGCGGCTTTAATGGGAATAATGTATAAAAAATTGGGTGGATTGATTTGTGGGGGACATTTTTTTTTGATTTTGGCCTACATTCCACTTTTTTCTCAGTTCTCCCTCACATCGTTATCAGTATATGAAAAAATTACGATTTTGGGGAGAAGCACCCATTGTCATAAAGTGGGGGATAGAGAAGGAGGAGTTGAAATGATGAGGATAGAATTGATTTTAAAAAGAATTATTTTTTATTAATATTGCAATATTTGAATTTATTATAATTTTTAAATAAAAATTTATGCCATAAATGGGAAATGGGAAAAGAATGGTGAAAAAGTGGAATCGAATTACGATTAATTTTAAATTAATTTTTATAAAGTAATTTTTGTTGAGGAATTGATAAGGAAAGAGAAAAGCTAGTTTAAAATTTTTATTAAAAATTGTTTTAACTAAATTATTTATTCATTTTTAATTTATTTTCACTTTTCAATCCCTCATTTTTACTTTTCGATCCTTCATTTTTATCCATTTTTACCATTTTGGAGATCAATAGCTGATAAGAAGGTGAAGAAGGTAGAGGGGTAAGGGGAAGAAAGGAGTAAATCGGATGTCCTTTTGTTTATTGCATCAATAAGCGTAAAGTTAATTTCATTTTTAATTAATTATTGAGCAAATTTACTTTTTAAGCCAATTTATCCTTTTGGCTTCCCTCCCTAAACCTTTTGAAACTTTAAAAATAAATTTTTTTTATTTTTTAAATTAAACTTAATTTAATTAAACTACTTTTTATTCAATTTTATTTTCATTTTCAAATTCCTCATTTTAACTTTACAATCCCTCAATTGATTCATTTTACTTATAATTCCATCGTTTTGGCTAATTTCGATTTTTTCTCCTTTTTCCCAAAAATTGATAAGGAGATGATGTGTGCGGCTGAGGGGCAGGGGGGGGGGGGGTTAGGGGAAGGTGGAAATCGAATGGCCTTTTGTTTATTGCATCAGTAACCGTAAAGTTAAATTTCATTTTTTTATTTATTAAACAAATTTACTTTTTTAACCAATTTATCCTTTTTGAATTCCCTCCCTGAACTTTTTTAAAACTTTAAAAATAAATTTTTTAAATTTTTGTAAATTAAATTATATTTATTGTCCATGTGTTTCTCCCGTGAATTCCCTTTTGATTAAGGTATAGATGAGCAAAATTGGTCCAGTGGGTGAAAAGTTATAGAGGGCCAAGTTTTAAATTTTGGAACTTTGCTTCGGGCATTTTTGAACTTTTCCTCATTTCTTCCTTCCCCCCTTACCCCTCCTTCCCTTGCAGCGTCCTTATCAGTGCGCGGCGGGCGAGTCGAGAGCGAGAGTCGCTGTCGGCTGGCGGACCCTTCCCCACCGCCGCGGAGCTTCCCTCGCTATAGGAATGGCCGATAGGCAGTCGCTGCTACAGTAGGAAACATAATAACATAGGAACAAAAATTTGACATTAGTTACGTAGTGGTCGTACTGGAAATTTTTGAAAATTTTTAAAAAAAAATTTTGCAAAAATTCTTAGATACATTTTTCTTATTTCTTTAGGGAATATTTTTTATTGTCAATTAATCATATTCTTTTCGGAATAATCAATTAGATTAGTCAATTGAAATGCTTTTCATTTAGGTGAAAATACTGGAAATTTTTGAAAATTTTTAAAAAAAAATTTTGCAAAAATTCTTAGATACATTTTTCTTATTTCTTTAGGGAATATTTTTTATTATCAATTAATCATATTCTTTTCGGAATATTCAATTAGATTAGTCAATTGAAATGCTTTTCATTTAGGTGAAAATACTGGAAATTTTTGAAAATTTTTAAAAAAAAATTTTGCAAAAATTCTTAGATACATTTTTCTTATTTCTTTAGGGAATATTTTTTATTATCAATTAATCATATTCTTTTCGGAATATTCAATTAGATTAGTCAATTGAAATGCTTTTCATTTAGGTGAAAATACTGGAAATTTTTGAAAATTTTTAAAAAAAAATTTTGCAAAAATTCTTAGATACATTTTTCTTATTTCTTTAGGGAATATTTTTTATTATCAATTAATCATATTCTTTTCGGAATATTCAATTAGATTAGTCAATTGAAATGCTTTTCATTTAGGTGAAAATACTGGAAATTTTTGAAAATTTTTAAAAAAAAATTTTGCAAAAATTCTTAGATACATTTTTCTTATTTCTTTAGGGAATATTTTTTATTATCAATTAATCATATTCTTTTCGGAATATTCAATTAGATTAGTCAATTGAAATGCTTTTCATTTAGGTGAAAATATTGGAAATTTTTGAAAATTTTTAAAAAAAAATTTTGCAAAAATTCGTAGATACATTTTTCTTATTTCTTTAGGGAATATTTTTTATTATCAATTAATCATATTCTTTTCGGAATATTCAATTAGATTAGTCAATTGAAATGCTTTTCATTTAGGTGAAAATACTGGAAATTTTTGAAAATTTTTAAAAAAAATTTTGCAAAAATTCTTAGATACATTTTTCTTATTTCTTTAGGGAATATTTTTTATTATCAATTAATCATATTCTTTTCGGAATATTCAATTAGATTAGTCAATTGAAATGCTTTTCATTTAGGTGAAAATACTGGAAATTTTTGAAAATTTTTAAAAAAAAATTTTGCAAAAATTCTTAGATACATTTTTCTTATTTCTTTAGGGAATATTTTTTATTATCAATTAATCATATTCTTTTCGGAATATTCAATTAGATTAGTCAATTGAAATGCTTTTCATTTAGGTGAAAATACTGGAAATTTTTGAAAATTTTTAAAAAAAAATTTTGCAAAAATTCTTAGATACATTTTTCTTATTTCTTTAGGGAATATTTTTTATTATCAATTAATCATATTCTTTTCGGAATATTCAATTAGATTAGTCAATTGAAATGCTTTTCATTTAGGTGAAAATATTGGAAATTTTTGAAAATTTTTAAAAAAAAATTTTGCAAAAATTCGTAGATACATTTTTCTTATTTCTTTAGGGAATATTTTTTATTATCAATTAATCATATTCTTTTCGGAATATTCAATTAGATTAGTCAATTGAAATGCTTTTCATTTAGGTGAAAATACTGGAAATTTTTGAAAATTTTTAAAAAAAATTTTGCAAAAATTCTTAGATACATTTTTCTTATTTCTTTAGGGAATATTTTTTATTATCAATTAATCATATTCTTTTCGGAATATTCAATTAGATTAGTCAATTGAAATGCTTTTCATTTAGGTGAAAATACTGGAAATTTTTGAAAATTTTTAAAAAAAAATTTTGCAAAAATTCTTAGATACATTTTTCTTATTTCTTTAGGGAATATTTTTTATTATCAATTAATCATATTCTTTTCGGAATATTCAATTAGATTAGTCAATTGAAATGCTTTTCATTTAGGTGAAAATACTGGAAATTTTTGAAAATTTTTAAAAAAAATTTTGCAAAAATTCTTAGATACATTTTTCTTATTTCTTTAGGGAATATTTTTTATTATCAATTAATCATATTCTTTTCGGAATATTCAATTAGATTAGTCAATTGAAATGCTTTTCATTTAGGTGAAAATACTGGAAATTTTTGAAAATTTTTAAAAAAAAATTTTGCAAAAATTCGTAGATACATTTTTCTTATTTCTTTAGGGAATATTTTTTATTATCAATTAATCATATTCTTTTCGGAATATTCAATTAGATTAGTCAATTGAAATGCTTTTCATTTAGGTGAAAATACTGGAAATTTTTGAAAATTTTTAAAAAAAATTTTGCAAAAATTCTTAGATACATTTTTCTTATTTCTTTAGGGAATATTTTTTATTATCAATTAATCATATTCTTTTCGGAATATTCAATTAGATTAGTCAATTG